>CM077079.1:76505507-77105507 GCA_039513925.1 Platanthera zijinensis
CGGAATACGACACCAAGGGGGCACATGAAGATTCATGTTCTGTCATAGGTGAAATATTCGAAGAAGGTGAAAATTTATTAGAATAAGAAAAAATTTCATTTAAATTTTGGAGAGGAGAAAGAATTTGAATTTGCGATGATTCCCCAAAATTAAACGAATCATTAGAAAACGTATTAATTTTTTCTAAATTTTGGGGTGGAGGATCAACCTGAAATTATGAAAAGTCCCAAAAATTAGAAGAAAAAGGTTGTTGTGCGATCAAAGAAGAACAAAAATTAAGATCTAAATAATTATTCTCCTAACTCGGGAATCCTTCTGGTTGATCTTGCAAACAAGAAAAACCAACATCTGAGGTGGAAGAATAATTATTTAAATCAAAATCATTATTCTCATTAAAACTTGGAAAATTATTTTCATGAAAATTAGAAAAATTGTTTTCATGAAAATTTGAATAAAAACAATCATTAAAATGAGAAAAATTATTTTTATAATTATTATAAATAGTATTTTAATACGAAATCTTTTGATAATAATTATGAATATGACATTCCTCATTTCGATGAGGAGTGCCACAATAATAACATGAAACTCTTCGCTTTCGTGCAACTTCCAAAAGAAATACTTTTGTTTGAAGCTTGACAGTCTTAGCGACCAATTTCGATAATATCATTAAGAAAAATTATATAACCTTTACTTAATATAAGTGAATTTAAAAAGAAAAAGTAAAAAGAGAAATGGGGTAGAGAAAAATAGAGTGATAAAATTAATAAAATTTGCGCTTTAAAAATATCAACAAAAAATAATTCCTGGCAATGGCGCCAAAAACTTGATGAGTAAAATTTATTCTAGGGCGCGATTATAAATCGAATAGGCAAGTGTACCTATCGTTCTAGAGTATATGGTCAAGTGTCGTATTAGACTCGGGGCATGTTGAGTACTTGTACTCACGCAAATTAATATTATTTTATTGGTAAATGAAGATAGAAAATTAATAAAACTATGAACTTAGATTAACATTTGATCTAGACTCACTTTGAATTTAAATAAACTTTTTATAAAAGCAAACTTCTAAATTACCTACTTCGACCATAGAGGTTCTCAAATTACAAAAGCACCTCTCTCGAGAATACACTCTCGACGAAACTTAGGTTGATTGATTAAGACCTCTATGCCAGTTGAAACCCCTAAGCTTGCTTTATGTAGTGAACCCCGCTATTGGACTTGACTCCAATCCGAAAGATCTATGTCATCCTCTTTCGAGGAGTGCGTGTGAATTATTCTACCTTTGAGTGATCTACTCATACCCACAACCTCTCGATAAATCTAGGATACATATCTAAAATCAAAATCAATGTAAATAAATCAAAGATAGATCAAATCGATAATCAAAGAGTTTGACAAAAAGAAGATTATTTTATTTTAAAGGTTGTCACAGTCAAGTGCTAATGAAATTAGCTACTTGTTATGAAAAAGGAGATACATAGAAGGAAAAATAAAGACATGTTAGAAATAAAATAGTACTGAAATTGAAAGCTAATCAAAGAGTAAAACTAGACTATGTAATTGAAAAGTACATAAAGGGAATGCATGAAAATAGGAAAATAAGCTACTAAAACTACTCCTAGTTGGCTACTAGACGACCCTAGATGACTCCTCAGCTCCTGGCTTTTTCTGGAATTTATAGGAAATTTTCTAGAAGGTCACGCTCGTAACTAGGGGGTGTGTAAGGTGTGGAACCATCCTCTTGAAACCCCAGGAATGTTGGGAGCAAACTGCCAAAATTCGTCCTTCTGCGGGTCACGGCCCTAGGTCGCGCCCCTAAGTCACGCCCCTAGGTCACGCCCGTTACCTAGGGCATGTCTATACTGTTACTTGAAATGGTAGGAATTAGAAATGGCAGGAATTAAAATCTAGCTTTTGTGGGAAGTCACGCCCCTAGGTCACACCCATGACCTAGGGCATAAGCTGAAAACTGTCTAGATCCGAAACTATCTTTATAATGCATTGCATGCCTAGATGTCACGCCCGTTACCCAATGGTCACGCCCATAACCTAGGCGTGTAACTATAAGCTAACATTGAATTATAATCTAGAGGTCCTAGAGGGGTCACGACTGTTGGTCACGCCCGTGTCCGATTGATCATACCGTGACCTGGGCGTGTAAATGTGATTTTTCTAGAAATTCTCAGTTTCTGCTCCTGATCAGTTCTACAAGCTCCAAATAATTATTGGCAGCTCAGATTGACCTGAAATAAGAAAACAAAGTAATTAATAATAAATATTAATATAAACTAAATAAAATATAACTATTTATTAAATAAAACCTATATAAAAATAGTTACAAATATTAACTTATCAATTACCTTATGAAATGTTGACTGGGGCACTACAGGAGCTTTGCCTTTCCCTTTAGAAAGGTCAACTCTTGTGCTTCCCTTGACTGCCAACTCTTTTTTACCCTTTTGAGAGGTGAAGGAATCTATCAAGGACAACATAGTACTTGGCTTAGAAAAACTAACCACTATCTTTTTCACCTTAAGGAGCTCCTCTTCAAGATCCAAGATGATCTTGTCCTTTTGTCTTATGGTGTCAAGTGGGATGATTGAGATGTCCTTTAGTTGGCATACTTCCCTAGTCTTCTGATCCAGTAAGGATGTTATCTCAGCTTATTGGGAAGAAGCTAACTGAAAGGAGGTAATCTCCTTAGCCTGCCTCTTGACTAACTTCCTGCTTCTCCTCAAAGACTCTAGAAGTTTACCATACTTATCAATTGATTGATTGATATCTTCCTCAGATTCAAGGTCATCTTCATCACTGGATGAAGAAGCTTCTGAATCTGGACTGGTCTCATGACCTGAGCAATAAGAAGAACTAGATAAAGATTATACCTAATCTAGACCAGGATGATCCTGGCAAGATTCTCCTTCTATCATGGCAACTAGCCCAAAACAACTGCAGTCATATTCCTCAGCAAGATCCACCTCTGAATCACTTTCTAATTGTGACAAAGGGGCCCTGATCTCTATCCTTGCATCTGGATTGTCTTCTACTTCATCTGCAATAGCAGCAAGTAGCCCAATGATGGCTTCTTCTTCTTCAGACTCTGAATCACTGTCACAAAGACTAAATTTCTCTGTCCCTTCCATATAGATAGTAAGAGAATCCCACATCTCTTTGGCTGTATTGTAGTGGACTAAGATCTGGAAGGTGGAGTCATCCATGATACTTACCATGATGTGTTGTGCTCTCTTGTCCATAGAAGCCAGTATGACTTCATCCTTAGATAGCTATTTGGGGTCTGGATACTTGCATCTGATGTAGAGACCTTTATGGGAATGAAGGGTCCTTCTTTAATTGATGCCAAGACTCTAGGATCAATGGCTTCCATGATCTACCTGATCCTTTCTTTCTAAATCCCAAAGTTTTCCTTGCTACAGATTTGAAGCTCCATTTCTTATGGTTCTCTTCTAAACCCACAAGTATAAACCTTTTAGTTATCCTTTGAGGTCTACTCAGACTATTAAGTCCTTTTTGAGTAACCTCCCTCTGATACCACTTGAAAGTCTTTAGTTTCACGGAAAGCTAAATCACCTAGAGGGGGTGAATAGGTTATTTGTCTCTTGTGACTTTCTTTTATTTTCCTTCTTTAATTGCTTGGTGTGTTAGTAGATTTTTGCTTTCAAGAACCAAATAACCTGCAACAAAGAAACACACAGAAAAGTACACACAAAAATTATAGTGGTTCCCCAAATTATGGGTACATCCACTTTCCCTCACACCTTTCTAACTTATAGTTAGACAAGGCATTTCTCCAATCTCGGCTCCTAATAGTTTATAACAAGATCCCGCAGGACCACTTGGTCTCTTACAAGACCTACAGCTCAGGCACAAGGCCCTATAACTCAGTGATCCAAAGATCACCTACCTCAGGACCAAAGGCCCTATAACTCAGGCTGGGAGGACAACCCTACATCAGATCAACAATGGATCCTACCTCAGAGAGAATGAATCTCCTGTAGCTCAGGCATAAAGGCCCTATCTAAGATTCAAAGGATCCTACAACTCAGGCACAAGTGCCTTACAACTCAGAGGGAATGACTCTCCTACCTCAGACCCAAAGGTCATACCTCAAATCCAAACTGGATCCTACTCTCAGTGATCAACTGATCACTTACCTCAGATTCTCAACAAAAACCTACTCTTTGATCTACACCCAGATCCTACACTCGGGCTAAACAGCCCTATAACTCAGATCAAAATTTGGATCCTACTTCAGAGAAAATTTGCTCCTACCACTAAGATCCAAAATGATTCCTACAAGGTGGAAGTGGGTTGGTGAGTTGGTCTTGACACAAGAGGTATTTCTTTGTGCCAATATTTCTGGACTAAGGTAAACTCAGCCTAACTTTGACTCTAGGGAAATAATCCCAGAGCCTACTGCTACCTGAACTGAGTAATACTCATCCCTATCCTCTCCTTCTCAGCACTAGAGATTTTTCTTGTTGGGACTAAGAAGTGACTACAGCTTGTCTTGCTGCTACCTGAGCTGAGAGAATCCAAACCCTAACTTCTTCTCAGCAATAAGGAAGTAGATCTTGCTTTGGCTTGTGCTGGAACTAACTTGTAGACAACTGCTCTGCTTCTTCTTTCTTTTCTGGGCTAAAGAGATTCAAACCTAAACTTGACTGATGGCGACATTGTCCCGCCACTTGCTCGTGATGATTGTGACCATTTGATTGGTGGCGATGATGTCCTGCCAATTATTCGTGATGATGTTGCAGATGGTGCTGACGAGTTCTTTGGTGAGCTACATGGCGACGCCGGGTCCATGCATTATGTTGATCGCCACCGCAACCGTATGTTTGAAGACTCGGATAGACGATGCCGCAACAATAATTTCGATGCACGCCATCGCCTCTATAATACTATCGCTGCGACAATGATCTTACTACAATACCATCACCGTGACAATAATTTCTCTACAACACAATGGCCGCTACAACTTCATCGCCGCTACAACATCATCGCCGCTACAACGCCATCGCCACTACAACGCCATCGCCGCGACAATAATCTAATAATTATAATATTTTATTATATTTATTTATTTCCTTATTGCATTGTTTTAATTTGAGAGTTTTAATTTCATGCATTTAATTATTGTATTTGTTATGTCATATTTATGATAGATGCATGTAACCATCATGTGTTTATTTTATTTGAATGGAGGAGATTGAGTGGTGTAGGCTATAAAAGGCCATGCTTATGAAGGATTTAGTAGATTTGAATGAAAAATTGAAAACCCAATACAAGAAAAACATCTATTAACAACAAAATTTAGAAAGAAAAATAATTTGATGATAATTAGCAATAAATTTAGCAACAAATATTAAAAACAAATTTTCGAACAAAATTAGAATCAAAAATATTTGTTGCTAAACTAGAAAGTAAAAAATTTATTGCAAAAAATTTCTTGCAAAAATAGAAAGAAAAAAATTACTTGCTAAAAAATTGATGATGATTACCTTCAAATAATTTGTTTCAAAATTTGTTGCTAGTTAGAAATACATAAATATATCTAACATTTGGCTCCAACCAAAATAAATTGAGCGGCAAAATGAAATTTTGCATAAACAAATTTATCAATTTTAATAAAATATAATATGTTGCCCTTTTTAAGTCTCACGGGTTTCTTCTTCCCCAATCAACTTTTCCCTTTTAACCCTCATGCATTTTTTCTTCCCCAATCAGTCCACCACTTTGCATCCGCCAAATCTCCGTCCCCAAGGTGCCCCACTCCGCCATCCAATTTTACGAGCTCCACCCAAGTACCAAGCTCCGCCGGCTAAGGTGCCCAGCTCCGGCGACCGAGTTCCCCTACTACGCCCTCCGACAAGCTCCCAACTCCTCCAAAGTGCTAGCTCCGATGACCAAGCTCTCGATCCCCAACGACAACTCTGATTCCCTCCCCCAAGCTCCCAGCTCCGCCAAGGTGCTAGCTTTGATGACCAAGCTCTCCATCCCCAACGACAGCTCCGCAAGCTTAGCTCTAGTGCTTTGCCAACCAGTTCCTTAGCTCTGCCGACTGAGTCTATTTTCCTACCGACCAAGTTTCTATCTAGTCTAGTTTCCAACCCCGTCGAGCCAAGTATCCTTGCTCCAAGCTCTGCCAAGTTCCGATCCAACTCCACTAAGTTCCCAAGCTCAACAAAGTAATCGAATTAGATTATGTATTATTTCACCTTATATTTGGTTTTTGGAGGGGGAATAAAAAACGCCTACAATTTTGTTCTTGCACCTTATAGTACTTAGATCAAATTAGTTTGGTGATAATACTTATCTAATATGTGCCAACAATCAAAATTCCAACTTTTGTCATTAAATAGAAGTAATTGACATGTGTAGTTTTTAAATTTATGAATCTAAGTTTTTTCTAGATTAGATACTAATAATTGAATATGTGATCCCCACCATCTCACTCTATCTCCCTCTATGTTTTCTATATCTTTCTCTATCTCTAGGGATAGAAATGATGTAAAATAGGAGGTAAAATAAGAAGTCTCAATGTTAGACCACTGAGAGTACTTCCCTTTCTAGAGTAATAATAGGCAAGTACATCAGTTATAATTATTATAATTTTGATTCTCCAAAACTACTTCTTCTGGCCCCAATGCAGTACATGAAGAAAATAAGAGCAAGTCCACATTAAAGATAAGAATCCAATCAAGACAATACCAAGATCAAGCTAGCACTTTAAATTGTATTTATTTTATATTATGAATGTACATCTTAGATTTGTCCATTGCAGCTAAAACACATTGTGTCTTAACAGGCATTACGGAAAATAAGTAACTATATTAAGTTCTTTTGTTCCTCTTTCTGAATTTAATGCTTATAGGATTTCATGTTACTCAATATATATTTGATTTTTGTTTTAATTAGACAACTTTCTTTGGACCTACATCCCGGGTAGAAATTAATCTCTCAATTATGAAAATAATCTTTAACTTATGAATTCTTATTTTTTATAGTGATGCAACTTAGTCTTCAATAACTATTTTTCTATGAGTTTTATATAGTCATGTTTGAGTATAAATTAAACTTTGGATTGTGACTAGATTTAGGTTAGTTGAGGGTGATACTTTTTTGTTCTTTAAGCTCATCGATCTAAAGCCCTCCACAAGAGCACTCGATGAAAGCCATCAATTGGAGATTTTATGCAACCTTATACGTTTTACCTCATGCATAATTGTTTGAGGAAGGATGTACTTAGCAGCATGTATGTAGTATATTACTTGCATCATTTTGAATTGGGTTTGAAGTATTATAAAATCATATGTATTTGGCATAATTGAAGATAATCAATAAAATCATAAGATATATGATTTTGCAACAAATGTTTTTTAATAAGTGCACATTTACTTATTTTTATGATGATCATAGTGTAATTATAACTTCCATTCTATATTTGATTAATTAATGATCCCTCATGCATTCGTCAGTTTAAACAAAAAATAAACATGTATTAAATAATTATTTTTATGTTGTGCTTGCAGAATAACAATCATGCCCCCAGATGGAGTTGGATTAAAAATCGTGTTTGTCCAGGTGGATATGGTATTACAGATGAATATCGAATTGGAGTTGAGGAATTCATAGCATTATTCCATCGTTATCCAAGATATATGGATTGAGGAAATATTCGTTGTCCATGTTGTGATTGTAAAAGTTTGAAATTTATTTCACAAAATATGGTTAGTTTTCACCTTATATCTAGTGGATTTGAACGTGGTTACATTAATTGGGAAAGGCAAGGAGAGCAACTTTGGGATGAACCGTCCATTTCGGCTCATACCATTTGTATGCAAGAACATATAATAGTTGAGGAAAAAATTATCCCTGGGCAATATAATTCTTTGGGGGATATGGTTATTGATGTAGCTGGTCCTGAATTTTATTGAAGTACTAGGGATGAGCCAGACACACCAAATCCTAGTGCTAAGAAATTTTTTGAAATGAAGGATGCTGCAGATAGTCCTTTATGGCATAATTGTGAGGATCACTCAGAGTTATCAGCATTGACACAACTTTTAAAAATCAAGTCTGAATCAAACTTGAGTGAAAGACATTTTAACCAATTTCTAAAGGCATTTGGGCAAATATTACCAAAGGGTCATAGGTTACTTGATAGCTTCAATTCATGCAAGAAGGTAGTTGCTCCACTTGGTCTTGGGATTATAAAAATTAATGTATGTGAAAATGATTGCATGTTGTATTGGAAGCATTATAAAGATTTACAAGAATGTATGATATGTCACCACCCTCAGTTTAAGCCTAGGTATCGAGGCGGAAAGAAAAAGCGCAAAGATATACCATTTAAACAATTAAGTTATTTGGAGCTTACACCAAGACTACAAAGATTGTAAATGTCTAAAACTACTGCTGAACATATGAGATGGCATAAGGAAAATGTTGGGGAAGAGGGAAAATTATGTCATCCGCGAGATGGTGAGGCTTGGAAGTACTTTGACCAGACCCATGTTACTTTTGCAGCTGAATCACGAAATGTTAGACTTGCACTATCAACTGATGGGTTTAATCCCCAAATCAAGGATCTAGACCATACTCATGTTGGCCAGTTATTATCACACCATATAATTTACCACCATAGATGTGTATGGATAGACCATATATGTTTCACACCTTACTCGTGCCTGGCCCGAAGAGTCCAGGTAGGAGCTTGGATGTTTATTTGCAACCATTGATAGATGAATTGAAAATATTATGATATGTTGGGGTTAAGACTTATGATATATCAAAAAGATAGAACTTCCAGATGAGAGCGGCACTAATGTGGACTATCAATGATTTTCCTGCATATAGAATGTTGTCGGGTTGGAGTACTCATGGAAAACTAGCATGTCCATATTACATGAATCATATCAAGTCATTTAGACTTAAACATGGTCAAAAACCATGTTTTTTTTATTGTCATCGTAAATTTTTTCCATTATATCATCCATATAGATACCAAAGAGATGGCTTCACTAAGGAAAGTATTGAGATAGATTCACCTCCTATTCAATTAACTGGTCATCAACTTGAAGGTGTGGTAGCATAATTACCAAACATTCAATTTGGTAAAACTAAAGAAAAAGAAAGAATCGAAGGGTTTGGTGTATCACACAATTGGTTGAAACGTAGCATCTTTTGGGACTTACCATATTGGAAAACAAATTTGATACGACATAACCTAGATATGATGCACATTGAAAAAAAAATGTATTTGACAATATATTTAACACTATTATGGATGTAAAAGGTAAGACTAAGGATAATGTTAATGCCCGTCTTGACCTAAAAACATATGTAAGCGTCGGGATCTTGAGATCAAAGAGGTGAATGGAAAGCATTTCAAACCTAAAGCAAGTTATACATTATCAAAGGATGAATGAGAGATGGTGTTAAAGTCGATAAAAAATTTGAGTTTGCCAGAAAGGTATGCATCTAACTTAGGTAAATGTGTAAATTTTGAAGATTATAGTATGTATGGAATGAAAAGCCATGATTGCCATGTTTTTATGGAGAGGTTGCTTCCTCTTGCATTTCGAGATTTATTGCCAGAATTTATATGGAATGCCTCAACTGAATTAAGCCAATATTTTATAGACATGTGTTCAACTATTCTTTATGAATCAGACATGAGAAAAATGGAGGAGAACATAGTTGTAATATTGTGCAAACTTGAAAAAATATTTACTCCTGCTATTTTTGATTCCATGGAGCATTTGCGAATACACCTGGCATATGAAGCAAGGGTTGGTGGGCCTGTTCAATATCATTGGATGTATCCCTTTGAGAGGTAAATATTTCCTTAAAATATTTTCTCTTTCATATTATATGTATGTACTTACTTTTGTATATATAGATTTTTGAACACTTTGAAACGTAAGGTAAAGAACAAAGCACGTGTAGAGGGATCAATTGTTGAAGCATACTTGATTGAAGAGACTTCAACATTTTGTTCTCATTTATTTTTTGCTGATGTGGAAAAAAGGTCTACAAGTGTAGGTCGTAATGATAATATCATTCAAGTTGAACCTAATCATTTATCTGTGTTCAATTCTATTGGTCGACCATTTAGCCCCAAAAAGGAGATGCGTATTTTAACTCCACTTGAGAAGGATGCATGTACAATATATATTTTGTTGAATTGTCTAGAGCTCTCCAAATATATTGAGTAAGTAATATTTATATGTTTAAGTTAGTTTTAATTATTAATTGAGAGTGTTAACTGTATATGCTTTATAAACTTTATGATGCCGAGAAACAAGCTCAAATACCAGATTGAACTCCAAAGGTATTAGGAGTTATGCGTGATAAAGAGTTTTCCACATGGTTTCAAAATTATGTAAGCAAATATGTTGTTATTCATTATAGCTTTATGTAATGTATATTGCCCATATTAACATTATAATTTATTTTTATGCTCAATAGGTTGAGAATCCGGCAAATCAAATAATAGACAATGACATCAAAATACTTATTTGTGGGTTTAGTAGAATTGTTAAGTGTTAGAATGCATATAGATTTCATACGCTTGAGTATGGAGATACAAAATCTACAATGAATAGTGGAGTTTGTGTGAATGGGAGTTATTATAATGATTCCAGTGAAGACTACTATGGTGAGTTATTAGAAATCCTGGAGTTGAGTTTTTTAGGACTTATTACCAATACTATAGTGATGTTCAAATGTAAGTGGTTTGACACTGGAAAATGGGGGACACAGATTCACCCAAGATATAAAATTGTTGATATTAATAATGATCGTAGCATGGCTGAAGACAATCCTTTTATTCTTGCTTCTCAATATCATCAAGTATATTACACATCATATCCTTAGAGAAAGAAAGCACTTGATCACCGTTGGTGAGCTGTTTTCAAAGTTAAAGCTAGAAGCACTTACGAGATAAGTCATATCCCCTTGTGATCTTTTAATGCATTGGTGAAATTCATGTTGTTTTTTAGATTAATTAAATTTATTGTAACGGAGCAAGAGTTGCCTGAAGAGTTGTAATAAAAAAACATTTCTCCTCGATGGCTAAGCATCTTCTTTCAAAATTTTGTATTTTGTTTGCGATGGTGGAGGTTCCTCTGATATTCTCTTGCTTTGTATGAATTTAGTTTTCTTTTAATTCAAGTTATATGGTCGATCTAAAGGGACTTATCATTAGATAATTTGCATATGTTTGTTAAGCACTCCATTTCATCAAGCCAATAATTAGTGGCAAAATCAAGTTTTGTTCTTGGGAAATGGCTGTTGGCTATAGATCTTACAGTTTGTAGGGAGAAGGGCATGGATGCTTGGGTACTATCACTGGTACTTAATGTTGAAACAAGGGTAGGACCAGTGGAAATTTTACTGGGCGGCATCACAAAGATGTTTAGTCTTTGTCAATTAATGTGGATTAGGAGAGAGTAGTGGTAGTCTGTTCCCCATTATCGTCATAGTCTCTTTCACAATTGACGACGTGATTGACATCGAATAAGGTATTTTGGTCTTCCGAAGCTATTCTTGTTTTTTAGATCGCAACCGCTACTACTCACCTTATGCAGGCATCTGATCGGCTAGTGATTTCACACTATTCTCTCATTCTTCTCCTCATTTGTTCTTGTTTTTTTTAAACTGTAAGGTTTTTATTGAAGTATTTCCTCCACCAGCATGAATATGTGTGTATTATATCAAGAGAACATTATGCATCCGCTTGATATCTAACATGTTGTTTATTTTGGTACCCTTGGTGTCACAAGTTAACTACTTTCCCACTACCTATAGCTACCTCTCTTCACTAGTTGCCCATAACCGCCACACGTTCTGAATATTTTCCCATTACCTACAGTAAGTGGCCCACTAAAAATAGTTTATTTTCAATTATTGGCCATTGCTACTCACCTTATACAGGCATCCGCTCCTCTTTCTTAATGCAAAAAATTCAATTCAGAGTGTTATCTCCAGATGACAGAGAATCTAGTTGTCTAGCTCAAGTTGTTGAGCTTTACTTCATAAGTTGTGTTCAGGCAGAGGTTGCCTCCCTAGATTATAATATTATTAGTTACTTCTGATTACGCATCCAAGCGGGCTTAGCTCGCATCATGTCTCTCGTTAAAAATAGTGTACAACATTTTTCAATTACTTTTTCCTAATACTTTATACTTCACAATTGAGGTCCATGCTATAATTTTCTTTTGAATCTTGTAATGATTATATATTTTGAATACTATATGATGTTCTATACATTTTTGTTGATATAGGATAATATTGTATATAGTTATTATGAGGACTAGAGGAAGAGGCAGTAGATTATTATCTCATAGAATTCAGGATGATAGTTTCTTGAGCCTCTTAATGGAAAATGCAAAAATCATTCAGCCACAAATTTTGACTCACATAATGAGATGGATGAGGATCAAGAGTTGCCCGAGGAGGTTAATGCACAAGTGGATTGCATGCTTCCTGTTTTTGACCAACAAGAGCTAGAAAATTCAAGTTTCAAAGATGAGGTCGAGCATGATGAAGACGATTGCGAGATACTCACTATCTTGGGGAAATGGTAATCTTGTTTTTTATAGAATTAAAATTTCCTACCTTGTGATCTTTTAATGCATTGGTGAAATTCATGTGGCTTTTTTAGATTAATTAAATTTGTTATATTGAAATGTCATCTTTACAGTTTCATTAGTACCACTGCACCACGGTCCATGTTGAACGATCTAAGAGGTTGGTTCAATGAAATTTTTCCTACCTTTAATAAAATTCCGAATGATGTAAAGCTCAACTTGTTTAGTAAGTTTAAGGTAAAAAGGTTTCTTTCAAGTAGTTATTAATTAATATTTTGTATTGAATGACGTAACTTCAAATAAGATAATTTGTAGGCAAAATTTACTTGGCGTGCTCCTTTTACAGAGAAATAAGTCTATAAATTTGGGAGAGTTATTTCAGCAGAACAATGACTTTAGAGATGAGGCACATCCAAAGAACCACGAAGTCAAGGTCTGGAAATCCACCAGCGTGGATGAAAAAAGAAATATTTGAAGGACTATGGGATATATGGGATGCAAGTAAATTTAAGGATCGCCAAACAAGTAACCGCAGAAATTGATTATCTGATTGAGATGGCCTTGGGGTTGTTAAGAGCTCCGGGGGTACAATTTCTATTCCTCATCATGCACGTAGGATGGTAAGTGACTTAAACTTTATCGAGTATTTTTCTAATCCTTTTCTTGAGCATTATGTTTCACAAGGTCATTGGATTTTTCATCTTAACTTTTTATTTATGACAATGCTATAATTATCTTGTGAATATTTTTTTCCAAGTTTCTCCTTTTGCTTCACTATTTTTGTTCTCAAATGTTTATTTAATTTATTTTAGTTATATACAATTGTTTTTAACCGAGTTAAATTGTAGGCACGTAAAAATAGTGGGATACTTGTCCCTCATGAACAAGTTTTTATTCGAACTCATAAAACAAAAAGGGCAAGGAACTTTTGTGGACAAAAAATCAGAGAAAATATATGTTAGTAGTTTCCTTCTCTTAAATTTTTAATAGACTTGAATATATTATTTGTTAGTAATGATACTAACTCTTGTTTTAATTCACTTTATAGGATGCTTATATTGCGAAACTTAAAGAGAAGCAATCTCAAAGCAATGATTCAATTATATTGCCTTCTATCCATGGTTCATCCACATATGATCATGATTTATGGGTAGAAGCATAAGGTGGACCAAAACATGGGCATTGCTACGGCTTTGGCAACTCATATAATGATGATATGATCTTCTCCGCCACTATTTCAAGCATAAACTCTTGTCAGGTTGAAATTGAACAACGTGGTGGTCATTTACAAGAGTTAGAGAGACAACAAAAGGAGATGAGCAATACCTTTGACCAGAGAATTGATAATGTTGTTAAAACTGCTGTTTATGCCGCACTAGCTATGCATGGTATTTATTCAAGTCAACATTTTTCTCCAGGATCATATTCTTCCTCGGGTCAATTCTCCATTCCAACTTCTCCTAACTACTTTCCTACTCAAGTTTCTTCAGGTGGTTATTTTGGAGCTCCTGGATATTTTTGTGTATCAAGTCAATATCCTCATATTCAGAATCATACCTCAAATCAGGATCATTCTCCATTTTAACACCAATCTTCAAAAAATCATCATTCTCCGGACGGCCTAGTTGCTCTTTCGTAAATATCACATTTATCAATTACTTTTGTTCATGATTCTCATCATGTAATATGACACTTAGATTGTTTTGTGTTGAAGATGTGTCGACATTTTGTTATGTATTGATATTTGATTAAGTATCAACATTTAGTCTTGTATCAAAATTTTGTTAGTATGACATTTGATTGCATATATATAATCATATTGAAATTTTATATTGGTCTACTTGTTTGATAATTGATATATGAGTTATACATTATCATTAATTACTTGACCTGTACAATTGCATATTTAAAATCTAATTGAGTATAGGTGAGTTGCTTGTATAATAGGTTCGCTCTATATAATTGACCTATACAATTGCTTGTTATACAATTGCATATTTAAAACCTAATTGAGTTATACATGCTCGTTCTATATAATTCTTATATATAATTGGAAATATTTTAATTTATAAAAAATTTTAAATCGTATTGCTTATTTAAAATGTATAGTTTACAATGTATACATTCTTTGTTTGTTGATTCAAAATAAAAATTTACAATCAATTTACCAATAAATTAAATCAATGACATGATCAATATATTCTATAATATTTGATATTTTTAACTACAAATTTTGTAACAAATTTCTTGCTAGCTAAAATTTGGGACAAAATAATTCATTGCTGATAAGCAACAAATATTTTGTTGGTAAAATTTCTTGCTGAATTAGAAAGTGATAAAATCCTTGTTGCTAATTCCTTGGTGAATTATAAAGCAAAAAATTTCTTGCTAAATATCTCTTGCTGAATAGAAAGGAAAATCACCCTAGTTAAAATTAGCTAGGCTCAAATTAGCTAGGAATAATTTTTGTATCAAAATTTGTTGCTAATCTAAATTAGCAACAAAATTGTGTGTTTTGTAAGGAATTTTAACCCTTGCTAATAAATGTTTTTCTTGTAGTGACCTAAAAGTTCAAATTGAAATCCCCCTCCTCTCTTGCTTCCGTCTTTGGCCGCCGACCTCCTTCCCCCTTCCCTTATGGTTCGGCCACCTTCTCCCCCCCTTCCTTCCTTTATTCTCCACCTTAACTCTCCCTCTCCTCTGTAAATGATTTGCAACAAGCAAAGGTGACTTTTCCCCCTTGAAGGAATTCGGCCTAGCCTTGGATCTCCCTCTAGGATTCGGCCAACCCATCATCTTCCCCTTGAAGATTTAGGCCAACCAAGGAGTTCAATCTTGGTGGATTTTGGCCAAGGTGCAAGGCCCTCCATGGTTTTGTAGAACCATCTCCGGCGTGAAGCAAGGAAGGCGGACAAGTTTCTCTCCATTCGGCGCGACTCCAGCGGAGTCGTGGAAGAGCGAACCATTTTTTTTAATCGGAATCATCCATTCTGATTGGGGTAACGAAATTTCTACCATTTTGAGCATTTCTCTCCTAGATAAATTCTTGTGGTGGTTTTCTTTGGCGTTGCCTACGAACTTTGAATTCGACGTGGTTTGATCAGAATGACTTTGTTATTTTCTTTTGATCTATTTATATTCGTGAGGATTGGCTGACCTTATTTTCTTTTTATTGGGAGAGATCTACCACTTTCCAAATCATTTATTTTCAATGGATCTCTTTTGGTACAACACACGCTCGAACGGATCGAGTCGATCTATTTCGCTTGAGAGAATATTGGTTCATCGCCTCTAATTGATCTCTAAGGGTGTAGTGAACCCATGTGTTAGCATTAGATTAATATTATTATGAATCGGGTGTGCTGCGTTTAAATTTTGTGAGCGTAGAATTGGAACGAGTGAGAACAATTCGGTGTCTTTTGTCCGTTGCGATTCATCAGGAGACGTAGCCTACATCAATTTGGTATCAGAGGGAGGTTTATGTAAATTTCCTAATTGGCACCCTCCCCCTATTCTTAGTATATCGATACGCACTTGTCTTGCACGTTTATTTGTCAAAAAAATTAAAAAAACATTTCTTTTGGTCTGCCAATAGCGGCCTAAATTTTTTTTTATTCTGCAAAAAAAATTCAAAAAATATTATTTAATAATCTCCTATTTATTTTCAGCAAGAAAATACAAAAAATATATATATATTTCCTTAGCGGTTTAGCGGAAACAATTCCATCTATTATAATTTTGTAGGATCAGAGTCATTATTCTATTGCATGTGCACCAGATTCGAGTAGAAAATTTTCTGTCCCGTCATAACTAAAATGACCCATGACGTTAACGTTTCCCGATTCAAATCTTCTGCATCCATGTAGAATGTTAGGAAACCAGTTCATTCACCTATAATGGGTGAAATTAGGGACTTGCTTAGGCAATTAACAGCTAACCAAGCGACACCACCATCCCCTAGGCAACTCTGCCATCATCAGGACCGTCGCCCTGTGCGAGAGGTTGACATATCTAGGTCGTCTAGGAGCGTTGCTCCCACCTACAATGGGTTGGGAGGTCCTCAGATCTTCCTTAATTGGGTTGTTGAGATAGAATGTTATTTCGAGTGTTTTTGTCCGTGGGACCTCCACAAGGTTCCAATGGCGAGCAAGCAGTTAGTGGGTCGAGCCCAGACTTTCTGGTTCAACAAGGAAAGACGTATTGGGTATCCTATAGGTTGGTCGATCATGAAGAGCCTCCTCACCGATCAGTATGCTCCTGCATGGATGTTCGATGAAGTGGCTACAATACACCAGGGCACTAGAACCATATCTGATGATAGGAGTGACATATTCTCTCAGGATAGATCCTTTCCCCAAGTTGGTAGAGCTACCCATAACATACCTACACCCACCTATGGAGGAAAAGAAAAGGTGAGGTCTCCTATCCCTAGTTCTGTACAAGTGACTGCTAGGACTACCATGAGCCGGCAGGGTGAGAGTAGTCCTATCTGTAGGGGCAGACAGACGATTACGACATGTGAGTTTAGTGGCGTATCTGATCTTGGCTCTATTGTGCATGCTATTCCGAATATGCCCGTAGTCCTTTTTGAGTCGCCCCCTGAGCTGCCTGATTTAGTCATTGACTCTCCTTATGAGTCTGCGACTGTGTCTAGGACTGAGCCCGCCACTGAGGGCAAGGCCGATTTAACTGACGAGCTTAGTGGTGATGAGGAGTTTGGCTACCCAGTGACATGGAAGAGGAACTCCCCTCTGATGTGCCACCCCATGAGATTACTAAATCTACCCTCGACTTTATTCCCAATCTGTCACCTATGGTAGCTTAGGAATATTCCGATGATTCTAAGTTAGTAGATGTACCTATGGTGTTGGAAGATTTACCTTATGAGAGAAGGTTATTTTTGGATGAATTTAGCGTTGAGAATCCGAAAGATATTTCTTTGATATTATAACCATTGCCTGAAACTCAATATGAATTAGAAATTTTGTCGGGTTCGATTTTGCCCATTTTTGAGACTTTTACTGATTCTGATTTGGATGATGTATCCAGTGTGTTGGAAGAATTTCCTAGCGAGCGAGTTGTACTTTTGGATGATGTTATTGATGTAGACCTATATGAGCGTCCTTTGATGTTGTCTCCATTGCATGAAATTCAAGATGATTTTGATTCTATCCCGGGTGTGATTTTAACGACCCTCCCTCCCGCTCCATTGACCCGACTAACACATATTTTAGGACATGAATTTGTTATAACTAGTCCAATCCATTTGATGTTGTCTACGTTAGTAACCCCTCTGTTGGACATGTCTCGTAAGATAGGTATTAGTGAGTTGTTAGATTTCATGTTCTGTCTCGTCACAAGTTTTTGTAGTTCTGTATTCTCCAGACTTCCTTGAATAAACAATTATCTAATTATACGTTTACGATGAGGTCGTCTATTATGCCCACTTCAGATTTCGTGATGTGTGTGCCCATTGGTTTGTGTCTGCTAAACTTTCAATATAAATTAAATGGATTAAACCATTTAGCACCGGTGCCACCTGATTTAGTTTCATTACCTTCAACGTATAAATTAAGTGTTTTTGCACAAGAATTCGCTCTCAAACTTCATAATTTACATAAGCACATTCATGAAACGTTAGTCGCCCAACATGTGTTTTATAAATCTCATGTTAACGTACATAGAAGAGTGTCTAACTTTAATGTTGATGATTTGGTCTTGGTGCATCTCATCCCTGAACAGTTGCCTTCGGGTCCATAAAAAACTTAGTGAATCAGCGAGCCAGTCCTTTCGGAATTTTAAAGAGGTTAGGAGAAAATGCATATCTTTTGGAGATACCCACAGATTGGGGTATATACCCCATTTTCAATATTTCGTATTTAACGCCTTATGTTTTTCCACCACTTGAATTATCTGTCTCTCTGTTTATTCCGTCGACTATGTTTTCTAATGGGTTGAGGGGTGAGCTGGGTCCAGGATTGCTCTCTCTTACGATTTCCACTGGAGGTATGTTGAATGTTGATGTTGAAACTTTTTCACCGTCTTTGACTAATGCTTTTCTAAGGTTCCCCAAGACCTTCTTTTTGCCTGACAGGTCTTATTTGATGTGGCATGATCACACTACTACGAATTGGATTGTGGGACCATATTTGTACCATGTTGCGGCTGCTTTCAACTGTTCTCCCCACACGGGCCACTCATGGGTAATGAGTAATTTTGAGTGGGGGAGGATTGATGGCGATGTTGTCCCGCCACTTGCTCGTGATGATTGTGACCATTTGATTGGTGGCAATGATGTCCTGCCATTTGTTCGTGATGACGTTGCAGATGGTGCTGATGAGTTCTTTGGTGAGCTCCATGGCGACGTCGGGTCCATGCATTATGTTGATCGACGCCACAACCGTACGTTTGAAGACTTAGATGGACGATGCCACAACAATAATTTCGATGCACACCATCGCCGCTACAACATCATCGCCACGACAATTATTTTGGTACAATATCATCGTCGCTACAATGCCATCATCGTGATAATAATTTCGCTACAATGCCATAGCCGCTACAATGTCATCGTCGCTACAACGTCATCACCGCTACAACGCCATCGCCGCTACAATGCCATCGTCGTGACAATAATCTAATAATTATAATATTTTATTATATTTTTATATTTCCTTGTTGCATTGTTTTAATTTAGGAGTTTTATTTCATGCATTTAATTATTGTATTTGTTATGTCATGTTTATGATAGGTGCATATAACCATCATGTGTTTGTTTTATTTAAATGGAGAAGATTGAGTGGTGTAGGCTATAAAAGGTCATGCTTATGAAGGATTTAGTAGATTGATGAATGAAAAATTGAAAACCTAAAATTTCAAATTGAAATCCCCCCCTCCTCTCTTGCTTCCCTATTTGGCCGTCGGCCTCCTTCCCCCTTCCCTTATGGTTCGGCCACCTTCTTCCCCCCCCCCCCTCTTCCTTCCTCTATTCTCCACCTTAACACTCTCCCTCTCCTCTAAAAGTGAGGGTAAGATCTATCTCAACTCTAGAGGGGGGTGAATAGAGTTTAATTAAAGTAAATTCACAATTTTAAACTTAGCAAAGCTTTTAAGATTTGATTTATATATATATGTGTAGGGTGCCTAGCTATAGAATTAAAAAGACAGTAAAAAGGAAGAGCACAGCACACAGCAAAGAGAACACACAAGCAAACCAGAAAACACAAGGAGCTATAGTGGTTCCCCAAAAACCTGGGTATATCCACTCTTCTACCACCCTTGGTAGGAATCCACTGCAGGATGAGTTGATCAGGTGTCCTGGCACCAATGAGCTTTTGATAAGGTGCTCAAAAACCAAACTAGATTTTTTGATTAGGTGTCTTGCCACCACTGAGTTTTGACAAGGCTCTCAGAACCAGACTCAAAACTTTTGAAGGGAGTTTTGAAAACCCTTTTACAGGAGGAAAGAAAAGGAAAAGAAAAAGGGTGAAGTTGTCTTCTCTGTCTCAATCAAAGAGAGAAGCACAAGTGGATCTTTTGTTGTCAAAGCTCCCCCTGAGATGTTGAATGAATCAGGAATGGAAGATTTGCTCTAGGGTGATAGGTCTTCAGAAACTTCAGATCTCCAGCAGAAGATTGTTCAGTAGAGGCTGAAAGATGAGTTGTCTGGAGTCCTTGAGATGAAGCTGTGATCACTTTTTGAGTACACAAAATTATTCAGCTAATTCTCCTTTTTCTGTAACAGTATGTGTGTCTCTTGATTCTATTGATTGTATTGACTCTTGATTGATTGTTGAGAGAAGAAAAAAAGGGGAAGTTCTTATTCCCTGAAGGTTCTTCATCCAAGATAGCCGTTATCAGGCATTAAATGCCTTCCATAAAGAATTTGTCTTCTAGAGGAAAGTCCAGCAAAACATTCTCTTGATAATTCCTTGAAACTTACTCCAGAATAAATGAAAATGGCTGGCAGATCTTCTTGATATAAATGCTGAGAGAATTCAAAAACATTCCAAAGACTGACAGAATTTGAATCCTTAAAAACATCGATCTCTCAGAAAATCGTCGATCTGAGCTCTACGATCGTCAAACTGAGCTCAGAGATGGAATAAGATCAACAGACAGAAAACGTCGAACTGAGCTCGAAGATCGTCGAACCGAGCTCAGCGACCTGGAGAATAAGAGAAGAGTGATCGTCGACCTGAGCTAGAAGATCGTCGACTGGAGTTCGACGACTAAGCAAAACTGACTGAAGGCAGATCGTCGGTCTGAGCTCGAAGATCGTCGAATAGATCTCGACGATTTATCGTAGTTGAGTTCAGAGAACGTCGAACGAAGTTCGACGTTTCGTCGACCTGAGCTCGACGAAAGATGTCTTATTCTTGGCTCTATTTCTGAAATGTTGGAATGGTCCTGGGGGCAGCTTCAAACCTAAGTTCTAAGCCCTAGACACATTCTAATGTTGACCTTTTCAACTATACATCTAGGTCAACCTGGTTTCCTAAGAAAAACATAGTGATCCTTACCCAAATTAGTAATAGGGTGTTCCAACAATCTCCCCCTATTTGAGTTAGGATTACCATTTACATATTTCAGAAATAAAAGATACAACAACATACAGAAGAGCAGTAAACTAAAACAGAATAGAAAAGCAAGAAAATATTGCAGCAATTATGAGGAGTTTCAGCAAATTTTCAGAGGATTGTACTGTCTGCTTACATGTGTTACTTCTTTTCATTTTCCCTTCTTAAATATAATTTCTCTGTTAGGATTAAGGGCTTCCTTCTTTGACCTTCTGTCATCTTCTGCTCCTAAGGAGGTTTGAGATCTAGCTCTTGGAACCACAGCCTCAGGATGTAGCTTCAGTTAGTCTATTGGGTCAAAGAATTTGCTTGAAGAATACCTTTCCAATTCAACTTTTCTTTGTTCTGACAGAGTTGTAATGTTAGATGTGTCTCTTCCTTGCTCTCTTGCTTTCTTTAATTGATCTAGAGCAGCCAATTCTTTCATCCTTATAGACCAAGATATTGGGTTGTTCTCTGGGTCTTCAAATGGCACTGCAGGCTCATATCTGTTGATTGATTTTGATGTAGTAGTAGTTCTGGTTTCAACCTTTTCTCTGAGCTTGTAGGGGAAAGGACCTTGAGTAGATTCTGTATGCCTTTGTCCTTCCCTGGCTTGAAATCTGTGCTCTCTTTGGCTTCCTCTATACTGACCTCTTCTTGATTGATAGCCCCTTTGATATTGTCCCCTAGGCTGGTATCTCTGATAAGACTGGGAGGAACTTTGTTTGGAAGCTGGGGCTTGAGAAGCTGAGCCTCCACCTGTCCCTGAATCTGGAGGAGGAGGAGGAGGAGGCTGAAAATGAGAGGATCCCTTTTCATACTTGTTCAGCTTCCTTCACTTCTTCATAGCTTTTAGTTGATTCTTGGAGAACTGCATCCAGGGCTCAGAAATGGGGCAGTCATGCAAAATATAATATGGAATGTCATTTGAGTCTTTAGCTTGAGCTGGGGGTACTTTCATCATAGCCTTGCTTCTGGCCTTCCTTTTCTTGGCAATAGTATTGAAGAATCATCAGATTCAGTTTGAAACTGATCACTCTCTGAACTTTGTGGTCTATCATACAAGTCATTAATGCTTTTTATATACTTTTCTTGTTGCTTGATTTGATCAGGGGTAAGGGCTGGAGCAGTAGCAGCATCAATAACAGGAGCAGAGACAGCAGGAGTAGAAATAATTGAAGCAGAAATAGATTCAGATTCTTCTAGGTAGGTAGTAAGTTCTTTAGCAGCAACAGTATCTTCAATCGCAGAGACCATTTCAGTATCTTCTGAAGGCAAACTTGTTGTAACAGTAACAGCAGCACTTAAAATATCAGCATCCACAGCTTTGAAGGAATTTACATATATTTCAATCAGCCTGGGATCACAGTAATTGATAGGCACAATGGCCTTAGTGAGGTCTTCAGATTGTTGAACTGGCAGAGAGCTGAAATATATAGTATCAAAAGTAGAGAGCAGACTCTGAAGGTCCACTGCAAAAGTAGGAGCAGAACTGGAACCTTCAGCAGTCTCAGGCACACCCACTGCTTCATGAGGCATCTCCCCCTGCCTTGGTTCAGAGATAATTGAATCAAGGCACCCAGATGAAGGTGTTGCCTGGGAAGAGATGAAGGAGGAGAGCTTGGTAGACAACTCCTGAACTTGTTTCAGGAGTGGAGCCAAAGAGGTCTCCAGTAGAGATGTTAGTCGGGGGGCTAGCAGGTCATAGAGCTTATCTGCCAAAATAGGAAGATCTACATGCTCAAGATGGGCTTGAGCAGAGGTATGAATAGAATGTACTGGAATGAGGATGACTGGGACTAATGGGATGGAGGATGTGGTGGTGGAAAGTGTAGGGATGGATGGCTCTGAAGGAGGAATAGAGGGGATAGAAGTTATTGAGGTGGAGATAGATGAGATGGAAGAGTCATATGATGGGGTGAAGGATGGTTGGGAAAGAATATCGTGAAGAAGTTGTTGATAGGAGGATGTTGAGGGAAGATCAGAAGGAGAGGGAGGAGAATCATCCATAAAGGAATCACCTATAAGAGAAAATGATGGAGTGGTGAAAGTTGGATAAGAGAATAGAGGATGGAATTCTTCTGAAGTAGTGGCTGGAGGAGGTAATGTTGGTGAAGAAATGGTAATGGAGGAAGAAGCTAAGATCTGAGGAGAGGTTGAGGTTGGTGTGGTGACTGGAATAGAAACAGCTGGAGGAGGAGAGGAAGAGGCAGACAATCCTTCTGCTGGGGCAGATACCTAAGAGGGAGTGACTTGGGTAGTCCTAGTACCTGAAGCCAGTGGTGCAGCAGCAGCCCTGGTAGGGTTGATGATCTGCCTGTCCCATTTGCTGAATAGGGCACAGGTAAGCCTCTTGGATGCATTGATGAACATCCCACCAGAGGTCAGCAGGTCAGGGCACCTGGAGTGCAGGTAAACCCCTAAAATTCTTCCAAAGCTTACACAGTTTTTGTTCAGTTTTTTCTTAATCAGATTGAAGAATATTAATCCCCAGTCTAAATGCTTCTTATCAACCAGAGCTCCCATTAAACAAAACTGATATCTAGATATAGTGTCATGGGCTGAGTGCTTTGCCAGAAGCACTTTGCCGACCACATCTGCCAGAAATTGATATTCGATGGACAAATTTTTCTTCAACAATTTATTAGGGTTCACAGCAGTGTGACCCATTCTATCAAGCATAGAATCAAACTCCTCTCCAGATAAATCTATGGAGTCATTTCCAGAACTAAGTAGGAAAACTTCAGTTAGAAGGGCCGGGGACAATGGTACCTGAGTCCCTTTTATTGAGCCGATGATAGAATTCTCATTCTTATCTGTCGTTGTAAAACACCATTCTTTAATTTCTTCTGAAGCAATCTTCATTCGGGTGGTCATTATCTGAGATAGTTGCTATTCTCGGAATAGGTTGAGAATGTCCTTGAAACGCTAATCACTTCCATCAAACGAATTCATATCAATATCAAAACTGGTATCGAATTTCATCTTGGAAATAGCAGCACTGGAGCCAGCCATCTGTACCTGCAACAATGGACCAAACATGACCAAGTGTAGAAGATTTGGAGGGAAAGAGAGAAAATTGCAGAGAGTATGAAAGCGCAAAAGATGAACGACGGCCGAAGAAATGATTTTATATTAGGGTTCAACGGCGAAACAGAAAATCGTGGAGCTCAGTTCGATGAAACTTCAAACTCAGCTCAACGATTTGGGCTACTAATGGAATCTGAAGAGGCGCCAATAGCGTCGAACTTCGTTCGACGATATTGTCGAGCGTCGAGCTCCGCTCGACGACCTCTGAACAGACAGAATGGAAGCCTGGGGCTAACGGCGGCGCTGAACTCAGATCGACGATTCAAGAAACGTCGATCTTCGGTCGACGATTTCTTGGAAATCGTCGATCTCCGTTCAACGATTTCTGGGGAAACGTCGAGCGCAGTTCAGAGATAAAACCTATACTACAGACACAAAAAGAGATAAGTTTTTAGCCTAGTCTTGGTCTGTTTTTAGCTTTTCAAAATCTTGTAATTTATTTTAGGCTTCCTCCAACTAACATGCCTAACTGATTGAGGAAGAAGTTGTGTTTCTTTTCATCCAAAGGCTTGGTGAAAATATCTCCCCTTTGCAAATCAGTTGGGATATATTGAAGTTCAATTTTACTTTTCTCAACATTATCCCTTAGAAAATGATGTCTAATTTCTATGTGTTTTGTCCTACTATGGAGGACTGGATTTTGTGCAATGAAAATAGCACTGGTGTTGTCACAAAATATTTTTGACTTCTCTAAGTTGTAACATAGTCTAGGAGTTGGTTTTGTATCCACAATATTTGTGAACAACAACTGCCTGCAGCCATATATTCAGCTTTAGCAGTTGAGGTTGACACAGATGTTTGTTTCTTACAATACCAAGAGACAAGTCTATAACCAAGGAACTGACAAGTTCCATTGGTGCTTTTCCTGTCTATTCTGCATCCAGCATAATCAGCATCTGAGAATCCAGTTAAGTCAAATGCTGAGTCTTTTGGATACCAGATTCCTAGATTTGGATAGCTTTTAACATACCTAAGAATCCTCTTAACTAAGGTTAAGTGTGACTCTCTATGGCTAACTTGAAATCTAGCACATATACATGTAGCAAACATTATGTCAGGCCTACTGGCTGTAAGGTACAATAGAGAGCCAATCATTTCTCTATATGTTGTCTGATCAACTGGTTTCCCATGTTCATCAGTATCCAATACAGCATTGGTAGGCATGGGTGTTTTCATACATGATGCATCAGACATACCAAATTTCTTAACCAGCTCTTTTGCATACTTGGTTTGAGAAATAAATATGCCTACAGTATGTTGTTTGACTTGCAATCCTAAGAAGAAGGATAGCTCACCCATGCTACTCATTTCAAATTTAGAGTGCATAAGCTTGGAAAACTTTCTGCACAAGTTTGAATCAGTAGAACCAAATATAATATCATCTACATAGATTTGTACTAGTAGGGTATGGGACTTATGGGTTCTAATAAAAAGATTTTGGTCTACTCTCCCCCTAACAAAATCATTTTTTCAGCAGAAAACATGCTAGGGTCTCATACCATGCTCTAGGAGCTTGCTTGAGACCATATAATGCTTTGTGTAGTTTAAAAACATAATCAGGATGGGTTAGAGAGATAAAACCTGGAGGTTGTCTGACATAGACTTCTTCTTTGATCTCCCCATTGAGAAAAGCACTCTTGACATCCATTTGATAGACTTTGAATCCCTTATGAGCAGCATAAGCCAGAAAGATTCTTATGGCTTCTAATCTTGCAACAGGTGCAAAGGTCTGGTCATAGTTTATCCCTTCTTCCTGAGAGTACCCTTGAGCAACTAGCCTTGCCTTATTCCTTACAATGATTCCTTGATCATCCAGCTTATTTCTGAACACCCATTTGGTTCCAACAATGGGATGATCTTTTGGCTTAGGCACTAGTTCCCAAACTTTATTTCTTTCAAATTGATGCAACTCCTCTTGCATTGCAATAATCCAGTGTGGATCTTGTTCTGCATCTTGAATGGTTTGAGGTTCAATTTGAGAGAGGAAGCAAATGTGCATCAGGTTCTGGTTGACCTGATTTCTAGTTTGCACACCAGCTGAGATGTCTCCAATTACTTGAGAAATTGGATGATCTCTTGTTGTTACTAGATCAACTGGGGGTGTTGATGGTTCACCAACCTGTGTTATTGTGTCCTCTTGTGGAACAATAACTGGTTCTTCAAGAAGATTTTCTTCTTGATGGTGAGCAGCTTCTTCATCTTCACTACTGTCATCCTTCTGAGTAACTTGTAATCTGTTCATGTCTTCAGCAAGAGAGTGAACCTGCAAATGTTCTATGGTAGAAGCATTCTTCTCCTTGAAAGACATGTTAGCTTCATCAAAAGTAATATGGACAGATTCTTCAATTCTTAATGTAGTTTTATTATAAACCCTATAGGCTTTACTGATCATGGAGTATCCCAGAAACACTCCTTCATCAGCTTTAGCTTGAAATTTTGCTAGATATTTCTTGTCATTATTATGAATGTAACAAGTGTAACCAAATACCTTAAAATAGTCTACTTTAGGTTTCTTCCCTTTGAGTAATTCATAGGGAGTCTTGCCCTTCAGTTTATGTATTAGACTTCTATTCAGCACATAATTGGAGGTGTTTACTGCCTCAGCCCAAAAGGATAGAGGTAGATGAGCATCTGTCAATAATATAGTTGCAGATTCAATAAGGGTTCTATTTTTCCTTTCAGCTACCCCATTTTGTTGAGGAGTTCTAGGAGCTGAGAAAGTATGCCTGATCCCTTCACTTTGACAGAACTCTTGCATGAGAAGAGAATCAAACTCTGTCCCATGATCACTTCTGATCAGGGCAATGTGAGTGTTGAACTCAATCTGAATGCATTTGAGAAAATCTGTCAAACACTTAAAGTTATCAGACTTCTTCCTCAGAAAGAATACCCATGTGAATCTTGAGAAGTCATCTACAACCACTAAAGTGTAGGATTTCCCTCCTAAGCTTTGTACTACAATGGGTCCAAAAAGATCCATGTGCAACAGATACAAAATCCTAGGTGAATCACTCTTGTTAATTGATTTAAAGCTATTTTTAGTTTGCTTGCCTAATTGACAAGCCTTGCAGAGTCCTTCCTTCTTGTAGGGGCCAGAAGGTAGTCCTTTAACAAGGTTGTCCTTGGATAGCCTAGCAATGGTTCTAAGGTTAACATGTCCTAGTCTCTTATGCCATAGAATATTAGGTCTAGATATGGAGTTAAACAGGCAAATATCTACCTTAGATGAATGAAAGTCTACTAAGTAAATATTACCTTTCCTGTTACCTGTCAACACAGTTGTGTTGTCTTCTGACTTGACCTTGCATACTTCTTTGTTGAAAGTCACTTGATATCCTTCATCACACAGCTGACTAATGCTTATCAGGTTGTGCTTGACTCCTTCAACATAGGCTACCTTCTTGAAGGTGACTGTCCCAATTTGGACTGCACCATATCCTTTTGTAGTTCCAAAGTTTGAATCACCAAAAATTACTTTGGGTCCAAGCTTGGCTTTAAAGGATGTGAAGTTGTCCTTATTCCCTGTCATGTGCTTTGAGCACCCACTATCCAGATACTATAGCTGGTTTGATGTTGGATAGGTCTTCACCTGCACATAAACAGCTTATATGTTTTTGACCCAATTAACCTTGGGCCTAGGTTGATAACCCTTAAATTCAGAAATAAAAGACATCCCAGGTTGATCCTTATAACCTTCAGGATGGTATCTCCTAGGAGGTACTATCCATTCAGTATAGGGATTAAAGCATTGGGATGAAGCACTTCTAGGATTGAATTGAGATTTGCCTCTGAAAGAAGGTTCAAAGCTCTGAACTTCGTTTGACGATCATCGAGCTGGGTTCGACGATCTTGTGTAAAATCGTCGAGCTTCGTTCGAAGATCGACTATGAGGGAGTTCAGAGTTCAGGAAATGTTGAGCTGAGTTCGACGTTTCAGCCTGAGATCGTCGACCTCTGTTCGACGATCGTCGACCTCTGCTCGACGTTTTCTGTTGAGCTTTCTTTTTATTAGGTAGATCTGAATTTTTCCTAGCTACCTCTACAACACCCTTTCCTTTATCAGAAATAAATTTGATTAGGGTTGTTAATACTATGGGTTGGCTAGATGAGGCACCCAAGCCCAGTGTACTATTTAATCTTGAGTTCATTATGCTTGTGATGTCCATTAATTTGATACTTCTCCCATTAAGGGATTTTTCAAATTGCTTAGCCTTGGATAGTTCACTTTTTAGTGAAGCTATCTGCTCCCTATAGCATTCTAACTCTTCAGAGAGTTTGAGGTTCTCTGATTTTAAGGTGCTATACTCAGACAGTTGATTTCTGAGGGAAATGATTTCCTTCTCAGATTCTAACAAATCTAGGCATAGTACTTTAATTCATGTTTAAAATCCTCAGAGTTGAAATCAAAAGAATTGATTACCTGATCTTCATCTGGTTGAACTTCTGAGTCTGACTCTGATTCTTCTGCTTCTGAATTTGATTGTGAGGCATTAATAGCCATCATGCAGAATTCCTTTTCATCAGCATCATCCTCATTATCACTGGAACTGGATGAAGCTTCAGACTCCTCTTCAGTTTCACTCCATGTCTCAGCAACAAAACCCTTCCTTGTATGTTTGTTCTTACTGGAGGAGGGTTTGTCTGAGCTGTTCTTTCTGAAGTCTTTTTCCTTTCTTCTTTCTCTTCTATCTTTCTTGTCCTTGTTCTTATTTTCTGGACAGTCAGGCACAATATGGCCTGGTTTCCTGCAACCAAAACATATAATTTCTTTATTGTTATTTGATTTATCATACCTTGGTTTATCATGACC
Organism: Platanthera zijinensis; assembly: GCA_039513925.1. NCBI lineage: Eukaryota > Viridiplantae > Streptophyta > Magnoliopsida > Asparagales > Orchidaceae > Platanthera > Platanthera zijinensis. The sequence goes on from CM077079.1 coordinate 76,534,588, forward strand.
CTTGTATGATCTTTTTCTGAAGTCTTTTCTGGCCATCTTGTAGAATCTTTTGGCCAGTAGACTTAGGAGCTCATCATTTCCTGTAGCTTTATCTTCAGGCTCCTCTTCTACAGCTTTGAAGGCTATGGTCTTTTCTTTCCTTGTGACTGGAGAAGTAGCCTTTTGTTCTTCTTCTCTATTTTTAATGAGCAGCTCATAGGATTTGAGCTTGCTCATGAGAGCTTCAGTGGTAATCTCATTTAGACTTCTGGCATCTTTGATTGGCCAGATTCTTGAATCCCAAGTGCTGGGGAAGCACATTAAGATTTTGTCATTCAGCTCAGTCAATGAGATTTCTTTATCCAGAGTCTTTAACTCATTGACAATCAGACTTAGTCTATTGTACATGTCAGCCACTGATTCAGCTTCTCCCTTTTTGAATTTCTCATATTGGCTTATCAGATGGGATCTCCTGTCTTTCGTTTCATCAGCAGATCCTGAGACAATTTTAGAGAGCTTGTACCAAATTCCTTTGGCTGAGTTGTAGTCAGCTACCTTCTGAAATATCTCATCAGACATTGTCTGAGCTAAGATGTTCATGGCCTTAGCATCTGCAGTCTTCCACTTCTTTATTTCAGCATCTGTTCCTGAAGGAGGTGGAACAGCATCTGTACTTGAGCTTGCTGGTGGACTTGGGCATACTGTCAAAATAGAATTAAATATATCTTCATCAATAGAATTCATGTAAAGTCTAATTCTTGCTTTCCAAAGTGCAAACTTGGATAGATTGCACACTGGAGGCCTGGTGTTTGCATAATCTTTGTTCTGTGCCATGTCTTTATACAAAATTAAATATAATGAAAATAACCCTCTTAAAGGATTGATCTTATCAAGGATCTTTTGGTTCAGGTGTTAGCCTGTATGAACAACCAACCTCCCTCTGATACCAATTGAAAGTAAGGGTAAGATCTATCTTAACTCTAGAGGGGGGTGAATAGAGTTTAATTAAAGTAAATTCACAATTTTAAACTTAGCAAAGCTTTTAAGATTTGATTTATATATATATGTGTAGGGTGCCTAGCTATAGAATTAAAAAGACAGTAAAAAGGAAGAGCACAGCACACAGCAAAGAGAACACACAAACAAACCAGAAAACACAAGGAGCTATAGTGGTTCCCCAAAAACCTGGGTACATCCACTCTTCTACCACCCTTGGTAGGAATCCACTGCAGGATGAGTTGATCAGGTGTCTTGGCACCAATGAGCTTTTGATAAGGTGCTCAAAAACCAAACTAGATTTTTTGATCAGGTGTCTTGCCACCACTGAGTTTTGACAAGGCTCTCAGAACCAGACTCAAAACTTTTGAAGGGAGTTTTGAAAACCCTTTTACAGGAGGAAAGAAAAGGAAAAGAAAAAGGGTGAAGTTGTCTTCTCTGTCTCAATCAAAGAGAGAAGCACAAGTGGATCTTTTGTTGTCAAAGCTCCCCCTGAGATGTTGAATGAATCAAGAATGGAAGCTTTGCTCTAGGGTAATAGGTCTTCAGAAACTTCAGATCTCCAGCAGAAGATTGTTTCAGCAGAGGTTGAAAGATGAGTTGTCTGGAGTCCTTGAGATGAAGCTGTGATCACTTTTTGAGTACACAAAATTATTCAGCTAATTCTCCTTTTTCTGTAACAGTATGTGTGTCTCTTGATTCAATTGATTGTATTGACTCTTGATTGATTGTTGAGAGAAGAAAAAAAGGAGAAGTTCTTATTCCCTGAAGGTTCTTCATCCAAGATAGCCGTTATCATGCATTAAATGCCTTCCATAAAGAATTTGTCTTCTAGAGGAAAGTCCAGCAAAACATTCTCTTGATAATTCCTTGAAACTTGCTCCAGAATAAATGAAAACGGCTGGCAGATCTTCTTGATATAAATGCTGAGAGAATTCAAAAACATTCCAAAGACTGATAGAATTTGAATCCTAAAAAACGTCGATCTCTCAGAAAATCGTAGATCTGAGCTCTACGATCGTCGAACTGAGCTCAGAGATGGAATAAGATCAACAGACAGAAAACGTCGAACTGAGCTCGAAGATTGTCGAACCGAGCTCAGCGACCTGGAGAATAAGAGAAGAGTGATCGTCGACCTGAGCTAGAAGATCGTCGACTGGAGTTCGACGACTAAGTAAAACTGACTGAAGGCAGATCGTCGGTCTGAGCTCGAAGATCGTCGAATAGATCTCGACGATTTATCATAGTTGAGTTCAGAGAACGTCGAACGGAGTTTGACGTTTCGTTGACCTGAGCTCGATGAAAGATGTCTTATTCTTGGCTCTATTTCTGAAATGTTGGAATGGTCCTGGGGGCAGCTTCAAACCTAAGTTCTAAGCCCTAGACACATTCTAATGTTGACCTTTTCAACTATACATCTAGGTCAACCTGGTTTCCTAAGAAAAACATAGTGATCCTTACCCAAATTAGTAATAGGGTGTTCCAACATCCTCTGTAAACGATTTGCAATAAGCAAAGGTGGCTTCTCCCCCTTGAAGGAATTCGGCCTAGCCTTCGATCTCCCTCTAGGATTCGGCCAAACCATCATCTTCCCCTTGAATATTTCGGCCAACCAAGGAGTTCAATCTTGGTGGATTTCGGCCAAGGTGCAAGGCCCTCCGTGGTTTTGTGGAACCATCTTCGGCGTGAAACAAGGAAGGCGGACGAGTTTCTCTCCATTCGGCGTGACTCTGGCGGAGCCGTAGAAGAGCGAACCATTTTTTTTAATCGGAATCATCCATTTTGATTGGGGTAACGAAATTTCTACCTTTTTGAGCGTTTCTCTCCTAGATTAATTCTTGTAGTGATTTTCTTTGGCGTTGCCTACGAACTTTGAATTCGACGTGGTTTGATCCGAATGACTTTGTTATTTTCTTTTGATATATTTATATTCATGAGGATTGGAGGACCTCATTTTCTTTTTGATGGGAGAGATCTACCACTTTCCGAATCGTTTATTTTTAGTGGATCTCTTTTGGTACAACACACGCTCGAACGGATCAGGTCGATCCATTTCGCTTGAGAGAATATTGGTTCATCGCATCTATTTGACCTCTAAGGCTGTAGCGAACCCGTGTGTTAGCATTAGATTAATATTATTGTGAATCGGGTGTGCTACATTAAAATTGTGTGAGCGTGGAATAGGAACGAGTGAGAACAATTCATTGTCTTTTGTCCGTTGTGATTCGTTAGGAGACGTAGCCTACGTCATTGACTCCAGAGGAATAGTCCCCTTAGCCTTCTTTCAGATCACTACTTCTCCAAGTTCTCCTCTTCATAGCTTCCTGATATGGATCTTTAGAATATTGCCTGCTTGAACTATGAAGTACCTTCAGCTAGGATTATCCCATACTGCTTTTTGACTACAAAAATCAGTTGTCTCTACTTCTCCTTCTTCCTCAGAAAGTAAGCTTTCTAACCTTGCTATTGTAGGTGAAAATGGCACCAGCTTACTTGCTTTTGATCCCAGATCCTGAAGCTAGGGTAAGACCTTGGTTGTTTCCTTTTTCTTAGAGATTTACTCTGAACTTGCTGATGTCGATGAAGAAGACAACAACTAACTTTTATTGAGCTTGTAGACCCGCTGATTTGGACTTAGTTCTTCATCCTCTAAAATAATGGCGAGGAAGAAGATGATGGCCAGCTGTCTTTTCCAAAAGCTCATTTTCCATCATCGATCTCTACCTTTTATTATTCGCCCATCAATGGCTCTTTGAGAAGTGGGCCCCACCTTTAATTAGTTGGCTGCTACCATCTTTTACATTAATGGATGTACTGAAGGCAAGCGCGACATTTGTCGTGTACTGGAGCTTTCCTGCTACGAATTCAAATTTTGTTGGCTTGTTGACTTTGCTGACGTCACCATCTGTTGACTTAGCCAAAATCAAACAACTTTAGTATAGACGTTGAGTAAGTAAGCATCACACAACGCCAAAACACTTAGACAGATATTCTGTCACTAGGCATTGAGTGATAACCTTCACTCAATGCCAGAACACTTAGAAAAGTTTTTCTGTCATTAGGCGTTGAGTGAGCAACCTTCACTCAATGTCAAAGCACATAGAAAATATTTCAGTCATTAGGCGTTGAGTGAGTAAGCTTCACTCAATGCCAAAACACTTAGAAAATCTTTCTGTCTCTATGCCTTGAGTCCACTCAACACTTTTTGATAAAGAAAATATTTCTGCTTCTTTGGTATTGAGAGAGTTGAGTGTGTCTTCATAACTCAATGCTTTTTGCCTTGGCCAGACTTTTTGTTACTAGGCGTTGAGTGAGCCTTCATCACTCAACGCCATATTACTTTGACAGATTTTGTCACTTAGCGTTGAGTGAGTAAGCTTCACTCAATTCCAAACTACTTAACTGATATTCTTCTATTATCTGGCATTGAGTGAGTAAGCTACACTCAACGCATTTGTACTTAGCCAAATTTCTGTGAAATCACAGTCTCTGACTGACTAAGGTTCAGTCAATGTTTTTTAACACATGACGTTGAGTGAGTAAGCTTCACTCAACTCCTGTGGACTTAGTCAAACATCTACACAGATTTTTTGTGGCGTTGATTGTCTGAGCTATACTCAACGATTTATGTTGAATTGCATTGAGTGAGTGGACTTCACTCAATACCTGTGGACTTAGCCATATTCCTGCCTATTTCTTCTTAGGCTTTAACTATCTTAGCTTATCTCATAGCTTTTTGTTATATGACGTTGAGTGAGTAGACTTCACTCAACGCATGTGGAATTAGCCACATTCTCGCTGATTCTTCTTAAGCTTTGACTATCTTAGCCTGTATCACAGCTTTTTGTTGTATGTCATTGAGTGAGTAGACTTCACTCAATGCTTGTGGACTTAGCCACATTTTCAGCTTGCCACTTGTTACGCTGAGACTATCCAAGCTATACTCAATGCTTTTACTCACAGGCGTTGAGTGAATAGACTTAACTCAACGCCTGTGGATTTAGGCGATTTCTGTCTTTCCACTTTGTGACCAGCTATCACAATCTCTTAGACCACCAGTCTAAACAAGTTCTAAGAGACATCCTGCACACATTAAACTTGAACTTTATCAAATACAATTATGCACTTAGTATTGCTTGGGATGCCTTCATCAAATTTAGGGAACATTGAGGGCAATATTCCTAACACGTGCCATGCACCTTCACCCTCCAAGGAAGTGGGTGGGTGAGCTCGGCCTCTGCCACCTCAACCACATAGTTAGCGAGAAAATTTGTCATTGCTTGGGCCTTGATCGAGAGCCGAGGGATAAAGGAGATGTCAAACTAGCTCAACTCCACTGACCACTTGACCAAACTACTGGAGTGCTCCACCACTTCAAATATATTGCGGCGGGGGTGGTCGGTCACCATTCGGATAGAGTATGCCTAGAAATATGGACGAAACCTCCGGTCCGAGATGACCAGGGGGAAGGCCAGCTTCTCCAGGATAGGATACCCGAGTTTTTCCTTCCTCAGGACCCTGCTTACATAGTAGATTAGTATCTGCTTCTTACCCTCTTCTCAGACCATGATGGAGCTCAAGGCCTCGGCCCCTACTCCTAAGTATAGGGATAGATCTTCCCCCTCCTTTAGTCCCTGAAGTAGAGTAGCCTGAGTCAGCTTCCTCTTCAAGGCTTGGAAGGCTCCATCACATTCCAGGACTACTTAAATTTCTGTCCCCCTCTCAATGCCTTGAAGAAGGTTGAGCACTTATCTCCAGCCCGGGAGAGGAACCTGCTCATCCCTTCCAACTTCCCTGTCAAGCGTTGGACCTCCTTAGCATTCTGAGGCGATCCTAACTCCATAATGGCCCTTACCTTATCAGGGTTGGGCTTTACATATGCAGGAGTGAAGAGATGGCCTAGGAACTTACCCCTTCTTGCCCTAAAGACACACTTCAAGGGGTTCAATCTCATTTTGTATTTTTGTAAGGTGTCGAAGGTCTCTTCCAGGTCCCGGAGGTGAGAGTCGACATCCTGATTTTTGATTTTGAGATCATCTACGTACACCTCCAGGTTCCTCCTCTTTTATTCCTGGAAGACCCGATCCATCATCCTTTGGTAAGTTGCCCCTACATTTTTTAGCCCAAAGGACATCATCTTGTAGCAGTAGCACCAATCCCCGGTGATGAAGGAGACATCTTTTATGTTGGGTGGGTGCATCGTGATTTGATGATAACCTGAAAAGGCATCTAGAAAACTCATTATAGAAAAGCCGACGACTGAGTCAACCAGCGTATCGATCTGAGGCAGGGGTAACAATCTTTAGGACATGATTTATTAAGAAGATAAATATCTACACACATCCTCCAGTGGTCGTCTCCCTTTTTAACCATTACAATATTAGAGACCCAGTCTGGATACTGGACTTTGAGAAGAATCTGGCCTTGAGGAGCTTACTCACCTCCTCTCGGATTAGTTCGGCCAGCTTGTCGGTTGTAGATCTCTTCTTTTGTCAGATGGGGCGAGCCTCGGGATCCAGGTTGAGGTGGTGGCTGACAACGTCCACATCGATCCCTGGCATGTTTGTCGCTCTCTATGCAAAGACATCCGCATTCCTCTAGATGCACTCTGGCATCCTCCCCTGGTCCTCTGGACTCAGCCCCCCTGATTCGCACCTTCTCCACCCTGCCTTCCCAGGTGAAAACTTCCCTCTCTACCACCTCCTCTGTTGTATCCAACCAGGATTTCTCTTCCCACTCACTAGCATCCCCCTCGCTTGGGACAAGAACCTCTTCCTCAACCTCCTCTACGACCATCACCTCAGACTGCTCCTGCACTTCCTCCATCGCCTCCACACGGGCACGGACCTCATCCTCTTCCACCTCCATCTCCCCTTATTCTCCCCCAGCCTCCTGCTTGGACACTTCTTCTATCCTCCTTTCCATCTCCTCGACTCCGCCTTGCTAGGAGATGGAGTTGACTACGGTCACGTAGCATTCCCTCGCTACCTTGGGATCTCCCCGAACCCAGACCTGGATGCCCTCGGCGTTGAACTTGAGGCATTGGTGGAACGAGGATGACACAAAACGGAATGCCCTGATGAGGGTCCGTCCAAATATCACATTGTAGTTGTTAGGAGCGTTCACGATGATGAACCAGCAGTTTCTAGACTGGCCCCCCAGGGTAACATGGAGTCCCACTCCTCCTTCCACTTCCTTCCTCTCCCCAGAGAATCCAAAGTGAGGTCCATCTGAGGGCAACACCCTATTGGCCTCCACTTTCATGACGTCGAATGCCTTCTTGAAGACGACATTGATAGAGCTCCCATTGTCCACAAGGATCCGGGAGACGGTGAAGTTTTTGACCGCGGCCTGGATCACCAATGCGTCGCAAAATGGATCCTCATTATCTAGCATATCCTTGATTGAGAAAGTGATCTTCTCCTCTAGGGGTGGAGTTGCAGACGTCTAAGCGACGATTCAGTGGTACATGGTATAAAGGCTCTCCTTATGGGTGGCCTCAACTCCCACTCCCTCGTGGATCACCCATATCCCTCCTCAGCCCACTACATCAGCCCTATCTTCGCACCTGTCCTAACCTCCTGGTAGGCCCTCTTCAATTTGCACCTCCCGATGAGGCTGTTGCTTCTCCCTGGTTCCCCTCAATCCTAGGAACTCCGGGCACGTGGTCGTGGTATGGCCCTCCTCCTAATGGAAGTCGTAGTAAGACAGCTCCACCCTGCCTTCCTGCCTTCATGCCTTCTCATCTAAGCTCTCCTCCTCCTCCCCAGGGCTATCGTCATAGCCTGTTGTTGGTCGGGGAGAGGAGGCCTCTGACCCTACCTTTAGCCTGGGGGGTTGAACTGACCCTGCCCCCTTAGCGAGGGTCTCCTTCGTGGAAACCTCTCCTTGGCCCATGGTCCTGCTGCTCTGGTTGCCTCAAGCTTAGCCGATTGTTCGGCTCCTGACAGCCCCTCCTCGGCTGCTGCTATTTTTTCTCCCTCTGTCTGGGCTCGGCCCTTCTGGCCTCTTGCCCCTTGCCACCTCCTGGCTCCTTCTCTTCCCCTACGGCCCACCTGGACAATCTCCTCGCAAACTCTAGGTTCGACGCCTCCCTGTCGACTTCCCTTGCGTCCCTCTCCTTCAGCTCCTCAAAGGACACTGGAGGTACCCTCTTCAGCTCCATTCTAAAGAATCCCTGCTGTTACCCTAGGGTAAAGGCCACCATGAGGGTGTGTCTTGGGGTCTCCTGCACCTAGAGGACCTCCTCTTGGAACCGGACCATATAGCTCCCCAGAGACTCGTTCACTCCCTGCTTGATGAGGAACAAGGACTCTGACTCCCTCTTCCTCTTCTTGGAAGTGGTGAACCTCAGAAAGAACCCTCAGCGCAGGTCCTCGAAGCAGTAGATAGAGCTGGTTGGCAGCTGGTGGAACAAATCTCTTGCCTTCTCCTTGAGGGTGATGGCAAAGAGTCGTCACTTGAAGGTATCCGACATCTGCCTGATAGAAACCATATCCTCAAACAATTGGATGTGCTGGACCAGTTCGTCCCTCCCGATGTAGTAGGACATCTTCAGCTTACGAAACCCCTTTGGAACTGGTGCGTATGAGACCAAATCGCTAAAAGGGCTGTCATCCCCTGATAGGCGAGCCGGGTGATCTCGCACCTCCACCTCACCGATCCGGCCCGCACCAACTGAGTCAGGGAACAGAGCTTGCCACGATAGATCCTGCGCACCGCCTTCCTCTACCACCTCATTCCCAGCACGCCTGACGGGGGCATTCTCACCCAGGGCTGGGGCTGTAACAACTTGGGCAGCTGGGGTTGGGCACTCGGCACGAGTGCCGAGTGCGAACATGATAAGATTACGTACCTCTTGTCGGAAATCCTCGAACATCCCAAGGGTTGTGAGAGTTGGAGGGGGTGGTAAGTCGGCCCTATCAGATCCCTATCCTTCACCTTCAGTCATTGAGCTCACGAAGGAATTTCGGTGCTGATCACACTCCACGCTCACCGCACCAAAATGTTGAAACTGAAAACTTGCTTTTTTTGGAGTTCGAACCCTTGAAGAAGGGGTGATCGCACACTTACTTCTCCCTAGCAAGCTTGCACGACCAAAGAAATAGAACCAGAACCGACCAAAGGCTCCAATACAGAGGTCCCACCACACACCAAGAAGATCTTAGAGCACTTCCCCTCCTTAGCCTGTGCTGAGCTAAGGTCACCTCAGAAAGCACTAGAAGATCAGAGAATAAGAGAGTTGCAATGCTTGAAACCTTGCCTTTTGAGGTACCCCCTTTGGTATATTTATAGTTTTTTGAAGTTGTTCTGCCAATAGCTCACCTCCGCTGTTCTGAACAGCTATATGTAGTCCAAGAAGGTCTGTCAACAACGTAACTCCGCTGTTCTAAAAGGCTATGGGCAGGCCAGCGGTGGTGGGATAGTAAGAACACACTACAGATCACTGGGAGAGTGGCCCCCAAATTAAAAACCTCTACTCCCCTTGGACGGCGAGTGCTTAGTGAAGCTGGCACTCGCCGCCTCTCTAGGTCCTTGGGCGAGTGCAAGACAAAAATGACCCACTCGCCTAAAGGCACGAGTGCTAGCAGGCTAGGCATTCACGCTCTCGGCACCCCACTATGGGTTGGCTTAACTCTCCGCCTAAGAACAGAAGGCGTCGATTGGGCGAGCTTCACCCAATTCCAAAGAAATGGAGGCGTTAACTGCACTCGCCCTACTCAACGCCAAGAAGAAAAAGCATTGATTGTGCATGCCAAGAAGAGAAGGCGGTGAGTGCACATGCCTCACTCAATGTCAAGAATAGAAGACGTTGAGTACCCGGGGCGGCGAGTGCTTAACGAGGCTGGCACTAACTGCCCTCCTCTGCCCCTACACGAGTGCTGGCCATACCTACCCCACTCGCCAACTACCTGCTGAGAGCAAGGGGTGGGTGCGAGCCCTCTCGCTCCACTCACCCCACTTCCATCCCACCTTGCATGGGAGAGTCGGCTAGGCTGCCGAGTTCTCGCTTCCCTCTTGACTCGCCTGACTCAATTCCTTAGGCGGAAGGCGTCGAGTGAACTGACCTCACTCAATGCCAAAGGCGAAAAGCTTCGAGTGAACTCGCCTCACTCAATGCCAAAAGCGAAATGCGTCGAGTGAAGGCGCCTCATTGAACGCCAAGGTTCTGGCTCGCCTGGTCAGCTCGCAAACACTTGGGAGGGCTCGCTTCTGAACGACTTTGTTTCTTAAGATCTGGCAAAGCACTGATCCTGGGGAAACCCTCTTATCGAATACGAGATTGTACAGATCTACAAAAGAAACTCGAAAGAACAAACATCCTACAAAGAAATAAGAAAAATCTTGTTTGAAAAGTGAATTCCTTTTCTCAGATCTGAAAATAGTTCTTCTTCGTTGATTGAAAGTTCTGACTGAATTCTTGAAGAAGAAGAAGAATCTGAATTACTACACGGATCAGATCTGAGAAACGATTGATCTTTGAACGAATGTAAATATGAAATCTTGAGATCGATCGAGTTCTTTCTTTCCAAGAAGAATCACAGATCGGGAGTGTAGTCGGCGCCAAAGTTCTTCGTGAAACTTGATTTGAAATCCCGATCGTTTTTTGGCAATAAGAGCACAATTAGATTTTTGATTTGAATTGCGATTCTAGATTTTCTGAAATAATCCAAGACTATTTATAGACTAGTGCTCACTAACGGCTAGATTTTGAACCAAAGTCTACCGTCCACGCGTACTGTACATGACGGAAACCCTAATTTTGGAAAGTCGTGAAAACAAGAACGATGCTGAAAGAAAATTTACTTAAGTCCAATTCGTCGAGACATCGCGTGTACTCTCCAGACTACTTGCCAAACAAGTCAAAATGACTTGGAAAGAACTTGCGCGAGAAGTTGAGACTACACGAGATCTTTCGACGAATTATCTGAAAGCTCTCGAGAGTACTCAACGAATTTACTGGTCATATCGATGAATTATACTTAGAACCGGCTAACACCAACTTTCTCTTGAGTTCACTTGATTTCTCGAAAGGACTCAACCAATTCCACGAGTAGTCACGTAAGTACTCGACGAATTCCCTTGAGTACTCGACGAATTGTACTTAGCCGTTCTGGTCAGCAGTTCTCGGTGATCTCTCAAGTACTCCTGAGATCAATTGACGAATTCTACAAGTGGTTACGTGAGTATTCGACGAAATTAACGAGACCTCACGTGATCACTCGACGAATTTTCCTTAGACAGAATCTGCAACTTCTGAATGCCCATTTCCTTTGTGATGCTAGATGAAGTACACACCATTAGAGAGATTACACATGGGTCAACACGATGTTATATATAATGAAGGACTATATTGCACAGAACTGTGTTTGAAGAGCCATTGTAACATGACAATGGTTTGTACTTAGCAATAATACCACACACAACTAAAACTAACATCAAATACACCATCAATTCAACTTAGTTCAATGGTCACTTCTTCAAATTAGGGCTATTGCTGATACAATACCCAACAACTTATTTATATGAGTGGTGGTCTGTCACCCTCGGAGCCTTCTCTCTCAACAATTCTAACGAGAGGCGACCTGCCGCACTCGCATTCTCAACAAAGCCTTGCAGCAACACCAAGATAGTGGATGTTTGGTCGGCACAATCCCGACCACGTGATTTTTTCCTCTTTCACAGTTTTTCATGTTAAAAAATCTTTTTATCAGCCGTCTCGTTCTTTTCTGACTGTTTGCGCGCTCGACCACTCCTGAGATAAAGAATTTTCGATTTAGACCGGTCTACCAGAACATCGAATTGACCTGCAATAATTATCAAGTTTGAAGAAATAACGTCAAGATTTTGCTAATAAATGAGATTCAATTGTTTGATACGTATCAAATAATAGTCTAATATTTAAATTCTCGTGTTCAATATGCTTACTAGTTTAATAACTTTTAAAATGTAATTTCATGTGGAGATTTAAAATGTAATAAGACATCCTTGGTCTTCCTATTTGCACATTTTGAGGAGTGTCGTACTACAATACGATTCATGAAGTTTAGGTATACATTATAATTTCTCTCTACTAATTACTAAATATACATATATTTATATAGATATTTGAAATAATAGAAATCTTTTTAAGTTTTTGCAGGATGAAGCCTATCAGATGATTCACTTTGGAATTTTTGTATCTTATAAGATGTTTTATAATTTAAATGACAAGACTTTATTTTGATTTTACATGTTTAATTAAATTTTGAATTTTTATGTTAGTCTGCAAATAATAGTTTGATTTGTCCTTAATTGTCTCGATCTGACATTAAAATTCTCGATCTGCCATTACCCTTTCTTTAGTTGCTATTAGCCAAAATAGATCTGTCAATAATATCACCATAATAATATTTCAAATACTTATTACTCTTGCGTTAAAAATGAGAATATGATGTTTTTTTAAAATTATTCGGAATAATACAAACTTTTGAATTTTTCCAATTTAAAACTCACAGCTGTAAGCCTGTAATAGATAAAATAAAGATAATGATAAATTGAAAACAAAGTAATTTTTCCGAACATGAGACTATGAGAGGATATCTAGCGTTAGTAACTTCTAACTTAGGGTCAGTTTGTTTCACCGTTCTAGCTCCGTTGCGTTGGTATCGGAACGGCATTGGGCATATTGATCTGTTTGATTCGAGCGTTCCGATGTCAACGTGCCAATTTTTTGCGTTTCCATCGGAGCTTTCCGACAGGAGCTTGGATCTCCTTTTCAACGGAGCGTTCCCATTGGCACCGCCTAGTTAAACATAAAAAAACTACATCTCCTACTCCGCCGTGGACGCCGGCGAGAATTTATGCCATGGACGCCGGTGAAATTTTATGTCATGCACGCCGGCGAGACGCCTTAGAGAAGCTCCTCCTGTGATCTAATTTTTTTGTTTCTGGAGATCTAAGTCATAAGTTCTGAATTTATTATTATTATGATTATTATTATTATTATATTATGATATCAATTTGTATTATTATTAATAAATTAAATTTATAGTAAATATTAATGATTATTCATTTTAATTAATGTAATTTTAATTTTTTTTATAATACCGCTATTTTACTAAACTGTTTCTCCATTCTGAACAGCTATGTCACCGATATTTTACCAAACTGTTGCAACATTCTTAACAGCTCCATTCTCAAAACTTCATTCTCAGAAATCTTTTTATCACCGTCACCGCCGAAACAAATTGACCCTTTGAAACTCATACTTCAATAACGTTAATATAATTATGTTTTTAGACCTATATTTTAGAAGACGGTCACACTTTTACTTTTATTTGTACATACATATATAAATTTAGGGCATTGTTATATATAGATTGTGTTTGGGCCGTTTGGCTATATACAAATCATTGTTATATACAAATCATATTAATTTAAAACCGGCTATATGTAGACCAACTTGTTATATGCAGATCAATGTAAATTTTTTTTTAAAAAAAATTAAGCATAATTTTCTTATAAGCAATCAACTACTATTATATTAGGAGAACATGCATAACATATTATATTAGTTAAACACAATCAAATGTCCAAATTACTAAGATATCATATGCTGCATATTTAAACAATTATCATATGTTGCAAACTTATCACAAAATTCACATATTACCAAACCGAGAACCAAAACCAACAGAAAGACAAGGAATGCAAGGCTCCTTATTAACAAACATGGGAGGTTCGCCGATCTTTAAAAATCCCGACCCAGGTCGAAAACATCCTGATGTGGTATGTTCGCCGGCGGAATCGGTATAAGTGGAGGGATCGAGGAAAATAGTAGGGTTAGGGTTTTGAATACCTCATTTTGAGAGGACCGAGTCAGGTCTAAATCTTCCGGATTCCTATTTCCGGATTCATCGTCGGACGTGGGAGGTTCGCCGGCCTTGAAGAAAGGAACGGTTAGGGCAGCAATCAAAATTAAAATGAGAACAGTGATTTTTTTTAGGGGATGAAGGTATTAATTTGGTTTGTATATAGTAGAAAAAAAAGTAAGAAAAACTAAATTTTAGATCTGCATATAACCAAACATGATTTATATATAACAATGCCCAAAATTTATTATGTATATTTTTATAAAAATTATTTAGGGTAGTTAAATTAATTCTGCATTTTTAATAAAATATCATTTAAATAATTTATTAATTTTATATTTATAAAATACGCTCTCTGATAACAATTTAATCGCAATAGTCCAAGGTTATAAGAACCGGATCGGAGGATAAACCGGAGAGTTGAAAGGTTCAAGATCCGATCGGTTGGACCGGTCGGACCGGGGTTGAACCGGGATGTTAGATAATAACATATTATATAATATTAGTTATAAATTTATAACATATTACATATCACGTAAATATCAAATTGAGCTCAAATATCATTAAATAATATAATTATAATATATATAATAGAAATCATATGTAGTAATAAATATTGAAACAAAATTCGAATGACATTAAAAAAAATTGAAAATTTATATTTTTATTTAACATAAATAATAATATTGTAACTAAGTTTTAATTAATTAACAACAATATTTATTTTTATACTTAATTTAATAATATATATTTTATTTATATTCTAAGTCTATATTTTTTATAAAAATATGTTATTATTTATTTATTTATATATATATATAATAGTTTCAATTTGAACAACATGAACTTGTTGGTGGAGTGGTCATTATCATTTCATTAATATGAGAGGTCTTGGTTTCAAATCCCCGCATTGTGCTTTTATTTTTATAAAATAAAACCTGAAACCCTTGTGTTTGGCCCGCCCGGTTGCAAATTAACCGGCCCGGTTTCCGCTTAACCGGTCCAACCGTCTGGTTAACCGGTTCCTGGCCGGTTATTGGCTCAGGCGGTTTACAAGATCAGACCAGACCGCCCGGTGAACCGGTCGGCGGTCCGACCGGTTGGACCGGCCGGTCCGGTCCGGTTTTTAAAACACTGCACAATACTATAAATCTCCGCTATTGTATGAGGGTGGGACGGTGGGTAGTCTACAAAAATAGTAAATCTTATTTCTTTTGAATAGTGGGAACATAATTTCAATTCCTTAATAATAGAGTGGTGTTATATATAGATCATGACTATATATAAATCATTTTTTAATAAATTATGAGAAATTTTTAAATACTATACGCAAATCAAATAAAAATTCTAAAACCCATTTTCTATTCTAGTGGATCCTTTCCGGTTTTCACCCAATCATGTGATGGCCAAACCCCCTACGCACTTTCTCGTTTTAAGCTCCGCCACACCTCCGTCATTCCTCGTCGGCTCAAAATGGACCCGCTGCTACCTCTAGTCTCCATGTCCGACAATGTTCGCTTGGCCGTCGACCTAACCCCATCAAATTGTTCCTCTTTTGACCATGAAAGCAAGGTATTTTCCAACTACTCTTCTTATTCTTCCCTTTCTCCCGTCGAAATCATAAATGATCTTAAGAAATAATGTATTTTTTCTTCCATTTAGTTGAATTCCATGCATCCCTCGTCCAGGGAACCGACATCCATCCATTCGCCAAGTTGTATGATCCGATCTCCCTTCAATCAGGGTAATTTTCTTCCGATTTTGATGATTCTAGCAACATTGAGCCAACAGAGATAAGACTACTCAAATTTTTTTCTTTCATTATTATGAATTTATTTTGGGCATCAAACAGTCTAAATTAATGAGTTTTAGGGCATAACTTTATCTAAATCATGGCTAGTGTTCTTAGGAAAAGTCATTATAAATCGGAACAATGGAGTCAGACTACATGTAAATTCCTTCGTCTATTTTGAAATATGTTATCTTCCACTATACACAAATTTTCTTTATGGTCATTGTGTTGATTGTGTAACGATAATTTGCTCGTATTTATTGTCTTTTAATATGTAAACATGACGTCGTTCTTCCAAACTAACTCAGTTTTTTGCTACAAAGGAAGAATTGATTGATTATGCACGTAAGATTGATAATGTTATGAAGGTCGAAGCATCCCTAGTGGTGGTCAATGTTGAGTCTATTGATCACAATATCCTAGATTTGAAGAAGGCTCACAAGACAATGGTATACACATGAATGTATTTGATGCTTGCTCTAAGTTCAATATATGCATGTTGTTTTCTATTGCACTGATTTGACAGGTGGTTTGAGTCACTATGACAGTTGGACTTGCCAGCAGAACCTGGCTATGTCAAGAAGCGTTGAGTGAATGCAGTTCACTCAACGCCAAAAGGCCAGAAGCGTTGACAGAAGCTCAAGCAGTCAAAGCCTCAGGGTTACTGTCTAGAAATCTGTCTAAGGAAAGAAGCGTTGAGTGAAGGCAGTTCACTCAACGTCTATTCATTTGGAAATCAGCTTAAGTATAGAAGCGTTGAGTGAAGACAAGCCACTCAATAGATATAACATCCCTCAAACAACTAGACCCTTAAGAGTGGTTTTGTCATGACTAGGTCATGAAAAAACCCTAGGAAGCTCAAGAGAACAAGTGAACCAAGGCATGAAGGTGGAAATAACCTTGGTCTACAAATAGCTCAATTCAAGCACAATCTCTAGGGTTTGACTTTAGGGCTTCAACTTGACTCCAGGACCCCACCTAGACTCTCCTAACCCCTAAGGAAGGTAAATGGGTCACCAAAGACCCATTTGGATCAACTAAAGTGGTCAAGTTGACCAAAAGTCAACCCTAACCCTAAAATGGTCAAAGTGCCCTACTAAGGGTCAAGTGGCCTCCAAGGTGCCAAACCAACCCTACCCAATCATTACTAGACCTTAGGGGAGGCCAATGGGTTACCAAGGACCCATTGGGGTCAACCTAAAAGATCAATTTGACCAAAGTCAACTCAACCATAAAATTAGGTCAAATTAGCCCAAGTGGACCCAACCAAACCCAATCCACTTGGGCTAAGCCCAATTTGAGATACCCATTAACCTTAGGAGGCTGAGAATTATCTAAAATTCCATTCATTTTCTGGAAATAGTGACTAGGATAAAGAAAGCTCTATTTCTCTTTTAATGGAGGAGAGAGAAAGAGAGGTCATTCATGGCGAAGGGAGGCCAAGGGTCTCTCTATTCATTTTCATTGCTGGATTCACCTCCCCAGATTAATTGGGAGAAGATTTAGGGTCTTCCCGGCCATGGCAATGGCTAGGGGAGGAGAATTCACCATAGTCAAAAACCTCCTTCATGGCTATTAATGGTGTCATTGAAGAATGACCCCTCTTCTCCCCCATCTGTCATTTTTAAATCCTTTCCCAAACCCAGTGAAATCGTTTCCACCTTTCTTTTGAAGAAGCCAAGCCCTCATGCAGTGTGGTTGTAGAGCACCGAACACCTCCACCACCGAAAATGGAGACAAGGCGATCGACAAGGCTTCAGCCACCCAGAAGGTCGACTTCTCCCCCTCTCCCTCTGTACTGGCATCTTAGCTCGATTAGGTGTGATATCGGGCTCAATTGAGCCCGATCCAGTGAGAAAATTCAGAAAATTTACATGAAAAAAATGTGGTTACGGGATCGCCAGAAACGGCCTCTCCGGTGGCCGTGCCACCGCCCAGCGGTAACCCCCACCTCAACGGAGGTGGCGGTGGTCGGCTGGGGAGGTGGCCGGGAAATCAAGGGAAAAACTGCCCAGGTTGGGGAAATCCGGGCCATTGGCTTCACGGGGAAGATGAACAGATACCGCTCATCTTGCCCCAAGATTCGTGCCGCCGGTATATAGTTAGGGATTAATATTAATTCAATTCATTTCATTTATGTCACAGTTATTGCAGTGTTTTAAATCAATTATTAAAAATACTTAGAGGCCTTTTCTGGAGAAATGATTAACATAAAAGTTGTAGCCCTTGAAGTCTAGTTTACTTTAAAATTGATTTCAACCAATTTGGGAGTGGTGGTATGACTTCATCACTCCAAATGGTGCAATCTATACTCAAGGTTAGCCAGAGATTAAATTGTGTGCCCCCATCAATCGAGCAATTTAAATGACTTGAAATTTGGACTGGAGGTCACTCTTATTTATACCTCTAACATATCAAAAAATGAAAATTTTTGGAGAATATTTTTCTATAGTTTTAACAAACATTTAATAATCCTTATATGAGTTAATTGGAGGTCTAATGACCTCATAAATACCCAAATTTTTGGTGGAAGACCCTTAGTGTCATGAGAAGACACTGGTAAAAAGCTCAGCAAATTTGAGGTTGATTTGAGTAAGTATTTGTGAGACCAAAATTTGGCCCTTTAAGGGTTATTTATGGCAAAAGTGCACTTGAATTAGTTAATGACCAATCCTCATCCAAAAGTGATGAAATCTTGGCCAGAGCCTCAAGATCATCTAAAAAACCCCCACAAGGGATTTAGGGTGGTTTGGGGTGGAGATACCCTAAGACCCTAGTGTTAGCCCTAGGGATGGGGTTTGAGCCCAATGAAGGACATGGGACCACATGCCCTTGGAATGCCTTGTAACTTGGTAGTAGTGTGTCTAATGTGAAATTTAACCCTAGAAAGTGATGATAGGAGTTTTTAGAACTTACATTCCTCTTGTAATAACTTAGGACCAATTAGGGCACTTTTACTCATGATTTTATTACTACATCATAGGACTTTGAATGATCTTGAAGGTTAGGTACTGATCATATATTGTTTCTATTAAGCTTTGGAAATTTTAGTGTGAATTTTGGGTTAGTATTTAGGGCACTTCATTCACAATCATATTAGTTGCCCTAATCATTAAAGGTTTTTTATGAGCTATTTATTCATTACAAACTTATCAAACTTGGTCAGAGGTCTTTTTAGGACACCCTTAAGCTCTGTGGAATTTTATAAAATTATTGAAAGCCTTTTTATACAAGTTGTTTCACAAAGTGCTTTATGTAGAAGATTATTAAATGAATTTATTATGTGACTAAATAAGCTTGTAAAATAATAAATCTTGGTCTGTAGTCATTTCTGCTTATGTTTGTCATCTGGTAAGTTTCCTATAATTTTTTGATGAATATTTCTATTATTTCCTATTTTGCCCTATCATTGTGGTTATTTAGTTGTAATTAGTTTGGAGGTTAAAACATTTTTTGGAAAATTGTGTATTTCAGTATTTACACGTATTTTGATGATATACACTTGTCATAAATTATTTGAGGCCATACCATGTCAGAAAGGTATACTTGGTGTTCAAAAGTACGGTTGGCCTGATTTTATAGTAAATTAAATAATTACTAAATAAATTAGGGAAAATATTATATTCTGGAATTATCTTTGAAATATCATGTTAGACCCCCAGTAATAATATTAGATCATTTAGATGAATAATTGAAGGGGGTCACCAATCATAATCATACACATCATGTAGGTTATTTGGTCTGCACTTAGTAGAAATTATAAAAGTAGGGAAACATGTGGAACTTGTATGGGAAAGGATAGTTGGTGTACCTGGTATGGTTGAAATATATAGTGTTGGTACCCTAGTTTGATTTGAGTTCAGTCTTATCTTTTTAGTCCCTTGACCCAAGAAATATCTATGGTCATTGGTTAGTGGTCTAGCTGTAGAGTCCCCGCTTTTCCAGATGAAGAATTTGGTTAAGTAGGTTTTTCGTTCGACTATAGTCGAACGCCGCTCGACTATCGTCTATCGGCTGATCGACTATTGTCTATCAGTTGGTCGACGCTCTGTCTGCGTTGATAGCTCGACTATCTATTGATAGGTCGACTATCTGCTTGCTTTGATAGCTCGACTATCTGTTGATAGGTCGACTATCTGTTCCGCTTTGATAGGTCGACTATCTGTTGATAGGTCAACTATCTGTCATCTTTGATAGTTCGACTATCTGTCCTGATAGTTCAACTATCTGATAGTTCGACTATCTGTTGATAGATCGACTATCTGCTCTGTTTTTGATAGGTCGACTATCTGTTGATAGGTCGACTATCTGGTTTCTGTGATAGGTCGACTATCTGCTGGATAGGTCGACTATCTGTTTGTGGTTGATAGTTCGACTATCTGTCCGGATAGATCGACTATCTGATAGTTCGACTATCTGCTCTAATAGGTCGACTATCTGCCGAGGTAGTTCGACTATCTTCTTTGATAGGTTGACTATCTGGATCGTTCAACTATCTGCCCGATAGGTCGACGATCTCCGTGCGTCGGTCGACGATCTCCGAGGGTCGTTCGATGCTTTCTGTCTGCCTTTTTATTTTGTATTTATTTATTTTATTTAATAAAATAATACATTATCTGGCATGTTATTTCAGTTATTTTATGATAATATTTCCAGGCAATATTTGCTCCATCTCCTTTGCCTGAGTAAAATCTTTTCAGATAAAGTTGTTTGTCCTATTAGCTGTCATTGTATTTTACTTTATCTGCTGTCAATCCTTTATAGCCGTTAGACTGAAAAGTCTTCTTTTTGCTATAAAAAGTTTATTTCTGATGTGATTTTATTTAGTACTTTATTATCAGATTGCTTCCTGCAGCTTCTTCGAAAGAGGTTTATTCCTTTTATAGAATGTTTTTGCTGCAGAGTTTGTTTGTCCTTGTGATATTTGCAGCCCAGGTTTCAAGTTTCAGAAGAAGACAAACAGTTCAAATTGAAGAGAGCCGTTGCTTGTTGCTGTTATAAAAGGAATCCTTTGGTGAAGGATTTCAGCTAGCTAACTAGTTATTCATTTAAGCATTCAAGCCTTCATCAAGCTCAAGTTCTTTGCTCTCAGCAATATTGATCCAACTGAGAAGTGTTAAGCTCTTCTGCTCTTCTTTAACCTGAGTTATCCTGCTTCCAGGAAGATTCAAACTCAGAGTTCTTTTGAAGAAGAAGAAGAAGAAGACAGCTGCTTGAAGATTTCTATTTTATTATTTATTATCTTCTTGTAGTTTTTCCTTCAGATTTTTCTGAAGAGTTTTCTGCACTGAAGCAAGACTTCACTTGGACATTCTTTGAGCCAGGGGGAGCCTTGATTCCTTTGAGCTTTCTAGCTCAGTGCAAGTCTTTGTGCTTCTCTAATCTTTGTAAAATAGAGAAGACATCTTAACCTTCTTTCCCCCTCCTGTACAGGGTTATTACTCCCTTCAAAAGTATCCCTTGGTGGCAGGGCACCTGATCAAAAACCTGTGTTCGGTTTTTAGACACCTGATCAAAAGTCTAAAGGGTTTCTAGATCTACCTGAAGCAGATCTTGTGGTGGCAGGGCACCTGATCAAAAACCTGCAGTGGATTCCTACCGTTTAGGTAGAAGAGTGGACGTACCCAAGTCTTTTGGGGAACCACTATAAACTCCTTGTGTCGTCTGGATTGCCTTGTTTAATTCCTGCATTGTGGCTGTGAATAGATATAACTAGGTTGCTAGTTGCTGATTAGGTTTTCCAAGCCTTAACTGTAATTATAGTTAGCTTGAGTTTGTGCACAACACTTGTGTTAGGCTATAGGGTTAATTCTATATCTATAATCTTTTCATTCCGCATTTCACTCCAAGGGAGTTGGGCAGACTATTAAGTTTTGTCTAGTGCAAAATTTGATAACTCTATTCACCCCCCCTCTAGAGTAGTATCTATCCCTTCACTTTCAATTGGTATCAGAGGGAGGTTGACTGACTGAATAGGCTAACACCTAAGTCACAAGATCCTGATAGATACCAAAAGTTTATAGATATTCACTATCACTATCATGGCCCAGTCCAAGGATTATTCTAGCACCAGACCTCCACCATGCAACTTAGCTAAGTTTGGCATCTGGAAGGCAAGGATAAAATTATATATGAATTCTATTGATGAAAGCATCTTTGCTTCTATTTTGTCAGGACCCCCAAGAGCACCTGCTGCTGCTACTGCCTCTTCATCTGATTTGAGTGCAGTGCCTCCTCCAGATTATAATGACGAGTACAAGAAGGCAAAAATAGCAGATGCCAAGGCGATGAACATTCTGGCTCAGACAATGTCTGATGAAGTATTCCAGAAGGTTGCTGACTGCTCCTCAACAAAAGCCATGTGGGATACACTGAACCAGATTGTAGCTGGTTCAGCTGATGAAAGGAAGGACAGAAGGTCCAACCTGATCTCACAGTATGAGAACTTCAAGAAAATTGACGCTGAATCAGTTGAAGCCATGTACACCAGGCTCAGCTCAATCATCAATGAGCTGAGGACCCTTGACAAGGACATATCATTGACAGAGGTCAATGATAAGATTCTTATGTGCTTCCCTAGCACATGGGATCTGAGGATCTGGCCCATCAAGGAAGCCAGAAGTACAAATGAGATTTCAACTGAAGCCCTTCTCGGCAAGCTCAAGTCTTTTGAGCAAGTGCTGAAGACAAGGGAAGCAGAAGCTGAAGAAAAGACCCCCACTCCAACAAGAAAAGAGCAATCTCTAGCTCTTAAGGCTGCTGATGCTTCTGAAGGCAGCCAATCAAATGAGGAACTAATGGCATTGTTTTCCAAGAGGTTTCTCAAGATGGGGAGAAAGGAATTCAGGAAGAAGTCTTCACGCTATGAAGACAAACCAAGGTATGACCGTTCACCTGCTAAAGAAATTATTTGTTATGGTTGCAGGAAACCTGGACACATTTTACCTGAGTGTCCAGAGGAGAAAAACAAAGACAAGAGGAAAGAAAAGGAACAGCACAGGAAGCACTCCAAGCCATCCTCCTACAAGAACAGGAAAAAGGAGAGAGGTTTCATTGCTGAAACCTGGAGTGATTCTGATGAAGAATCCTTCTCCTCAAGCTCCAGTGAGGATGAGGAAGAGAAGAAGGCAAAGGAAGTTTGCCTGATGGCAATAGATGCCTGCAGCAATCACTCTGCTGCAGAGAGTTCAGACTCAGAAGAAGAAATGCCAACAGAAGATGAGGTACTATCTTCTTATGACTTCACTTCTGAAGAATTTAAATTAGATTTTAAATCCTTATGCTTAGACTTAATTAGTTCAGAAAAGGAGATAAAAGAACTTAGAAATAAGTTAGCTGACACAGAATTAATTGCTACAGAAAATATCAAGTTAAAGGAAGATCTCACTACTTGTAGTGAAGAGATTAAATTTCTTAAAATGGAGTTAGCTAAGTCTAAGAGGTTAGAAGAATCACTTAATGGTAGAAGCCTTAAGTTATTAGAAATAACCAGCATGACTAACACCAGGTCAGGTAATAACAAACTAGGCTTAGGAGCTTCTCCCAGTGAACCCCCAGTTATTCTTAAAAATAATCTTTCAACTCCAGTGAACTTCATTTCAGCTAGTGGAATGAAGAACACTGAGCAAGTAAACCTAGTTAATAAAACTTTAAATAAAGCTAAGAGAGAAAAGAGAAAGAAATTTTTTAAAAAAATGTAAAGAGCGTCGAACGCTGCTCGACGATCGGAAGTTCCATGGTCGAACGAAGATCGACGATCTGAGCGCCCATCGTCGAACGTCGATCGACGTTTTCAATATGATTTTCAAAATCATAATCAGTACCATAGAAACCTAAATGAAAATAGAAACCCTAGGTTTGTTGACCCATCATCTGCATGGAGAATCCCACCTAGGAGATCTCACCCATTAGGTTATCACCCTCAGCCTGCATTCTCATTTATTTCTAGCTTTTCTTATGTGAAAAACAAGGGACCAAAGGTTACCTGGGTCCACACTGTCTAAATAAATGTCTTGCAGGTGAAGGCCTATCCAATCACTCAAAATAAGTGGTATTTGGATAGTGGATGCTCCAAGCATATGACAGGAAATAAAAATCATCTGTCAAAATTCAAAGCTAAGCTCGGCCCAAAGGTTATCTTTGGAGATTCCAGCTGTGGTTAGACAGAAGGCTATGGCAGGATTATAATTGGAGATGTTACTTTCAAGAGAGTTGCATATGTGACAGGACTGAAGCACAATTTGATCTCAGTCAGCCAGCTATGTGATGCTGGCTACCAGGTTTCATTTTCTAACTCTTCTTGCAATATTACTTTAAATAATAATGTTGTTTTAGTAGGCATTAGAATAGGTAATATTTATTTAGTAGATTTCAATACATCTCACTCTGAAATCTGTTTATTTAATGAAGTAACACTTAATAATAATTCTTTGTGGCATAAGAGGCTTAGTCATGTTAAACTTAAAAATATATCTAGGTTATCTAAACACAACCTTGTTAGAGGTTTACCCTCTTGCCTCTACATGAAGGAGAGCCTATGCAAGGCTTGTCAGCTAGGCAAGCAAACCAAAAACTCTTTTAAATCTGTAAATAAAAGTGATTCTCCTAGAATCCTGTATTTATTACATTTGGAGCATTTTGGCCCAATAAATGTACAGAGTTTAGGAGGGAAGTACTACACCTTAGTAATTGTAGATGACTTCTCTAGGTTCAGTTGGGTTTTCTTTTTGAGAACTAAGTCTGATAACTTCAAAGCCCTTATAGACTTTCTACTATGTGTGCAGACTGAGTACTCTACTCATGTGGCCTTGATCAGAAGTGATCATGGTACTGAGTTTGAGTCTCTTCTCATGCAAGAATTCTGTGAGAGAGAAGGTATCAAACATAGCTTCTCAGCTCCTAGAACTCCCCAACAAAATGGGGTAGTTGAAAGGAAGAACAGAACACTAATTGAAGCTGCTAGCACATTGTTGGCAGATGCTAACATGCCTCTCTCCTACTGGGCAGAAGCTGTTAGTACAGCCAATTATGTCTTGAATAGAAGTTTGATACACAAGCTTAAGTGTAAAACTCCTTATGAGTTGCTTAAAGGAAAGAAACCTAAAATTAATTATTTTAGAGTTTTTAGCTGTGTTGTATATATTCATAATAACAATAAAGAATACCTTAGAAAATTTGAAGCAAAAGCTTCAATGGGAATCATGCTTGGATATTCCCAAGTAAGCAAAGCTTATAGGGTTTATAACAAATCAACCTGTAAAATTGAAGAATCTGTGCATGTATATTTTGATGAGTCTCAGATATTTTACAAGGAGAAGGAAAGTTTTCCTTCCCCCAGTTCATTGCAGGTACCTGATGCTTCTCAAGAGATTCTCCAGCTATCAACTCTTCAGATCATTGAATCAGATAGTGATGAAGACATTGCTGAAGCTGTTGTTGAACCACCAACAGTAGATCAAATTCCTCCTGAGGAATTAATCCCAACTGTTGCAGAAGATCACATCCCACCTGTTGATGTTGTCACACTTAGAGATCACCCTACATCTCAAGTGATAGGAGACATATCAACTGGTGTGCAAACAAGACATCAATTAAGACAGGATGTGATGCACGCTTATTTCCTCTCACAGGTTGAGCCCCTCACCTTTAAAGATGCAGAGCTAGATCCCCACTGGATCATTGCTATGCAAGAGGAACTCAATCAGTTTGAGAGATATAAAGTTTGGACTTTGGTTCCAAGACCTAAAGGTCAACTGATCATAGGCACCAAGTGGGTGTATAGAAACAAGTTGGATGCAAATGGAATTATAGTAAGGAATAAAGCTAGGCTTGTAGCTCAGGGCTACAGACAGGAGGAAGGCATAGATTATGACCAAGCCTTTGCTCCTGTTGCAAGGCTAGAAGCAATAAGGATCTTCTTGGCCTATGCAGCCTTCATGAAGTTTAAGGTCTTTCAGATGGATGTCAAAAGTGCATTCTTAAATGGTGAGCTTAAGGAAGAGGTGTTTGTTGAACAACCACCAGGGTTTGTTTCTTCAACTCAGCCCACACATGTGTTTAAGTTGCTGAAAGCTCTTTATGGACTAAAGCAAGCCCCTAGAGCCTGGTATGAGACTTTAGCTAGTTTCCTTTTAGAGCACAACTTTACTAGGGGAGTAGTTGATAGAACCCTTTTCGTCAAGAACCACAAGGACACAATCCTGTTAGTTCAAGTGTATGTGGATGATATTATATTTGGCTCCACTGATCCCAAACTGTGCAAAAAGTTTTCTAACTTGATGCATTCCAAGTTTGAGATGAGTAGTATGGGTGTGTTGTCTTACTTTCTTGGTCTCCAAGTTAAGCAAGATGCTGATGGTATCTTCATCTCCCAATCCAAATATGCCAAGGAATTGGTAAAGAAATTTGGGATGGCTGATGCTTCAGCAATGCCTACACCCATGGCTACTAATGTAGTTATTGGTTCTGATGATCACGGCAAGCCAGTTGATCAAAAGAATTATAGGGCCATTGTTGGTTCCCTATTGTATTTAACTACAAGTAGGCCTGATATAATGTTTGCTACATGCCTTTGTGCTAGATTCCAGGTCAACCCCAAGGAATCTCATCTGATTCTCCTCAAGAGAATCCTGAGATACCTGAAGGGATGTCCAAATCTAGGACTTTGGTACCCAGCAGAATCAGAATTTGAGTTAATTGGATACTCTGACTCTGACTATGCTGGTTGCAGAGTTGATAGGAAGAGCACCTCAGGAACTTGCCAGTTCCTGGGAGAGAGATTGGTCTCTTGGTTCTGTAAGAAGCAGGCTTCTGTTTCAACTTCAACTGCAGAAGCTGAATATATAGCAGCTGCCAGTTGTTGTTCACAGATCCTTTGGATTCAAAACAAGCTTGTGGATTATGGTTACTCACACAAGAACACCAAAATCATGTGTGATAGTACCAGTGCTATCTCAATTGCACAAAATCCAGTGCACCACTCTAGAATGAAGCACATTGAGATTCGGCACCATTTCCTGAGAGATTGTGTGGAAAAGAACAAGATTTGTCTTGAGTTCATATCCACTGAGTTTTAGAGAGGTGATATATTCACCAAGCCCTTAGATGAACAGAAGCATCTGTTCTTTTTAGTTCAACTAGGCATGATCAATGGACGAGACTAAGTGTGACTATATCTGCCAATGTTGAAACTTGTTTGAAGATAGTCGAACGACGTTCGAAGATAGTCGATCGGGTCAAGCCCATCGTCGACCTATGGTTGATGAAAGTTTGTCTGATTGAAGATCATCGACCGGCGTTCGACCATAATCGAACAAGTCGAGCTCATCGTCGATCTCTGGATGACGACAGCCTGTTGTTTGAGAAGCCAGAAATAGTCGAACGTTAGATCGACTACTCTGCTTCTGGACCGATCGTCGAACGGCCGTTCGACCATTGGGTCCAGTATCTTTTAAATAGATCGACTATCTCCGGTCTAATATAAAGCCGATAGTCGACCTAGGTTAAAAGATCTGTTGTTTTATCGTCGACAGAGCGTGACTTTTCGCATTCTGTCCTCCCGCTTGCGATTTTCTGCCGCTTCGTCCCCTTCGTCCTCTCCGTCTTTCTCGCGCATTCTCCAGCAATTCAATGGCGGTTTCTCCAGCAGTGCTAGCTGTCGTGAAGTTCGATGCAGGTTTCAGCGTCGATTTTGACGCATTCAGTTGCTGTGAAGCAGGAATTGTGGAAATTCTTCAGTTGTGCCGGGATCAAGATCTAGAAAGATTAATGTCGACAAGGATAAAGATAAATGTTCCTGAGATTAAGGAATGGGCTTTTACTTCGTCATCCACTGACGATTCGATGACTGGCACCATCGGCGGAGAAGAGGTTATTTTAACTCCGGCCGTTCTGACTGATGTTTTTGGTTTAATAAATGGTGAAGAAGATTATGAGCAAGATGCTCAAGAGTTTGGAAGAATGCTTATTGAGCTGGGACATGCGGAGGGCATTCCCACGAAGCTGCTCAAGGTTAATTTCCCATTTAAGATTAAGTTTCTTGCTGAGATAGTTGGAAAAGTGCTCCTTGGGAAGCACTCTGCTCATGACAACGTTACAAGGCAACAATTTGCACTGATGTGTGCAATTGTTAATCGGAAAAAGATTGATTGGGCAGGAGTAATGTTTGATCTGATAAGGAAAAAGAATAGTAAGAAGGAAGTTACCCTCGGAAGGGTTATTGGAATTTTTCTGAAGGAAAAGTATCCTCAGCTGCTGGTCTCCGTTGCAACAACCATAAATGCAAGTAAGAAGATGGACCCGAATCTGTTCTCTAAGTGGAAGAGGACCTTTGTGAAGCCCGCTCTAACAGGTGTTGCTCCAGCGACATCAGAGAGCACTAGGACTGATTCAGTCGCTCCTCAACCTCAAGAAGCTGGCTCAGCTCATCTTTCCCTTCCCTCATCTTCTTCTGCTATGTAGTCTGCTTTAGTTGAAGTTCCATCAACTTCAGCTGAAGTACGACTTTCTCCCTCTCCTGTTCGAGAAACAACCACGGTTGTTCTTCCTTCTCCTCCAGCATGTCCTCTTCCTTCTCATCTGGCTGGGATATCTGCTCCTAGTTTTGATCTGTTAGGATCTGAGAGGATTCCAACACCTCCTCAGTCCCTTATTCATTCTCCAGTTAACACTCCTGTTAACTCTCCAGCTCCATCTCCAATTCGATCCCCAGTCCACATCACTTCTCATCCTAACCCTTCAACCATCTCTACTGCATCTCCATCCACTGCAATTCCATCATCTTTTGAGATAACCCCTGAATTCATTTCCAGTATTTTGGAGTTAATTACCCCTTCAATCATAATCATGATTGAAGAGGCAATTGCTCCACTTGCCTCCTCCATTACTACCTTAACTGCCTCCATCCAATCACTCTCTAAATCTGCTGAGCCCTATTCTTCAAGGGGCCTGGTTTCAGTTTCCACTGAAATCAGGCAGGGGGAGATGTTCTGTGAAGATGTCTCAGAGCCTCCAGCCTCCCTTCCAGCAGTTCTTCCAGCAGTTCAAGAAGAGACTGCTCCAGCTCCAGATCAAGATCAATCTGTTTCAGTGTTATCTGACAAAGAAATATCTGATGCTATTATGTTATCTGAATTTGCTGTGAAAGTCTGTTTAGAAGATCTAACCACTCCCTTGGTTGCCCATTTTCTAGAAGGGATTATTACATCCTACCTAGATGAATCTTGGGAGTTGGTAAAATATGAAGGTAATTCACTCATCCGCTTTGTTGACGAGTCAATAAATTTGCTAGCTTGTGAATTCCTAGAAGGAATGATTTTAGTTTATTTAGCAGATTTGTGTTCATAAATCTACAGATTATATTAAAGAAGACATAGCTGCCCAGATTATAGTAATAGTTTCAGAAGCTGCTCCTGATATTCCTGTTGTTCAAATAGACCCAGAAATGGATTCTTTTTTAGATGAAATAGAAGATACGTCTGAGAATCAAGAAGAGAAAGCAAGAGAGGCTTGGAATTCAAGAGTTCTATCTTTGTTAAAAGAAAAAGAAAAAGATTTGCAAGTTGAAAAGTCGTCTGTTTGGGATGATTCTCCAGGACTTGATTTGGATTTCCTTCTGGCTCAGGATGCCATAAAAGAGGAAAAAGAGAAAGCTGATCTGAAATTAAAGGAAAAGGCTATTTCTGAAGCCTATGATCCATATGATAATCCTCCATCATCTCACTCTGAAGATGAAGAGGATTCAGATTTCTCTGAAAATTCAAAGAAAAAGAAAGCTGCTCAAAAGAAAAGAAAAGCTGTTGCTCCTCCTCCTCCCAATCGAGAAAATGATACTCCATATTATATTCTTAAAGGAATTGACCCTAAATCAAAAGAATTTCAACATTGGATGTGGTTCTCCAAGAACCAGCAAAAAGAGAGAAAAAGGTCTAAGAGGTATGATAGTCCTGTTTCAAGATGGACTCCCAGAGGTCCTCCTCCTCCACCTCCCAGTGCAGGAGCCTCTGGGAACCTTTCTGCTAATCCATCTGCCTCTTCTGGAAAATCTGCTCCCTCTCAGTCTTCTTCAAGAAAAAGCTCTCAAAGTTTTCAAGATAAATCATATTCTGGCTATCAAAGAACTGGTACAGTGAGAGAACAAGTGAAGGAGGTTGTATATCAAAGACCAACCTTTTCCCCTCCTCCTTCTCCAAAGAAAAGAGTTTCATCTCCAATACCAGTGCTGTCTGAAAAAGTTGTTTCAAAAGGTAAGTAGTTTATTTTTGTTTAAAAATTCTAGCAAGAACTTTGCTAAGTCTGCTCCCATGTCTTATCTAGTTAATCAAGATAAAGAACCAGAGGTTACTCCTTATAAGAATGTTTATGAAAGTCCTGAGCTTGATCCTAACTTTAGGATGGCTCATTTTCACGAATTGGTTGGAGCAGCTCAAATTAGAAAAGCAAAAGCTGAAGGAAAGGATACCACTGGATTAACCACAATGTCTACTTTCAGAAAGAAGGAATTCGAAAAGTTCCAGGTTAGCCCTGATGTATTTGACCCTTCAAAATATATGGAAAAGCACCCTGAAGTAGTTGTTCCAAGGGCTGCAGAATTAAAGATTATTGGTGAGCAGGACTTGAAGATGTCAAAGAAAGAGGCTATTGATCCTCTGAGGAAAATTTCTTTTGTTCCAAGTTCTTCTGACCCTATGCCAGATTCTGTAGACTCTTAATATTTTGATTGACTGCTGTTTATATATGACTGTTTGATAATTGCTAGTTAATTGCTATCTATTTCCTGTATTGATTATAGTGTTCTATAGCTAGCTCTGTGTTTTAGTTTTTAAGAGACTTAACTCAAATAGAGGGAGATTGTTGGTACCCTAGTTTGATTTGAGTTTAGTCTTGTCTTTTTAGTCCCTTGACCCAAGAAATATCTATGGTCATTGGTTAGTGGTCTAACTGTAGAGTCCCCGCTTTTCCAGATGAAGAATTTGGTTAAGTAGGTTTTTCGTTCGACTATAGTCGAATGCCGCTCGACTATCGTCTATCGGCTGATCAACTATCGTCTATCAGTTGGTCGACGCTCTGTCTGCGTTGAAAGTTCGACTATCTGTTGATAGGTCGACTATCTGCTTGCTTTGATAGCTCGACTATCTGTTGATAGGTCGACTATCTGTTCCGCTTTGATAGGTCGACTATCTATTGATAGGTCGACTATCTGTCGTCTTTGATAGTTCGACTATCTGTCCTGATAGTTCAACTATCTGATAGTTCGACTATCTGTTGATAGATCGACTATCTGCTCTGTTTTTGATAGGTCGACTATCTGTTGTTAGGTCGACTATCTGGTTTCTGTGATAGGTCGACTATCTACTGGATAGGTCGACTATCTGTTTGTGGTTGATAGTTCGACTATCTGTCCGGAAAGATCGACTATCTGATAGTTCGACTATCTGCTCTGATAGGTCGACTATCTGCCGAGGTAGTTCGACTATCTTCTTTGATAGGTTGACTATCTGGATCGTTCGACTATCTGCCCGATAGGTCGACGATCTCCGTGCGTCGGTCGACGATCTCCGAGGGTCGTTCGACGCTTTCTGTCTGCCTTTTTATTTTGTATTTATTTATTTTATTTAATAAAATAATACATTATCTGGCATGTTATTTCAGTTGTTTTATGATAATATTTCCAGGCAATATTTGCTCCATCTCCTTTGCCTGAGTAAAATCTTTTCAGATAAAGTTGTTTGTCCTATTAGCTGTCATTGTATTTTACTTTATCTGCTGTCAGTCCTTTATAGCCGTTAGACTGAAAAGTCTTCTTTTTGCTATAAAGAGTTTATTTCTGATGTGATTTTATTTAGTACTTTATTATCAGATTGCTTCCTGCAGCTTCTTCGAAAGAGGTTTATTCCTTTTATAGAATGTTTTTGCTGCAGAGTTTGTTTGTCCTTGTGATATTTGCAGCCCAGGTTTCAAGTTTCAGAAGAAGACAAACAGTTTAAATTGAAGAGAGCCGTTGCTTGTTGCTGTTATAAAAGGAATCCTTTGGTGAAGGATTTCAGCTAGCTAACTAGTTATTCATTTAAGCATTCAAGCCTTCATCAAGCTCAAGTTCTTTGCTCTCAGCAATATTGATCCAACTGAGAAGTGTTAAGCTCTTCTGCTCTTCTTCAACCTGAGTTCTCCTGCTTCCAGGAAGATTCAAACTCAGAGTTCTTTTGAAGAAGAAGAAGAAGAAGACAGCTGCTTGAAGATTTCTATTTTATTATTTATTATCTTCTTGTAGTTTTTCCTTCAGATTTTTCTGAAGAGTTTTCTGCACTGAAGCAAGACTTCACCTGGACATTCTTTGAGCCAGGGGGAGCCTTGATTCCTTTGAGCTTTCTAGCTTAGTGCAAGTCTTTGTGCTTCTCTAATCTTTGTAAAATAGAGAAGACATCTTAACCTTCTTTCCCCCTCCTGTACAGGGTTATTACTCCTTCAAAAGTATCCCTTAGTGGCAGGGCACCTGATCAAAAACCTGTGTTCGGTTTTTAGACACCTGATCAAAAGTCTAAAGGGTTTCTAGATCTACCTGAAGCAGATCTTGTGGTGGCAGGGCACCTGATCAAAAACCTGTAGTGGATTCCTACCGTTTGGGTAGAAGAGTGGACGTACCCAAGTTGTTTGGGGAATCACTATAAACTCCTTGTGTCGTCTGGATTGCCTTATTTAATTCCTGCATTGTGGCTGTGAATAGATATAACTAGGTTGCTAGTTGCTGATTAGGTTTTCCAAGCCTTAACTGTAATTACAGTTAGCTTGAGTTTGTGCACAACACTTGTGTTAGGCTATAGGGTTAATTCTATATCTATAATCTTTTCATTCCGCATTTCACTCCAAGGGAGTTGGGCAGACTATTAAGTTTTGTCTAGTGCAAAATTTGATAACTCTATCCACCCCCCCTCTAGAGTAGTATTTATCCCTTCACTTTCATGTAGAATCACCAAAATAAGGTAGGTTGTGAGAGCCCCATTGTGTAAGGGCAGAGTTGTGCTCGGGATTGACGGTGGACCGTCCTTCCTTAGAGTGGGAAAGTCTAAATATAATTAGAGCTAGTTCAAGAGTAATGATAACAAATTGGGATATGGGTAGATATAAACAATAATATGTACCTTGCAAAAGAGAGCTTTGGGATTCAGCCCATCGTAGTTCCTAATGCCCTCGAGAGCTCTTCAAAGGGAATGCCCTGGGTAGTCCAAGATTAACCTTAAACCGTAAGACTAAAATGTTAAAGAGCAATTAGTAAAAACTAGGGCTTCACTTTCACTCACCTCGATGACTCAGGAGGTTAGCTTGGTTGGATTATCTGAGCGGTAGGCTCGATGGTTGTGGAAATGGGCAAGTTAGCCCGACGAGTCGAAGGCTCGGAAGGTAGTTATAATGGATAGGTTAGTCCGGGGAGCCAATGACTCGGGAATTCATGGCTACATATGCATAAGGTGGTGGGTCTTCGGTATTTAACGGTGGTTCACACTGACATCGATACGATGAATCGACGGGTGTGGTTTACACTTAGCCAAGGAAAAGACTGGCGGGCTTGTAAGCATTAGTACATGGTGACTCAAGTGTGTCCTTCAGAGGCGTACGTAAGGGCTAGGCCTGGTATTGTGGATACCTGCCTAGGAGTGGGGTGTCCCGATCCACTGTCTCTGTTGGCCACTACGGAGGCTCCTGGGAGTGAAGCTAGCTTCGAAAACTGGGGAACTAAAGGTATGTGTGCATAGAGTTGAGTACGTGTGTTGCACTTATATGAACATAACATTAAATCTACATAACATAATATAGCATTCCTTTATTGCATTTAAACCCCAACCCCTATCGTATAAATTTTTATGAGAATTTTTATATGAGAGGCCCTGCAAAACGATCCCTTAATTTATAAGTTTGCATGGACATCCTTTTAAATTAATGTTACCTTTAAATATAACTTGTTCTTTTTTACTTCTCCTTTATTACTGCTCTACTTATTATAGAACTGCTTGTTTAGACTCTTATATATAGTATACTATATGACTGCTAGATAGTTCCACCGTAACCTATTTTGTTTATTCTCCACCTTCATAAGCTTCCTTATCTCTCCTCCAACACGGTGCCTAGGAGTCGCGGGGGGAAGACGGGGATGATTGTTGGCTTAGTCTTTATGACTAATGGTCGGCAGACCAAACATTTCAGGGGCTCCAGATGGGATATAGGGAGCAATAACAGGAGATGCAGCACTCGCAGAGTATGGTGCACATGGAGGTGGGACAGTCTAGCACAGGAGCACCAGCCTCTGACTCTATGAGTGTTAGTTTTTTACTTAGCTTCCGTGAGAGTGTTGTAGTGAGGTCTTGATTTACCGGGCATGAGCCCGCTTATATTTCTATTTCTACATTTCTATTTGGTTTCAGTACTTCTATATCTTTGGACATGTTGTGATTCATGCTTATTTATTTATATGTTGTGATTTTTGTGGACTTGATTATATTTGTATTAGTTATTATTTCTACCTCTTTGGTAATTATTAATGCTGGCAGGATTGACATTTTGTAGGGATGTCCTCCCCGAGTGTTGGTGTCACCACAAAACAACGATTTTGGGCGTAAGACCCGGTAGCGTAGCAAAAAAAAGGGGTCTTACAAACTGGTATCAGAGGTAACCTCGATCTGAAGAGAACAAATCCACAAAACCCTAGGCCACCCCACGCGAGCTTAGTTTGAAGATAAACTAGCAGCGGAAGCAATGGTGTGCCCATAAGGGGAATCACACACAAAAGTCAACTTTTTCATTAGTTCCACTTGTGCATCAACTAATAATTGGAATTTTCCTTGTAGCCTTTGGCGAACCCTAAACCTCAACAGGGTACACCTCAGGCATAGAACATGGTTCCCCCGACGGATCCGACTCCGTTCCAGTAAATGGAGATGGGGCAGACACTGACGACTATTCTAGAGGCCTTCAGGATCAATATGCTCCAACTCCTCAGCCAAATCCCGGGGCTAACTTGTTGAGCGTCTTCCGGGGTCTTTCTCCTCCATCCTACCTCGTGACGGATTTAATAGTTCGTACAGAGGAGTGCTTGTGAATTATCTACGAGATGCTTGCCAGAATTCGATGCCCAACAGAGGAGGTAGTAGCCTTGGCAGTTTACTGCTTGGAGTTGCACGCGAAGAGATGGTGGAAGTCACTGTTAGACACCACCTTTGCTGGACTGGATTACGCAGACATTTCATGGGAGGAGTTCAGAGCAGCTCTATTGGAGCATTTTGTACCACAGCTGGCGAGGGATGAGTTGGAGGATAATTTGCTGCAGTTGAGGCAGGGCAACATGACAGTGTTGGAGTACTACCGGGAGTTCATACATCTAGGCCGCTTTGCAAACTCATATCAGCTGGACGACGCGGGCTACACGAAGAGGTTCTACAAGGGCCTTCACGATGACATGAGGACGGCCATCCTCTTTGTTTCTAATGGGAGCTTGGCCAGGATCTTGGAGATGGACAAGCAGCTGGAGGCAGACAAGCTTACAGTCCAAAGCCGGAAGAGACCAACTAATGACTCAGTGATCAGTGGCAGGAGAGACCAGCCGAGGGGTTAGGTTATTGGGGAAAGAAGGAATGGTGACCAGCCCTGCCAGGAGGACCAGCAGGAGCAGAGGAACCCGGTGGTGCTGGCTCCCCATCCCTTAAGGATACGAGGGATTTTGAGGCCAGTGGAGGAGGCACTAACGTGCTTTCGGTGCAACCAGCTGGGAAATATTCGGAGGAACTGTCCCTTGGGGAAGCTCCACCTCTAGCATTACAGGATGCCCCACCTGCTCGGCAGCTTGGAGGCCGAGGACGTTGCTGAGGACGTGGATTTTAGGGCAGTGACCGCAGATAGGACAGAGGGCAGGCGTATGCCTTGGACTTGGCTCAGCCCCGGAACTCGGAGAGGGTGATAGCAGGTACAACAATAATTTTAAATTATTTCCTTGATGTTATATGGTTGTAAAATTTCTAAGAATATGAAAGAAATTATAACTAGACATCTAAGATATTTAATAAACTCAGGGGTAGTTATGGCATGCGGCAAGCCTGCCCATACCTTAATCGACACGGGGGCGTCACATAACTTCATCTCGAAGGACTTTATATAGGACCTAGAGGGCATCAGATATTATAATAGAGTCACTAGGAGGGTGTGTCTCCCCAATGGGATGGAGGCCCGGTCTACGTCAAAATGCCTTCTAACGATGACTATAGATGGGTTAACCCTCGAAGCTCCGATGACGATCTTAAGCTTGCCGATTTTGATCTTGTTCTGGGAATGTCATGACTCGCCTGGAACCACGCTCAGATTGATTGCCTGACGAGGAAGGTCGTACTCAGATATGACAACACTTATGCTCCCTTCAAAGGTACTATTCCGGTCTCCCTCCATCTACTTTCTTTTGTTCAGGCCATCAAGGCCCACCTATAGGGGGATGAGTTCTATCAGTTGCTGTTCGAGATGAACAAGACCCAGGACCCCATGGTTAGCATTCCGGTACTATGAGATTTTGTATATATGTTTCCGGATAAGTTGTCAAGCCTACCACCGCATCAGGAGAAAGACTTTTAGATACAGCATGTGTCGGGGGAAAAGACGGTATCCAAAGCTCCATATCATAGGGCCCCCAAGGAGTTGGTAGAATTTTGAAGCCAACTACAAGAGTTACGGGAAGCTGGGTTTATCAGGCCGAGCTCCTCGACACAGGGAGCTCCAGTATTATTTGTGAAGAAGAAGGACGGGACGCTCAGATTGTACATTGATTGCAGAGCACTGAATAGGCTGATGGTCCGGAACATGTATCCCCTGCCGAGGATTGACGAGTTGTTTGACCAGTAAGAAGGAGCTCACTAGTTCTCGAAGCTGGATCTGAGGTCAGGGTACTACCAGCTACAGATTCAGGAGGACATCCCGAAGACCACTTTCAGCAGTAGATACGGGCTGTATTAGTTCACCGTAATGCTATTCTAGCTCACGAATGCACCATCCGCGTTCATGAGTTTGATGAACCGGGTATTCGAGGCCTATCTGGACTTCTTCATCATAGTGTTATCCCCATCTATTCGAGTACCGAGGAGGAGCATGCACGTTATTTGACACTGACTCTAAAGGGGCTCCAAGAGCACAGTCTGTAGGACAAGTTCAGCAAGTGCTAGCTTTGGCTAAAGGAGGTGGCTTTCTTGGGCAATATTATAAGTGGAGCAGGACTGGCAGTGGATCCGACAAAGGTTCATGCACTGAAGACAGCAACAGATATGAGGAGTTTCCTAGGACATGCCAGTTACTACTGGAAGTTCGTAGAGTGATTCTCCCGGATTACTCTCCCGCTCACTTCTCTGACGAAGAAGGAGACTCCATTTGTTTGGATGCCACAGTGCGAGGCTGCCTTACTAGAGCTGAAGGGTAGTCTTACATCGGCCCTTATCCTTGCCCTTCTATCTGGGAAGGAAGTATTTCAGGTTTATACAGACGCATCGTATCAGGGTATGAGTGTTGTTCTGATGCAAAACGAGCACATGATAGCTTACTATTGGAACCCTAGTTCTGATTTGGGCAAGGATTACTATTAGGATGCTTAGATTGACCCATCTTGTATAGTCTAGGGTCATAAGATTTTCCAGGGTTTTGACTTTGAAGATTTCAAGTTCAGGAAATTCAGTTCGACGATAGTCAAACTCAGCTCTATGATCGTCAATATAAAATCGACGAACTCAGAGTTTCTTCTCTGAGTTGAGCTTGACGAAAGTCCAGGTGAGATCGACGAAATGTGAGCTTATATCAGATTCTCAGCTCGACGAAGTGCCTTATCAGCTCGACGAACTTGGAGCTCCATTCGACGATCGTCTACCTCTAATCTACCATCTCAGCTCGATGACAACAAGTCTAAGCTCGATGATCTCTGAGCTCAGATCGATGAATAAGCATCTTCAGATCGTTGATCTCTGAGCTCAGGTCGACGAATCTCTTGCTCAGTTCGACGATTTCCAGACAAAGTTTTAGGCAGTTATTTCTTTTCAGAAACATATTATTTTCAAGGCTTACTTTCACGCAAATTATTCTGAATGCATAATATTCTAATGGGATTAATTTCAGGCAATTATGACTCTGACATTTAATGCAACATATTCTTATGAATATAGTCGTTCAGAGGCAACATTAAATGTGGATATTATCACAAAGTTAAATGCTAATCTTTTTCCAAGCAGTTACAATTCTAGGGAATGCTCCAGCTCTTCAGAATGAATTCAAATATTTGAATTCCTAAAGCATACAGATATAGAATATTATCAGAAGTTTTTTTGCCTTAAGAGAGACACACAGACAGTTACAGGCTTACTGGATTCAGACTTTCTGCCTCAAGCTTTTCTTCCAGCAAACAATCATCATTCTGAGATCAACTTCACAATCACTAGGATACATATACTAGAAGGAGAAGTTTTCTTTGAAGGCCTATACCCTTAAGCAAAGCTTCCTTTCTCCTGAACTATTCTACATCTCAGAGGGAGCTTTGAAAACATCAACAAATCCACTAGTCTTCTCTCAGATTATTGACAAAGAAGAACAACATCATCTTTATTTTCTTTCACCACTATAAAAGGGTTTTTAACTCCCTTCAAAAGTTATCCCTTTGGTGGTTAAATCTCCTGATCAAAAGACTTAGTTTGGTTTTTGAGCACCTGGTCAAAAGCTCAAAGGGTTGCTAGATCTCCCTTAGAAAATAGATCTTGTGGTGACAGGGAACCTGATCAAAAACTTATAGTGGATTCCTACCAAGGTGGTAGAAGAGTGGATGTACCCAAGTTTTATGGTAACCACTATAAAATCTTCATGTCTTCTGGTTTGCCTTTGCTTTCTATTTCTGTGCTGAATGTTTCCTTTATATATATACAGATATATACACTCTAGAGTAAGTGTGATTTATCCTTTCACTTTCAATTGGTATCAGAGAGAAAGGTTGTTTTATTTCACAGGCTAACACCTAAACCAAAAGATCTTTGATAGATCCCCTATACTCAAAGGTCTTTTTATATCATGACACAAAATAAGGAGTACTCATGCACCAGACCTCCAGTGTGCAATCTTAATAAGTTTGCACTTTGGAAGGCAAGGATTAGGCTTTATATGAATTCAATTGATGAAGATATTTATAATTCCATTTTGACAGGTCCCCCTACACAAACTACAAAAACAATCACAAGTGTAGTTTCACCACCTGAGTGGACTGATACTCAGAAGAAACTGAAAAATTGTAGATGCCAAAGCCATGAACATTTTGGCTCAATCAATGTCTGATGACGTTTTTCAGGAAGTTGCTGAATGCTCTTCGACAAAGGATATTTGGAACTCTCTCACAACAATGGTTGCTAAAACATGGAGTGAATCAGATTCAGAAACTTTATCCTATACAACTGAAGATGAAGAAGAATCAAGAGCAAGAGAATTCTTTTTGATGGCAATAAATGCATTCTGCAACAATTTTGATTCAGAATCTGAGTCTGAAGAAGATCA
This sequence comes from Platanthera zijinensis, assembly GCA_039513925.1. Lineage (NCBI taxonomy): Eukaryota > Viridiplantae > Streptophyta > Magnoliopsida > Asparagales > Orchidaceae > Platanthera > Platanthera zijinensis. The sequence goes on from CM077079.1 coordinate 76,573,750, forward strand.
TGTAATCTCTTCTTTTGATTTCACTTTAGAACATTTTAAAACAGATTTTCAATTATTATGTGAAGATTTGATTCAATCTGAGAAGAAAATAAAACTTCTCAGAGAGAAATTAACTGAACAAAATAATCTATCTTCCGAAAACATAAAACTTAAAGAAGATTTAAAAAATGCTCTTGAACAGATAGTTTCTTTAAAATCATCAAAAATGAAAGAAAAGTTAGAAGATTTAGATAAAGTAATTGAAGTGTTACATAATATTAAACCAAAACCAATTGAGAATTTTCAGAAAAACAATGTTCAACATTTTTCGTCAAACTGAGATCGACGAACGTGGAACACAGAAAACAACTACTATCATTCTGTAAATGGAGCTCGACGAACCCACTTCCATTCGTCGAACTCAGATCGACGAAATCAATATGATTCGTCAAACTCAAACTTTCAAATCAAAAATTTTAATTCATTTCAAAAATATAATCAAACAAAAAAATTTATGAATCCTTTTACTCAATGGATCATCCCTCCCATGAAACATCATCCACAAGGATATAAAGATCAACCAGAGTGTTCTTATATTTCTAATTATTGTTATGAAAGAAAATTAGGACCCAAGGTAACCTGGGTTGAGAACACCTAACCTTTTTCTTTCAGGAAAAGATCTATCCTACACCGAGGAACAGTGGTATTTGATAGTCTCCAGAAGCTGTTGTGTCTACAGCCTCTTTTCAGAAAATCTATAGGTTGTCAAGATCTAAAGCTGAGCAAAAGGGAAATTGAAGATTCTACCAAAGAGCTTTCTCTCACCAAATCATCTTCAGTTCTTCCATCAGCAACTCGTCAGAAAGATTCTCTATTTTTGTTTATAACTTTGAATCTTTGTCGTTTATAAACCTTCTCAAAGCACCTTTGTATATCTACTAAAGATTTATAATTTAGTTAGATTTCTTTATGCTTTATGTTCTATTTTTGTAAATAGTATCCTCACCCAAATATGGGGAGATTGTTGGATCCCTAGTTTTGATTTGGGCAAGGATTACTATTAGGATGCTTAGATTGACCCATCTTGTATAGTCTAGGGTCGTAGGATTTTCCAGGGTTTTGACTTTGAAGATTTCAAGTTCAGGAAATTCAGTTCGATGATAGTCGAACTCAGCTCGATGATCATCGATCTCATATTAACGAACTCAGAGTTCCTTCTTTGAGTTAATCTCGACGAAAGTCCAGCTGAGATCGACGAACTATGAGCTTATATCAGATTCTCAGCTCAACAAAGTGCCTTATCAGCTCGACGAACTTGGAGCTCCATTCGACGATCATCTACCTCTAATCTGCCATCTCAGCTCGACGACAGCAAGTCTAAGCTCGACGATCTCTGAGCTCAGGTCGACAAATAAGCATCTTTAGCTCGACGATCTCTTAGCTCAGGTTGACGAATCTCTTGTTCAATTTGACGATTTCCTGATAGAGTTTTAGGAAGTTATTTCTTTCCAGAAACCTATTATTTTCAAGTCTTACTTTCAGGAAAATTATTCTGAATGTAGAATATTCTAATGGGATTAATTTCAGGCAGTTATGGCTCTGACATTTAATATAATATATTTTTATGAATATAGCCGTTCAGAGGGATCATTAAATGTGGATATTAACACAGAGTTAAATGCTAATCTTTTTCCAAGGCAGTTACCATTCTAGGGAATGCTCCAGCTATTCAGAATGAATTCAAATATTTGAATTCCTCAAGCATACAGATAAAGAATATTATCAGAAGTTTTTCTGCCTTAAGAGAGACACACAGACAGTTACAGGCTTACTTGATTCAGATATTCTACCTCAAGCTTTTGTTCTAGCAAACAATCATCATTCTGAGATCAACTTCATAATCACTCATATACATATACTGGAAGGAGAAGTTTTCTTTGAAGGCCTACACCCTGAAGCAAAGCTTCCGTTCTCCTGAACTATTCTACATTTTAGGAGGAGCTTTGACAACATCAACAAATCCACTAGTCTTATCTTAGATTATTGATAGATAAGAACAACATCATCTTTATTTTCTTTCACCACTGTAAAAGGATTTTTAACTCCCTTCAAAAGTTATCGCTTTGGTTGTTAAGTCTCTTGATCAAAAGACTTAGTTTGGTTTTTGAGCACCTGGTCAAAAGCTCAAATGGTTGCTAGATCTCCCTTAGAAAATAGATCTTGTGGTGGCAGGACACCTGATCAGAAACATATAGTGGATTCCTACCAAGATGGTAGAAGAGTGGATGCACGCAAGTTTTTAGGGAACAACTATAAAATCTTTGTGTCGTCTGGTTTTCCTTTGCTTTCTATTTCTGTGCTAAATGTTTCCTTTATATATACAGATATATAAACTCTAGAGTAAGTGTGATCTATCCTTTCACTTTCACTTATGCCTTCCGCCAGTTGAAGAAACATGAGCAAAACTACCCAGTACATGACTTGGAGATGGGGGCGGTTATCTTTGCTGTGAAGATCTGGCGGCACTATCTTTATGGCATCCACAATGATATTTTCTCGGATCACAAGAATTTGAAGTACATGGACACACAGAAGGAGCTGAACATTCGACAGAGACGCTGGGTAGAGTTTTTGTCAGACTATCATTATACCATGCAAACGTGGTAACAAACGCTCTGAGCTGGATAGCCACTACATTACGAGCAGGGCCTCAACTGATGGCTATGGAGCTGGAACAAATGTTGGAGGAGATGTAGATATCTTCCGTATCCGAAGATGATCCAGAGCGATATGAGGAGTACCTGGCGTCGATAAGCACCATCAAGGACATCCGGGATTACATTAGGGACAAGCAGAGGCTGGATGCAAGGATGGAACAGATTTTCAGGGCCTTAGAGGAAGGCACGACAGGGGATTAATCTCTGAGAGATGGGCTACTGTGCTTTAGAGGAAGAGTATATATACCAGCAGGAGGCCGAATTCGGGAGCATATCATGAGAGAGGCACACTACAGCAGATATTCAGTGCACCCGAGTATAGCGGAGATGACAGCGAATCTGAAGAGGACTATGTATTGGACGAGCATGAAGAAGGATATCACTTATTTTGTGACGCATTGCGAGCCTTGTCAGCTCGTAAAGGCAGAGTTAAAGAGTCGGGACGGATTATTGCAGCCACTATCGGTGTTGGAGTGGATGTTCAATGACATAACCATGGATTTCATTCATGGTCTCCCTCGATCTCATGTGAGAAACGATTCGATATGGGTGATCGTCGATACGTTAACAAAGGCAACCGGGTTCATTCTGATCAGGAAGGAGGTTCAGGTTGGAAATTTGGTGCGGAAGTTTGTGGAGCAATTTGTCTGCTATCATGGCGTGCCAAGGTTGATCATGTCGGATCGAGATGGTTAGTTTACGTCTAGAGAGTGGAGGTTAGTCCAGGCTTACCTAGGGTCCTTGTTGACATTTAGTACAACCTTCCACCCTCATATGGATGGACAGACGGAGCGTACCAACTGGACGCTAGAGGATCTCTTGCGCTTATGAATCCTGGACTGCGAGGAGCCATGGGAGAGACTGTTTCCATTGATCGAGTTCTTGTAGAACAACAGTCATTAGCCCAGTATAGGCAGGGCCCCTTATGAGACATTATACAGACGGAGGTGCAAGACCCCACTATCTTGGATCCAGGATGAGGATCCAAAGGCACTTGGCTCGGAGTTTGTTGGGGACACAGATGCTCAGGTGAGACTGATCCGGGATAGGATGCTGGAGGCCCAGAGCATGCAGACCAAATATTATGATGTGCGACATCGTCATGTTGAGTTCAAGGTTAGAGACCGGGTCTTCTTGAAGATACGTCAGTTGCATGGAGTCTCGCGGGTACGCTGGTGGAAGAAGCTCAGTCCGAGGTATATGGGGCCCTACAGGATGTAACCACCTCCCTAACACCATGCTCGCAAGGATGGCTGAGGTTCAGCCAAACCAGGTTTACAGACCATGCACCCCAAAGCCTCTCCGGCCCTGATTCTCGGCCGCGGCGCATTGTTGAGGCCGGGTCTCGAACCCACAACCTCCTTTATAAAGAGTCTTCAAACCACTCCTCATCATCAACTAAGCTTCAGCGTGGTGCTGGGGGTTCCGTCGGCCGTCCTTGCGAGCGTGATGATGGGGAGGCCATTACAAAAAGTGCACTTTTTGAAACAACATTCTTATAAACTCATCCAAATAACATGTAATAATTTTCTAGGCTTTATTATGCCCTAAAAGATTCTCTGGCCAAGTAACAAAATTTTCCAACAAGATATAATATTTATTATCTATTTATCAAAATATGGTGCACTAGTTCACTTTACACATGAAGTACTAAGAGTAGATCCCAATTATTCAAACTAATCTATCAACGCATACAAATGGTATTTGATTAACTTTGTCAAAGTTTCATATCATTCTAAAACAATCAAACCACAATTACTTCAATATCATCAAAATGGCAAGTGGAGATTATACCTACAAGTATGAGCTACTGTTTTCTAAACATCCTATAATAAATTTCAGAGGTTAATAATACTATAAAATTAGTCCTACCAAAATCTCATGAAGGTCCAAAGTCATATGACCCCTTATTTATTCCTTAAGATGTTTAGACCTAAATAATTTCCAAGTCATTAAAGTGGGGTGCATGTGTCCAAATACTACCAAATTCCTTCCTAGGGCATTTCACCACCCTAAGATCACATGGACTAAACACCATGTCCATACAGGGACATATCACCCCATGTCCTTCACAAACCCCCAAAGTTCAACCTTACAGTTTGAACTAGGGTCATAGGGCAAATCCACCCTAATCCACCCCAAACTCCATGTGAGGGTGTTAAATGTCATAACAATCAGTGGCCCAAGTTTGAATCTCTGTTGAGGTGATTTGGTCACTCCATACCATAAGGGACATTTTAACCTAATTAACCCTTTTTGGACTAGGCTAGGGTTTACAAAATTCAAAACAAAATCATCTCTAAATGGGATGAAATTTTAAACAAAGTCCTATATTGACCCAAAGGACCACTCACTATAATTTGGGAGGGTTTGGAGGTCATTAGCCTCTTTAATTAAACCATACATGAAAAATGAAATGATTTCCAAAACTTAAGATAAAGATTTTCCAAAAATTCCCATTTTTGGATATGTTATAGATCTAGACATGAATGACTTATGCTCCAAATTTCAAGTCATTTGGATGTTAGGATTGATGGGGTCACCCCAAACAATCTCTGATCAACCCTAAGTATAGACCTCACAAAAAATGAGTGATGTGGTCTGACCTGAACTCCAAATTGGTTCAAATTAATTTTAAAATAAACTAGACTCATAGGTATACAAGTTTCATATTGACCACTTTTTCTGAATAGGCCTCTAGGTATTTTTATTTTAAATTCCAAGGCAGGTGATTTTATTTGACAAAAAATACATAAATTTAAATTTAATATATTAGATGTAGCATAGATCTTAAAGCAAATCGAACGGGCCCTGGCTTTCTTCTTCCTCCAGCCAACGACCTTGATCTACTCGACTTGGTGTAAAGTCCAAGAGCAATTACCGGCCCTTCGGCCACCTCCCCGGCCAACCACCGCCACCACCACCTTTGTTGAGGTGAGGGATATCAACTAGAGGTGGTTTGGCCTCTAGAGATGGCAGATTCTGGCGAACCTGACACTTCATTTTTGCAAAAAAACTAGTGGAAAAGTTCCACTGGATCGTGATCAATTGAGCCCAATTCTCATCTCTAATGAATCCTATGATCTAGCCCACAAAAGAGTAGAGGAGGACCTTATAGGAGGGTTGGATTCGGGTCGATCACTGGGTTTCCATGGACGGTAGAGGAACCACTTGGTGTTCTGCAATAGCACAACCAAATTGCTCGGCTCCTTCAATAGAATAGCGGAAACGATTATTATGGGTCCAGAGATGCTTTTAAGATTGCTAAAGGGGGAAGAGGAGTGAACATGACATCAATGCCATTAATGGCCATTGAAGGCTCATTTCGGCCAAGGTGGGTTCACTGCACCCAACCACTAAAAGGGGTTGGAAATTCCCTTGATCTCCCCCTAATTGACCAGGGAGGAAGATTCCAGCAAGAAGAAAGAGCCTTTGGCCTTCCAAGCCATGAATGGCCTTTACTCCCCACTTTCTCTCTCCTCCATTAAAGGGGAAATGAAACTTTTCTCTCTCCTAGTCATCAAGGCCGAATTTGATGACTACTCCAGCCTAATTGCACCCCACTAACCCATATTAGTCATGGAAATAAGGTTAGCCTAAGGGAGATTTGGCTTGAGCTTGAGTTAGCCCATTTGAGCTAGTTTGACTTAATACTAGGGTAGAGTTGACCTTGGTCAAATAGACCATTTGGGTTGACCTCAATGGGTTCTTGGTGACCCATTGACCTCCCCTAATGTCTAGGAAGGATTGGGTAGGGTTGGTTGGGCATCTTGGAGGTCACTTGATCCTTAGTTAGGGCATTTTGACCTTTTTAGGGGTAGGGTTGACTTGGGTCAACTTAGCCTCTTTGGTTGATCCAAATGGGTCCTTGGTGAACCATTGGCCTCCCTTAAGGCTTGGGAAGGTATAAGTGGGTCCCTTGGCTAAGGGGTGGTCAATTGACCATGTGTGAGCTTAGTTTGACCTAATTAGTGTTTAGGTTGACTTGGTCAACTTGCCCCTCTTTGGTTGACCCAATGGGTCCTTGGTGACTCATTAGCCATGGAACCAAGTTAAAGCCCTAATGTCAAACCTTAGGTCTGGTGATTAGAAATTACTATTTGCAGACCATGGTGATCTTCACCTTCATGCCTAAGGTCACATGATCTCTTGAGCTTCCTAGGGTTTTGTCATGACCTAGTCATGACAAAGCCACTCTTAGGGGTCTAGTTAGAAATGAGATGTTACACAGGATCTTGGAGCGGATGGGCCCCTTGGCTTATAGACTAGAACTAGCTCCGGAGTTGGCGGGATTACACGATGTCTTCCATGTCTCCTCCTTTCTGAGGGTTCTACTACAGCCTGAGCAGCAGATTTCTATCACAGATGGCCCAGTAGCATCAAATCAATTGGTCAGCCTTGAGCTGGTCAGGATCGACGATTCAGCAGTGCGGGTCTTGCGGCGCAAGAAGGTTCCGCTTGCCAAGGTCCTTGGGAGGAATCATGGGTAGGAGGATCACACCTGGGAGCCATGGGACATGATGCAATAGAGGTACTCGAATCTCTTCGAGTCAGGTATACCTTCAATTTTCTAGGAATGTTAAATGCTTTTACTTCAGTAGAAACCCCGTAGGCCTAACCTTAATTTCGGGGATGAAATTTTTATTTTTATATATTGGGATTTGTAACATCCCTCAAAAAACTAGACCCCTAAAATTGGTTTTGTCATGACTAGGTCATGACAAAATCCTAGGAAGCTCAAGAGTCTAAGTGAACCAAGGCATGAAGGTGGAAATTACCTTGGTCTGCAAATAGCTCAATTCAAGCACCATCCCTAGGGTTTGTCTTTAGGGCTTCAACTTGACTCCAGGACCAAACCTAAACTCTCCTAACCCCCAAGGGAGGTCAATGGGTCACCAATGACCCATTGGGGTCAACTAAAGAGGTCAAGTTGACCAAAAGTCAACCCTAACCCTAAAATGGTCAAAGTGCCTTATTAAGGGTCAAGTGGCCTCCAAGGTACCAAACCAACCCTTCCTAGACCTTAGGGGAGGCCAATGGGTCACCAAGGACCCATTGCACCCAAAAGGTCAATTTGACCAAAGTCAACTCAACACTAAAATTGGGTCAAATTAGCCCAAGTGGACCTAACCAAGCCCAATCCACTTGTGTTAAGCCCAATTTTAGTGGCTCATTAACCTTAGGAGGCTGAGAATTATCTACAATGGCATTCATTTTTTGGAAATAGTAACTAGGAGAGAGAAAACTCTATTTTCCCTTTAATGGAGGAGAGAGAAAGAGAGGTCATTCATGGCCAAGTTAGGCGAAGGGCCTCTCTATTCATTTTCATTGTTGGATTCACTATAACATCCCTCAAACTACTGACCCCTAAGAGTGATTTTATCATGACTTGGTCATGACAAAACCCTAAGAAGCTCAAAAGGCCAAGTGAATAGAGGCATGCTGGTAGAAATCACCTTGGTTTCTCTATAGCATAACCTCATCACCACCCCTAGGGTTTGGCTTTATGGCCTCAACTTGAATCTATGACCCCACCACAAAACCCCTAACCCTTTATGAGGTCCATAGGGTCACCAAAGTCCCATTGGGGTCAATCAAAGTGGTGAAGTTGACCCAAGTCAATCCTAACCCTAAATGTGTCAAACTAACCTACATAGGGTCAATTGACCTTCCCATAGCCAAAATTACCCCACCTAGACCTTCCTAACCTTTAAAGGCGGTCAATGGGTCACCAAGGACCCATTGGGGTCAACTAAAGAGATCAAGTTGACCAAAGTCAACTGTAACCCTAAATTGGTCAAAGTGCCCTAACTAAGGGTCAAGTGGCCTCCAAGGTGCCAAACCAACCCTACCTGTAAAGTGTTTGTTTAGGATAGAGAATGACCTAGAGGGGGGTGAATAGGTCCAATTCAAATCTTGACTACTTTCAATAACATAAATTTCTTAGTATGTTTATCAATACAACCATAATATTCAAGTACACAGATGATCTACTGATTACATCACATATCTAAATAAGCAGTCACAACACAATTCACAGTACAACACACAATAATTTAATAGTGGTTCTCCAATTTATGGGCACATCCACTTTCCCCCTTCGCCTATCTAGTAATGAAATAGATTCAACCAAACTTCTTCTTTCTTTTTCTCAGATCCTCAGATCTTATACATAATAACCCAGATGGTTCTTACAACTCAGACAAAGCAATATACTATCTCATGTTGGATCCTGCGTTCCTTCACTTGACCCGTGTCACTCTACTACTTATTTAAGAAATTAAGTAGCGCCATTTACAATGGTCCGGGCTTTTGCAAAAGTTGGGTATGCGCTTGATCTTACATTTGGTATCAAAGGGGGTCACGGGTTCAAGATAAGGGGAGGTTCTATTAAATCCCAATTTTTCCCTTCTATCTGTGTGTGTCCGGCGGGTCAGGCAAACCGTGGACATGTGGTAACACCACCTCTGAGCCATGTGGTAACCCCACCTCTGAGCTGATGGGTTGTACTGGATGCCGGGGGGGGATTGTTGGGTCCGGCGTTCCTTCACTTGACCCGTGGCGTTCAGCTACTTATTTAAAAAATTAAGTAGTGCCCTTTCTAACTGTTCAGGCTTTTGAAACAGTTGGGTATGCGCTTGATCCTACACCTCAGATCTTCAAGATCCTACAACTCAGATTCCTCTCCAAGAATCCTACCTCAGAGTGCATCTTCACTCCTACTCCTCAGGCAAACTCTTGCCCTACAACCTCAGAACCTTCGAGTTTCTACAGCTCAGAGAAATTGCCCCTTCTCCTACCTCAGACACATATCCCATCTCAGCCTTTATAATTTAGACTTATAACTCAAAGAAATTAAACTCCTACCCTCAGATCTACATATAGATCTTCCAAAATTATAATATCAAAATTAATTTTGTGTTTTAAAATGTCACCCTGAACGGAAGAGATTGGTGACTTCTTCTTGATCACATCTTTATGTGTAAACTTCTCCCTTAATCCTTGCAGTGAAGAAAATGATCCACACCTTCTTAGCTTTTTCAAAGCTTATTGAAAGAGAAGTTAGTGTTGAACTTGCTGGAGAAGTTAGAATTTGATCATCGATCTGCCTTCTTTCCACCTTCAGAATTCTACAGAATTATTCTAACATCCTTGACGAGAAGAATGAGAGTTATTTTCTTTTTTCTTCATCTGTTTCTGTTGAGTTGATCTCCTTATATAGGCTTTGGCAAAGGTGATTGGCTGCCCAGGTTAATCCACTGATATCTAACAGTTCTGACAACTGTCAGAACTTCAGGCTTTGAATTCTGTACTTAGAAGAAATTCTGTCAAGAGAGCTTCTGCATGAAGGTGTTGACACTTCTTTACTTTGATTGTGTCGACACTAGTCCTGGGTGTCGACACTTCTCTTATAGGGATGTCGACACCAATCTGTGTGTGTAAACACTGTTGGCTTCTTATCTCGACACAACTTGTGTGAAATGTGTCGATACTAGTCCTGAGTGTCGACACAACTGATTTCTTGGCTGACGGTGTTAACCCAAGTCCTGATTATCGACACATCTTGCATCCAGTCTCAACCTTATTATAGTAAAGTGTGTCGACGCTAGTCCTGAGTGTCGACACAGTTGCTTTCTTATTTCACAGAGTCAACTCATGTCCCGAGTGTCGACACAGCTTGTATCCAGTCTCGACACTACTTGAATATGGGTGTCAACACTAGTCTTGAGTGTCGACATAACTTTATTCCTTGTATCAACACAGCTTTTAAGAAGGTGTCGACACTTGTCTAGTGTCTCGACACTTTTGTACTTAGTTTATTTTTCCTGCAAAAATAAACTTAACATACATTAAATATAAATTTGTGTATATCTTTGAGTTGAATGGGCTTCTCCAAATCAAGTACACAATTTCCAATATACCCAACAATCTCCCCCTATTTGGAGAAGTCATAACCCTAATTCAATGATATACATCATGATACCAAAATATGATGATAAAGATATAAATTCAACAGTGCTGAATAAAATATAAAGTGACACAATTAATAACACATATAGAATACAGTGCAACACAAAAATTTCATTATATCTTGACAAAAGATTACAATTATCAGATTTGTCATGCTGTTTTTTAAAACAAAAATTACATAATGTTCAAAAGATAAAATATCCTAGGAAAGATCCAGCTCTCTGATGACAATCCCTTTTTCTGATTGAATCTTGGATTTATCTTCAGGGTCTTTATCATCTGCTATCATTTTGCTTTGTCAAACTTGGCCTTAGAGATCTTTTCCTCCTTGAGCCTTTGCCTCTCAAAATAGTGATAAGGCTTGGGAAAATATTTGCTGGGCTCAATAGAATTAGCTAGAATCTTCCCTGCCTTCAGATCATGTCTAAATTTTTTGATGACTTCCTGCTGCTTTAAATGATTAGCCCATTCTTGCTTTGTATACCATTTTCCCCTGTCAGTAGCATTAGAATTGAGTATTTTCTATACAGTGAGGATAATTGATCTGAAAGTTGGGCTCTACTGTTCAAAGTCTTGCCTAGCTTCAGTTTGTTCCCTAAACTTTTTCTTTGACAGCTGAGCATCTTTTTCTTTCAGCAAAGCAGAATCAGACATTTCCACTTCTTCACATACTATATTTTGAACTTGTGGTGGAGTATCGTTCATTGTTTGGACAACGGACTGAATAGCTTCAAAAGGAATTTGTGCAAGAGGATTTTACATGTCTGATTGAACAACAGGTTGAATTGCCTCAAAAGGAGATGGCTGGCAACCAGGCTTAGCAGTTTGGTCTCCATCATACCACAGGGGAGGATGGACTAGAGTGTCTCTAATGTTATTTGATATCCAAGTAGCATTCTCAGAGATAACCTTTATCATAACCCTCTTCCCCTTTATGACTTCTCGCTCTATATGATCTCTCAAATCATTCTTATAAAACCTTACTTGACCATCTAGATAATTTATTCCCGATGTTACAGAATTCTTTACTTTTAGTAAATGGTCATCCAAATACTTGTCAGAAGCCTTGATGTCCTTTAGTAATGAGGATGAATAACCTATCAGTTTTGTTTCAATATCCTGGGAGGTTGAAGTAATCTTTGTCTCCAAAGTAGTTGTTTGTTTCTTTATTTATTCCAAAGTAGTATCATGCATAATTATCATATTCTCATTCATTCTGGTTTGATTCTCCATGACATAACCTTTCTTTATAGCTATTTCATCTTCAGTTTTCTTTGATTCTACTTACTGTTTTGTAATATAGACCACAATATTTGCTCCCCAATGGAAGAAATCAGTCATGTATGTCTTTAGTAGATTAACTTCAAATCTAATAGACGTAATGTCCTGAGCCAGTTGAAACTGCAGCTCCTTGTTCCTTTCAACTACATATTTTTCAAGTTGAGTCCTTTGTTGGTCAAGCATAATCTATAGTTGAACTATCAGAGAACTTGAATCCATGGCAGGAGCTGGAGTTGATTCAGACTGAATAATCCTTTTATAACTCCTACTTTTCTTTTTTAGTTCTGATAGTTTTCTTTTCTTCAATAGAGTGGCTTCTTCTTCCTCAGAGTCAGAAGTACTTACCACATCAACAAATTTTTGCTGTTCACCACCTTCAGCACTTGGGGCTAGATCTTGTAACTCCCCCTCAACCATTGCAACTTCTTCACCAATGTTGGTAGTATCCATATTGATCTCACCTTGCTAACCTTCAGCATCTGGAACAGGTTCCTCTAGAAGTTATGTCATCTCCCCTTGGATATCAGATTCCTTATTCATAGAAATTTCTTCTTTAGTCTCCTTGGGGATTTCATCCTCCATTTATCTGTCATGCATTTCCATTTCAGGAACCTTGGTTTATTCTTGCTCTTGTATAACTTCCATTATTATTATATCTACTGTATCCATTTCAATTTCTTGCAGATCATTGAGGTTTTCCCCCTCAATTGGATCCTTCTCTTGAATATTCTCCCCCTACACCTGATCACCAATTCTAGGTGAGGTTCTTGGAGAATTCTCAGCTATTGTATCATCTTGTTTTTCAGAGCTTGAATTTTCCTTTTCTCCAAATTCACTGGAAGAATCTTCATCCACAACTACAACCTTCTTATTTTTCTCTTTCTCCTTCTCAATAATAGGTGATTCTTTGCATAGGACTCTATCCCACCTGGCTAATATCCTCATGTCCATTTTTCTCATATGGTTAATTTTAGATCCAAGCTTTAGGTTGGGGCTATCAGGAATGGCATGAACCAAATATAAACTAAGAATTCTCCCCATGTTAGGTTTCTTGATACTCTCTACTATTTTATCAAAGATCACTTTGCTCTAGTTAGTCTTGAGTTTGGATATTACTCTTGTCATAAGCTCAAACATCTGAGCAGATATCCTGTCATGTGCTCCTGTTTTACACAGAAGCACTTTCCCAATTATTTCTGATAGGAACTTTCCTTGAGAATTCATACCCTTTCTATTCACGGTGCTTCCAACCTTATTCATTTGACCCAATCCACACCGCACTAATGCTTCAACAGTCTTGGTGGTGTCAATTTCATCTTCCTGATCGATTCTTGGAATTTTAAAATCTTGGCCAATTTTCTGGTTATGATTTTCACTTTAGCTCCATTTACCTTAGATTTGATCTTTTTTGAGTTAGAATTTAGTTTGGCATTAGTGAAGAACTCTGAAACTTCTCTTTTCTAGATGTTGGAGGGTTCTGAAAGTAGATATTCTATTCCAGCTTCTATAATTAGGTCAATAACTTTCCTAATTTCTTCTTGCGCTGAGTCGAATCCATTTCGCATAAGCTCATAACCTTCATTGATGTTGTCGACTTTCTTGGGAGCTATTGGATATGAGATAAATTGAGAAAGAGATGTGTCGACAAAAAAAATTCTAGGTCTTGACACTCGGGGATCAAAAGTTGATGAGATCAAGAAAGCGAGTCGACTTCTATTCTCTTTCCCCTTTTATAATCAAATCTTCCATGAAGTCAAAATGAGCACTGCATTTATACTATTCTAAATTTTTGGGTAAAAACCGAGAGTCGACACAGGAGAACTAGACTGTCGTGATGTGTCGACTCAAGTCGACAAAAGGATTATGTCTCTCGAAACCAATTTCTTAGGGTATCGACACCCTTATGTCTCGATAGTTATTTTAGTGTCTCGATGCTTATTTTAGTGTCTAGCCACTTTGCATTTATGCGGTGTCGACACACTATCCGGTGTCTCGACATAATACTATCTATAATGTTGACACACTTACTAGAGTCTCAACACTTACATAATTGTCTCGACACAAACTCCGGTGTCTTGACACTATTTTTGACTTAGTCAAAATTTTGTTACTTGAAATGTATATTCTTGACTTTTATGATGTCTAACTTGTTCATTTAGGTTGGTAGACTTTGTTACTTAACTTAAACAATTTGAAAAGGTTTCCCCTTTTTTATGTACCAATGAAAATGGTTATTCTATGTTTAACATTCCTAGTTAAAACTTGAAGAAATTGAACTTGTTTTCATCTAAGATTTTGTGAATATATCAGCAATTTGACTTTCAGTTGGAGTATAATGTAAACTGATATTGCCTTTTTCAACATTATCACTAAGAAAGTGATATCTGATTTCTATGTGTTTGGTTCTACTATGAGAAACAAGATTATTAGCAATTGATATTGCACTAGTAGAATCACCATACATAACAGATTTACTTAGTTGTACACTGTAGTCCAGGAGTTGATGCTGAATCCATAGTAACTATGCACACCAGCTCCCAGCTGATATATACTCAGACTCTGCTGTAGAAATAACTATACTAGTTTGCTTCTTACTGCTCCAACTGATGAGTCTTCTCCCCAGAAATTGACAAGTTTCTGATATACTCTTTCTGTCCTCTTTACATCCTGCAAAATCTGCATCTGTGTATCCAGTTAGATAAAAATCACCATTTTTAGGATACCAAAGCCCAAGATTGAGTGTGCCCTATAGATATCTTATTATTCTTTTAACAGCTGTATAATGAGACACTTTAGGGCATGCTTGGTATCTAGCACAAACATATGTTAAAAACATGATATCTTGTCTACAAGCTATCATGTAAAGGAGTGATCCACTGATGCCTCTATACAAGGATTCATCCACTAGTTTCTCAGATTCATCCTTATGTAGTGACACTAAGGAACCCATTGGAGTTCTCATGGTAGAAGAATTTTCCATACCATACTTTTTATTCAACTCCTTAGTGAACTTAGATTGAGAGATGGATATACCATCTTCAGATTGCCTAACTTGGAATCCCAAGAAGAACATCAACTCACCCATACTATTCATTTCAAACTTTCCATGCATAAGCTTGGCAAATTTTCTACATAGCAACTCATTAGTAGACCCAAAAATGATGCCATCTATATAAATCTGGACTAGGATACTTGAACCTTTGATGTCCCTTAGGAATAGTGTTTTATCTATCTTCCCCTTAGAGAACGTATTCTCTATGAGAAAGGTAGACAGGGTCTCATATCAGGCTCTAGGTACCTGTTTTAACCCATACAAAGCTTTATGTAATCTGAAGACATGAGAGCTAAGTTTAGGATTTACAAAACCTGGTGGTTGTTCTACATAGACCTCTTCCTTCAAAGTACCATTTAGGAATTCAGATTTTACATCAATCTGGTAAACTTTATATCCTTTGAAAGTTGCATGTGCTAAAAACAATCTAATGAAGTCTAGCATAGTTATAGGTGCAAAGGTTTGGTCAAAGTCTATTCCTTCCTCTTGTCTATATCCCTTAGCCACAAATCTTGCTTTATTTTTAATTATAACTCCATTCTCATCTAATTTATTCCTATAAATACACTTTGTTCCTATGAAATTGTGATTTCTAGGTTTAAGAACTAGACTCCAGACATTACATATCTCAAATTGATTAAGCTCTTCTTGCATTGCCATAATCCAATTGGGGTCTGAATTGGCTTCTTCAAACTTCTTAGGTTCCATCTGAGAGATAAAGCTAGAGAATAGAACCTCATTATGAAGTCTACTCCTAGTTGTCACTCCTAGCCTGACATCACCTATTATTTGATCAATAGGATGATCTCTAAGGAGCTTAACAACTACAAGCAAATTCCTACCATCACCTAGTTATTCAGGTGGAGGAGGATGAATCTCTTCCTCCCCCTAGGCAGTGACTGTGTCTTCTATAGGAATTACAACATTGTTTCTAAACTCTAATTCTATATCAGATGAATATCCTATATTTAATGTTTCCATCTTAGAGTCAATATCTCTTAGACTAGAATTTTTAGAGAGTTTAGTATGTAAGACAAAAGTTTCATCAAACACAACATTAATAGATTCTTCTACCACTTGATGTTTCAAGTTGTAGATCCTATATGCCTTGCTATGATTACTGTAACCTACAAAAATACCTTCATAAGACTTCTCTGAAAACTTAGTTAGATATGTCTTCCCATTGCCTAAGACATAACACTTACTTCCAAAGATTTTGAAATAGGACAGACTTGGTTTTTTTCCTTTCATTAGTTCATAGGGATTCTTATTATGACTTATGTTAATCAAGGCCCTATTCTGAAAATAACAAGCAATGTTCAAAGCCTCAGCCCAGAAATATTCTAAGAGAGATGTGTCACTTAGCATTATTCTAGTAGCCACAATGAGAGTTCTATTTCTCCTCTCAGCAACCCCATTTTGCTGGGGTATTTTAGGAGAGGAGAATTCCTGAAGGATCCCTAGTTCTTTATAGAAATTTGTCATACTTTCAGTTTGAAATTCTATGCCATGGTCACTTCTGAACTTGACCATAGAACATCCCTTTTCATTTTGAATTTGTATGACAAAATCAGCAAGAATGTCCAGGGTTTAAGACTTTCTCCTTAGGAAGAATACCCAAGCAAATCTAGAGTGATCATCTACAATCACATAGGTGTAAGACTTCCTACCTAAACTAAAAATTTGCATAGGACCAAATAGATCCATATGAAGTAAGTACATACACCTCTCAGTGTCTTTGGACTGAATGCTCTTAAAGGAGACTTTTGTCTATTTGCATTTTTGACATGCTGAACACATGCCTTCTTTAGAGCATTTTAACTGGGGTCCATTTCTAACTAAGTCCATTGAAAACAGCTTGCTCATAGGTTTATAATTTAAGTGAGCTAACCTCTTGTGCTATTACACACACAAAGAGTCTTTCTCACTTGCTACAAGGCATACAAGAGAATCCATATTTATGCTTAAAAAATATATATAATAGAAGTTGCCACTCCTAGTGCCTGACAAGATGATCTCTTGATCACTTGAATTCCTTATCAGACACTTATCATTGTGGAATATGATTTCAAAACCAATATCACAAAGCTGACTTATACTTATCAGATTGTGATTCAATCCTTCCACATAAGCCACTTTTGTGATTGTCACTAGAACATTAGAAATGTTACCATATCCCTGTGTGAGTCCTTTTTCTGAACCTTCAAAGATTACTTTTGGTCAATCCTTTACTGAAGAATACTCTCTTCGCAAACTTCTTGTTCCAGTCATGTGCCTAGAACACCCACTATCCAAGTAACATATTGGCATTTCTATGGTACTTGGATCCACCTGCAATCATATAATTAATTAACCTTAGGCACCCAAATAGTTTTGGGGCCTTGGTTCCTGTTAGACTTAGCTGTGTGAAGCACATCAGGCTTTCTGAATAGATATGTCTGTGACTTAAATGAGGGTGCTGTTGGATTATACCAACAATCTAGGGCAAAATGCCCAACCTTTTCATAACACTAATAATCAAATCTGTTATATCTTCTCTTAGGCTGTACCTTTGAAGTTGTATTTCTGGGCAACTTAGAGTTTATATTATGATTCCAAGGTAGTTGTGCAACATTGACACCCTTACCTTTCAGGTTTATATGTTGTGCACTGGGACCAAATCAAAGAATTCCTTGGCTTCTTGGATTTATCACTCCTTGTGGTGGTTTGAGGGCCTTATTTCCATTAGATTTTTGTCCTTTCCAGCAAGGCTCTTTATTAACCTTGCTGGTGGTGCATTCAGAATTCATGTTTCCAGGAACACATGATCCATTGCATCTATTAGAAGTCAGATGCTTGGCTGGTTGCTTAGCTAGACCCATTTGGTCTTTACCCTTAGGATCAAGTTTCTTATTGATCTTATTATCCTCAATATATCCTACACCACTTCTAAATGGTGTAGAAAATGTATTAATAATTGGTATCACAAACTTAGGTATTGAGAACTATTTCAAGAGCTGTCTTTCCTGAAGAAGCTTTGCTTCCAGGTACTTGACGGTCTTAGCTTATTCTACAATAATCTTAGTCTGACTATCTATTTTATTGGTTAAGTCTATGAGCTTCAGTTTTTGAAGGTCCAACTTATTGTTGGCCCTCTCCAATTATAGAGTTACTGCTCTCAAAGACTCTAGTTCTTTGGCTTGTACCTTAACTAGCTCTTTGCTTGTTATCAAAGCCTTCAATAACTTTTCATATCTGTCAATGAGTGTGTTGAAATCTACTTCAAAAAGTGATCCATGTTAACTATTATTAGAAGAATGTGAACATTATTCATTCTCAGATGTTGTTCTAGAGCCTGAGGCAAAACTAGTAGTAAGAGGTTTTATCTTGGCAGAATTTGAGCAATCCTATTCTTCTTCTTCTGCTAGGGTCATCAACCCTTGATCTGTACAGTCTTCATTATCACTAGATGACAGTGTGGTTCTTCTTCTATTGCTGGCCTCCTCAATGGCCATTAAACCTAAAAGAGTCTCCTCCTCTTCTGGTTTAGATGAATCCGTCTCACTATCTGAAAGAGTGGACTATTTCTTGGCCAATAGGTTTTTGTCAAACCTCTTGTACTGTCCAGTCTTCCAATTTTCAAACTTTTTCTCCTTTCTTTTTACTGGACAGTCAGAAAGGATATGCCCTTACCTGTTACAACAATATAAAAAAAGATTAGTTTTAATGTGTTTATTCTGAGAAGAACCATACTGATAGTTTTACTTTCAAGACAACCTAAACACCTAGAGGGGGGGGGGGGTGAATAGGTTCTAATTGCTTGTTTATATTTTTAGGCAGAATTCAATTACAGAATTAAAACATCCAGCACAACAATCATAGAAATTTAATCATCACAGATTGCACAATGTTTTATAGTGGTTCCCCAAGGTTTGGGTACATCCACTTTCCCCCTTCACCTATCTAGCAGTATGCTAGATTCGGCCAAACTTCCACTATTCTCAGATCTACAGATCCTACAGCTCAGAACCTGGATAGGTTCCTACAACTCAGGCACAGCAGCCCTACCTCAGCCTTACCACAAGGCCTACAACTCAGAGAAGAACCTTCTCCTACACTCAGGAAAATAGCCCTACCACTCAGAGATCAACTCTCCTACACTCAGCCTTTATATCACAGGCTTACAACTCAGATCTGTGTAAAATAGATCCTACAAAATTTTAGAAAAGAAGTTTTAATGTCTTGCCTTTGTTGAGAGAGAAGAGGACAAGACAATTCTTGATCAGCTGATGAAATCAACTGAAACTTGAGCTTTCTTCAAAGCTTCTTGAATCTGAACTTAGCTGAGTTGATTTCCAAACAGCTTCTTGAGAAACCACTGATGGCTTCCTTCTTCTTCTTTAAATGGGTGGATCCCTCTCTATCCAACACCTTTGATGATACTTCTGAATTCTTGTTAGAACTCTTCTTAGATCGATCCTGAGATCGTCTGCTTAGATCTTCTAATGAAGATCTTCTTTAGTGCCTAGCACTTTCTTGAATTGATACTTCAATTGGATTGTAATCCTTCTTCACCCTTTTTTATGTATCTCTATTACTTCTTACTTCCTTCTGAATCTGTCTATTTATAGACCTTCTTCATGGTAACCGGCTGATCCGGTTTCTAACTGTTTTCTGACAAGTCTGACTGCATCAGTTAACCGGTGGCAACCCACAGCTGTCAAGTCTTCAAACAAATCCTATGCCTTAGTCTTGGACAGCAAAGTGTCGAGACAGTCTGTCAGAAAGTGTCGAGACCAACTGTCTATATGTGTCGACACAAGTGACTTTGGTGTCGACACAGTCTTTGAAGATGTCGACAAGTTCGCCATTAAGTCGACACAGCTTCTTCAGAAAATAACTTGGTCTTGACTCTGCAGTGTGTCGACACAAGTCCTGTGTGTCGACACAGTTGTTATAGATTCAGAACTCAGTATGTGTCGACACTGCCTTCAGGTGTCGACACAGCAATTGTCGACTCTGCCAAAATGTGTCGACTTAGTCTTCTGGTGTTGACACAAGTATTGTCGACTTCTGCCAATGTGTGTCGACTCTGTCTCATTGTGTCGACACAGCCTCCCAGTGTCGACACAAATGTGGTCGACTATCTTTCTGTGAGTCGACGCTGCTTCTCAGTGTCGACATTAATGTGGTCGACTATCTCCTTCTGTTTCGAGGTCGACTATCTTTCTCTGTGTCGACTATCTCCTTCTGTGTCGAGGTCGACTATCTTTCTCTGTGTCGACTATCTTTCTCTGTGTCGACACAGCTTCCGTCAAGTGTCGACACAAATATTCTGAAGTGTCGACACTGTTTCTTCAGGTGTCGACACATGGACTTAGAATATTTTTCTGCATTCTTTAATACTTCTTCACCTGCACATGTCAACTTAAAACAACATCAAATACACCTTGATGTATATCATTGAGCTAAGTTGGACTTCTTCAAATCAGGTACACATTTTCCAATGTACCCAACAATCTCCCCCTATTTGGAGAAGTCATAACCCTTAAAGCCAATGATATACACCATTTATAAAAAGTATAATATGATGATATATGACATAACAGGAATAAAAAAAAATATGGACAATCCATCTCAGAGTGAACATTATATGATTCCAAACAATATTTTGTTTAAAACTTAGTAATGTTTGATTATAGATTTTTACATTGAATGATTTAATCAAAACATTACAAAATACTTTTGAAAGAACTTAAAAATTAAGACTGATCAGGCTCTCTTATGACAATCCCTTTGCCAGATTGGATTTGAGCCTTCACAGGAGCTTCAACAACTTCAGCTGGCTTCTTGCCTTTTTGATCAGCCTTCTTCTATGCTTCTTCCTTGAGCCTTTGCCTTTCAAAGTAATGATATGGCTTTGGAAAGCACTTGCTCGGCTCCTGAGCATCTGGTGGCAGCCTACCCAGCTTGGCTTTTCTTCTGAACTGTACTATTGCCTCTTGCTTAGCTTCATGCTTTTGCCATTCCATTTTATTATACCACTTTCCTCTTTCATGAACTTGGTCTTTTACAGCCTTCCATGCAGTGAGTATAATATTTCTTGAAGTAGGGCTCCACTGCTCAAAATCTGGCTTAAGTTCAGCCCGCTCTCTAAATCTTTTCTTGGATAGTAGAGCATCTTGCTGTTCTTTCAAGTTGGCATCAGGCTTATCAACTTTTTCAATAATAACCTTGGTAACCTCCTTTGGAGGACTATACATATCCTGAATTTGCTGATCAATCATATCAAAATCTGGAGGAGGGTAAATGACTTGGGCAATCTTAGGTTGATTGCCTTCAAGTAGACCTGTTTGAATGCCTGACTCAGCCACCATAGCATCATCACACAAAGGTGGATATCCCAATGTGGCTCGAATACTATTTGTCACCCATTTGGTGTGCTCTGAGCTAGCATGAACTAACAACCTCTCCCCCTTTATGACTTCTCTGATAATATGATCTCTTAGATCTTCCTTTTGAAATCTGATCTGGCCATCCAGATAATTCACACCCTCTTTAAAAAATGGTTTTAAATTTTTATGCTTGTTAGATATGTCCTTTTGAGAGGTAGTGATAGCAGTTTTAACTGATTCAATAGCATCTTGAAGTTTCTTATTAAATTCTTCCATTTCCTTTCCCCTTGCTGCAGGCAACCCTTCAGTAGTCTTTTTCAACTCATTATGAATCTCATTGTGAGAGTCTTCAAGATTGGCATTCATGTTTATCTGATTTGTAAGAACATAGCCTTGCTTCAGTGCTATATCATCTGCTTTGGTAATAATTGATTGCTGTTGTTTTGCCAAGAATACTATAGCATTACCTCCCTTATGGAAGCAATCTGTCATCTCCTTCTTATGCATATTGACTTCTAATCTAATGGACTTTATATCTTGAGCCAAGTCAAATTGAAGGGACTTATTACTCTCATCAACATATTTTTCAACATCCAATCTATGTTCATCCAACTTAACTTGCAAATCAACCATAAACTTGTTATAATTAAATTCAGAATGGGATTGTTGAGTTGTTGTCTGTAGTGCTTGCTTATAACTTTTGCTCCTTCTCTAGAAGACAACAAGTTTTCTCTTCTTAGCCATTCTGGCTTCTTCAGTCTCAGATTCAGATGAACTATCAATTTGAACTCTTTCTTGAGGAGGAGGAGGAATATCTGTCTCAGTGCCATGTTGTTCAGCCTCAACATGCACAGACTCCCCCTCCACCACTTGCTCCTCCTCAATTTCTTTCTCCTTCTCAACCTCTTGCTCGATCTCAGCTTCTTGCTCTATCTCCATGTCTAGGGCCTTCTCAATATCCTGCCCCTCTTCTACTGTATCAGTAGCAATATCAACATTAGGAAATAACTCATCTAGAGTATATTCCTTCTGAGTTTGAAAAGAAGACGTGTCATTCAGTATTTCAATATTCAAATCTTTGGAGATATCAGTTTGTACTGCCTCTTGCACTATGTCAGACATCTTCTCCCCCTATACTTGTTCAGTATTGGTAATGTCTTGGGCAGGTGAGTACACTTGCTCCCCCTGCACCTGTGCAGAAATAGAAATTTTAGAAATGTCTTTTGTAGGAAAATACACCAGCTCCCCCTGCAACTGTACCTGGTCAGGAGTAGATACATTCTGGGCAGGAGAATGAGCTTGTTCCCCTGCATCTGTGCAGGTATAGTTTCTTGCTGGGCTGGAGTAGATTCAGGCTGATCTTCAACCTGCTTTCTCACTAGTTCTTCTTGAAGCTGCTCAGTATCTTGAGCATGAGAAGGGGATTTCACCGGGGTGTCCTGCCTGCTCTCATCAGGCACATCCTTAGACAGCACCCTATCCCACCTAGAAAATAATCTCATGTCCATCTTTCTCATGTGATTGATCTTTGTTCCTGGCAGTTGTTGCATTACCTCAGGGATCACTCCAATCAGATATAAACTCATAATTCTAGCCAGATTTGGCTTCTTGATTCCTTCCTTGATCTTTTTAAAGATTACAGCTGACCAATCAGTTGGAATTGTAAACACAATTCTGGTCATTAGGCAGAACATATAGGCTGAAATCCTATCATGTCCTCCTGGTTTGCACAGAATCACCTTGCCAACTACTTCAGACAAAAATTTCCCTTGCTGATTCATCCCTTTCCTGTTGAAAGCAGCTCCAATCTTCAGGGTGGGATCCAATCTGCACCATTGGAGAGCCTCCCTTGATTTAGAAGCAGGGACTTCTTCTTCATTCTCAATTATTGGTAATTGGAGAATCTTCCTTAAACTCCTTGGGGTAATCTTCACTGTCGACCCATGAACAGTGGACTTTATCTTGAGAATATCTGAATCCACTGATGTAGAGTTAAAGAATTCATGCACCTCCTTATTCCATATCTTAGAAGGTTCAGAAACTAAAAACTCTAATCCGGATTCGGAAATAAGAGTGATAACCCGTTGAATATCTGTTGGGGCTTCTACAAAGGCATTCCGGACCAACTCATAACCTTCGTTGACGTTGTCTTCAATCTTCGGTGCCATTGATCAGTTGAGAAAGCTTGAGAGAAGAGAGAGAGAGAGAGAATGTCGACACAGGGTTTCAGTCTTGAAAACCTTGTAAGCGTGTCGACAGATTAAGTTCTTGACCTATTTATACTTTCTTTTGAAAGAAGATCAAAAGTCGGTAAAAACAGACTATAAGTGTCGACACAGATGGAATGTGTCGAGACAAGCTTCTATTATCTCGACATCAAGTCTGTCTACTATGTGTCGACAACAATTTGTGGATATGTCGACATTTGGGATATATAGTAGAGCATCAGAAATTCTGTGTCGACTCTTAGTATAAGTGTCGACACAAAATCTGTAAGTGTCAACACCATTATTCTGGTGAAGTCGACACTACATACCTGGATAAGTCGACAATATGATTCTTAAGTGTCGACATATATTCTCTGTGTCGACACAATATCTCTGACTTGTCGACATTATACCACTGAGTCGACACATTATCACTGAATGTGTCGACACCATTTTACTTAGCCATTTTCTGTTTTTGTCAATACCACTTGAGACCACTTGATAATCTAATATGTTACCTGTAAGTTTGTTGATAAACTAATCAATGGTCAGCATGCCTAATTCAATTTTAAATTTATTGAATTTTGTTTCATCCAGTGGCTTAGTAAATACATCTGCTATTTGAAAATCTGTTTTAACAAATTCCAATGTGATGTCTTCTCTTTCTACATGTTCTCTGAGAAAATGATATTTAATTTCTATATGCTTAGTTCTACTATGAGAAACAGGATTATTAGCAATAGAAATTGCACTCTTAGAATCACACAAAAGAGGTGTTCTACTTACTTGAATACCATAATCTTTAAGCTGATGCTGTATCCACAATAGTTGTGCACAGCAGCTGCCAGCAGCAACATACTCTGACTCAGCTGTGGATATAGCCACACTGGTCTGCTTCTTACTACTCCATAAAATCAGTCTTCCTCCCAGGAATTGAAAAGTACCTGTAGTACTCTTCCTATCCTCTCTACAGCCTGCAAAATCTGCATCTGAATAACCTGTTAGTAGAAAATCTCTATTCCTAGGGTACCAAAGGCCTAGATTAGGTGTGCCCTTAAGATATCTCAGAATCCTTTTGACTGTAGTATAATGAGACTCTTTAGGGCAGGCTTGGTACCTAGCACAGACACATGTAGCATACATAATATCTGGTCTACTAGCAGTGAGATATAGTAGAGAACCAACTATTCCTCTATACAAAGTCTCATCAACAGATTTACCTGTATCATCTTTGCATATAGGCATACTTGTTCCCATAGGAGTTCTCATGATGGAGGATGACTCCATACCATACTTCTTAATTAATTCTTTGGTGAACTTTGACTGGGATATGGACAAGCCATCATCAGTCTGTCTTACTTGGAGTCCCAAGAAGAACTTAAGTTCCCCCATACTGCTCATCTCAAACTTCCCTTGCATAAGTTTGGCAAACTTTTTACAAAGGTTGTTTTCAGTAGATCCAAAGATTATGTCATCAACATAGATCTGAACTAAGATGATCTTGCCTTTGGATTCCCTAAGGAATAGAGTTTTGTCTATTTTTCCTCTTGAGAATTTATTCTCAATAAGGAAAGTAGACAGGGTTTCATACCAAGCCCTTGGGGCTTGCTTTAACCCATACAAAGCTTTTCTAAGCTTATAAAAATAATCAGGTTTAAGAGGATCTACAAAACCTGATGGCTGCTCTACATATACTTCTTCTTTAAGATTACCATTCAGAAATGCTGACTTCACATCCATCTGGTATACTTTGAAGTCTTTATAGGCTGCATATGCAAGGAACATTCTGATTGCCTCCAGCCTTGCTACTGGGGCAAAGGTTTGATCAAAGTCAATCCCTTCTTCCTGCCTGTATCCTTTAGCAACCAATCTTGCTTTATTCTTCACTATTACTCCACTCTCATCCAACTTGTTCCTATAGATCCCTTTTGTCCCAATTATATTGTGGCCTCTTGGTCTAGGAACAAGCTCCCAGACATTGCACCTTCTGAATTGATTCAGCTCCTCTTGCATAGCATCAATCCAGTGCTGGTCTTGGATAGCTTCTTCAAACTTCTTAGGCTCCATTTGTGACAGGAAACTTGAATGCAGAACTGTGCTTTGACTTCTGCTTCTAGTCTGCACTCCCTGTCTTGGATCACCTATTATCTGATCAGCTGGATGATCTCTTAAATGTCTTGTAGCTGGAGGAAGATTCCCTTCTGGTTGAACATCTCCAGCTCCTTCATTATGCTGAACCTCTTGGTTTTCTTCATCTTCTATTGTGTCTTGTACTCCCCCTGGACAGTAGTCTTCATTTTCCAATGCTCCATCTTCCCTTGAAGCTTCAGCAATGGAAAGCTTGTCCATTCTTTTGCTTATACCTGTTGAGTCATTTGATCTACAAGACAACTCACAGTTGATTAATCTTGTTTCATCAAACACAACATGCACAGATTCTTCAACAACTTGAGTAGTCAAGTTGAAGATTCTATAGGCCTTACTATTTATGCTGTACCCAACAAATATCCCATCCTGGGATTTGGCAGTAAACTTAGTCAAATATGACTTACCATTGTTAAGTATATAGCATTTGCAACCAAAGATCCTGAAGTAGGATAGATTTGGTTTTCTACCTTTCATAATCTCATAGGGAGTCTTTTTGTGTCTCTTGGTGATAGAAGCTCTATTGATCACATGACAAGCAGTGTTTACTGCCTCAGCCCAGAAATATTCTGGTAGAGAGGTGTCACTCAATAGAGTTCTACCAGCTTCAATTAATGTTCTATTCTTTCTTTCAGCAATTCCATTTTGCTAGGTGTCCTAGGTGAGGAGAACTCTTGGAAAATCCCAAAGTCTTCACATAACTTTGTCATGCTTTCAGATTGAAACTCAGTACCATGGTCACTTCTGATTTTGACCACTGTACTATTCAGTTCATTCTGAATTTGCTTCACAAAATTAAGTAAGACACTTGGGGTTTCAGATTTCTATCTCAGAAAGAACACCCATGTAAATCTAGAATAGTCATCTACAACCACAAAAGTATAGACCTTCCTACCTAGACCATGAACTGGCATAGGACCAAAAAGATCCATATGCAAGAGGTATAAGCACCTCACAAAATCCTTGTTTTCAATGCTTTGAAATGAGGATTTTGTCTGCTTGCCCTTTTGACAAGCTAAGCATATCCCTTCCTTTATACACTTAACTTGAGGACCATTCCTTACTAACTCTTTGCTAAAGAGTTGGCCAATTGTCTTGTAGTTAAGATGAGCCAATCTCTTGTACCACTTAACACAATGAGAAGCATTGTCATCAGCTCCAAGACAGATGGGAGAAGCCTTATTCTCACATACAAAATTAAGACAATATACATTTCTCTTCCTATACCCAGTCAAAATGATCTCTTGATCACTTGACCTTTTGATATGACATCCATCCTTAACAAATGAAATGTCATATCCTAAATCACTCAGCTGGCTTATGTTTATTAGATTATGTTTCAAACCTTTTACATAAGCCACTTGGGTGATAGTAATTAGGTTAGAAGAAATGTTACCAAACCCTTTGATGACTCCTTTTTCAGATCCACCAAAGATCACTTTAGGTCCATCTTTGACAGATGAATACTCCTTCAGCAGCCCCTTTGTTCCAGTCATGTGCCTGGAACAACCACTATCCAAGTACTATATAGGGGCATGGCTACTTGGATTCACCTGCAACACAGATTTACTTACCCTTAGAACCCAAGCAAGTCTTGGGTCCTTGGTTCAGGTTAACATAAACAAAGCTACCATTATCTCTTCTAACAGTTAAACTATTGTTCTTTCTAACACTTGTGTTGTACCAGCAGTCTAGTGCAAAATGGCCTCTTTTGCCACAGCACCAACATTCAAACCTATTGTATCTAGTTCTAGATACATCCTTGACAAAAGAATTTCTATCCATTGCTGGTGCTGCAGCAGCTTCACCCACTGATTTTTTATAACCATTGGGTTTATGAACATGGGTAGGCCTGTTGGCATTTACACCCTTGTTTTTCAGAACATTAGTCTTAATATGACCATGAATATTTTCATGATCATATTGGTTAGAAGGCACTTGCACCTTTCTAAACTTAATAGGAACTGAAAAGTTCAGTGGCTTGACAGGTGCTTTGCCTTTCCTCTTGAATCGGCCAGCCCTGGAGTTACCTTTGAATCCTAATCCTTCCTTACCCTTTTGATTCACAAATTCATCTATCAAGGGTAAGACAGACTTTGGCTTAGAGTAACTAGCCACTAAATCTTTTTCAATTCTTAGTCTGGCCTCCAAACTCTTCACTTGATCATTAGTATAATTAATTGTGCCCATCTGAATAATAGTTATATTCTTCAGCTTGGCAATTTCATTTAACTTCTGATCAATTACTTTCTCTAACTCAGTTGCAGCTACCCTTAGTTTAGCAATCACATGAGCCTGAGATTTAACCAGGTTCTTGCTTTTCTTAAGGGCCTACAACAAGTTCCCATACTTATCTATCAATTGATAGACATCTCCTTCAGAATCAGATGCATCTACATCACTTGATGCAGATGTAGCTGATTCTGTGCTTGTACTACAAACAGATTTCATAGAAGGACATTGTACCTTATTAGGACCAGACTGATTCTGGCATATGTCCTCTTCAGATCCTGCCATCAGTCCTATGCACTGATGATCCTCTTGATCATAGATGGAGTCTAGCAACTGCAGAAACTCCTCTTCTTCAGATGCAGCATATAGTCCAATATATGCTTCTGCTTCAGATTCTGACTCTAAAGTTGACTGATCTGTTAGGCTCTTATCCTTCTTTGCAACAAAAGATTTCTCCTTCTTGCCCTTTTTATGAGTCTTCTTCTTGTCTGAAGACTCCTTTCTTTTATCAGGACAGTCAGCCACTACATGTCCAGGTCTATTGCAACAATAGCAGACAATCTTTAAAGTAGTAGCCTTACTGGGCTTTGATCTGCTATTTTCTTTCCTTGATGACTTTTTCTTCTAATAATAGTCATTAACTTGCTGTGAAGTGGAGGGCTTAGACTTCCACTGCTTCTTCTTCAATAACCTCTGGAATTACCTTGTGAATGCAGCAAAGTCTGCATCTGAATCACAACTTTCTGAACCCTGATTATCTGAATTTTTAGAACTGCTCTCCTCTTGAATTCTTTTCCTCCTCCTTCCTCACCATAAGTTTCATTTCATAGGATAGCAGCTTTCCAAACAAGGAGGGAGGAGAGATCTCTGCCAATTTAGCCACTTCTCTTATGGCACAGATCTTTGTGTCCCAATCCTTTGTTAAGGATCTTAAGAATTTGTCATTCAGTTCATAGGTACTGAAGACTCTTCCATATGACATTAGATCATTCACAATTCTATAGAATTTCTTATAGCATTCAGTTATGCTATCAGTTTCCCTTATCTAAAACTTTCATATTCCTGGTTGAGCATAGACTTCCTATCCTGTCTTACTTCTTCAGATCCCTCCATGTAGACAATCAAGGTGTCCCACATTTCTTTGGAGGTCTTGTAGTGAATCAGATTCTGAAATATAGAATCATCTATGGCACTCACAATAATATTCTGAGCTCTCTTGTCTATGGTTGCCAAAATGATTTCATCCTTGGTCATTTCAGAGTAATTCTTTGGAGTTTGAATATTAGCATCAAGAACTGATACCTTCATTGGAATGAAGGGTCCTTCCTGAACTGTGATGTATATTCTTGGGTCAGATGCTTCCATGAATAATCTGATTCTTTCTTTCCAAATTCCAAAGATTTCCTTCCTGCAGATGGGTAACTTCATTGACCCTAACTCCTTGTGATTTTCTCCAGAACCCATCTTCTTGAATCTTGATTCTGCCTTTCAGATCTACCTCAGACTGTTAAGTCCTTTTTGAGGAACCTCCCTCTGATACCACTTGATAGTTTTACTTTCAAGACAACCTAAACACCTAGAGGGGGGGGGGGGGTGAATAGGTTCTAATTGCTTGTTTATACTTTTAGGCAGAATTCAATTACATAATTAAAACATCCATCACAGCAATCACACAAATTTAATCATCACAGATTGCACAATGTTTTATAGTGGTTCCCCAAGGTTTGGGTACATCCACTTTCCCCCTTCACCTATCTAGCAGTATACTAGATTCGGCCAAACTTCCACTATTCTTAGATCTACAGATCCTACAGCTCAGAACCTGGATAGGTTCCTACAACTCAGGCACAGCAGCCCTACCTCAGCCTTGCCACAAGGCCTACAACTCAGAGATGAACCTTCTCCTACACTCAGGCAAACAGCCCTACCACTCAGAGATCAACTCTCCTACACTCAGCCTTTATATCACAGGCTTACAACATCAGATCTGTGTAAAACAGATCCTACAGAATTTTAGAAAAGAAGTTTTAATGTCTTGCCTTTGTTGAGAGAGAAGAGGACAAGACAATTCTTGATCAGCTGATGAAATCAACTAAAACGTGAGCTTTCTTCAAAGCTTCTTGAATCTGAACTTAGCTGAGTTGATTTCCAAACAGCTTCTTGAGAAACCACTGATGGCTTCCTTCTTCTTCTTCAAATGGGTGGATCCCTCTCTATCCAACACCTTTGATGATACTTCTGAATTCTCGTTAGAACTCTTCTTAGATCGATCCTGAGATCGTCTGCTTAGATCTTCTGATGAAGATCTTCTTTAGTGCCTAGCACTTTCTTGAATTGATACTTCAATTGGATTGTAATCCTTCTTCACCCTTTTTTATGTATCTCTATTACTTCTTACTTCCTTCTGAATCTGTCTATTTATAGACCTTCTTCATGGTAACCGGCTGATCCGGTTTCTAACTGTTTTCTGACAAGTCTGACAGCATCAGTTAACCGGTGGCAACCCACAGCTGTCAAGTCTTCAAACAAATCCTGTGCCTTAGTCTTGGACAGCAAAGTGTCGAGACAGTCTGTCAGAAAGTGTCGAGACCAACTGTCTATATGTGTCGACACAAGTGACTTTGGTGTCGACACAGTCTTTGAAGATGTCGACAAGTTCGCCATTAAGTCGACACAGCTTCTTCAGAAAATAACTTGGTCTTGACTCTGCAGTGTGTCGACACAAGTCCTGTGTGTCGACACATTTGTTGTAGATTCAGAACTCAGTATGTGTCGACACTGCCTTCAGGTGTCGACACAGCAATTGTCGACTCTGCCAAAATGTGTCGACTTAGTCTTCTGGTGTCAACACAAGTATTGTTGACTTCTGCCAATGTGTGTCGACTCTGTCTCATTGTGTCGACACAGCCTCCCAGTGTCGACACAAATGTGGTCGACTATCTTTCTGTGAGTCGACGCTGCTTCTCAGTGTCGACATTAATGTGGTCGACTATCTCCTTCTGTGTCGAGATCGACTATCTTTCTCTGTGTCGACTATCTCCTTCTGTGTCGAGGTCGACTATCTTTCTCTGTGTCGACTATATTTCTCTGTGTCGACACAGCTTCCGTCAAGTGTCGACACAAATATTCTGAAGTGTCGACACTATTTCTTCAGGTGTCGACACATGGACTTAGAATATTTTTCTGCATTCTTTAATACTTCTTCACCTGCACATGTCAACTTAAAACAACATCAAATACACCTTGATGTATATCATTGAGCTAAGTTGGACTTCTTCAAATTAGGTACACATTTTCCAATGTACCCAACACATACCTGTCCGCAGATTTCTTTTTCCTGGGTTTTTCTGAGTGATCTATCTTCTTGTGAGAAGAGTTTTCAGCTAGACTATTCCAGCTGCCCTGCCTTCTTCTCCTTAACATCTTCTTGAATTGTCTTGAGAAGAGTGACAGTTCTTCTTCAGTCATGTCCCCTCCTGATGAGGAAGATTCTATGAATTCTGAGACTGCATCCTGTCTTTCTGAGGGATCAAATTTCTCCCTGACTTTCCTGGATATCTAAGCCTTTAAGGCCAAAGACCTTCTCTGTTGAGTGCTCTTGTTGAGTCTTCTTCAAACTTCCTGAAATTCTGCTGTAGCTCATTAAATAGCAGCTTGCCAAATAGAACCTGGGGGTCTATATTGGCTAAGTTTCCCATTTCTCTAATAGCACAAATCATGATATCCCATTCCTTATTTAGGGACCTCAAGAACTTGTCATTTAGTGCTTAATTGATGAAGCTCTTGTCATATGTTCTCAGGTTGTTCACTATTCTGAAGAATTTTTCAAAGCTCTCAACCACTGTGTCTTTCTTGTCTTGCCTGAAGGCTTCATATTACTGGTTTAATAGAGATTTTCTATCATCTCTAACCTCATCAGTGCTTTCCATATATACAATCAATGATTCCCACATTTCTTTGGATGTTTTGCAATGAATCAAGTTTTGGAATGAGGAGTCATCTACAGCACTGACGATTATATTCTAAGTCCTCTTGTCCATAGAGGCCAGAATTATCTCATCCTTGTCCATATCCATATAGGTCTTAGGTGTCCTTATATTGGCATCAAGAACTGATACTTTCATAGGTATGAAAGGTCCTTCCAATACAGTGATATATATTCTTGGATCTACAGCCTCCATGAATAGTCTAATTATTTCCTTCCAAATCCCAAAGTTTTCTTTAGAGCAAACTGGGAGTTTGATTGAATTATTTTCTCTTTGAGCCATGAGTTATTATCAGTTAATCATTAGGATACTCACTAGGGTGTTATACCTTTATAGTGAACCTTCCCTCTGATACCAATTATAATGTGTTTGTTTACGATAGAGAATGACCTAGGGGGGGGGGGTGAATAGGTCTAATTCAAATATTAACTATATTAAATCACAGAAATTTCTTAGTATGTTTATCAATACAGCTACAACATTCAAGTACACAGATGATCTATTGATTACATCACATATCTAAATAAGCAGTCACAACATAATTTACAGCGCAGCACACAGTAATTTTATAGTGGTTCCCCAATTTATGGGTACATCCACTTTCCCCATTCGCCTATCTAGTAATGAACTAGATTCGGCCAAACTTCTTCTTTCTTTTCCTCAGATCCTCAGATCTTACACCTCAGAATCCAACTGGTTCTTACAACTCAGATAAAACAATGTCCTAACTCAGATCTTCAAGATCCTACAACTCAGATTCCTATCTAAGAATCCTACCTCAGAGTGAACCTCCACTCCTACTCCTCAAGCAAACTCTTTCCCTATAACCTCAGAACCTTCCAGTTCCTACAGCTTAGAGAAATTGCCCCTTCTCCTACCTCAGGCACACATCCCTACCTCAGCCTTTATAATTTAGGCTTACAACTCAGAGAAATTAACCTCCTATCCTCAGATCTACAAATAGATCTAACAAAATTATAATATCAAAAGGAATTTTGTGTTTTGAAATGTCACCCTGAAAGAAAGAGATTGGTGACTTCTTCTTGATTAGATCTTGATGTGTAAACTTCTCCCTTAATCCTTATTGTGAAGAAAATGATCCAACCCTTCTTAGATTTTTTAAAGCTTCTTGAAGGAAAAGTTAGGGTTGAACTTGGCTGGAGAAGTTAGAAGTTGATCCTCGATCTGCCTTCTTTCCACCTTCAGAATACAGAATTGTTTTGACAGCCTTGACGAGAAGAATGAGAGTTATTTTCTTTTTTTCATCATCTGTTTCTGTTGAGTTGATCTTCTTATATAGGATTTGGAAAAGGTGACCGATTTCCCAAGTTTATCCACTGATATCTAGCAGTTCTGACAGCTGTCAGAACTTCAGGCTTTGAATTCTGTACTTAGAAGAAATTCTGTCAAGAGAGTTTATGCATGAAGGTGTTGACACTTCTGTACTTTGATTTTGTCAACACCAGTCCTGGGTGTTGACACTTCTCTTATAGGGATGTCGACATTGCTGGCTTCTTGTCTCGACACAACTTGTGTGAAATGTGTCTATAATAGTTCTGAGTGTCGACATAGTCGATTTATTGGTTGACGGTGTCAAACCAAGTCCTGAGTGTCGACATAGCTTGCATCTAGTCTCGACATAACTAGAGTAAAGTGTATCGACACTAGTCCTGAGTGTCGACACAGTTGCTTTCTTATTTCACAATGTCGTCCTAAGTCCTGGGTGTCTACACAGCTTGTATCCAGTCTTGACACTACTTGAATAAGGGTGTTAAAACTAGTCATGAGTGTCGACACAACTTGATTCCTTATCTCTGTACAACTTTTACAAAGGTTTCGACACTTGTCTTGTGTCTCGACACTTTTGTACTCAGTTTATTTTTCCTGCACAAATAAACTTAACATACATTAAATACAAATTTGTGTATATCTTTGAGTTGAAAGGATTCTACAAATCATGTACACAATTCCCAATGTACCCAACACTACCCAAACCCTTCTAGACCATAGGAGAGGCAAATGGGTCACTAAGGACACAATGGAGCAACCCAAATGGTCAATTTGACCAAAGTCAACTCAACCCTAGTTTAGGTAAAATCAACTCAAGTTGACCTAACCTAGTCCAATCCATTTGGGCTAAGCCCAATTGAGGTTGTCCACTAGCCTCTTGAGGTTAAGAATTATCCAAAATGCCACTCTTTTTCATGAAATAGTGACTAGGAGAGAGAAAGCTCTATTTCCCCTTTAATGGAGGAGAGAGAAAGAGAGAGAGAGTGAGAGTGATTCCATCAATGGTGGGGGAAGATGAAGCCCCTCAAGTTCCCCATTAATGGCTGGATTAAACTCCCCTGGGGGAGAGGAGGAGTTTCCAGCCATTTCATGACCTAGTTAAGCCTAGGTTCACCCACCTGCCCAAGCCATGGTCGAAAACCTCCACTCAAGGCCATTAATGGCATTGAAGCCTAGACCTCTCGTCTCCCCAATTTGATCATCTTAAAAGCTTCCTTGGGTCCTTAGAAGTCATTTCCACTCCTCCCCTAAAGAATTCGAGCCCTTTTGTAGTGCAATTGTAGAGCACCCGAAAGCTCCAAATTCGGCAATGGCTATACGAAGATCGGCTCGACTCCAGCCACCTCAGAATGTCCAATACTCCTCTCCTTTTTCAGTGGATAGATCTCAATCTATCAGCGGCTTGATTTGAGTCCAATTGGCCTCAGATCAAGCAGGCCGAAATCTTTTTTTCAAGCTTTTTCCTCAACTCACATTTCATTATTTCGGCCACCTTCGGCTGGCCAACCACCGCGAATCGCTAGCCACCACCTCAACGAAGGTGGTGGTGGCGGTGTCCGACCGGGAAGAGGTATGGGTGACTGGGAATTCACGGGCAAAGATTGCCCAGGATGGGCCAATCCTGGCCGTTGGCTAAAGGTAGAAGACGATGGGATGCCGTCAATCCTTGCTTTAGGATTCGTGCTGGCAGATTAATATATTTCATTTAATTTAAACATTCTGTCACACATTATGCAATAGTTAGATTTAATTATTAAAAATACCGAGAGGCCTTTCTAGAGAAATGGTTAATATCAAAGTTGTATCCTTTGAAGTCTAGTTTATTTTAAATTTATTTCAACCCATTTAGGTCAGTGTTTGACCACAGCTCTCAAAATGGTGCAGTCTATACCTAGGGTTAACCAGAGATTAAATTGAGTGCCCCCATCAAACTAGCCATCCAAATGACTTAAAATTTGGACGGGGGGTCTCTCTTATCTATACCACTACCATATCAAAAAATCGGAATTTGTGGAGAATATTTTTCTATAACTTTTGTAAAAATTTAATAAATCATGTATGATTTAATTAGGGGGTCAACTGACCTCAAAACCATCCAAAATTTTGGTTGATGACCTTTAGGGTTATAATAGGTCACTGGTAAAAATCTCAGCCCATTTGGGGCTGATTTGATTAGGTATTGATGTAACCAAAATTTGGTCCCTTAAGGATAAATTATGGCAAATGTGTATTTGATGGATTGAGTGGCCAATCCTCACCCAAAGGGGATGGGACCTTGGCCAGAGCCTCAAAGCAATCTAGTAACCACCACAAGGGATCTAGGGGTGGGTAGGTGTGGAGATATCCTAGGACCCTAGTGTAAGCCCTAGGGATGGGGTTTGAACCAAATGAAGGACTTGGGATTACATGCCCTTGGAATGCCTTGAAACTTGATAGAAGGGTGACTAAGGTGTAATATTACCCTAGGAAGTAATTCTAGGACTTTGTAGAGCTTACATCCCTCTTGTAACAACTTAGGACCGTTTAGGACACTTTTACATTTAATTTTATTACTTTATCATAGGACCTTGGATGATCTTAAAATTTAGGCAATGGTCATATAATATTACTATTAAGCTCTAGAAATTTTAGTGTGAATTTTAGATCAGTATCTGAGATACTTCATTCACAACCTTTGTAATTGCCCTAATTATTAAGGAATTTATTAAGCAACATTTACTCATTGAAAACTTATGCAATTTAGTCAGATGACCTTTTAAGTCATCCTTGAGCTCTATGAATTTTTATAGAATTATTGGAGGACTATCTATATGGGTTGCTTCACAAGGTGCCTAATATTGATTTGCTTTAAATGATTTAATTAGCTAACCAAATAAGCTTGTAAATTAGTAATTCTTGGTAAGTGGTCTTTCCTATATATATTTGTCATCAGGTGATTTTCACATAATGTTTTGATGATTATTGTAATACTTCCTTCTTTACCCTGTCTTGGTGATTATTTAATCATTATATTATTTGGAGGTTAAAACTTTTTTGAAAAATTGTGAATTTCAGTATTTACTATTATTTTGATGACATACACCTGTCATAAATTTTATAAGGCCATACCTAGACAGAAAAGTGTACTTGCAGTTCAAAAGCAGAGATAGCCTGAGTTTGTAGAAAATATAATAAATACCAAATAAATTAGGAAAAACGTTATCTTATGGATTTAACCTTAAATTATCATGAAAGACCCCCAGTAATAATCTTAAGTCATTTGGAGGAATAATTGGAGGGGTCTCCATGCATGCACACCATGTAGCTCAATAGGTTCGCACAAGTATAAAACTGTAGAAGTAAGGTAACATGTAGGCATTTGTATGGGATTATGAGATAGTTGGTGTACCTGGTCTGGTTGAAAATGAATAGGATCACCAAATAAGGTGGGTTGTGTGAGCCCAATTATGCAAGGGCATAGATGAGCTCGGGATCGACGATAGATCGTCTTTCCCCGAAAGATGTCTAAATACACTTAGGTTTAGATCAAGTGTAAAATTTGGAGAGTTTGGGAACATGGGTAGTTACCAATAATAATAAGTTCCTTACAAAAGGGAACTTTGGGCTTCAGCCCATCATAGCTCCTAGTGCCCCCGAGAGCCCTTCACAGGGAATGCCCTGGACAGTCCATGGTTAACCTTTAATCATAAGATTACAATGTTAAAGAGCAATTAGATATACTAAGACTTCACTTTCACTCACCCTAGTGACTCGGGAGGTTAGCTTATTTAGGTTATCCAAGCGGTAGGCTTTGTGGTTGTGGAAATGGGCAAGTTAACCCGACGTGCCATAGGTTCGGAAGGTAGTTATAATGGACAGATTAGTCCGAGGAGCCAATGGTTCATAAATTCAAAGTTGCATGTACATAAAGTGGTGGGTCTTCGGTATTTTACAATCATTCACACTGACGTCGATACGATGACTCGGCGAGTGTGGTTTACACTTAGCCAAGGAAAAGACTTGCGGCGGGTCAGCTTAGTATGTGGTGACTCTAGTGTGTCCTTTAGAGGCATACATAAGGGCTAGTCCTGGTAGTGTGAATACCCGCCTAGAAGTGGGGTGGCTTGACCCACTATCTTCGTTTGCCACTACAGAGATTCCTAGGAGTGAAGCTAGCTTCCAAAATGGGGGAACTAAAGGTCTGTGCATATAGAGTTGTGTGTGAGTGTTGCACTTGCATGAATCATGACATAATATATCACAACACTCATGCCTGCATTAAACCTGGCACCCCATCGTATAAACTAGTATGGGATAGCTTATATGATGGGAGCCTTGCAAAAGTCCCCTTAACTTATAAGTTTGTGTGGGCATTTATATAAGTTAAGGTTAATAATTTACCTATTACTATTCTCTGTGGTACACTTTACCTTCTATGCTTACTGCTCTATTATTATAGAACTATTAGCTTGCATTTCCTTGCACTATAAATATTATAATATACCTGCTAGATAGCTCCACTGTCATCTGCCTTGTTCCTACTCTCCATCATCATAGCTTTCAATCATTCCTCTCGTACGGTGCCTAGGAGCCATAGGGGGAGGGGTAGGGGAAATCAGGCTTATTCGTTTGACTAACAGTCGATGGACCAAATATTTCAGGGGCTCCGGATTGGGGACAGGGAGCAGCAGCTAGAGATGCAGCACCAGGGGAGTACGGTGCAAATGAAGGTGGGCCAGTCTAGTATAAGAGCACCGGTCTCTGGATCCATGAGTGTTAGCCTTAATTAGCTTCTGCGAGAGGGTTGTAGTGAGGATTTGTTGTACCGGGCATAAGCCCGTTTTAATTCCTACTTTATTGATCTGTTTCAGTACTTATATTATTATGTGGACTTGTTGTGATTTCTATTTCAAATATTATATGTTATTTATGGACTTGACTTAATTATCTTCTCTCATTTATACTTCTTCTTCTTGGTGATCATCAATGTCGGTAGATTCAGCTTTTTATGGTGGTGACCCTCTCGAGTGTTGGTGTCACCGCAAAACGGCGATTCTGGGCATAAGACCCTGTAGCGTAGCAAAAAAAGGGGGTCTTACAAACTGGTATCAGAGGAAACATCAATCCAAAGAGAGGAAGTCCCCAAAAAAAATCCTAGGCCACCCCACGTGAGCTTAGTTTGAGTACAAACTAATAGCGAAAGCAATGGTGTGCCCATAAGGAGAATCACATGCAAAAGTCCACTTTTTCTTTAGTTACACTTATACATTAACTAAAAATTGGAATTTTCCTTTGTAGCCTATGACGAACCCTACCCCTCAACAGGGTACACTCAAGCACAGAACATAGTCCCACCCCCACTAACTCTGACTCCGTTCCAGCAAATGAGATGGGGCAGACACTAACGGCTATTCTGGAGGCCTTCAAGAATCAGCAGGCTCCGAGCCCTCAGCCAAATCTCGGGGATAACTGGCTGAGCGCCTTCAGGGGTCTTTCTACTCCATCCTACCTCGGGATGGAGTCAACAGTCTGTACAGAGGAGTGGATGGACATTATTTATGAGATACTGGCTAGGATTCAATGCCCAACAGAGGAGGTTGTAGCCTTGGCAGTTTCCTGCTTTGAGTCACATGTGAAGAGATGGTGGAAGTTATTGTTATACACCACATTTACTGGAGTGGATTGCGCAGACATCTCCTAGGACGAGTTCAGAGCAGCTCTATTGGAGCATTTTGAACCTCAGTCGGTGAGGGATGAGTTAGAGGGCAGGTTCCTGCAGGTGAGGCATGGTAGAGGGACGGTGTTGGAATACTACCTTGAATTCATACAACTAGCCCGCTTTGTAGACTCATATCACCTGGATGATGTGGGCTATCGAAGAGGCTCTACAAGGGCCTTCACGATGACATGAGGCAGGCTCTCCTCTTCGTTTCTGACGGAAGCTTGGCCAGGATCTTGGGGATGGCCATGAAGCTAGAGGCAGACCAACTTACAGTCGGGGGCCAGAAGAGATCGACTAATGACTCAGTGATTGTTGGCAGGGGAGACTAGCTTAGAGTTTGTGTCATAGGGGAAAGGAGGAATGGGGACCAACCACGCTAAGAGGACAGGAAGGAGTAGAAGAACCCGGTGGTGTTTGCTCCTCAGCCTTTATAGATGTGGGAGATGCCGAGGGAAGGGGAGCAGGCACCAACATGCTTCTGGTGCAACCAGCCGGGGCACATGCGGAGGAACTGCCCCATGAGCGTAGCACCCATACCAGCACTCCAGGATGTCCACCTGCACGACAGTTTGGTGGTCGAGGGCGCGACCAAGGATATGGATTTCAGGGTGGAGACCGTAGGAAGGATAGAGGGCAGGTATATGCATTGGATCTGGCTCAGCCCTGGAACCCGGAGCGGGTGATAGCAGGTATGCCAATGATTTAAGTTTCTTTCCTTTCTAGAAGCTAGATTACACGAATATTGAACTGTAAAATTAGGGAAGAATTTGAGACTAGATATCTAAGAGGAAAAACTTAACTAACTTAGGGATAGTGATGGATTGCGGCAAGCTCGCCCACACCCTATTCGATATGGGGGCATCACATTATTTTGTATTGGAGGAGTTTATCAGAGACCTAGACCAGATCGAGAGCTTTGAGGGAGTCATTAGGAGTGTGCATGCAATACCCCAAAAAGTACTAGCAAAGAGTTGACCTGAGCTAGACGGGAATCGTCGAGCAGAGCTCGAAAAAATCGTCGAGCAGAGCTCGATGAAATGTCGATCAGAGCTCGACAAAATGTCGATCAGAGCTCGACAAAATGTCGAGCAGAGCTCGACAAAATGTCGAGCAGAGCTCGACAAAAATGTCGAGCAAAGCTGAGTGGTGTTATGGCCTGTTCGATGAATTCCATTTGACAACCTTTACCCCATTCGATGAATTGTCAAATTAAGATGTCGCCAAAGTGGCGACTCGTGTCAGGTGTCTTGTGTGCGACCACTAAGCAGTGGTTGAATTTGTTAACTCAAACCCGAGCTGTTGTTTTCTTTTTATGTGAAGAGATCGTATGGATGAGGTAAAACCCAAGTCCAAATCTATAGAAGGATGGGATTGAGGAAGTTATTATTTCCTTTTCTCTCTCTCTTCCTTGCTTCCCAGTTTTGGAGCAGAGAGCTTTTGTCTTTAGATAGGGTTTGGGTGGAACTTAAAGTTGCTAGAGAATATCTTGTGGCTGGAATTAAGAGCCGTAGCTAGAATCGCGAAAGTGAGGCGATCATTTCCATCAGCGTAGAAAAGCTTTGTCATGGCTCTGAAGAGAACTATAAGGGTAACGAGTTTCTCCCGGACAAGTGAAGTCCTCAATATGCATATTTGCATGGATCCCCTCACCAAAAGGTGAAAAAGGGTTGATTCTAATGGAAAGATCGGTTTGATTCCCATATATTCCTGCATTTAGATCCGGAATTGTAGAGTACGGGATAGGCATGCTGTAAGAAGCTCATCTGGACAAGTTGGTCTAGATTGGTGATGTTTAATTTGCATGCTGGAAAAGACTCTGTGGATATACATGTGATGTACGTGTGAAGTCCAGGGTTTAGGGGTGTGTAGGATATTGCATCAAAGTTCTGGGTCATTTCCAGGAAAAGACCCAATAATGGTGTGTACCAACCTGAAATGGTAAATTATGCTGTGAGCTTAAATTGCCCAGTAATGGTGTGTACTAGCCTGAAATGGTAAATGATGATGTGAGCTTAAATTTCCCAGTAATGGTGAGTACAAGCCTTAAAGAAAAATTGTGCCGTGATGGCCAATTATTGTGCCATCAAGTTAAGTACCTCTGAATGACAGAGTCAGTAAGTTATGTACCCCTGAATGGGCAGTTAGTCGTTAAGTTAATTACCTCTAAACGACATAGTCGCCAAGTTAAGGACCTTTGAACGACAAAGTTAACCGTGAAGTTCCTCTGAACAGTGGTGATACGCGAGAAGTCATGGACACCGAAAATATGCCCTGTGTGCACAGGGTGTGTGGCCGTTGAGCCTACGTCTGTGATGAATGGTGCTTAAATTGCACTTTGTAAATTCCATGATATATATATGTATATGATGTCTTGTTAGCAGGAATAAAGAAATGCCGTCCTGAGTAAGGGGTGGGATCATTATAAACGAGTAAGCAAAATGCTGACCGTTGCTTTGTTTGCCACGTTTTGGTGGGCCCTTTTGTGCAGGTGCTGGAGAACCAAGTGGGAAGTAGCGGGCTGAAGCCTATGTGCTATAATTGGCTAGCCCTTGAAGGCCCAAAAAAGAACATTTACTGTTTTCATGTGTGGTCAGCCTGCGTGCTAACGTATGAAACCACTTTTTGTTAAGTGAAACAGTTGTAATAAGGCTACAGCCAAAACATGTGTTATGTATGTGTGTGTGTGTGTATATATATATATATATATATCATTCCTGTTTTGTAGTGGACATTCGTGTTAAGTATGAGTTCATTAACAAAAATGCTTCTGCTAGAATGCTTTGAGTTAGGGTGCATTCATAATTGAACTTGGATTTGGAAATAACTTGTAATATACTTACCTATCCATAGTATATGGCATCGGGGCCCGGCCAGACCTTATGTCATATGATATCTTAGAGGAAAAACTTAACTAACTTAAGGATAGTGATGGTGTGCGACAAGCCCGCCCACACCCTATTCAATACTGGAGCATCACATAATTTTTGTCTCGGAGGAGTTTATCAGAGACCTGGACCAGAACGAGAGCTTTGAGGGAGTCGTTAGGAGGGTGCATCTCCCCAACGGGATGGATATCCAGTCTACGACAAAGTGCATTCTGGGAGTGACCATTGATGGTGTAACTTTCGGGGCCCTAACAACGATCCTGAGGATGCCAGATTTTGACCTCGTCCTAGGCATGATATGGCTCACCTGGAAGCATGTACAGATTGATTGCCCAGCAAGAAGGGTCGTGCTAAGATATGGCGATACTTACTCGACCTTTGAAGCCACCTCCTCTATTCAGGCCGTAAAGGCCCATATGTAGGGAGACAAGGTCTATCCGTTATCATTTGAGATGACAGAGGCCCAAGACCCTATAACTAGCATTCTAGTGGTGCAGGACTTTGTAGAGGTATTTTCAGAGAATTTGATAGGGTTGCCATCACATCGAGAGAAGGATTTCCAGATACAGCTCATTCCCGGGGCTAATTCGGTATCTAGAGCTCCTTATCAGATGGCCCTAAAGGAGTTGGTGGAGTTTTGAAGCCAAATGTAGGAGCTAGTGGATGCCGGATTTGTCCGACCAAGCTCTTTATCATGGGGAGCTCCAGTGTTGTTCGTGAAGAAGAAGGATGGAACACTCCGTCTGTGCATTGACTACAGGGCATTAAATAGGCTGACAGTCTGGAACACGTACCCTGTGCCGAGGATTGATGAGCTGTTTGACCAATTGGAGGGAGCTCACTGGTTTTTGAATTTGGATCTGAGATCAGGATACTATTTGCTACGGATTTCGGAGGAGGACGTCTCGAAGACTGCCTTCAATAGTAGATATAGGCTATATGAGTTCACCATGATGCCCTTCAGGCTCACGAATACACCTCTAAGTTTATGAGTTTGATGAACTGGGTATTCGAGTCCTATCTAGGCGTCTTCGTCATAGTGTTTATTGACGACATCCTCATATATTCGAGGATCGAGGAGGAGCATGCGCGTCATTTGGCACTGACTCTAGAGATACTCCGGGAGCACAGTCTGTATGCCAAGTTCAGCAAGTGCCAGTTTTGGCTGAAGGAGGTGGCTTTCTTGGGCTATATTATCAGTGGAGAAGGACTGGCAGTGGATCCGGCAAAGGTTCAGGCAGTAGATATTGGCCACCACTAAAGACGGCCACTGATATGAGGAGTTTTTTAGTAATTGCACGTTACTACCGGAAGTTCGTAGAGGGATTCTACCGGATATCTCTCCCACTCACATCTCTGACGAACAAGGAGACTCCATTTGTTTGGATGCTATAGTACGAGGCTGCCTTCCTGGAGCTAAAGGGTCGGCTTACCTCAGCCCCTATCCTTGACCTTCCATCTGGGATGCAAGGATTTCAGGTTTATACTGAGGCATCGTATCAGGGGATGGGTGTCGTTCTGTTGCAGAACGGGCACGTGATAGCTTAGACAGCTGAAGAAACACGAGAAGAACTACCCGGTGTACGACTTCGATATGGGAGCGGTTATCTTCACTCTAAAGATCTGGCGGCACTATCTCTATGGTGTCCATTGTGATATTTTTTCAGATCACAAGAATTTAAAGTACATGGACACACATAAGCAGCTAAATATTATACAGAGATGATGGGTGGAGTTTTCTTCAAACTATCAGTACACCATGCACTATCATCCCGGGAAGGCCAATGTGGTAGCAAACGCTCTAAGCCAGAGAGCCAGTACACCAGGAGCTGGACCTCAGCTGATGGCTATGGAGCTGGTGCAGATGTTATAAGAGATGCAAATATCTCTGGTATCTGAGGATGATACAGAGATTTACGAGGAATACCTAGCGTCAATGAGTACCATCGACGACATCCGGGATCGCATCAGGGATGGGCAGAGGCTGGATGCAAGGATGGAGCCGATATTAAGGGCCTTGGAGGAAGGCACGACAGGGGATTAATCTTTGAGAGATGGGCTGATATGCTTTAGAGGCCGAGTTTTTATATCGGCAAGAGGCCAAATTTCAGAGGATATCATGATAGAGGCTCACTACAATAGATAATCAGTGCACTCGGGGATCACAAAGGGTGCAGTGGATTTTAAGTGGACAATGTATTGGCTGGGCATGAAGAAGGATATCACATACTTTGTGATGCATTGCGAGGCTTGTCAGCTTGTAAAGACGGAGTGCAAGAGTCCGACAGGATTATTGTAGCCACTTCTTGTGAAAGAGTGGAATTTTGAGGACATAGCCATGGATTTCATACATGGGCTTCCCTGCCCCTATGTGGGGAATGACTCGATCTGGGTGATCATTGATAGACTGACGAAGGTGGTAAGGTTTATTCCAATTAGAAAGGATGCTCTGGTTAGTGATCTCATACGGAGATTTGTGGAGCAGTTTGTCTGCTACCATAAAGTGCCCAGGATGATCGTGTCAGATCGGGATAGAAGGTTTACATCCAAGGAGTGGAGGTCGGTTCAGGCTTACCTAGGCTCTCAGTTAACGTTCAACACTGCCTTCCACCCTCAGATGGACAGGCAGACGGCCGGAGCGCACCAACCAGACACTGGAAGATCTTCTGCGCCTATGCATTTTTGACTGCGGAGAGCCATGGTAGATACTATTGCCGCTGATCGAGTTCTCTTACAGCAACAATTATCAGTCCAGCATAGGCATGGCCCCTTACGAGGCATTATACAGACGAAGGTGCAAGACCCCACTATCTTGTATCTAGGATGAGGATCCAACGACACTAGGCTTAGAGTTCATAGAAGATACAGATACTCAGGTGAGAGTGATCCGGGATAGGATATTGCAGGCCCAGAATAGACAGGCCAAGTACTAAAATGCACGACATCGTCAAGTGGAGTTGCAAGTGGGAGACCGGGTTTTCCTAAAGATATGGTTGATGCATGGAGTATCGCGGGTACGCAAGCAGAAGAAGCTCAGTATGAGATACATGGGGCCTTATAGGATCCTGGAGCAGATCGGCCCCTTGGGTTATAGACAGGAGCTTCCGCAGGAGTTAGTGGGATTGCACGACAGATGGCCTGGTGGCTTCTGATCGATCAGTCAGAATGGAGCCGGAA
Organism: Platanthera zijinensis; assembly: GCA_039513925.1. Taxonomy (NCBI): domain Eukaryota; kingdom Viridiplantae; phylum Streptophyta; class Magnoliopsida; order Asparagales; family Orchidaceae; genus Platanthera; species Platanthera zijinensis. Next base: position 76,618,747 of record CM077079.1, read on the forward strand.
AGGATCGATGACACAGTAGTGCGTATCTTGCGACGCGAGAAGGTTCCACCGGTTAAGGTCCTTTGGAGGAATATTGGGCAAGAGGAGCACACCTGGGAGCCACGAGACCTGATGCAATAGAGGTACTCGGGTCTCTTCGAGTCAGGTATACCTTCAATTTTCTAGGGATGTTACATGTTTACTCCAGTAGAAACCCCGTAGGCCTAACCTTAATTTCAGGGACACAATTTTTATTTTTATGTATTGGGATTTGTAACATCCCTCAAACTACTACACCCCTAATAATGGTTTTGTCATGACTAGGTCATGACAAAACCCTAGGAAGCTCAAAAGGCCAAGTGAATAGAGGCATGAAGGTAGAAATCACCTTGGTCTGCCAACAGCACAACCTCATTACCACCCCTAGGGTTTTGCTTTTTGGCCTCAACTTTACTTTTGGACCCCATCGCAACACCCCTAACCCTTTAGGAGGTCCATAGGGTCACCAAAGACCCATTGGGGTCAATCAATGTGGTCAAGTTGACCCAACTCAACCCTAACCCTAAATGTGTCAAACTAACCTACATAGGGTCAATTGACCTTCCCTTAGCCAAATTGACCCCACTTAGACCTTCCTAACCCTTGAGGAGGTCAATGGGTCACCAAGGACCCATTGGCGTCAACTAAAGAGGTCAAGTTGACCAAAGTTAACTCTAACCCTAAATTGGTCAAAGTGCCCTAACTAAGGGTCAAGTGGCATCCAAGGTGTCAAACCAACCCTAACCAACCCCTCCTAGACCTTAGGAGAGGCAAATGGGTCACTAAGGACCCAATGGGGGCAACCCAAAAGGTCAATTTGACCAAAGTAAACTCAACCGTAGTTTAGGTCAAATAACCTCAAGTTGACCTAACCAAGCCCAATCTATTTTTGCTAAGCCAAATTGAGGTGGTCCTCTAGCCTCTTGAGGTTTAGAATTATCCAAAATACCACTCATTTTCTAGAACTAGTGACTAGGAGAGAGAAAGCTCCATTTCCCCTTTAATGGAGGAGAGAGAAAGAGAGAGAGAGAGAGTGATGCCATCAATGGTAGGGGAAGATGAAGCCCCTAAAGTTCCCCATTAATGGCTGGATTCAACTCCCCTAGGGGAGAGGAGGAGTTTCCAGCCATTTCCCAGACCAGTTAAGCCTAGGTTCACCCCCCCAAGCCATGGCCGAAAACCTCCACTCAAGTCCATTAATGGCATTGAATCCTAGACCTCTACTCTCCCCCATTTGATCATCTTAAAAGCTTCCTTGGATCCCTAATAGTCATTTCCACTCCTCCCTTGAAGAATTCGAGCCCTTCTGTAGTACAGGGTTAGAAAACCTGAAAGCTCCAAATCCAGCAATGGCGACACGGCGATTGGTTCGACTCTAGCCACCTCAGAAGGTCCTATCCTCCTCTCCTTTTTAGTGGATAGATATCAATCTATCGGTAGATTGATTCGAGTCCAATTGGCCCCAGATCAAGCAGACCAAAAGCTTGTTTTTAAGCTTTTTCCTCCACTCACAATTCACTGTTCCGTCCACCTCCGGCCGGCCAACCACCGCGAATTGCATGCCACTACTTCAACAATGGTGGTGGTGGCTGCACGGCTTGCCGGGAAGTGGCATGGGTGGCCGGGAATTCACGGGCAAAGACGGCCCAGGACGGGCCAATCCTGGCCATTGGCTCAAGGTAGAAGATGACTGGATGCTGTCAATCCTTGCTTTAGGATTCGTGCTGGCCGATTTAATATATTTCAATTAATTTAAACATTCTGTCACACATTATACAATAGTTAGGTTTAATTATTAAAAATACTTAGTCCTTTTTAGAGAAATGGTTAACATCAAAGCTGTAGCCCTTGAAGTCTAGTTTATTTTAAAATTGATTTCAACCCATTTAGGTCAGTGGTTTGACCACCACTCTCAAAATAGTGCAGTCTATACCTAGGGTTAACTAGAGATTAAATTGAGTGCCCCCATCAAATCAGCCATCCAAATGACTTGAAATTTTGACTGGGGTCACTCTTATCTATAACTCTACCATATCCAAAAATGGGAATTTTTGGAGAACATTTTTCTATATTTTTTGTTAAAATTTAATAAATTATTTATGATTTAATTAGGGGGTCAAATGACCTCAAAACCATCCAAAGTTTTTGTGGATGACCCTTAGGGTTATGATAGGTCACTGGTAAAAATCCCAGCCCATTTTGTGCTGATTTGATTAGGTATTGATGTAACCAAAATTGGTCCCTTAAGGGTAAATTAGGGCAAATGTGTATTTGATGGATTGAGTGGCCAATACTCACCCAAAGGGTATGGGACCTTAGCCAGAGCCTCAAATCCATCTAATAACCCCCACAAGGGACCTAGGGGTGGTTTGTGGTGGAGATACCCTAGGACCCTAGTGTAAGCCCTAGGGATGGGGTTTGAACCAAATGAAGGACATGGGACTACATGCCCTTGGAATGCCTTGTAACTTAATAGAAGGGTGACTAAGGTGTAATTTAACCCTAGAAAGTAATTCCAGGACTTTGTAGAGCTTACATCCCTCTAACAAATTAGGACCATTTAGCGCACTTTTACACTTGATTTTATTACTGCATCATAGGACCTTGGATGATCTTGAAATTTAGGCAGTCATCATATAATATTGTTATTAAGCTCTGGAAATTTTAGTGTGAATTTTAGATCAGTATCTGAGATACTTCATTCACAACCTTTGTAGTTGCCCTAATTATTAAAAAATTTATTAAGAGGACTTATGATTTACATACAACTATTTGACGATTAATTAATGAAATAATTGGGGATTTGAAATTTACGCCAATAATCATATGAAATCAAAGTTAATTTAAATTAGGCAATTTAAGGCTCTGTTTGGGATGGTTGTCACAGTATGAAAAGTTATATCCCACCACTACCATTATTTTAAATCTATTTGGATGTCCAATGGTGGCAAAATAGCTTTGCTTAAATAGGTATTTTAGGATCTTTTCAACAGTTGGAGGGGTACCATGTTCCGAATTGGCGTTCAACTTTCTTATTTCTCACTAACTACACTCTATTTAATTCTAGAGACGGCTCTTCCCAATACTCTCCAGTTTTTTTGCACGCCTTGTTAGGGTTTGCTATTCCAACAAGTGATCGCCTTGAGGGAATCTCAACAAGTGATCGCAGATAATGGTGTATAACTCCTTTCCCTCATTGGGCGTGTAACAACCATAATTTAAATTTAGAAAATTAAATTTTATTCTAGGGTCCGACCTCAAGCGAACCTGATTGAAACTTATGCAATTTGGTCAGAGGACTTTTTAAGTCATCCTTTATCTCTAAGAATTTTTATAGAATTTTTGGAGGACTGTCTATATGGGTTGCTTCATAAGGTGCCTAATATTGATTTGCTTTAAATGATTTAATTATGTGACCAAATAGTCTTTTAAATTAGTAATTCTTGGTCAGTGGTCTTTCCAGTATATATTTGTCATCAGGTAATTTTCCCATAATGTTTGGATGATTATTTGTAATACTTCCTTCTTTACCTTGTCTTGGTGATTATTTAATCAATATATTATTTGGAGGTTAAAACCTTTTTGGAAAATTGTGAATTTCAGTATTTACGATTATTTTGAATACATACACCTGTCATAATTTTTATAAGGCCATACCTATACAAAAAAGTGTACTTATTATTCAAAAGCAGAGATGGCATGAGTTTGCAGAAAATATAATAAATGCCAAATAAATTTGGAAAAATGTTATCTTTTGAATTTAACCTTAAATTATCATGATAGACCCCTAGTAATAATATTAGGTCATTTGGATGAATAATTGGAGGGGTCACCGTTCATGCACACCATGTAGCTTAATAGGTCTGCACAAGTATAAAACTATAGAAGTAAGGTAATATGTAGGCCTTTGTATGGGATGATGAGATAGTTGGTCTACCTGGTATGGTTGAAAATGAATAGGGTCACCAAAAGAAGGTAGGTTGTGTGAGCCCGGTTATGCAAGCGCAGAGTTGAACTCGGGATTGACGATAGATCGTCTTTCCCTGAAAGATTTCTAAATACACTTAGGTTTAGATCAAGTGTAAAATTAGGAGGGTTTGGGAACATGGGTAGTTACCAATATTAATTACCTTGCAAAAGGGAGCTTTAGGATTCAACCCATCGTAGTTCCTAGTGCCCCCGAGAGCCCTTCACAGGGAATGCCCTCGACAGTCCAAGGTTAACCTTAAATCGTAAGATTAAAATGTTAAAGAGCAATTAGATATACTAGTACATCACTTTCACTAACCCCAGTGCCTCGGGAGGTAAGCTTGTTTAGGTTATCCGAGTGGTAGGCTCAGTGGTTGTGAAAATGGGCAAGTTAGCACGACAAGCCATAGGCTCGGAAGGTAGTTGTAACGGACAAATTAGTCCGGGGATCCAATGGCTCAAAAATTCATGGTTGCATGTGCTTAAAGTGGTGAGTCTTTGGTATTTGAGAGTCGTTCACACCAACATCGATACGATGACTTGGCGAGTGTGGTTTACACTTAGACAAGGAAAAGACTGGTGGTGGGTCAACATAGTACGTTGTGACTCTGGTGTATCCTTCAGAGGTGTACGTAGTGGCTAGGCCTGGTAGTGTGAATGGTGCTTAGGAGTGGGATGGCCCGACCCACTATCGCCGTTGGCCACTACAGAGGCTCATGGGAGTGAAGCTAGCTTCCAAAATGGGGGAACTAAAGGTCAGTGCGCATATAGTTGTTTGTGTCCGTTGCACTTGCATGAATCATGGCATAACAATTCACAACACTCATACATGCATTAAACCTAACACCCCATCTTATAAACTAGTATGAGATAGCTTATACGATGGGAGCCTTGCAAAAGACCCCTTAACTTATAAGTTTGTATGGGCATTCATATAAGTTAAAGTTAATAATTTGCCTATTACTATTCTCTATGGTGCACTTTACCTTCTACTCTTTCTACTCTTTCTACTCTATTATTATAGAACAAATAGTATGCATTTCCTTTTTATAGCACTATAAATATTACAATATACCTACTAGATAGCTTCACCGTCATCTGCCTTGTTCCTACTCTCCACCATCATAACTTTCTTATCATTCCTTCCGTACGGTGCCTAGGAGCCATTAGGGGAGGGGTGGGGGAAATCAGGCTTAGTCTTTTGACTAATAGTTAGTGGACCAAACATTTCAGGGGCTCCAGATGGGGGATACGGAGCAACAACTGGAGATACAGCACCAGCGGAGTATGGTACACATGGAGGTGGGCCAGTCTAGTACAGGAGCACCAGTCTCTAGCTCCGTGAGTGTTAGCCTTACTTAGCTTCCGCAAAAGGGTTGTAGTGAGGATTTGTTGTATCGGGCATATGCCCGTTTATATTCATACTTTAATGATCTGTTTCAGTAATTATATTATCATGTGGACTTTCTGTGATTTCTCTTTCATATAATATATGTGATTTGTTGACTTGACTTAATTATCTACTCTCATTTGTACTTCTACTTCTTGATGATCATCAATGCCGGCAGAATTGGCATTTTGTGGTGTAGACCCTCCCGAGTGTCGGTGTCACCACAAAATGGTAGTTCTAGGCATATGACCCTGTAGCGTAACAAAAAAAGAGGGGGTTCTTAAATTTACCTCCCCTGATTAATTGGGAGAAGATTGAGGGTCTTCCCGGCCATGGCAGTGTCTAGGGGAGGAGAATTCACCATGGCCTAAAACCTCCTTCATGTCCATTAATAGTTCCATTGAAGAATGACCCATCTTCTCTGCCATCTGTCATTTTTTAAACCTTTCCTAGACCCATAACAATCATTTTTACCTTTCTTTCGAAGAAGCCAGGCCCTCAAGTAGTGTGGTTGCAGAGCACCAAACACCTCCACCATTGTAAATGGCGACAAGGCGATCGGCAAGGCTTCAGCCACCCCAGAAGGTTGACTTCTCCCCCTCTCCCTCTATGCTAGCATCTTAGCTCGATTAGGAGTGATATCAAGCTCAATTGAGCCCGATCATGTGAGAAAATTTGGAGAATTTCCATGAAATAAATGTGGTTGCGGGATCGCCGAAAATGGCATCTCCGGCGGCTGTGCCACCGCCCAGCAGTATCCCCCACCATAATGGAGGTGGTGGTGGTGGTGGCTGGCCAGGTAATTGGACGTGTCTCCTTGAAATCGAGGGCAAATACTGCCCAGGTTGGGGTAATCCAGGCCGTTGGCTTCACGAGGAAAATTAACGGATGTCGCTCATCTTGCACCAAGATTCGTGTCGCCGGTATATAGTTAGGTATTAATAATAATTCAATTCATTTCATTTCTGTCACAGTTATTGAAGTGTTTTAAATTTGTTATTAAAAATACTTGGAGGCCTTTTATGGAGAAATAGTTAAAATCAAAGTTGTAGCCCTTGAAATCTAGTTTACTTTCAAATTGATTTCAACCCATTTGGGGGCAATAGTCTGACCACATCACTCCAAATGGTGCAATATATACTCAGGGTTAGACATAGATTAAATTGAGTGCCTCCATCAATCCAGCTATCCAAATGCCTTGCAATTTGGACCGGGGGTCACTCTTATCTATACCTCTAACATATCCCAAAATGAAAATTTTTTGCGAACATTTTTTATAGTTTTGGCAAAAATTTAATAATCCTTGTATGAGTTAATTGGAGGTTCTAATGACCTTAAAACTCTCCAAAATTTTGGTGGATGACCCTTAGGGTAATGTGAAGACAATGGTAAAAATCTCAGCCCATTTAGGGTTGATTTGAGTAGGTATTTGTGAGACAAAAGTTTGGTCCTTCAAGGGATATTTAGGGAAAAAGTGCACTTGATTGAGTTAATGACCAATCCTCATCCAAATGTGATGAAATCTTGGCCAGAGCCTCAAGATCATCTAAAACGCCCCACAAGTGATTTAGGGTGGTTTGGGGTGGACATACCCTAAGACCCTAGTGTAAGCCCTAAGGATGGGTTTTGAGCCCAATGAAGGACATCATACCACGTGCCATTGGAATGCCTTGTAACATGGTAGTAGTGTGTCGAAGGTGAAATTTTACCCTAGGAAGTGATGCTTGGACTTTTTAGAGCTTGCATTCCTCTTATAATAACTTAGGACCAATTAGGGAACTTTTACTCATGATTTTATGACTACATCATAGGAATTTGAATGATCTTGAAGGTTAGGCACTGATCATATATTGTTTCTTTTAAGCTCTTAAAATTTTAGTGTGAATTTTGGGTTAGTATTTATGGTACTTCATTCACAATCCTAGTAGTTGCCCTAATCATTAAAGGATTTATTATGAGCTATTTATTCATTAAAAACTTATTAAACTTGGTTAGAGGACTTTTTAGGACACCCTTGTGCTCTGTGAATTTTTATAAAATTATTGGAAGCCTTGTTTATACAAGTTGTCTTACAAAGTGCCTTATGTAGAAGATTATTAAATGAATTTATTATGTAACCAAATAAGCTTCGAAAATAATAATTCTTGGTCAGTAGTCTCTTCTGCTTATGTTTGTTATCTTGTAATTTTCCTATAATTTTTGGATGAATAATTCTATTATTTCCTATTTTGCCCTTTCATCGTGGTTATTTAGGCGATAATTAGTTTGGAGGTCAAAACCTTTTTGGAAAATTTTGAATTTCAGTATTTACTGATATTTTGATAATATACACTTGTCATAATTTGGTTGAGGTCATACCATGTCAGAAAAGTATACTTGGTGTTCAAAAGCATGGTTGACCTGATTTTGCAGTAAATTAAATAATTACTAAATAAATTAGGAAAGATATTATATTATGGAATTATCTTTTAAATATCATGTTAGACCCTCAGTAATAATCTTAGGTCATTTGGATGAATAATTTAAGATGGGTCACCATTCATACACATCATGTAGGTTATTTGGTCTACACTTAGTAGAAATTATAAATGTAGGGAAGCATGTGGAACTTGTATGGGAAAGAATAGTTAGTGTACGTACCTAGTCTGGTTGGAATATATAGGGTCACCAAAAGATGGTAGGTTGTTAGAGCCCGGTTGTGCAAGGGTAGGGTTGTACTCGGGATCGACGGTGGACCGTCCTTCCTTGGAGAGGGAAAGTCTAAATATGATTAGAGCTAGTTCAAGAGTAATGATAAAAAATTGGGACATGGGTAGATACAAACAATAATCATTACCTTGCAAAAGGGAGCTTTGGGCTTTAGGCCATCGTAGTTCCTAGTGCCCTCGGGATCCCTTCATAGGGAATGTCCTGGGCAGTCCAAGGTTAACCTTAAACCGCCAGACTAAAATGTTAAAGAGCAATTAGTAAAAACTAGGGCTTCACCTTCACTCACCCCGATGAATCGGGAGGTTTGCTTGGTCGGTTTATCATAGCGGTAGGCTCGGCGGTTGTGGAAATGGGCAAGTTAGCCCTACGAGCCAAAGGCTCGGAAGGTAGTTATAAGGAACATGTTAGTCCGGGGAGCCGATGGCTCGGGAATTCATGGCTGCACGTGCATAAGGTTGTGGGTCTTCGATATTTGACGGTCGTTCACACCGACGTCAATACGATGACTCGGCGAGTGTGTTTTATACTTAGCCAAGGAAAAGACTAGCATGTGTGTAAGCATTAGTACGTGGTGACTCTGGTATGTCCTTCAGAGGCGTACGTAAGGGCTAGGCCTGGTAGTGTGGATACCCGTCTAGGAGTGGTATGGCACAACCCACTGTCTCCATTGGCCACTACGAAGTCTCCTGGGAGTGAAGCTAGCTTCCAAAACCGGGAACTAAAGGTCTGTGTGCATAGAGTCGGGTCCATGTGTTGCACTTGTATGAACATAACATTAAATCTACATAACATAGAATAGCATGCCATTATTGAATTTAAACCCCTACCCCTATCGTATAAATTGGTATGAGACTTTTTATACGATTGGCCCTACAAAACGACCCCTTAATTTATAAGTTTGTATGGATATCCTTATAAATTAAGTTTACCTTTAAATATAGCTTGTTCTTTTTTACTTCTCCTTTATTACTACTCTACTTGTTATAGAACTGCTAGTTTAGACTCTTGTATATGGTATACTATATGACTCTTAGATAGTTCCGCCGTCATCTGTTTTCTTTACTCTTCTCCTTCATAAGCTTCGCCATCTCTCTTCCCGCACAGTGCTTAGGAGTCGCGGGGGATAGGCGGGGATGATAATTGGCTTAGTATTTATGACTAACGGTTGGTGGACAAAACATTTTAGGGGCTCCGGATGGGAGACAGGGAGCAGCGTAGGAGATGCAGCACCGATGGATTACGGTGCACATGGAGGTGGGCCAGTCTAGTACAGAAGCACCAACCTCTGGCACTGTGAGTGTTAGTTTTTTACTTAGCTTCCACGAGAGTGTTGTAGTTAGGTCTTGATGTACCGGGCATGAGCCCGCTTATATTTTTATTTCTACATTTCCATTCGGTTTCAGTACTTCTATATCTGTGGACTTGTTGTGATTCATGCTCATTTTTATATATGTGGTGATTTTTGTGGACTTGATTATATTTGCCTTAGTTGTTATTTCTACTTCTTTGGTGATCACTAATGCCGGCAGAATCGGCGTTTTATAGTGATGACCTCCCCGAGTGTTGCTGTCACCACAAAATGAAGATTCTGGGCATAAGACCCGGAAGCATAGCAAAAAAATGGGGTCTTATAAACTTGTATCAGAGGTAACCTCGATCCGAAGAGAAGAAGTCCACAAAATCCTAGGCCACCCCGCGCGAGCTTAGTTTGAGGACAAACTAGCAGCGGAAGTAATGGTGCGCCCATAAGAGGAATCGCATGCAAAATTCCACTTTTTAATTTGTTCCACTTGTACATCAACTAACAATTGGAATTTCCTTGTAGCCTTCGACGAACCCTAACCCTCAATAGGGTACACCTCAGGCACAGAACACGGTTCCACCCCTGCCGGCTCTGACTCCGTTCTAGCAAACGGAGATGGGGAAGACACTGACGGCTATTCTGGAGGCCTTCAAGAATCAGCAGGCTCTGGCTCCTCTGCCCAATCCTGGGGCTAACTGTCTAAGCTTCTTCCAGGGTCTTTCTCCTCCATCCTACCTCGGGACGGAGTCAGTAGTTAATACAGAGGAATGGTTGGACATTATATACGAGATGATTTCCATAATTCGATGCCTGACAAAGGAGACAGTAGCCTTGGCAGTTTCCTGCTTGGCAGTTTCCTGCTTGGAGTTGCATGTGAAGAGATAGTGGAAGTCACTATTAGACACCACCTTCGCTGGAGTAGATTGAGCGGACATTTCCTGGGAGGAGTTCAGAGCAACTCTATTAGAGCATTTTGTGCCATAGTTGGAGAGGGATGAGTGGAGGACAGGTTCCTGCAGTTGAGGTAGGGCAGTAGGATGGTGTTGGAGTACTACCGGGACTTCACACATCTAGGCCGCTTTGCGAACTCATACCAGCTAGATGACGCGGGCTACGCGAAAAGATTCTACAAGGGCCTTCACGATGATATGAGGCAGACCCTCCACTTCATTTCTGATGGGAGCTTGGCCAGGATCTTAGAGATGGCCAAGAAGCTGGAGGCAGACCAGCTTATAGTCCGGGGTCGGAAGAGACTTGCTAATGACTAAGTGATTGGAGGCCGGAGAGACCAGCTGAGAGGTCGGGTCATTGGAGAAAGAAGGAATGGTGACCAGCCCTGCTAGGAGGACCGGCAGGAGCAGAGGAACCCGGTGGTGCTGTCTCCCTAGCACTTATAGATACGGGGGATGTCGAGGCCAGTGGAGGAGGAACCAACGTGCTTTCGATGCAACCAGCCGGGACATATTTGGAGGAATTGTCCCTAGAGAGAAGCTCCAAGTCTAGCATTACAGGATGCCCCACCTGCTCGGCAGCTTGGAGGCCGAGGATGTGGATTTCAGGGCGGTGACTGCAGATAGGACAAAGGGCAGGAGTATGCCCTGGACTTGGCTCAGCCCCTGAACCTAGAGAGGGTGATAGCAGGTACAATAGTAATTTTAAATTCTTTCCTAGATGCTATATGGTTGTAGAATTGCTAGGAATAGGAAGGAAATTATAACTAGACATCTAAGATATTTAATAAACTCAGGGGTAGTTATGGTATGTAGCAAGCCTGCCCGTACCTTAATCGACATGGGAGCATCACACAACTTTGTCACGGAGGACTTCATATAGGACCTGGAGGGAATCAGATATTACGATAGAGACACCAAGATGGTGCGTCTCCCCAAGGGGATGGAGGTCAGGTCTACGGAAAAAAGCCTTCTAAGGGTGACCATTGATGGGTTAACCCTCGAGGCTCTGGCGATGATCTAAAGCTTGCTGGATTTTGATCTTGTTCTAGCAATGTCATGGCTCTCATGGAACCATGCTCAGATTGATGGCCCGATGAGGAAGGTCGTACTCAGATACGACAATACTTATGTGACCTTCGAAGGTACTATTCCGGTCTCCCGCCATCTACTTTCTTTTGTTCAGGCCGTCAAGGCCATCTTGCAGGGGGACGAGGTCTATTAGGTGCTGTTTGAGATGATCGATACCCAGGACCCTATGGTTAGCATTCTGATAGTATGATATTTTGCAGATGTGTTTCCGGAGAAGTTGTCAGGGCTAACACCGCATCGGGAGAAAGACTTCCAGATACAGCTTATGTTAGGGGCTAAGCCATTATCCAGAGCTTCATATCGTAGGCCCCGAAAGATTTGGTAGAATTTCGAAGCCAACTATAAGAGTTAGTGGAAGCTGGGTTTGTCAGGCGGAGCTCCTTGCCATGGGGAGCTCCAGTATTATTTGTGAAGAAGAAGGATGGGATGCTAAGATTATGCATTGATTACAGAGCACTGAATAGGCTCACGGTCTGGAACACATATCCCCTGCTAAGGATTGATGAGTTGTTTGACAAGTTAGATGGAGCTCACTAGTTCTTGAAGCTGGATCTGAGGTCAGGGTACTACCAGCTACAGATTCAGGACGAGGACATCCCGAAGATCGCTTTCAGTAGTAGATACGGGCTGTATGAGTTCACCGTGATGCCCTTCGGGCTCAGGAATGCACCATCCGCATTCATCAGTTTGATAAACTGGGTATTTGAGGCCTATCTGGACGTCTTCGTCATAGTGTTTATTTAATATATCCTCATATATTTGAGGACCGATGAGGAGCACAGTCTGTATGCAAAGTTTATATACCGACAAGAGGCCGATTCGGGAGGATTTCATGACAGAGGCACACTACAGCAGATATTCAGTGCACCCAGGTATCACGAAGATGGAAGCAGATCTAAAGAGGACTATGTATTGGCCAGGCATGAAGAAGGATATCACTTATTTTGTGATGCATTGCGAGCCTTGTAAGCTCGTAAAGGTAGAGTGTAAGAGTCCGACCGGATTATTGCAGCCACTACCAGTGCCAGAGTGGAAGTTCGATGATATAGCCATAGATTTCATTCATGGTCTCCCTCGATCACATGCGGGAAATGATTTGATATGGGTGATCGTTGACAGGTTGATGAAGGTGGCCAAGTTCATTCCGATCAGGAAGGACGCTCCGGTTGGCGATTTGGTGTGGAAGTTTGTGGAGAAGTTTGTCCACTATCATGGTTGCTAAGGTCGATCGTGTCAGATCCAGATGAACGGTTTACATCTAGAGAGTGGAGGTCAGTCCAGGCCTACCTAGGGTCGCATTTATCATTTAGTACAGCCTTCCACCCTCATACGGATGGACAGGTAGAGCGTACCAACCAGACACTGGAGGATATCTTGTGCTTATGCATCCTGGACCATGGGGATCCATGGGAGAGACTATTTCCATTGATCGAGTTCTCGTATAATAATAGACATCAATCTAGTATAGGCAGGGCCCCTTATGAGGCATTATATGGAAGGAGGTGCAGGACCCCATTATCTTGGATCCAGGATGAGGATCCAAAGGCATTCGACTATGAGTTTTTCGAGGACACAGATGCTCAGGTGAGACTGATCCGGGATAGGATGCTGGAGGCCCAGAGCAGGAAAGCCAAATATTATGATGCGCGACATCGTCAGAAGGAGTTCAAGGTTGGAGACTGAGTCTTCTTAAAGATACATCCGATGCATGAAGTCTCGTGGGTATGCGGGCAGAAGAAGCTCAATCCGAGGTATATGGGGCCCTACAAGATCCTGGAGCAGATCGGCCCCTTGACTTACAGACTAGAGCTACCTCCGAAGTTTGTGGGATTACACGATATCTTCCAAGTCTCCTCCCTTCAGAGGGTTCTACTACGTCCGGAGCAATAAATTTCTATCATAGATGTCCCAGTAGAATCAGATCGATTGGTCAGCCTAAAGCTGGTCAGGATCGACGATTCGGTAGTGCGGGTCTTGCGATGAATTAAGGTTCTGCTGGTCAAGGTCCTCTGGAGCAATCATGGGCAAGAGGAGCACACCTGGGATCCATGGGACCTGATGAAGTAAAGGTACCCGGATCTCTTCGAGTCAGGTATACCTTCAATTTTCTAGGGATGTTACATGATTTTACTTCAGTAGGAACCCCGTAGGCCTAACCTTAATTTCGGGAATGAAATTTTTATTTTTTATGTATTGGGATTTGTAACCTCCCTCAAACAACTAGACCCCTAAGAGTGATTTTGTCAAGACTAGGTCATGACAAAACCCTAGGAAGCTGAAGAGACCAAGTGAACCAAGCCATGAAGGTGGAAATCACCTTGGTCTGCAAATAGCTCAATTCAAGCACCATCCCTAGGGTTTGACTTTAGGGCTTCAACTTGACTACAGGACCCCACCTAGACTATCCTAACCCCCAAGGCAGGTCAATGGGTCACCAAGGACCCATTGGGGTCAACTAAAGATGTCAAGTTGACCAAAACTCAACCCTAACCTTAAAATGGTCAAAGTGCCCTATTAAGAGTCAAGTGGCCTCCAAGGTGCCAAAATAACCCTACCCAACCCTTCCTAGGCCTTAGGGGATGCCAATGGGTCACCAAGGACACATTGGTGTCAACCCAAAAGGTCAATTTGACCAAAGTCAACTCAACCCTAAAATTAGGTCAAATTAGCCCAAGTGGACCCAACCAAGCCCAATCCACTTGGGCTAAGCCCAATTTGAGTGGCGCTTTAACATTAAGAGGCTGAGAATTATCTAAAATGCAATTCATTTTCTATAAATAGTTACTAGGAGAGAGAAAGCTCTATTTCCCCTTTAATGGAGGTTATAGAAAGAGAGGCCATTCATGGCCAAGGGAGGCCAATGGCCTCTCTATTCATTTTCATTGCTGGATTCACCTCCTATGATTAATTGGGAGAATATTGAGGGCCTTCTTGGCCATGACAGTGTATAGGGGAGGAGAATTAACCATGGCCAAAAAAACTTCTTCATGGCCTTTAATGGTGCCATTGAAGAATTACCCCTCTTCTCCCCCATCAGTCATTTTTAAAACCTTTCCCATACCCAAAGCAATCTTTTCCACCTTTCTTTTGAAGAATACGACCCCTCAGGTAGTGTGGTTGTAGAGCACCAAACACCTCCATCACCAGAAATGGTGACAAGGCGATCGACAAGGCTTCAGCCACCCTAGAAGGTCAACTTCTCCCCCACTACCTCTGTGCTAGCATCTTACCTCGATTAGGAGTGATATCGGTCTCAATTGAGCCCAATATAATGGTAAAATTTGGAGAATTTCCATGAAAAAAATGTGGTTGCGAGATCGCTGGTAACGGCCTCTCCGGCTGCCGTGCCACCTCCAAGTGGTAGCCCCCACCTCAATAGAGGTGGTGGTGGCCGACCACGGAGGTGGCCGGGTGGCCGGGATATTGAGGGCAAATACTGCCCAGGTTGGGGTAATCCGGTTCGTTGGCTTTACAGGGAAGATGAATGGATGCCGCTCATCTTGCGCCAAGATTCGTATCGCCGGTATATAGTTAGGGATTTTATATTAATTCAATTCATTTCATTTCTGTCACACTTATTGTAGTGTTTTAAATTAATTATTAAAAATACTTAGAGGCCTTTTCTGGAGAAATGGTTAACATCAAAGTTGTAGCCCTTCAAATCTAGTTTACTTTAAAGTTGATTTCAATCCATTTGGGCAGTGGTCTGATCACAACACTCCAAATGGTGCAATCTATATTGAGCTTTATCCAAAGATTAAATTGAGTGCCCCCTTCAATCCAGCAATCCAAATGCCTTGAAATTTGGATTGGGGGTCACTCTTATCTATACCTTTAACATATCTAAAAATGGAAATTTTTGGAGAATATTTTTCTATAGTTTTGGCAAACATTTAATAATCCTTGTATAAGTTAATTGGAGGGTCTAATGACCTCATAACTCCCCAAATTTTTGGTGGATGACCCTTAGGGTCACGAGAAGATACTAGTAAAAATATCATTCCATTTGGGGTTGATTTGAGTAGGTATTTATGAGACCAAGGTTTGGCCCTTTAAGGGATATTTAGCGCAAAAGTGCACTTGAATGAGTTAATGACCAATCCTCATCCAAAAGTGATGAAATCTTGGCCAGAGCCTCAAGATCATCTAAAACACCCCCACAAGGGATTTTGGGTGGTTTGCGGTGGAGATACCCTAAGACCCTAGTGTAAGCCCTTGGGATGGGGTTTGAGCCTAATGAAGGACATGGGACCACATGCACTTGGAATGGCTTGTAACTTTGTAGTAGTGTGTCTAAGGTGAAATTTCACCCTAGGAAGTGATGCTAGGACTTTTTAAAGCTTACATTCCTCTTGTAATAACTTAGGACCAATTAGGGCACTTTTACTCCTGATTTTATTACTGCATCATAGGACTTTGAATGATCTTGAAGGTTAGGCACTGATCATATATTATTGCTATTAAGCTCTAGAAATTTTAGTATGAATTTTGGGTTAGTATTTATGGTACTTTATTTACAATCCTAGTAGTTTCCCTAATCATTAAAGGATTTTGTATGAGCTATTTATTCATTAAAAACTTATGAAACTTGGTCATTGTACTTTTTAGGACACTCTTGAGCTTTATGAAGTTTTATAAAATTATTGGAAGCCTTTTTATACAAGTTGTTTCACAAAATGCCTTAGGTATAAGATTATTAAATGAATTTATTATGTGACCAAATAAGCTTGGAAAATAATAATTTTTTGTTAGTAGTCTCTCCTGCTAATTTTTGTCATCTGGTAAGTTTCCTAAAAATTTTTGATGAATAAATCTATTATTTCCTATTTTGCCCTATCATTGTGGGTATTTAGTCAATAATTAGTTTGGAGATCAAACCCTTTTTGGAAAATTGTGAATTTCTGTATTTATTGATATTTTGATGATATACACTTGTCATAATTTTTTTAGGCCATACCTTGTCAGAAAAGTATACTTGGTGTTCAAAAGCACGGTTGGCCTAATTTTGCAGTAAATTGAATAATTACTAAATAAATTTAGAAAAATATTATATTATGGAATTATCTTTTAAATATCATGTTAGACCCCCAATAATAATATTAGGTCATTTGGATGAATAATTGAATGGGGTAACCATTCATACACATCATGTAGGTTATTTGGTCTGCACTTAGTAAAAAATGTAAAAGTAAGGAAGCATGTGAAACTTGTATGCAAAAGTGAAAGTGGAAGGGATAGATCTAACTTTACTCTAGAGAGGGGTGAATTGAGTATATTTAAAAAATTTAATTTATTTTTATAGTAGTTTAAAAATTAGTGATATATATAGAGATAAAATATATTGAACACAAATTGAAAGCAACAATCACAGACGACACAAAGATTTTATAGTAGTTCCCCAATAAATCTGGGTACGTCTACTCTTCTACCACCCTATTAAAAATCCACTACAGGTTTTTTCTCAGGTGCCCTGTCACTAGAAGATTTATTTTCTAAGGGAGATCTAGCAACCCTTTGGGCTTTTTATCAGGTACCCAAAAACCAAACTTAAGTCTTTTGATCAGGTGACTTATGAATCAAGTGTTAACTTTTGAAGGGAGTTAGAACCCTGTACATAGTTTAAGAATAAACTAAAGGAGTTAGATGTTGTCTTCTCTGTCAAGTATCTCTTAGAAGATTTAGTGGATGATGTTACAAAAAGCTCCCCTTGATTTGAATAGAGATTGTGATCAATAGAGGAGAATTTTTCTTTAGGGTATAAGCATTCTTGTATGCTTTTACTCGCTAGTAGATATTTTAGACAGATATGTATCATGATGTCTCTCAGATTGAAGATGTGTCTACAGAAGAGTCTGAAGTAGAATATATATCAATATCTCTATATCTATATATATTGGTGAAGCAGCAATCTTCTATAAATATAGCCTACTAGGGAAGAATTCAATATTTGAAATAATCGATTCATGAAACATCTGAAGAATCCCTTGAGAATTTGTAACTGCCTTGGAATTAATTAGATTTAAAACTCTGTGATAAATCTATATTTAATGTTGCCTTAAATGGCTATATTTGTTAGAATATTTAGCATTAAATATCAGAGTTTTAACTGATGGTTATTAAGCTTTTGAAAATATTCTGCCTTCTGTATATAGAAACTATCTGATCGTCGAACTCAACAAGGATTTTGTTGAACTGAGCTTGGATTTTGTTAAGCTGAGCTTTTACTAACTTAGCTTATACTTTTGTTGAGCTGAGCTCTGAGTTCGTCGAACTATGATCTGAGTTTGTCGAACTAAGCTCAGAGTTGAGATCTGAGTTAGTCGAACTGAGTTCTGAGTTTGTCGAACAAAGAATCTTTTGAGTACCTGTGAAATAACTCTGGAAATAAAATATGACCTTAGCCTATACAAGTTGGGTCAAAATAAAAATCCTAATAGTAATCCTAACCCAAATCAGAAGGAGTTCTAACAATCTCCCCCTATTTGGGTGAGGATACTATCAAACAAGAAAAACAAAAAAAGCATAGATAGTTATCTGGCAGAAACATAAATTTTCAACAGATATAAAAAGTTTTGGAAATTTAAAATAATAAGTTTCAAAAAAATAATCAAAGTTAGGAATCCTTCTGAGGTGCATCAGATGATGGATCTGAAGAAGACTTAATAAAAATTAGTTGTCTTATTGGATCATCAGACTCTCTTTCGCTCAGATTTAGGTCTTGAGAACCAATAATCTTCTGGGAGGAGACTGTAGGGACAAAAAATTCTGGATGCAAGCTCATATATTCATCAACATTAAACATGCTTCTCTTCTGATATTTATACAATTCATGTTGTCTGTATGAAGACATAGTAGTAAACTGAGAGGTATCCTTACCTTCAGTTCTTACCTTCTTTATCTGAGAAAGTGCAACTTGTTCCTTGAACCTAGTTATTATATACACAGGATCTAACTTTGGTTCAATCACAAGAGAGGCTGGCCTATCTTGGCTAGAATATTACTTACTGCTCTATCTACCATACGTCTCAGAACATGTAGGTATGTCTTACCTTGTAGGTCTTTCTTGTCTGAACTGAGTTGTTCTAGAATGATGAGAAATAGACCTCTGAGAATAAGGTGGAATACCTGTAGATCCTACTGCTAGAGGAAGACCTCCCCAAGACTTTGGATCTAAATGAAACCTTTTATGTTTCTTCCTTCTTTTCTGCTCATTCTTGGAAAACCTCATCCAATTTGAATGATCTGGAGTAAGAGTTATCCCATGCAAAATATAGTAAGGTATATCAGTAGTAGAAGAAGGTTAGGAGAAACCTTGGCTTGAGCCTTTTTCCTGGATTTCCTTTTCTTAGAAATAGTGTTTTCTAATTCATCAGAATCTGTATGACCATCAGAATCTGTATGATCATCAGACTACATCCCTGCCTGTTCATATAATTCATCAATTTGTTTAACTATTTTATCTACTTCTTCCATATCTTCATTAAGCAGATCATCAAAATTTGGCATGGGAGATTCATCCCATTTAGGAGGGGAATGAGCCTACTCAGAAATATTCATTATCTCATCAATCATAATAGTGTGTGTTATTGGATCATCAATCATCATAATCTGTGAGACTAGATAAAAATGGGTAGAAACATATTTACAAGCTATTCTAAGGCTGAGGCATTAATAGGAGCAGAGTACCAAACTATTGCTATAGAAAGATCCACTCAAAAATCTGGATCTGGTAGGCTAATAATATAACTGTGCAGTAAATCAAAATCTGATAGTAAAGAATAAATATTAATTGTAGGATTAATGATGAGATCACCAATAGTAATAACTTCTGGTGGATCTGAAAACTCATCCTCAACTGTCACAGAATCTGTATAGTGAGCTAGACTAATTAACACTGTGATGACTTCAGTCATTTCTGAATCAGGAACTTGAACTTCTTCACTGGCTACTGCAATTGGAGCTTCTTCATTATGAGCTTCTTCATTAAGCATCTCCCCCTTCCTAGATCTAGGGAAAACTTAATCTAGGCCCCCAGAAGAAGGGACAAAATGAGAAGAGGCAACTTTATAAGAGACTTCTGAGATAGCTGTTAAAACAGGAGCCAAAGATGTATCCAAGAGCTCCTTGAGTGTAGGAGTGATGAAATCAAGAAGTTAAGTGGCAATAGATGAGAAATTAAGATACATAAACCCAAGTGGATTCTGAGTAGATGTTGTAACACCCCGAAATTTAGTGTTGAAACGGGCGGTGTTTGTACCAGGTTTGGATCTTGGTAGGGTGAACATGGCCTGTGATACGGGCGTGTCACACGACCGTGTCAAGCTTAGGTCATCCAATAAAAGACACGGCCTGGGACACGGGCGTGTCCCAGGGCATGTCAGTGCACACAGAATGGGACACGGGCGTGTCACATGGCCATGTACTTCTCTGGAATAATTTGGGTTTTGTGTCGACTGTGGAAAATAACCGTGTACTGGTTGACAAAGGCATGTCAAATTTGACACAGGCGTGTCGTCACCCGTGTCTACCAAGCGACGTAATGATTGGCATGGTGGTTATTGGTGACACGGCCCCTGGAAACGGGCGTGTTGAGGGCCCGACACGGGCGTGTCAGGTTGGAATACGGGCGTGTCCCAACCCATGTCCTTTTCTATGCTCGATTTGGGTGGCTGGATCGAGGCATACGGCCTGGAACACGATCGTGTGCAAAGCCGTGTTCGACCCACGATTAAAGATTTCAGGCTAATCTGAGCCATTCGTTTTTTCTAAATAAGATCCAACGGCCCAGATGAGTTCCTGCTTGTATTTAGTCCGGGATTAAAGGTTTATTTCCTCATTCCATCCTTAACTCCCTCTTTCTAAGAAGTTAGAGAGAGAAGAGATCAAGTAAGAAGGAAGGGAGGAATCTGGCCGCCGGCGGAGCATCGGAGCAGCAATCTGAGAACCGAGATTGGATCCGTGGAGAGAATTCCTTTGCGAAGCTCTATCTGACTAGTTTTTCATGGCGTCGAAGAGGACTTCAAGGGTAACGATTTTCAACTTGAGCACTTGAAGCTTTTCTTCCTTTGCATAGGAAAACCCGCTCCCGCGAGTGTGCGGTTAGTGTGCGGTGTTCCTTGGGGTAGATATGTGAAGTCCCCCTTGTTAGAGTCCGGAATCGAAGTACGGGCATAGGTATTATGTGTGAAGCCTACCTAGATGTGTTTGTCTAGATCGGTGATGTTGCATTGCATGAATAGCTGGAGAAGACTCCGTGCATTATTTTTGGGTTTCTACGCAGTAGATTGTGGCAGGGATCCTTGGAGATTAACTCCAAGGTGCACCCGGAAAACTGGGCGGAAACTTTATTCTGCAAACTTGGCGGCCGGGGAGTCAACCTTGAACATAACTGGGTTATGTGCTATTTGGTAATGATTTAGGATCCGAGTGAAGCTTGGTTCGCGGGTACGTCTTAAAGTGACTAGGCGGCGTGAGCAACGGATAGGCGGAAACGGACCTGGGCTATACGGTTCGGTGTTAGAGGCCCTAAAGTAGAACTGGCCGTTGGTATAGTCGGGAGTCTTGGACTACGGTCGGAAGGACTGAAAATGCTCACATAGCTTGCCATCCTAAGGATGGTGGTGAAGCCACGGAATTGACCGGATTCACCGTGAATGTACCCTGAGTGCACGGGGTATTTGGCCGAGCGAGCCTACACCTGTGGAGAAAGTCTTTATATGCACTTTATTATTTAGCTGGGCTAACGTTATGCAGGGAAGGAGCGCCCCGCTTGAATAAGGGGGTGGGGTCGTTATATTTTGGTCATCTTTAGCTGACCGTTGCTCTGTATGCCACCATGCGGTGGAATGATTGCTTGCAGGTGCTGCGAAACCAAGCGCCAAGTAGCGGGTTGAAGCCTAAGCTGCTGTGCAGGCCCTCGAAGGTCGAAGTGAACTGCTATTTTTATTTTCTGTCATGTATGGCCGGACTGCGAGACGATGTTTGTAAGACATTACCTTGTTAAGAGAAACTTCGTAAGGCCAAGAGGCCATGTACTCTTTGATGTATTCATGTTATTTCATTCCTATTTTGGTTAGTGGACATTCATGCCATGATTGTACAAATTTTTGGTTCTATTAACCGTTTTAAAGCTTCCGCTAGAATGCTCTGTGTTAGGACGAATAGTTGAGTATTTGGTATTATTCTGTAATCCCTCCGACTGTCCATGACATATGGCGTCGGGTTCCAGCTGGACCTTCTGTTATATACCATACGACGGATGGGGGCATTACAATTTGGTATCATACTAGGGTGCCGGTCGTCTGTAATCGAATTTGTGGGCGAATTTTTTAAAGGGGTGGTGAGAACATCTATGTGCGTCATCATTATAATATAAAAAAACCCATGAATGTCCACTTAGGAATGAAAAATACACTTGTTTTGGGAACCTAAGTGTTCCAATGATTGCTTTTAACAATTTGTGTGTTGCCTAATCAAGGGTTTATGCTATTATAGGTGTCTAGAAGTGGTGCGGGGCAATCGGAGCGTCCGCAATCAGCGAAAAGTAGTACACCAAGAGACGTGCCTACAACACCTCCTTCAACAGAAACCATCAGATTGGTGGCTGAAGCAGTTTTTGCTATAATAAATGCCAAGCAAGTGCAACACGCACCACCTGTTAATGAGCAAGAACAAATTAGAGTGGCAGTTCCGGGAGTAGTAGAGCGTGGGGCAGTTGATCCGGTAGCACTAAGAAGAGCCACGGAGAAATAGCTCAAGCACGTGATGAGTTTTAATCCTCCGGTATTCGATGGGTTGGGAACGCCAACTCAAGCTGAGGATTAGCTCTCTACGATGAAGAGGGTCATGACCACCACAAAAACTGCAGAGTGGTAGAATACCACAATAACGACCTTCCTATTATCCGGTGATGCAAGGATGTGGTGGGATGAGTTGGAGGTTCATCTCTTAGTGGGAAGGCAACTTGACGAAGTAACGATGGAGGAATTCTCAAGGTTGTTCTTGGCCAGATACCTACCTTCTGCCCAGAAGCTTGAGATGGAGAATAACTACCTTAAATTGACTCAGGGAGAGAGTAGCGTGGATGAGTATCTCCACGAGTTTACTCGGTTAGGTCGTTATGTTGGTGCTATGTTTACTGAAGAAGAGAGGAAGACCAACCAATTTTATGAGGGTCTACGGAGCAACCTACAACTACTCCTTGCTGGGCCTAAGGAGAAGGGCTTCCTAACTTTGGTAAATGCGGCTCGGTCTTTGGAAAAGGTTGCAAGGAAAGTGCAAGATAAGAAGGACCCAGTGGAGAAGAAGTCAGAGTTTAAAGTGCCAAATTCAAAGTCAGGTTTCTGTAGGTGGAACAAGAAGCAGAAGACTTCGAGCTCAGCCCCTTCACCTGCTATGATGGGGGAAAACCCTAGTTGAGCCCCAAGAGCCTGTAACAACTGTGGAATGGTGGGATATTTTACAAGAAAATGTTGGAGCGGACGTGCAAAGTCCGAGAGGAGGCAAGGAGCAACTTATGAGGAAAAAGGGAAGGCGACAGAGTTTACCGCATCCCACCATGCTCCGGCCCAGCCTAAAGTTTATAACCTTGTCCTGCAAGAGGCCATAAAACAAGCTGACGTGGTGACAGGTATGAGTTAAATTTATTACAGTTTAGCTTTTTCTTGTAACTGTTACCTTTGTATGTGTTAGCTTATTTTTGTTGGTGCTAGGCTTTGTTTTGATTTTCGATCGTCCGGCGAGAGCCTTGTTTGATACGGGAGCATCGCATTCCTTCTTGTCTGAAAGATTCGTATCGCTCATCGGAGTCCCTTCTTTGATGGCAAAGGACAAGATGGATGTGTTGTTGCCCAATGGGTGCTCAATGTGCGCGGATAGAAACTGCGTGGTAATGTTGTGGATCTGGGATCAGGAGTTCGATTTGCAAGCGCCAGTGCTGCCGTTAGTGGAGTTCGACATAATCTTTGGAATGGATTGGCTTTCGGAGCAGCGAGCCTGCATTGATTGTAACCGAAAAGAGGTTAAGTTAGGACTGAATACTGAGCGGGGACTAGGTTTGCGGGCTTGAAAGGGTCGAGCAAGATTTTGATGTCGGCTCTTCAGGTGATTAAGGCAGTTCGGTCTGGGGCTGAGATGTTTTTCATTTCAGTACAGGATTCAATTCCTAATCCTAGTCTAGACAGTATTGCAGTGGTGTCCGAGTATCCTGATGTATTTCCAGACGATCTCCCGGGAGCCCCTCCTCAACGGGAGATAGATTTTACAATCAACTAGTGCCAGATGCCAAACCAGTGTCACGCTCTCCGTATCGGATAGTGCCTAAGGAGATGATAGAGTTGAAGGTACAACTATAAGAGTTGTTAGAGCAAGGGTATATGCATCCAAGTTCGTCGCCTTGGAGCGCACCGGTCCTTTTCGTTAAGAAGAAAGACAGGAGTTTGCGACTTTGTATTGATTATCGGGAGTTGAACAAACTTACGGTAAAGAATTAGTATCCAATCCCAAGGATTGACGATCTATTTGATCAGTTAGTTGGGTCAACAGTATATTCGAAGCTAGATCTGAAATCCGGATACTACTAGTTAAGGATAAGGGAATGCAACATCCCTAAGACAGCGTTCAACATGCGGTTTGGACATTATGAGTTTACGGTCACGCCGTTTGGGCTGACCAATGCGCCATCCGTGTTTATGGACCTAATGAACAGGACGTTCATAGAGTACTTGGACCAATTCGTGATAGTGTTTATCGACGACATCTTGGTGTACTCGCGGTGTGAGGATGATCACTTCAAGCATCTGCATATGGTGTTGGGGACGTTGAGGAAGAGTCAGTTGTATGCTAAGTTCTCCAAGTGTGAGTTTTGGTTATCCTCAATAGCATTCCTTGGGCATATTATTAGTGGTAAAGGGATTGCGGTGGATCCGGCGAACATAGTGGAAATTCGGGAGTGGCTTGAGTTAACTATGGTGGCGGAAGTCCGGAGCTTTCTAGGGCTTGCCGGCTACTGCCGGCTCTTCATGGAGAATTTCTCACAGATCGCTTTACCACTCACGACGTTGACAAGGAAGGATAAATAGTTTGTGTGGATGCTGGAGTGCGTGCAGGCTTTTGAAGAGTTGGGCGGTTGATCTCGACACCTATCTTGTGTTCACCGAGTGGGTCCGAAGGATTTGAAATTTATAGTGATGCTTCGGGCAATGGTTTGGGCTGTGTTCTGCTACAGCATGGGAGAGTAATAGCATACAAATTGTGACATTTGAAGGTCCATGAGAGAAATTATTCGGTCCATTGTTGGGGCTGCGGTCCGGAATCTCCCCCGCGTTGCGGCGCTATGCGGTAATGGCTTAACTGGCTGCCCCGTCCCCGGTCAAAATCTTGATATAAAGATTAGTATTCGCCTTTGACCTTCAGTCCGGGATTTTGGTGCAGTTGGTAGCGCTAAGTCCTCTCAATTGGTGGAGATGCAGGGTACGGGTTCGAAACCCCAGGGTCGTTTCCGGGGGGGGATTGTTGGGGCTGCGGTCCGGAATCGCCCCCGCGTTGCGGCGCTATACGGTAATGGCTTAACTGGCTGCCCCGTCCCCGGTCAAAATCTTGATATAAAGATTAGTATGCGCCTTTGACCTTCAGTCCGGGCTTTTGGTGCAGTTGGTAGCGCTAAGTACTCTCATCCATGATTTGGAATTAGCGGCCGTGATATTTGCTCTAAAGCTGTGGAGGCACTATCTGTACGGTGTAAAGGTTGACATTTACACCGATCATAAGAGCCCGAAGTACTTACTAGATCAGAAGGACCTGAACATGAGGCAGCGAAGGTGGATGGAGTTCTTGGGGGACTACACTTTCAAGATACATTATGTGCTTGGGAAAGGAAATGTAGTGGCGGATGCTTTGAGTCGTAGGGCTCCAGCGCAGGCCAACTGGTTGGCAGTGCATGATAAGAGATTAATCCGTGATTTGGAGGCATCAGAGATCTATTGCGTCGACAAATAGTCTAGTGCTAAAGAAATATTGTGTTGGACGGAGGTGCAGTACGACCTAGCTGATAGGATTCGGCGGGCTTTGGTTCAGGATAGCAGTATAAAGCAGGCATTGGATGAATCATTGGATGGGCCAAATTCCCAGTTTACAGTTATGGATGGACTACTAAGGAAGGACGGTTGCCTATGCATTCCTAGTGCGGATAGTATTCTGGAGGAGTTGATGTACGAGGCTCATCATACCAAGTACTCAATCCACCCAGGGAGCACGAAGATGTATAGGGACATGAATAAGTTATTCTGGTGGCCAGGGTTGAAGAAGGACGTAGCACTGTATGTGGCAAAGTGCCAAACATGTGCCTTAGTAAATGTGGAGTACCAGAAGCCCGGAGGTTTCTTAAAGTCCTTGCCTATCCCAGAATGGAAGTTCGATGACATATCCATGGATTTTGTGCACGGTTTGCCAAAGTCGCAGAAGGGAAATGATGCCATTTTGGTAGTTGTAGATAGATTGACAAAGGTGTCGCATTTCATTCCAAATAAAAAGGAAGATCCAGTGGAAAAGTTAGCCAAGCTCTATGTGGATAACATTTTACGGTTGCATGGTGTGCCCCGCAGTCTTGTTAGTGACCGAGATGGGCGCTTCACGTCCAAGGAATGGAGGCTGGTGCATAAGTTATTGGGAACAAAGCTGAGTTTCAGCACAGCCTTCCATCCGCAAACGGATGGTCAGACCGAGAGGGTCAACAGGACGATAGAGGATATGCTCCACATGTGCATCCTAGATATCGGAAAATACTGGGAGGATCACCTGTTCATGGTAGAGTTTGCATATAATAATAGTTTTCAAGCAAGTATTGGAATGATGCCTTTTGAGGCCCTATATGGGAGAAGGTGCCGCACACCGTTGTCTTGGTTGGAAGTAGGTGAGTCAAAGTTATTCAAACGTCAGGCGGTGGAAGAACCCACTTCAATGGTACGTACGATTCAAGAATGGTTAAGGATCGCCCAGGACAGGCAGGCAAAATACTATAATGCCAAGCATAGGAATATGGAGTTCAGTGTTTGCGATTGGGTGTATCTGAAAATCACGCCGTTCAAGGGTGTCTCGTGGATTCGACGCTTGAAAAAGCTGAGTCTGAGATACCTTTGTCCGTTTGAGATCCTTAAGCGTGTTAGCGAAGCAGCGTATCAATTGAAGCTGTCAGGTGAGCTGAGTGGACTACACGATGTATTCCACGTATCAGTGTTGCGGAAGATGGTTCAAGAGCCTTCACAAGTCATTGTTATCGATCAAGTGCCGATTGATAGTGGGTTGACGACGAAGGTCAAGCCAGTTTGTATTGAAGACTTTGAAGTCAAATGGCTCCGCAACAAGGAAATTCGAATGGTTAAGGTCTGTTGGGACAACTGCGGACGTGAGGAGCTTTCTTGGGAGCGAGAGCAGGCTATGTTAGAGGAATATC
Source organism: Platanthera zijinensis (assembly GCA_039513925.1). Classification (NCBI taxonomy): domain Eukaryota; kingdom Viridiplantae; phylum Streptophyta; class Magnoliopsida; order Asparagales; family Orchidaceae; genus Platanthera; species Platanthera zijinensis. Next base: position 76,645,626 of record CM077079.1, read on the forward strand.
CCAAACTATTCAATGCAGGTAATATTTAAATCATTTTGTGTACCCGTTTTCTTAATTTTGTGGACGAAATTCTTTAAGGGGAGGAGATTTGTAACACCCCAAAATTTAGTGTTAAAACAGGCGGTGTTTGTACCAAGTTTGGATCTTGGTAGGGTGAACACGTCCTGTGACACGGGCGTGTCACACAGCCGTGCCATGCTTAGGTCGTCTAGTGAAGGACACGACCTAGAACACGGGCGTGTCCCAGGGCATGTCAGTGCACACGGCATGGGACACGGGCGTGTCACACTGCCGTGTACTTCTCTGGAATATTTTTGGTTTTGTGTCGACTGTGGAACACGACCATGTACTGGTTGACACAGGCATGTCAAATTCGACACGGGCGTGTCGTCACCCGTGTCCACAAAGCGACGTGACGGTTAGCATGGCGGTTATTGGTGACACGACCCCTGGACACTGGCGTGTCGAGGTCCCGACACGGGCATGTCAGGTTGGAACACGGGCGTGTCCTAACCCGTGTCCTTTTCTATGCTCGATTTGGATGTCTGGATCGAGGCACACGACCTGGAACACGGCCGTTTGCAAAGCCGTGTTCGGCCCAGGATTAAAGATTTCAGGCTAATATGAGCCGTTCATTTTCTCTAAATAAGATCCAACAGCCCAGATGAGTTCCTGCTTGTGTTTAGTCCGGGATTAGAGGTTTTATTTCCTCATTTCATCCTTAACTCCCTCTTTCTAAGAAGTTAGAGAGAGAAGAGATTAAGGAAGAAGGGAGAAATCCGGCCATTGGTGGAGCATCGGAGCACCAATTTGAGAACCGAGACTGGATCCGTGAAGAGAATTCCTTTGCGAAGCTTTATATCCGACTAGTTTTTCATGGCGCTGAAGCAGACTTTAAGGGTAACGATTTTCAACTTGAGAACTTGAAGCTTTTCTTCCTTTGCATGGGAAAACCCGCTCCCGCGAGTGTGCGGTGAGTGCGCGGTGTTCCTTGGGGTAGATATGTGAACTCCTCCTTGTTAGAGTCCGGAATCGAAGTACGTGCATAGGCATTGTGTGTGAAGCCAACCCAGATGTGTTTGTCTGGATTGGTGATGTTGCATTGCATGAAAAGCCGGAGAAGACTCTGTACGTTGTTTTCAGGTTTCTACGCGGTATATTGCGGTTGGGATACTTGGAGATTAACTCCAAGGCACACCCGGAAAACAGGGCGAAAATGTTATTTTGCTAACTTGGTGGCCGGGGAGTCAGCCTTGAACATAACTGGGTTATGTGCTGTTTGGTAATTATTTTGGATCCGGGTGAAGCTTGGTCTGCTCGTACGTCTTAAAGTGACTAGGCGGCATGAGCAACGGACGGGTGGAAACAGACCTAGGCTATGCGGTTCGGTGCTAGAGGCCCTAAAGTGGAACTGGCCGTTGGCATAGTTGGGAGTCTTGGACTACAGTCAGAAGGACTGAAAAATGCTCACATACCTTGTCATCCTAAGGATGGTGGTGAAGCCACGGAATTTACTGGATTCACCGTGAATGTGCCCTGAGTGCACGGGGTGTTTGGCCGAGCGAGCCTACACCTGTGGCGAAAGTCTTTATATGCACTTTATTATTTAGCTGGGCTAACGTTATGCAGGGAAGGAGCACTGCCGCCCGAATAAGGGGCGGGGTCATTATATTTTGGTCAGCTTTAGCTGACCGTTGCTCTGTTTGCCACCATGCGGTGGAATGATTGCTTGCAGGTGCTGCGGAACCAAGCGCCAAGTAGCGGGTTGAAGCCTAAGCTGCTGTGCAAGCCCTCGAAGGCTGAAGTGAACTGCTATTTTTATTTTCTGTCATGTATGGCCGGCCTGCGAGCCGATGTTTGTAAGACATTACCTTGTTAAGAGACACTTTGTAAGGCCATAAGGCCATGTACTCTTTTATGTATTCATGTTATTTCATTCCTATTTTGGTTAGTGGACATTCATGTCATGATTGTGCAAATTTTGGTTTCTATTGACCGTTTAAAAGCTTCCGCTAGAATGCTCTATGTTAGGATGAATAGTTGAGTATTTGGTATTATTTTGTAACCCCTCCAACTGTCCGTGGTATATGGCGTCGGGTTCCAGCTGGACCTTCTGTTATATACTATACGACGGTTAGGGGTGTTACAGATGTAGAGGATGGATTGGAAGAAGAGGGTATTGATCTGTTAACACAGTTTATACAAATAAAGGGAGACTGTGGCATAGATGAAGGATTGATGATAGGGGGAATGTCACTTGGAATTATCTCCTGAATGGGTAAGTAAGGTGGAGATAAGTGAGGTGGAGATAGGTGAGGTGGAGATAAGTGAGGTGAAGATAAGTTAGGTGGAGATAAGTGAGGTGGAGATATATGAGGTGAGGATATGTAAGGTGTAGATAAGTGAGGTGGAGATATGTGAGGTGAAGATAAGTGAGGTAGAGATAAGTGAGGTGAATGATGAGCTGGGGAATTTTATGGAAGGCTGAGGATGGAACTTCTACAGACAAAGTAGGCTGTTGAGAAGGTGGTGTGGAAGGACTAGGGGAATGATGTGGAGATTGTGGAGTGGGAGAAATAAGGGGAGAATCTTCTTCTGGAGTAGGGAGAGTAGCTGAGATAGCTCTAGTTCTTTCAGAAGCTGCCCTAGAAGATTCAACCCTGGGAGGCTTAGGAATCACCCTCTCCCATTTACCAAATAGAGTAGAGGTGATCCCCTTAGATGCATTAATATACACAACCTAAGAGACCAAAACCTCTGGACATTTGGCCTGGAGAAAAATACCCAAAACTCTTCCATAACACACACTTATTTATTAATTTTCTTCTAAATAGAATCAAACAACACTGCCCCCCAATTAATGGTTTTCTGGTCAACCAGAGCACTCATCAACAGAAATTGGTGCTTGGTGACATAGTCATGGGCTGAATGTTTTCCTAGAAGAACTTTCCCAACCACATTAGCTAGAAATTTGTTTTCCACAGAAAAATTCTTTTTCAACAAATTATTAGGGTTTCCTTGTGAGTGACCCATTTTATCTAGCATAATATCAAATTCTATACTAGATAATTCAAAATCATCTTCTCTATTGACTAAAAAAAAATTCGGATAGAATCGCAGGGGTAAGAGAAACCTGATGACCTGAGATGGATCCAGTAATGGTTGTAAGATCTTAAACCTTTGCAGTGTGAACCCATTCCTTTATCTCTGTGACAGTGAGCTTGATACGGGTGGACATAAAATTACGCAGAAGTTGTGCCTCAAATAATTGCAAGAAGTCCTGAAAGATTTTATCTGAATGACAAAAAGAGTCCAGGTCAATATCAAATCCAACATCGAACTTATCGTAGTGAGAATCGCTTGTGACACCGCCATTATCCTGCAAAACAAAGAGATTAAGTGCAAGAGAAGAGAAATGGAGAATGCACGGGACGGGGCTTGATGAAAACCTAAATATAAGTTTTCAAAAGTTGAACGGATGAAAAGCAGTCCGTCAATATCCGTTCGACGAAAGGTTCACGAAAGGTTTCTCAATTCATCGATCTCCGTTCGATGAAAGGTTCACAATTCATCAATCTCCGTTCAAAATCAATTTAATGACTCTCCATCAATCATTCCTAACTGATTTAAAAATAAAATATGTTTCTTTTCATCTAATTGTTTGGTGAAAATATCTGCTCATTATAAATCAGTAGAAATAAATAATAGGTTTTTTATCCACATTATCTCTGATAAAGTGGTGCCTTATTTCAATATGTTTAGTCCTACTATGGAGGATTGGATTCTTTGCAATTGAAATTGCACTAGTATTGCCACAGTATATAATAGAATTATTTAGGTTGTATCCATAATCTAGTAGTTGATTTTGAATCCACAAAATATGTGAACAATAACTACCTGCTATAATATATTCAGCCTCAGCAGTTGAAGTAGACATAGAGGTTTGCTTCTTGCAAGACCATGACACAAGCCTATCACCAAGAAACTGACAAGTTCCTGATGTGCTTTTTCTGTCAACTCTACATCCAACATAGTCAACATCTGTGAATCTAGTTAATTCAAATCCTGACTCAATAAGATACCAGAGTCCTAGTTTAGGACAACCCTTTATATATCTCAAAATTCTTTTTCTAAAATAAGGTGAGATTCTTTAGGGTTAACTTGAAACCTAGCACAAATACAGGTTGCAAACATAATATCTGGGCTACTTGCTGTTAAATACAATAGAGACCCAATGATTGTTCTATATGTTTTCTGATCAAAAGATTTACCTTGTTCATCATTATCAACTTCAACATTAGAGGGCATGGGTGTTTCCATAGAGGAGGCATCTGACATCCCAAATCTTTTAATTAGCTCTTTAGTATATTTAGATTGAGATATGAAGATGCAATCAAATGTTTGCTTCACTTGTAAACCAAGAAAATAAGATAATTCACCCATGCTACTCATTTCAAACTTTGAATGCATTAAGTCAGAGAACCTTTTGCAAAGTTTGGAATCAGGAGAACCAAAAATTATATCATCAACATATATTTAAACTAGTATAATTTTAGTTTTATGATGTCTAAAAAATAAAGTTTTCTCTACTTTGCCTCTACAAAGTTTATTATCTAATAGAAAATTAGCAAGGGTCTTATACCAAGCTCTTGGAGCTTGTTTAAGACCATAAAGAGCTTTATTAAGCTTAAATACATGAGATGAGTGAGGTTAAGAGATAAAACCTAGAGGTTGTTCTACATTGACTTCCTCTTTTATTTCTCCATTCAGAAATGCACTCTTTACATCCATCTGATATACATTAAATTTCTTGATTATAGCAAAAGCAAGAAAAATCCTGATAGCTTCTAATCTTGCAAGAGGAGCAAATGTTTGATCATAATCTATTCCTTCCTCCTGTGAATATTCTTGAGCTACCAGTCTAGCTTTATTTCTCGCTATAACTCCTTGAGCATCCAATTTATTTCTGAAGACCCATTTGGTTCTAATTACTGGATAGTCTTTGGGTATTGGAACTAAATCCCAAACTCTACTTCTCACAAAACTATTGAGTTCCTCTTACATTGCAATGATCCAATGAGGATCTTGTTCTACATCTTTTATTGATTGAGGTTCAATCTGAAAAGCATGTATGCATTTGATCTTTATTGAGTTGATTCCTTATTTGCACACCAACTGATGTGTCTCAAATCACTTGAGATCTAGGATGATCTTTAAGAGTGACAAAATCAACAGGTGGAGTTGGTTCTTCAAAGATTTGTGTTGTTAATTCCTCTTGTGGAATTTCATTAGCTACAAATTTTCCAATATAAATTTCAGGATTATCTTCATCACTGTCTTCAACAATTTATTGAGGAGGATGTAATGTATCCTCTTGCTTTAGGTTTAATTCATCTAGTTTCTCACACAGAATTGGTTCCTAAAAAGAATATATGATAGAGGTATTCCTCTCCTTATAAAACATGTTAGATTAATCAAATGATACATGTATGGATTCTTCTAGTTTAAGGGTAGATTTATTATAAACCCTATAAGCCTTACTGATAAGAGAATATCCAAGAAATATTCTATCTGCAGCTTTGACTTCAAATTTTCCTAAAAGTTTCTTCTCATTATTATGAATATAATATTTACACCCAAAAAATTTAAAATAATTTACTTTAGGTTTCTTATTTTTAAGTAATTCATATGGAGTTTTACCCTTGAGTTTATGAATGAGCCTTCTGTTAAGAATATAATTTGCTGTGCTTACTGCCTCTGCCCAAAAAGATAGGGGCAAGTAAGCATTTACAATTAATGTTTTAGCGGATTAAATTGGGGTTCTATTTTTCCTTTCAGCCTCCCCATTTTGTTGATGAGTTCTAGGAGCAGAGAAACACTGTCTGATTCCTTTTTTCTCATAGAATTCTCTAATCAGAAGAGATTCAAACTCAGTGCCATGATAACTTCTAATCAATGTAATCTATGGAGAATACTCAATCTTGATGTTCCTAAGAAAGTCTGTAAGAATCTTGAAGTTTTCAAACTTGTTCCTAAGATAGAACACTCAAGTGAATATGGAGAAATAATCAACAATTACTAAAGTGTATGACTTTCATCCCAAACTTTGTATTACAATAGGTCCAAAAAGGTCCATATGTAGCAAATACAAAATTCTGGGTGAATTACTCTTAGATATGGATTTAAAACTATTTTTAGTTTGCTTACTTAATTGACAAGCCCTACAAAGTCCTTCCTTATTGTAAGATCCATAAGGTAGTCCTCTGATAAGGTTGTCCTTCGAAAATTTAGCAATAGTTCTAAGGTTTATATGCCCTAATATTTTATGCTAAAGTTCATTTGATTTACTTATCTGATTAAACAAACATATTTCTATTTTAGCAGAATTAAAATTGACTTAATAGATGTTACCCTGTCTAACCCCAGATAAAACAATTTTGTTTTCATTAGATTAATAAAGCATAAAGACTTAATAAATGATACATGATAACCTTCATCACATAGTTGACTGATGTTGATAAGGTTATGCTTAAGACCTCTCACATAAGCTACCTTTCAAAAGGTAACTACCCCAAATTTGACATTGCCATAGCCCTCTGTCTGGCAATAGTTGGAGTCTCCTAATATGACTTTTGGTCCAAGCTTTATTTTGAAGTCTCTTTGATTAACTTTTCTTCCTTTCATGTGTCTAGAGCACCCATTATCCAAATACCATTATTCCTCTATAGTAGGATAGTACTTTTCCTATATTAAAAACAAGTTAGGCGTTCTTGACCCAGATTACCTTAGGTCCTACTTTTCTATCATAATAAGTAGAAATATAAGAATATTGAGGTTGATTTTTATATCCAAGTGGATGATATCTCCTAGGAGGAATGATCCACTCAGTAAAAGGATTTATCAATTTTTGAGTTTGATTATTCTTTTGAAAAGAGGTAAATTTTCTGTTTGAAAAGTTTAAGTTCGACGAATTATTTTGATTTTGTCGAGCCATGTTCGACGAATAATAATGATTTCATCGAGCGACATTTACTGAATAGTTATTCTCATTTCCTATGTTCAGCGTTCATCTATCTCTATTCGACGAATAACTTTGATTTCATCGAGCTTGATTCGATGAATTCTGTTGGAAATTTTTATTCTGTTTTAGAATAGATTTTGATTTATTCTCTAGTACATTATTTGACAAATCTTCAGTATATTTATCTATAATTTCTAATATTTCTTTTCCTTTAGCAAATATAAATTTTACAGGAGTTGTTAAAATATTTTTCTTAAGAATTGAGGTTGACTAGATGAAGCTCCCAAGCCTAGTCTGCCATTTAATCTGGCATTAACTGTACTTGTAATATTCATCAGTCTGATACTTCTCCCATTAAGAGATTCTTCAAACTTCTTAGCCTCAGATAATTTGTTTTCTAGAGAAACTATTTGTTCCTTAGAAATTTTCAAATCTTCCTTAAGTTTAATGTTTTCTGAAGATAGATTGTTCAATTCAATTAATTTTTCTCTGAGAAGTTTTATTTCCTTCTTAGATTTTATCAAATCTTTACAAAGCAATTTAAAATTTATTTTGAATTGATCTGATGTAAAATCAAAAGTTGAAAATACCTGGTCTTCTTCAGAATCAGATTCAGAATCAGAATTGCTGTTTGATGCATTGATTGCCATCATACAGACTTCTTTAGCATTTGATTCTTCTTCATCTTCATTTGAACTAGATGAAGATTCAGTGTCTGATTCACTCCATGTTTCAGCTACAAAGCCTCTCTCCTTCTGTCTGTGTTTACTAGAAGGGGGTTTGTTTGAATGCTTCTTAAAGTCTTTCTCCTTCTTCTTATATTTCTTCTGATTTTCAGGACATTCTGGAAGAATGTGTCCTGGTTTCCTGCAATCATAACAAACAATTTCCTTAATAGGTGTTTTTTCATACCTTGGTTTTTCCTTCTCTTTGGAAAATCTTCTCCTGAAGTCTTTCCTGGCCATTTTGTAAAACTTTTTAGCCAATAGAATCATGAGTTCTTCATTTTCTGGAAGTTGTTCTTCCTCTTTAGTTGCTTGGAAAACAATACTCTTGTCCTTCTTCACTGAGGATAGAGTCATGTTTTCAACTTCTCTTGTTTTGATGAGCTGCTTATATGATTTGAGCTTGCCCAACAAGGTTTTTGTTGTATTTTCATTCACACTTCTGGCTTCTTTAATTGGCCAACTTCTTGAATCCCATATGCTAGGAAAACACATGAGAATTTTGTCATTTACTTCTGTTAATGTAATGTCTTTCTCCAAAGTTTTTAGTTCATTTATTATGAGACTGAGTCTTGTATACATATCAACAACAGATTCAGTTTCTCCCTTTTTGAAATTCTCATATTGAGAAATCAGGTGAGATCTTCTATCTTTTCTTTCATTTGCTGATCCAGATACTATTGCAGTGAGGGAGTCCTTGATATCTTTTGCTGAGGTGCATTTAGCAACCTTCTGGAAAATATCATCAGACATTGTTTGGACTAGTATATTCATATCCTTTGCATCAACAATTCTCAGTTTTTTCTGAGCTTCTGTCCATTCTGGAGGTGGTGTAGCATTGGTGCTTGTTGTTTTCAGTGGTAGAGATGGACCTGTCAAAATTGAATTGTAGATATCCTCATCGATATAATTCATATATAACCTAATCCTTTACTACCATAGTGCAAACTTATTAAGATTGCAAACAGGAGGTCTAGTGCTTGAATACTCCTTATTTTGTTCCATGATAAATTTATTAGTGATTTAAAAACAAATTTCTAGGTAAAATAAGATCTATCAGATCTATTGGTTCAGGTGTTAGCCTGTAAAACCAACCCTCCTCTGATACCAATTTAAAGTGGAAGGGATAGATCTAACTTTTCTCTAGAGGGGGGTGAATAGAGTATATTTAAAAACTTTAATTTATTTTTATAGCAATTTAAAAATTTGTGATATATATAGAGAGATAAAATACACAACACACAAATAGAAAGTAATAATCATAGATGACACAAGGATTTTATAGAAGTTCCCCAATAAATCTAGGTATGTCTACTCTTCTACCACCCTGGTAGGAATCCATTACAGGTTTTTGCTCAGGTGCCCTATCACTAAAAGATCTATTTTCTAAGAGAGATCTAGCAACCCTTTGTGCTTTTGACAAGGTACCCAAAAACCAAACTTAAGACTTTTGATCAGGTGACTTATGAACCAAGTGTTAACTTTTGAAGGGAGTTAGAACCTTGTACACAGTTTAAGAATAAACTAAAGGAGTTAAATGTTGTCTTCTCTGTCAAGTATCTCTGAGAAGACTTAATGGATGATGTTGCAAAAAGCTCCCCCTGATTTGAATAGAGATTGTGATCAAGAGAGGATACTTTTTCTTCAGGGTGTAGGCCTTCTTGTATGTTTTTACTCTCCAATAGATATTTTAGACAGATATGTATCAGGATGTCTCTCAAATTGAAGATGTGTCTACAGAAGAGTCTAAAGCAGAATATGTATCAATATCTCTATATCTATATATATTGGTGAAGCATCAATCTTCTATATATATAGCCTATTAGGAAAGAATTCAATATTTGAAATAATCGATTATTGAAACGTCTGAAGAATCCCTTGAGTATTTGTAACTGCCTTGGAATTAATTAGATTTAAAACTCTGTGATAAATCCATATTTAATGCTGACTTAAACGACAATATTCGTTAGAATATTTAACATTTAATATCAGAGTTTTAACTGATGGTTATCAAGCTTTTGAAAATATTTTGCCTTCTATATATAGAAACTGTCTGATCATCGAACTCAGCAAGGATTTCGTTGAGTTGAGCTCTTAGTTCGTCGAACTGAGATCTGAGTTCGTTCAAGTAAGCTCAGAGTTAAGATTTGAGTTAGTTGAACTGAGTTCTTAGTTCGTCGAACTGAGCATCTCTGGAGTATCTTCTGAAACAACTTTGGAAATAAAATATGACCCTAGTCTATACAAGTTGGGGCAAAATAAATATCCTAATAGTAATCCTAGCCCAAATCAGTAATAAGGAGTTCTAATAGAAAGGGTAGTTGGTGTACCTTGTCTGGTTTAAATATATAGGGTCACCATAATAAGGTAGGTTGTGAGAGCCCAATTGTGCAAGGGTAGAGTTGTGCTCGGTATCGACGGTGGACCGTCCTTCCTTGGAGAGGGAAAGTCTAAATATGATTAGAGCTAATTCAAGAGTAATGATAACAAATTGGGACATGGCTAGATACTAACAATAATAAGTACTTTACGAGAGGGAGCTTTGGGCTTCAAACCATCTTAGTTCCTAGTGCCCTCGAGATCCCTTCACAGGGAATGCCCTGGGAAGTCCAAAGTTAACCTTAAACCGTAAGAATAAAATGTTAAAGAGCAATTAGTAAAAACTAGGGCTTCACCTTCACTCACCCCGATGATTCAGGAGGTTAGCTTATTTGGGTTATCCGAGCGGTAGGCTCGGTTGTTGTGGAAATGGGAAAGTTAGCCCGGTGAGCCGAATGCTCGGAAGGTAGTTATAAAGGACATGTTAGTCCGGGGAGCCGATGGCTCGGGAATTCATGGTTGTATGTTCATAAGGTGGTGGGTCCTCTTTGGTATTTAACGGTCATTCACACCAACGTCAATACGATGACTCGCCAGGTGTGGTTTACACTTAGCCAAGGAAAATACTGGCAGGTTTGTCAGCATTAGTACATGGTGACTTTGGTGTGTCCTTCAGAGGCGTACACAAGGGCTAGGCCTGGTAGTGTAGATACTCGCCTAGGATTTGGGTGGCCCAACCCACTGTCTCTGTTGGCTACTACGGAGGCTCCTGGGAGTGAGGATGGCTTCCAAAACCAGGGAACTAAAGGTCTGTGCGCATAGAGTCAGGCATTTATGTTGCACTTGTATGAACATAACATTAAATCTGCATAACATTGTATAGTATAACATATCATTATTACATTTAAACCCCTACCCCCATCGTATAATTGGTATGGGACTTTTTATACGATAGGTCTGACAAAATGACCCCTTAATTTATAAGTTTATATAGACATCCTTAGAAATTAAGGTTACCTTTAAATATAGCTTGTTCTTTTTTACTTTTCCTTTATTACTCCTCTACTTGTTATAGAACTTCTAGTTTAGACTCTTAAATATATTATACTATATTACTGCTAGATAGTTCCGCAGTCACCTATTTTGTTTACTCTCCACCTTTATAAGCTTCCCTATCTCTCCTCCCGTACGGTGCCTAGGAGTCGCGGGGGCAAGGCGGGGATGATAGTTGGCTTAGTCTTTATAACTAACGGTCGGTAGACCAAACAATTTAGGGTCTCCAGATTGGAGACATAGAGCAGCAGGAGGAGATGCAACACCAGCGGAGTACGGTGCACGTGAAGGTAGGCCAGTCTAGCATAATAGCAAAAGCCTCTAGCTCCGTGAGTGTTAGTTTTTAATTAGCTTCCACGAGAGTGTTATAGTGAGGTCTTGATGTACCGGGCATGAGCCTGCTTATATTTCTATTTCTACATTTTTGTTTGGTTTCAGTACTTCTATATCTGTGGACTTGTTGTGATTCATGCTCATTTATATATATGTTATGATTTTGTGGACTTGATTGTATTTTTCTTAGTTGTTATTTCTACTTATTTGGTGTTCACTAATGCCGGCAGGATCGGTATTTTGTTATGAAGACCTCCCCGAGTGTTGGTGTCACCACAAAACAATGATTCTAGGCATAAGACTCGATAGCATAGCAAAAAAAGGGGTCTTACAATGGCTCAATAAATAAATCTGTCAAAAGAAAAAAAAGAATTCAGGAAGATAGTTCACTCAATGCCTACTCAACAGAAATTCTGTCAAAGGATAGAAGTGTTAAGTGAAGGCAGTCCACTCAATGCCTCATCAAGAAGCCAAGCCAAGGACTGAAGCATTGAGTGAAGAAGCTGCACTCAATGCCTTCATACAGAGAAATTTAACTAAGTCAAGAAGCGTAGAGTGATGAAGGCTCACTCGACCCTAAAGCTATGAGACTATAAAAGTCTATATGCCCTGAGTTATAAAGGCTCACTCAACAAACTCAATGCCCGAAGATACAATATTCAGCAAAGTACTTTTGCATTGAGTGACAAGGATTCAGTCAACGCCTGTGCAGTTTGTCTGGAATTTTCTTATTCCACTGGAGCTGAGTTATGCTAACGTCATAAGAAATTCAAATAATGTTGGTTTTGCTTACTAGAAGACAAAAGGCGTTGCTTGTCTTTAGTACTGCAATTATTGCAAAGTTGTGTTGCAGTTGCTAATTCAATTGGTCCACACTACGCATAGAGCCATTGAGCGGCAAAATACAAAAGAAGAGTTCTGAAAGAAGAAAGGAGTTCTGGGAGATAGAGCTTTTCTTGTCATCTTCTTCCTTTTGACAAAGTTGAAGCTTACCAAGAACTTGCTCTAAAGTTAGTTTGTGAATCACGTATAGAGGTTGTTGTTAAAGAAATTATTCACTGAATATTAAATCAACTATCAACAACAAGGTCAGAAAGCTTTCTTTCTGAGTAAAAAGAAACAATACTCTGTAGTTACTTCTCAGCACTAGAAGAACAACCTTGAAGATCCATTCCTTGTGCTGTGAAGAAGAAAGAGTTGAGTTTACTCAGTTCAGCAAGCAGGCTCAGAGAACACTTTCTCTGGAGCAAGTCATCAACAACAAACTCAATCTCTCTGTAGGATCTTTCTAGATCTGAGTTATAAGCCTGAAATATAAAGGCTGAGCTGTAGGATCCTTCTATAGATCTTAGGTAGAGCATGTATGCCTGAGGTAAGAGATTTATTCTCTGAGGTAGGATCCAGTGGTGGATTTTGGAGTAGGGCTATCCTACTAGCCTGGGTGCTTGACATTAATTAAGTATGAGGTAGGAGTATCATTTACTCTGAGTGGTAGGGCCTTGGGGCCTGAGGAAGGACTTAGAGGAGTCTAAAAGATCCTGAGGGATCTATGTTATAAGCTCTTTGAGCTGAGATTGGAGAAGTTGGCCTTGTCTACTACACTGTTAGAAAGGTGAGAGGGATAGTGGATGTACCCATACCTTGGGGAACCACTATAAATACATGTGTGTTTTGTCTCTTTCTTGAAAGATAACTGAACTAACTAAACACACAACACAACTAATCAAAAAGATAGTCAAAAGTCTTAGAAACCTATTCACTGGTGATCGCTTTCCACTTGAGAAAAGAGAGCCGAACTAGAAATCCAACTAGGCAACTATACCTATCGAACTATAGCTAGGGGACACAAGTGTCGTATTGAAATCCGGGAACTTTTGAGTAAACCTACTCACATGAAAACTATTATCTTATCGAAGGATGGTTTTAGGGTTAAAGAGAAATCTAAATGCGATTAAGAAAAGAAATATAGTGCTAAAAAGAGAATTACTTGCAGTGAAATGAAGATCTAATAAAAGCGATCACAATGAAGGGTTAAACTATGAAATAGAAAAGCACTCGATCGAGAATCACCTCGGCAAGAGTTGACTAAAAATGTGATAAAGAACAGTAACTTAATAAGGTAAAGGTCCTTGACCGAGGAGGTTCCTAAAGCTTGAACATGCTTCTCTCAAAGTCTTGCCCAATTGAGTTTAGGAAGGTTCGATCGAACTCTCATCCAAATCTAAGGCCTAAAGCTCGCTTTACGCGGTGAACCCCACTATTGGATTTAACTCCAATCCAGGAGATTTGGATGTCTGCCTCTCTCGAGGGGTGCATGCAACTTTCTTTACTCTTGAGTGTTCACTTCAAACTACGAGCCTCTCGGCTAGCTAAGAGTGAAAACAGAAACGGAAATTATATATCGATGATATAACTCTAAACATGAATAATCAAGAGTAAATCGAAGGCCTTAACTCTAAAAAGAAAAAGTAAATTCAAAGCATCATAACTTAATCAACTCGAACCTTGGATCATCAAGATCGAGTACAAGGAGGATTATTTAATCATAGCGAAGTGGAGGAGGAGGGATGAGTAGAAGAGCAATAAGAACACAAAGATAAAAAAGGGGCACTTTATATTAATATCAAAAGAGAGAACTATAACTTGAAAGGAAAGATTACACTTGCATGGAATAAAAAACTAAACTAGCATTAAATTTAGCAACTAAAGCAAGTACAAAGCTATAAAAAAAGCTTACACTAAGCTAGGGATAAGAAAAACACAAAATAAGAAAGAGAGAGAGAGAGAGAGAAAGCATGAAAAATACTAAGAAATAAAAGGACAGCACCTCCCCTCTCAAACAAAACTATTCTGGACACAAGGGGGTACCACTGCATTTATAGGCAAAATTCTCGGGTTGGTCACACCCTCTGTCACGCACGGGGAGGGCGTGTCAGGGCGGCGTGACATGCACGGAGTTGACCTTGGGCTCTGGATTCTGGAAGGAATGATGATTTCTTCTGTACGTCGGTGGACACGCCCAAGGCCATGCCCGTGTAGGAGGGGCGTGTAAGGCACGTCAAGTCTGAATCATTGTTCAAACTATATCAATCGTCGAAAAAGGTGGAAGATGCCCCAGGGCCACACCCATGTAGGTGGGGCGTGTCAGTACTGTTGACGTGCAACAATGGAAAATATTTAAATGCGGCAACAGGCTTCGGGATGAGGGTGAAATGACCTGTGACACGCCCAGGGAGGGCGTGTCATGGGGGCGTGACAATGGTTTTTCTTATTATGTTGGCTCTAGCAGCACACTTCCTCGGGATCGAGTCACATGCCCTGTCACACGCCCAGGGAGGGCGTGTTAGGGGGGCGTGTCAAGTAATTCTTGGCCAAAATCTCTGAAAAACTGCAAAAAGTGAAGAAAACATTAACCGCAATAATATATACATAAGGAAGTCAATATATAAGCTTACAATACAAGATTTGCACATTAAAAGACATAAAATACTCTAATAGTTTAGACTATAAAACGTACTGTCAAATTCCCCCAAGCGTAAGCTTTGTTTGTCCCCAAGCAAAGATATAAAAACTAAATAACCATAAACAAGTGACTACTCAAAATGTTCTAATTCTGCCTACACAAGTACTATGCGAAATTCTTAGTAGGGAGAAGGTGAAATGTAAACCTAAAACAATTATTTAAACATGGTTTATAATTTATAAACTTTACTAACGAAAATAAATCATCCAAAATTTTAACAAGTTATTTAAATAGATTTAAGCAAAGCAACAAAATGAAAAACACATTGAGTTGTTACTACATCCAAGCAACACATTATAACTATATCAATTAAATAACAAAAATCTAACTTTAAATCTAAAACTAATAATGATTTATTTTTCTTCTTTACTTAGCTAATAAATAAAATTCAAAAGCATGAATCAAAAGGACTTATTAGGATCGAAATGTTTGGTTTAGGATTATGATTAGGAGTGGAATTCAAAGAAAAATTAGGAGGCTTAAAAATAACACTAAATCAAAACAAAGAGTTTCAAAAACAAAATATTTTTTCTTTTTCTTTTTCTTTTCCATTTTTTTCTCTTTCAAAATAAAGACCATAATTAAATTTTTTTTTTCATTTTAAAATTAGTCAAACAAAGGTAAACACTTCTTTTGAGCATATTTTTTCAAAAACTTCTCCAAATATATCACAAAATAACCCTATCATAATCATGAAAATTTTTAAATGAAACTCAAAAAGGTTAGTGTGATTAGATAGGTTGGAAAATTTAGCTTTGGTGAAGATAAAATGATAAGTGCAGTTATCAATTGAAAGTGGAAAAAGGCTCAAAATCTGTTAACTAGCGGTAAAAGTTTTTATGTTGGCAAGAAGGCTCAAACGAAATCAAAAATGGCCTATATCATTTTAAGCTTTTAAATTAATCTAAAGCATAGTTTTGAAAAATTTCAAAAAGTAAGTCCCAGATAATAAAAGAAGATTATTGAAATTATCTTGAAAATAGAAATAATAGGCGACTTGGATCATTCATATCTACTACGCTAATCAAAAGTCAACATTAAAAAAATTATCCAAAAATGAAAAGGAAAATAGTGGATGAAATATTTTTAAGAAAGTAAAGAAAATAAAAAAAACGAAAATCATAATAAAAATATGAGTTTTAGAAAAAAAACATTTTGCGTTAACATGCTACCGTGAATTAGAAACACAGCATGACCAACATTTTACTTGTGAAATATAATTAAAAATAATGATTAGAAATATTATAATAAGCTAAGTTATTTATATGGGATTTTGAGAAAAACGAAACAAAAATAAGGGGTACTATTGAAATACCAAAAACCGTTTAAACTATTAAAGTAAAAACTGTTTAAACAAATAGAATAAACTATTTTTTTGGATTTTTTAAAGATATTATCTTTTTTTTTGAGATTTTTCTTAAAGAAGAAAAAGGAGAAAGCAAACGAATATTTTTTTTATTTGATTTTTTGATTGGTTTTTACAGGGAAACAAAAATAAAGAAAAGAGAAAGAGGAAATCCTCCCACAAGCTTAAAATAGACATTGTCCTCGATGGAGAAAGGAGGGTAGAGAGAGAGAAATTAAAACAGAACTGAAAGTATAGAATTGAAAAACAGTTACTTCCACAGATTTATATGTCACAAAAGTTGAGTGAGGCCGCTCCCCCATACTTGCGCTTTGTATCTTCATGAAATGTCTTCTTTGGACTTTGTGATGGATTCATTAGTGATGGAGCAGGTGATCGCAAAAGCTTCAGCTTGTCGGAGCCGTCTGGGGAAAAATTGTAAAATAAAGAAAATAGAAAAGTAACTTGGGTTGCCTCCCAAGAGCGCCCTTTGTTTAAAACATCGTTTGAGCTTAACGCAACAAAATAATATTATCCAAAAATAATTAGTCCAAAAGTAATAAATAAAGTTTTACCAAAATTAAATAGACATAAGTTAGAGTTTGTGCAGTAGAAACTTAACATTGTTCAGACTGACATCATCATCACCAGAAAAATTGAGTTTAAGATGCTGCCCATTTACTTTGAAATTGCCCTTATTAGGGTGTGAAATTAAAACAGTACTATATGGAAAACCTTGTTTAACCAAAAACAACCCAGACCAACGAGACTTTAACTTTCCAGGAAATAAACGTAAACAAGAATTATAAAGAAGAACTTGGTCACCTAACTTGAAGGTCTTTGGGTTCCTTAAGTGCTTGTCGTGAAAACGTTTCGTCCGCACTTTATAAAATTTGTTTTTTTCGTATGCGTAAGAGCGCCACTCATTGAGTTCGTTAAGTTGAAATTTTCTAAGGTCACCGACAAAGTGGGGATCAAAATTTAATAATCTTTAGGCCCAAAAAGCGCAGTGTTTTAGTTCTACGGGTAAATTGCACAACTTTCAATAAACCAACCGATACGACATACATCCGAGGGCGGTTTTGTACGGTGTTCGGTAGGCCCATAAAGCATTATCTAATTTGGCTGACCAGTCTTTTCTAGAGGTGGAAATAGTCTTTTCTAAAATTCTTTTTATCTCTCTGTTCACTACTTCGACTTGTCCGTTAGTTTGGGGGTGGTAGGCAGTTGAAAGCTTATGCGTAATGTCGTATTTATTAAGGATTTTTAGAAAACTGCGCATTACAGAAATAAGAACCCCTATCGCTAATGATGGCTCGCGACGTACCGAATCGAGAAAATAATTTTTTTAAGAAATTAATTACGACTCGGGCATCGTAGGAAGAGCTTGGGCTTCAGCCCAATGAGAAACATAATCGACGGTAACTAAAATATATTTATTCCCAAAGCTAGAAGGAAGTGGGCCAACAAAATCAATTCCCTAGAGGTCGAAAACTTCGCACTCGAGGAAATAATTTTGCGGCATTTCATTTTTATTGGAAATATTTCCCGACTGTTGGCAACTATCACACCTACTCACAAAGGCTTGTGCGTCTTTAAACATGCTTAGGCCTGTAAAATCCCGCACAAAGCACCTTGTGAGCGGTGTGAGCAGCTTGATAGTGACCACCAGTCGGTCCTTTGTGCAAATGTTTTAGAATATCTGAGCCTTCTTCAAAAGAAGCACATCTCCTTATCACTCGGTCCGAACAGACTCGGAAAAGATACGGGTCCTCCCAAAAATAGTTCTTCAACTCAGAAAAGAATTTCTTCTTTTGCTGAGAGGAGAACTCTTTTGGGAGCGCACGAGCCACTAAATAATTGGCTATGTGTGCAAACCAAGGAGAAGGGGGTGTGGTAATTGAAAGTACCTTCTCATCAGGAAAAAAAACATTAAAATATTTTCATCTAAATTTTCTATACACGGATTATCTAATCTTAAGAGATGGTCGGCGGCCAAATTCTCGGCTCCTCGCTTATCACAGATTTCTAAGTCAAACTCCTGGAGGAGTAAGACCCAGTGAATCAAGTGTGGCTTGGCATCCGTCTTAGCAAGAAGATATTTGAGGGTCGAGTGGTCCGTAAAAACGATAATTTTTGAAAGCGTAATATATGAACGGAATTTATCAAAAGAGAACACTACAGCTAGGAGCTCCTTCTCGGTTATGGTATAATTCTCTTATGCCGATGTAATTATTTTACTTATGTAATAGAAATATTTGGTGGAAGTTTTTAGATATGCGTTGACCTAATACGGCTCCCACTGCGAAACTACTCGCATCGCACATAATTTCAAAGGGAAGGTCCCACACCAGAGCTATCATAATGGGGGCGTTAATTAATTTATCTTTAATTAATTAAAAGTCAGACAGACAAAGGTCATCAAAAATAAATGGGGCATCTTTTTCTAAGAGTTGGGTAAGAGGTTTGGTGATTTTGGAGAAATATTTTATGAAGCGACGGTAGAAACCAACGTGTCCTAAAAAACTTCTTATTGCATTCACATTCGTAGGCGGCTGTAGTTTCTCGATAACTTCTATCTTAGCTATGTCTACTTCAATTCCTCTCGCAAAATTCTTATGACCCAAAACTAACCCTTCCCTCACCATAAAATGGCATTTTTCCCAATTTAGGGCAAGGTTAGTTTTTTTGCATCTTTCTAAGACTTTTTCTAGATTTTCTAAACAATTATCAAAGGCATCGCCGAACACGGAGAAATCAACCATAAATACCTCCATAATGCTTTCTATGTACTTGTCGAAGATAGCGAGCATACATCAATGGAATGTAGCTGGTGCATTGCACAATCCAAATAGCATTCTTTTGTAGGAGAAGGTGTCGAAGGGATAAGTAAACATAGTTTTCTTCTGGTCCTCTAGAGAGATGGGGATTTGAAAATACCCCGAGAGACCATCGAGAAAATAGTAAAAGCTATGGCCGGATAATCGCTATAAGATTTGATCGATGAATGGCAAGGGGAAGTGGTCCTTGCGGGTGGCATCGTTTAACTTACGATAGTCGATACACATTCGCCACCCCATCACCGTCCATGTCGAGATTAAATCATTATTTTCATTTACAACTACAGTTATCCCTCAATTTTTTAGCACTACCTTAACAGGGCTAACCCCCTTACTATCAGATATAGGATAGATAATTCCTGCGTCTAAGAGTTTCATAACCTCACCCTTTACGACTTATTTCCTGTTCGGATTTATACAGCGCTGAGGTTGGATTGAATCGCGTGAATTATCTTCCATTAAGATTTTGTTAGGGCAGAAGGATTGGCCTATGCCCTTGATATTGGAAATCTGCCAAGCAATAGCTCGGCGATGCTTACGTAATACTAGCAGGAGTTTATCATTTTGTACTTCAGTCATGTGGGCCGAAACTATTACCTGTAGCTTGAGTCCTTTTCTAAGAAGGAATACCTAAAATATTTGGGTAGTTCCTTTAATTCTAGGGTAGGGGGTTCTTCATAAGAGGTTTTAGAAATTCTTTCTTTTTCAAAAACTATGTCTTCGTAAACTTTTTTATATGGAAAATTAAAAGGGGTGGGGCTAGTGGCCATGGAGGTTTCTTGTAGACTTTCAGTAGGAAGAGTTGAGGGAGGACAAAAATCAAAAAATTCATTTTCACTATCAAAAGGGCAGTTGGAAGATTCATCCCTTAAGGCATCTAAGAAGAAACAGGAGTCGTCATTCTCCAAGTTATTTTTCATCGAAGGGGTGATAGAGAAGGTTACTTCATCATCGCCTACTCGAAGGAAGAGTTTGTCATTGCTTACATCAATGATAGCTCGGGAGGTGGCAAGGAAGGGTCGGACAAGGATCAAGGGAACCTCGACGTCTTCTTCGATGTCCAATATGACAAAATCCATCGAGAAGATGAATTTTTCCACTTTGACTAAGAAATCCTCCACTATTACTAATGGGTACTTAACTGATCTATCGGTGAGATGGATACTCATGCATGTGGGGTTGAGGCTACCAATTCCTAATTTCTTAAACAACGAGAAGGGCATCAGGTTGATACTCGCACCTAAGTCGGCTAATGCGTGCTTGACAAAAAGATCACCAAAGACACAAAGTATAGAAAAACTACCCGGATCACTGATCTTCTTTGGCAAACCATTTGTCAAGACTGTAGAGCACTCGACATTTAGCCTGACGTGCAACCAGTTCTAAAACTTCTTTTTATTAGTCAGGAGGTCCTTAAGGTACTTAGCGTACTTCGGCATCTGGGAGATTGCTTCTTCGAAGGGCAGATTTATGTGGATTTGCTTAAATATCTCTAGGAAGCGAGAGTATTGATCATCCTGACGTTGTTTGCTAAGTTTGGAAGGGTATGGTGGAGTTGGATTATTTTTAAAGATGGGTGGTGGAGTGAGATCTTTTCTAAAGCAGAGAGCGGAGTGATAACTTCTTTTTCAGCGGGTGGCAGAATTTTCAAAATGGGGGCGGAGCTTGCCTCGGGCTCTTCACTGACCACACCAGAAACTTGCTTCCCACTCCGAAGAGTTATAGCTTTTGCTTGCTCTCTCAGGTTGGGCTCAGTATTGGAAGGAAGAGACTCGGCGGGTTGCTCAGAAATAATTTTTGCAAGTTGTCCCACTTGATTTTCTAGACTTTTAACGCTTCCGGTTAAGGTTCTTATAGTAGCGTCATTTGTGGTTATATATTTAGAAAGTAACTCTTCCAAGCTTAGAGGTTTTGGTTAGTTTTGAAGAGGTGGAGGTGGTGCAGAAAAATCATTTTGTGGTGGTTGGCGCATTACGTTAGAAGGATTATTCCACAAAAAATTCTAGTGGTTCCGTAAAGCAGGATTATAACTATTCGGAAAAGTAAAACCAGGAGCATGAAAATTCGTAGCAGAAAAATTATTAAAAGCATTTTTGGGCATATTATTAACATAATTTAATTGTTCGGGAGCAGGAGTTTCAGATTCCCATACCTGAGGGGCGAAGGTAGCAGTCATCTCCGTAATTTTTTTACATAAAATTTCCACTTACAGAGCTAGCTGAGAGACATTGTCCACTTCCAATATACCTATAGGTTTGTTTGGGCGGGACCTAGGCACATTCCACTGATAGGTGTTCATGGCAATGTCCTCGAAAAGCTTAAGAGTTACTTCTAGGGTCTTATGGTTTAAAGTACCGCCAGAAGCCGTGTCTATCATTTGCTTTGTATTTTGATTTAGCTCGTTATAAAACGTCTGCACTTGTAACCATACAGGCAGCGCATGATGGGGGCATCATCTTAATATACCTATAGGTTTGTTCTGAACGCTCAAGAGTTCCTAAGATTTGCAGTTTTAGCTGGCAGAAAATACTTCATCAGAAATTTTTTAGTTAGTTGATCCCAAGTGGTGATGCTCCCTCTTGGCAGAGTCATAAACCACTGTTTAACTTTGGTTCTTAGGGAGAAAGGAAATAATCTTAGCCTAATAGCATCATTTATGACACCATTTATCTTGAAGGTGTCACAAATCTAAAGAAAGCTTGTTATATGCGTGTTCGGATCTTCATCTTGAAGTCCATCATATTGCACATACTGCTGCACCATTTGAATTATGCTAGGCTTTAGTTCGAAATTATTATTATCTATAGCAGGGTGCACGATGCTATATTCTGTTCCCTTTAGATTCGGTCGTGCATAATAGGACATAGGCCTATGCACGGCTTCCTCCACGTGGGGTTCTTCCCTTCTTAAAGTAGAAAATGACTCGGAATCCTCAACAAGTATTTAGGAAGTAAGGCCTTGAAATCGCGATCTTCTAAAAAGAGTACGCTCAATTTCATGGTCCAAGTCCAAAATAACCGATGGACTCCCTCTGGTCATGCAATAGGAGAAGAGAAGATAAAGAAAGAGAAAATAAACAAGAAAAAAGAGAACTACTATATTTTTTGAAATAGATTTTTTTAAGTAGATTTTTTTAAGTAGATTTTTTTAAGTAGATTTTTTTAAGTTTAAACTCCCGAACTTCCCAAGGGATACCCAATAAAGGGTTTGTAAGGTACTAGACAAGATAGCGGTATTTAAGCCACTTTGCCCTTTTCAAGAGAGTTAGGTGGTGTAGAAAAATTGTGAAGTGGGTTTATATTAAGAGCGTTAATATTTTTTTATTTTAAAATTTTTAGAAAGACGATGAGAAAGATAAATGATAAAAGTAATAGGTTTGTGTTTTCAAATTATCAACAAAAGTTGCTCCCCGGCAACAGCGCCAAGAACTTGGTGATCGCTTTTCGCTTGAGAAAATAGAGTCAAACTAGCAATCCAACTAGGCAAGTATACCTATCGAACTGTAGTTAGGGGACACAAGTGTTGTATTGAAATCCGTAAACTGTTGAGTAAACCTACTCACACGAAAACTATTATCTTATTGAAGGATGGTTTTAGGGTTAAAGAGAAATCTAAATGCGATTAATAAAAGAAATATAGTGCTAAAAAGAGAATTACTTATAGCAAAATGAAGAGCTAATAAAAGCAATCACAACGAATGGTTGAACGATGAAATAGAAAAGCACTCGAATGAGAATCACCTCGGCAAGAGTTGACTAAAAATGCGATAAAAAACCCTAACTTAATAAGGTAAAGGTCCTTGACCGTGGAGGTTCCTAAAGCTTGAACATGCTTCTCTCAAAGTTGTGCCCAACTGAGTTTCGGAACGTCCGACCTAACTCTCATCCAAATCAGAGGCCTAAAGATTGCTTTATGCGGTGAACCCCACTATTGGATTTTACTCCAATCCGGGAGATTTGGACGTCTGCATCTCTCAAGGGGTGCGTGCAACTCTCTTTACTCATGAGTGTTCACTTCAAACTATGAGCCTCTTGGCTAACTAAGAGTGAAAACAGAAATGGAAATTGTATATCGATGATATAACTCCAAACATGAATAATCAAGAGTAAATTAAAGGCCTAAACCCTAAAAAGAAAAAGTAAATTCAAAGCATCATAACTTAATTAACTCGAACCTTGGATCATCAATATCGAGTTCAAGGAGGATTAGTTTATCATAGCAAAGTGGAGGAGGAGGGATGAGTAGAAGAGCATTAAGAACACAAAGATAAAAAAAGGGGAACTTTATATTAATATCAAAAGAGAGAATTACAACTTGAAAGGAAAGATTACACTTGCATGGAATAAAAACCTAACTAGCATTATATTTAGCAACTAAAGCAAGTAAAAAAGCTATAACAAAAGCTTACACTAAGCTAGGGATAAGAAAAACATAAAATGAGAAAGAGAGAGAGGGAGATAAAGCATGAAAAATACTAAGAAATAATAAGACAGCACCTCCCCTCTCAAACCAAAACTGTTTTGGACACAAGGGGGTACCACTGTATTTATAGGCAAAAATCTCGGGTTGGTCATGCCCACTATCACGCTCGGGGAGGTTGTGTCAGGGGGCATGACATGCACGGAGTTGACCTCAGGCTCAAGATTCTGGAGGGAATGATGATTGCTTCTGTACATCGATGGACACGCCCTGGGCCACGCCCGTGTAGGAGGGGCATGTAAGGTACGTCAAGTCTCAATCATTGGTCGTAAATTTGTCAGTTGTCAAAAAAGGTGGAACACAGCCCAGGGACATGCCCGTGTAGGTGGGGCGTATCAGTACTGTTGGCGTGCAGCAACGGAAAATCTTTAAATGTGGCAGCAGGCTTCAGGATGAGGGTGAAACGCCCTGTGAGACGCCCAGGGAGGGCGTGTCATGGTGGGGGGGGGGGGGTGATAGCGGTTTTTCTCGTTATGTTGGCTCTAGAAATAGACTTCCTTGGGATCGAGTCACACACCCTATGATATGCCCAGGGAGGCCGTGTCAGGGGGGCGTGTCAGGTCATTCTTGGCCGAAATCTCTAGAAACTTACGAAAAGAGAAGAAAACATTAGTAGCAATAATATATATATATATATAAGGAAGTCAATATATAAGCTTACAAGACAATATTTGCATATTAAAAGTCATAAAATACCCTAATAGTTTAGACTACAAAACGTACTATTATTCACACCCCCCCCCTCTAAGTGTAACGCCCCAAGATTTCCGAAGCGGGAGAAAGGGTTGTCTGGAAGTTACCGCCTGGCTCTAGAGCTAATGTCGGTGGTAGTTCTGGGATAGTAGATGAAAAGTTTTAAATATACATAATTTTATGTACGTTATTTAAGTTGTTTTAGTCTATTTTTTGTTGTTTTTAGTTATTTTTCTTCAATAAAATCTTTCTTTTTGGTAAATACTCTTTTAACTTGGTTTATTTTGTCTTCAGAATTTTTTGTAGAAAACATAAATTTTTCAAAGTACACGCCCGTGTCAAAACTGGTCAAGCCCATGACCAGGGCATATTACTTTGATTCCTGTAGAAATTAGCTACCTGCAATGCCTACATGCAGACACACCCGTGTTCAGACCCGACACGCCCCGTGTCGCGCCACTTGACGCTCGACACATTCAATTCGACGATCGGCGTTCGACGCTTTGCAAGTCATGCCCGTGTCCCGATTAACACAACCGTGTCGATCCTAGATCGACGTTCGTCAATCCCAGCTAAACGAATTTCTCTCAGCATTCGCCGTTCGTCGAGCCAAGCTCGACGAATTCCACTCAATGCTATCTCCTGCTGACTCAACACTCAATGCCATCTCCACTCAATGTCATCTCCTGCTAAATCAACACTCAATGCCAGTCAACCCAGTCTAAGACTAGTTGTTTCCGACATCAAACTATAAGGATCTTGTCACACACCCGCGATATGCCCCTAGTCACGCCTATGACCGTCACGTGTCCCATTCTAGAAGCTTCTAAAAATCGACCAGTCGCAAAATTTTGACTTCTTCAAAACGCTAGACCCGACACGCCACCTGACACGCCCATGCCCAGGGTGTGTTACCTCCTTTTTTTGTCTATAAATGTAAATTTTCTGTAATTTCTAAGGGTTCACCTATTTGGAACCATTTTGCTGTAGGTGGGCTGCCTTGGTGTATTTCCATGCTATGTAAGGAGAACTTTCTCCCTCCCTCTCTTAGTTTGTTTTAGCTTTCTTTGTAACTCTTTTTTAGCTTAATAAAATTTATAGATTTTCTCTCCTTATGTTTGTTTGGAATGCATTGGAGTGCCCAACTTTCAGTGATCTTTTATCTTTATTTTTCTTTTTAAAAATGTGCGTGTGAGTGTATGAGAGTAATTTTAGTTTTTAGATTTTTAGTTAGCTTTTCTTTTTGCTTTTTATTTTCATTCTTATGAGTTTATAAAAATGTTTTTAGAGTGTTTTTTTGCTTTATTTTCTTTAACTTAGTTTTTATTTTCGTAAAACTTTTTGTTCCTTTTTACTTTATTTCCACTTTTTAAGTTCTTTTATAAAATTATAAGAATGAAAAAGTTGTCATTTTAATTTTTGGAGCACTTTGCTCTTTTCTATTTTTGTAGAGTGTGTGCATGTAGGAGTTAGATTTTATCTCTTTCTTTATCGTGTTCTTCAATTTTTGTATAGTGCGTGTGTGTATGATATAGCTTTTCCTGCTTTCATTTTTTGCTTTCTTTTAACGCTTTATTTACTGCTTTCTTAAAATTATGTAGAGTGTGTGCGTGTGTGCATTTATTTCCCGCCTACTCGTTCGAGTATGACTCGCCTTTATTTCCTTCCTACTCATTTGAGTAGGACTTGTCATTTTCCGCCTACTCTTTTGAGTAGGACTTGCATTTCAATTATGTAATTTCTTTTCTTAAGCCTTCCCCATTCTGATGAGTGGCTAATCGCTCATAGCCCTCAGTATCGAAGAGCATTGGGACAGATAAAATAGTTTTAAATAATTGAAGGTCTTCTTTTTCTCTTTAATTAAAGCACTTAAGGATTGCCCCGGGTATATGACGCGTAGTACCACATATCAATGTGTGAGCTCTATTTCTGTTATTCAAATGCTAGCTTGCCGAGAGGTCGTGCATATGGACCGATCACCCTTGGGTAAAAAGAATTGCGTGCATAACCTCGAGAGAGGAGAAGAGTAATTCTATCGGATTTGGTTCCCCACTCAATAGCGGGGTTCTTAGCGTAATGCGAGCATTAAGAGGAATCCTTCGTCGGACTAGCGTTCGGTCGAATAGTCTTAATGTTCAGGTGAGCGATATCCCTATAGGGTGAGCTTATTCTTATGGATCCTCCACGGCCAAGTCACCCTTTAATTAATTTAAAATTTAGGATGTCTAGTTATTAAAAGTTATTTTAGTTCAAATTCCTTATGTACCATTGCGTTATTTCTTCATCGGCTTTTTATGCTTTTATTTTCTACTTTTTTATATATATCTGCCTTAGATAATTAAATAATCACACGACAAAATATTATCAGTAAAATAATAGTCCCTCCAGGGAAAGAGTAGAAATAGTCAACCCGTCCCCGAGAACAATATGACCCCGATATTCCCCACCGGAATATCCTGTACTACACACGATAGGTGCACTTGCCTCCTTTCGTTAAAACTCGGTTTCAACCCTTTTTTATACCAAACAAATCCGCATGCCCCGCCAATCAAATTAAATAAACAATTTTATCTAAATAACCAACCCACCTGGGGCGCCGCGAGTTTTAACCATCAGTAGAATAGAGGCGTTGAGAGCATTGAGTGGACTTAACTAGCCTCAAGTGCTATCGCATGGCGATAGCGGGATATCGTGAGTCGATAGTAGGCGTTGAGAGAGTCGAGAGCGTCAAGTTGATCTACCGCCCGACGGCAGTATACCGCTGGCGGTAACAGGGTCAATCAATTTGACAGAGCTCTCGGGTTGTTACTGTTTGGAATATTGCCCTCAATGTTCCCAAGACTTGATTTGAAGAGGCATCACCCACAACACTTGGAGCATAGTTGTATTTGATGTTTTTAAGCTCATCATGTGTAGGATGTTCCTTGGAACAAGGTTAGACAATCTGTCTAAGTGATGACAATAAGTGGTCACAAAGTAGGCTGGTGGATAGACAGAAAATCTATCTAAGTCCACATGTGTTAAGTGAAGCAAGCTCACTCAATGCCAGATGCAAAGAAATGTGGTTAAGTCCATAGGCATTGAGTGAAGAAAGCTCACTCAATGCTAGATGCCAAGAAGCATCATGTGTTTTCAAGCTTCTGCATTGGCAAGCAGAAAAATCGACCAAGTCCACAGGCATTGAGTGAATACAACTCAATCAATGCCATATAACAGATGGAGTCGAGTGAATATAGCAAAGGCGTTGTATGATGTCAAAGCTTTGTCTTTGACAATAATGAAATCTGGTAAAGTCCAGAAGCATCGAGTGATGACGGCTCACTCGACGCCAATGTAGTTGAGACTATAAAAGTCTAGATTGCGTTGAGTGATGAAGACTCACTCAACGCTAAAGAAGAAAGCATCATGTTAACTCAAAGCTCAAGAAAAGAATGGACAGAAAATCTATCTAAGTGTTTTGGCATTGAGTCAAGCTTACTCACTCAATGGCTAGTGACAGAAAATCAGACTAAATGTTTTGTCATTGAGTCAAGCTTACTCACTCAACGCCTACTAACAGAAAATTTGTCTAAGTATTTTGGCATTGAGATAAGCTTACTCACTCAACGTCTTGTGACAGAAAATCTGTCTATGTGTTTTGGCATTGAGTCGAGCTTACTCACTTAACCCCTAGTTATAACGCCCCCGGTTTTTTGTGTGTTTTGTTTGATCATTATTTGGCATTACGATGAAGCATTTCTGGCCCCCTACTATTGTTAGAGCGTGGTCTTAGCTCTCTAGGTTCCTATAGTGTCCTGTTTGTAGCCTGCTGGCAGGATTCCCTAACAAGCCGGGTCTGGTTTTGTGACTCGGTGAGGCTCATGGGGAATGCTTGCGCCTGGGCTTCGGGTAGTGATAGACCGAGTTGTGATTGTCGGATGTTGTTTTCGACTTCACCGTTGTTTTCGTAGCTTGGGTGTTTAACTACGGTGCGAGTTTTGTCGAAATCCAAGATCATTTGTTTTTTTTCTTGTCGTTTCGACGTTTGTTTTGTTAGCCGATAGTGGCTAACTGTTTGCTGTGCATGGCCTTGTGTGATCGAGCTTGGTAAGGCTGGTGCTTGTTTTAGGCTAAGTTTGTTTAGCCAATTATATATATATATATATATATATATATATAAGTATGTGGAAGTTTTTATATAAGTTATATATATGCATATTATATATATATATATGTACATAAGAGTATGAGCCAATTATTGTTTTTAGTTTAGTGTCAGCTAGTGGCCGAGTTTTTCTATGTGCTAGAATATTTTATTAGCTTTGAGTGAGTGGAGGTCTTATTTTAAAGCTCCAGCTGTTCTCCTCCTCCCCATTTCTCCCCATTTACCGAGCATTATTAGCTTCCAGCGGAAGGAAGCGAGCGGGACGCGGAGGAGCTGCTGCTTTGACTGTCGGTTAGCTGTTGATTTGGGGCTTGTTTCGCTCGTGTAACAACAGATTTGAGTTGCTCTCGCCGAGATATTGCTTCTTAGGTATGTAATTTCGCATTTCGAGCCGTCTATAGGAGCTAGGGTTTCTTTAGTCCTTCTTCTTCCTCGCTAAAAGCTCCAGGTTTTTCCTTCCTAGGTAGCTGGAAGAGCAGGTGGCCAATCTCTTGCCGCCGGTGCCAGGCTTTGGAGTTTTCTGCTGTTTTCCTGGAGATAGAGGCAAGTGGCTCCCTTGCCCTTACCAAATTATTTCTTACTGTTGACATTTTCCTTCATTCCAGCCATATGCTGCCTTATTATGTTCTAGATTTTAATCAAGCTTTCTCTCTTATGTGTCTCGGCCTTTGTCCAGTTAATTAGCTGGTGTCAGGGTTAGGCTTAAGTTAGTTGTAAGCTTAAGTTTAGGGCTGGTGTGGTCGGGTAGGAGGGGTAGGAGAGAGAGTTGGAATAAATTTCCAACTCTCTGGATGAGTGGCGTTGAGTGGGCTGGGGTTGGGATAGCTGAGGATTAGGCTAAGTCAAAAGCATTGAGTGAGTGTACCTCACTCAACGCCTAGACTGTTAGGCTTCTGGCGGTGAGTGTTGTGCCCTCACTCAACGCCATGGCTATTTTTTCGGCTAATTGTTTTGGCATTGAGTGAGTCGACCTCACTCAACGTCGTGGCTATTTGGCATTGAGTGTGCTGGACTCACTCAACGCCGCAGTTTTTCCCAGCGGCTAAGTCATTTGGCGTTTAGTGAGTCAACCTCACTCAATGTTATGGCTATTTTGGCATTGAGTGGGGTGGACTCACTCAACGCCAGCGCCTGTTTTTGCAGCTAAGTCATTTGGCATTGAGTGAGTCGACCTCACTCAATGCCATGGCTATTTTGGCGTTGAGTGTGGTGGACTCACTCAACGCCATAGCCTGTTTTTGTGGTAAGTGTTTTGGCATTGAGTGAGTTGACCTCACTCAATGTCGTGGCTGTTTTGGCGGTTAGTATGGTGGACTCACTCAACGCCAAAGCCTGCTTTTTCGGTTAAGTCTTTTGTCATTGAGTGGGTCGACCTCACTCAATACCGTGACTGTTTTGACGTTATGTGTGGTAGGCTCACTCAATGCCAAAGCCTGTTGTTGTGGTTAGGTTGCTTGGCATTGAGTGATTGGACCTCACTTAACGCCGAAGCTGTTTGGCGTTGAGTGTGGTAACCCACTCAGCGCCGCATCGAGTGAACTCGACGCTTTTGCCTTGGGTTTGATGTGTTTCCTTAGGATTTTTAGTTTGGCTTTTTCCTTAGGGGGGATTTGGGTGATCGGCTTGTTTTTGCATGCCGACTCATGGATTATGGAAGGTGGTGTGTTTTTGTGGGCTCTATAAGGGATGAATTATGTGTGCTGAGCTGTGGCCACCAACACCTAGGCCGTGTTGGGCTGGTATGGTTTGGTGTGTGGACTATGTAGATGCCACCGTTTGTTTTCACCCTGGAGTGTTTTTTTGGTCTGGTTGTTGGTGAGGGTTGTGCCGCCCACTCCGACCCAAGGTTTTCACCACGACCAATAATTCACCAAAATTAGAACTTTTAGCTCCTTTCCTGGCTTATGGCTATTTCTTTGGTTCATGTATTTGTATGCCTTGTAGCTGTTGTAGGTTCTTTTTGCAAAGCAGGTTGCTATTGTACTCACACTTGGTGTGTTTTCTTTTCCTGCCCTTTTGATAGTGTTCTTTCTTACTATCATGTTTTTTTCTCTTACTGATTACATTTATTGTTGCCGGGTTGGTAAACCCTTCTTTACTTATTCATAAGCCTAAAGCTCTATTTATTTTGATTATTTTCTGAGGTGTTCCTTCTTGAATGCCTCAGGTTCAGGTCTTGACCAGTTGAGCGGTTAGTTCTTCTAGAGGGTTTGCTGTTAGCCTCCTAGGTAGCTGAGGTTGTCAATCTTCATACTGGTGGGGTAGTTGTTTTCCTTTCTGTATGAACATGCATACTCACAAGTAGGTTAATTTCAGGTTGTTGACGCCCACTGGTGGCTTACTTGCGATGCTGGGTATGAACTAAAACTCATATCTTTATCTTTTTAGGGTCATTTACTTGTCTTCTGAGAAGGATTTATGCTAGGTTGCATGTTAGGTATTTTAAACCCTAAAGCATTACTATATGTATTTCATGCGCATCATATTTATAAAACTAAGGCACTACTTTTCCTATTAGCGTAAAGACTATATTTTTATATATACTATACTAACCTCTAAAGTCATGGATACCATGAGTCGTCCCTCGGGGACACTTATGCTCTTTTAGGATGTCAAATCAACCTAACCAAAGTATTTTCTGCTGCGTAAATATATATTTTAATTGTGGACTAGCTGATCCACAGTGTTGAGGGATACGACCGTCAAATTTAACTAATTTACTCTCAAAATAATTTATGATTTTCTTTAAAGATGTAGAGTCTTAAGTTTTGCCTGAACGTGTGCAGTTATCCCCTGCATGACGTGACATCATGGCATGTATTTTCTCTTGCTCTGATACAATCTTATTTGTGAGAAAATGCGGGTCGTGACAGTTGGTATCAGAGGGAGGTTTCTTTACTTTTGGTCAGGCAACCTTTCCCTTGTTTGCATTGATAGTTTAGCATCATATCATACTCACACCGATATATCATCAACACATCTTGGCTAAAGCATGAACACTACACCCATAAGCATGAATAGAAGTATACGGGGCATATTATGTAGTATGAGATGCATAATATGTGTTTTTGTATAGATCCACCATAGGAGGCAACATGTGAGGGTATATAGTATGGGATTCATAATCTCACCACATGAATGCGGCTAGCACGTTTTTTTTCGTTGCATGGAAATGTTATGTAGTATGGGATGCATAACATTTTCATGTATATGCCACCCATGGCATGCATTAAGGCCTTTCTTTGGAATGCATAACACAACATGTATAGCATAACAATGCATAAGCACAACGTGTCAAGCTAAAGATTTGCATGATGACATATGTACACACATGGTTTTGAGTCAAAAAGAATACAAATACATGCATTCATGGTCTAGACACATGATTTGTTATGATGGTGGTGAACCATATTAGGTTTAGCATAACATCATCATTGTAAAAACAAATCCCAGAGCAAGTTTAGCAGTTGAAGTTCAAATTTAAGTATGTTTGTATGTACCGGGTAGTTTTGTTCTAGCAGTTGGGGTAGGTTCTAAGTCATGCTGATACAATTATAGGATGGCGAGGCGTCCTTCAACGAGATCGACTCCCCAATCTGAGGGTGAGTCTTTCAGAGCACAAAGCGAGGTATTGATTGAAAGTCTGCGGCAGAGTAATGAAGCCTTATCTAGGCAAGTGATGGGTATGCAGACTCAGATCCAGTCTCTGTTAGCAGTTGTGGTAGGACAGCCTCCGAGAGTGCCGGACCCTGCTGTAGGCATAGTTGTTCCTGTTCCTCCTGCTCCCCTAGTACCTCCTATTGTGCTGCCCCCGAAGATGGCATTCATATCACACTTCCAGCGACTTGGACCACCTACTTATGATGGGAAGGCAGACTTTATGGGTTTGGATGATTGGCTTATAACCATCGAGGAGATGTTCTCCTATTCTAGAGTTACACCCGATCAGAGGGCGATGATCGCTGCCTATCAGCTTAAGGGATTGGCGAAGAGTTGGTGGCTGAGAGAGAAGGAGAGCTTGAAAGAGGGATGCTCTTGGGAGACCTTCAAGGAACTGTTGCTAAGGAAGTTTCTGCCTTCGGTCGAGCGCGACTGCCTGATGAATGATTTCCTACATTTGAAGCAGAGGCAGCTCACAGTGGTGGAGTACGAAATAGAATTCAACAAACTGAGCTGGTTTGCCCCCAGCTTGGTGAGTTCCGAATCGGATAGAGTTAAGCGATTTCTTGGTGGCCTGAAAAGTGATGTTCAGCAGTTAGCCGTTGCTCATGGAGTAGTGAGTCATGTTGGTGTGGTAGAAGATGCTTTGAAGGTGGAGGCCATTGATAATGCTAAGCAAAGAGGGCAACAGGTGAGAAAAGATAAAAGGAAAGCTGTTGAAGGAAAGAGCACTCAGGTACCCGGTGCGTCTTCAAGAAAGAAGAACAAGGAGGGTTGTAGCTTTTGTGGCCGGCCGGGCCATCCCATGGAGAAATGTTTCAAGAGTTTGGCAGCTCAGAAGAAGGAGCAGGTGCATGAGATTCAAGGTGCTCCCAGGAAAGATTTATTCTGTTCTGCATGTAAGCGGCCAGGGCAAGATGTTGCCCATTACTAGGGTAAGGATAGGAGCAAGGTAAGAGGTTATTTTCTTTGCGGTCAAGAAGGGCACATCAAGGCTCAGTGCCCCTAGCTTCAGCCGGTGTTCCAGCCAGTGCGACTCCAGGTGTTGCCACTGCCTCAGCGGGTGGACAAAGGCAAGGGAAAGCTGAATGTAATTTCTTCAGAGGAAGCACAAACTTCGACTCAGGTAATTTCAGGTTAGATTTCTCCCTAGCCTAAATTTTTTTGTTTCTAGTATAGCTTTAGCATTTGTTTTTCTTAAATGAGTCTTCAATCTTAGAGGAATATTTAAGGTGAGGAACCGCTGGGCGCATGCTCTCTTTGACTCTGGTGCTACCCACTCCTTTGTGGCTAGAGCCATGTGGAGCGCTATCGTTTGGGTCTAGAGCAAGTTAGTGATGCCTTTTGCGTCAAGTTTCCTTTCGGTGATTCTGTGGTTTCGGATCAGGGCATTCGGGATTGTTCGATTTTGTTGGGGGATTTTTTAACGAAGGCAGATTTGAAGGTGATCGACCTGGAAGTCTTCGATGTTATCTTAAGCATGGACAAGTTGTCCAGTTATGATGCAGTTATCCAGTGCAATGGTAAGCGCTTGGACTTCGGTAAGGACGAAAGTCAGCCTGGGAGTGTTTATGCTGACCTGCACCAGGATTCTCCAGTCATTTCTGCGGTATGTGTTCAGAAGTTGCTTGGTTCTGGCTGCTTTTCCTGTTTGGTCACTCTAGTAGGGACAGTTGCTAGTGTGTCGTATTTGGAGGAGATTCCTGTGGTGTGTGACTTCTCTAACGTGTTTCCTGACAATCTTCCCGGTCTTCCACCCGATAGAGATGTCGAATTTGTTATAGATTTGGAGCCAGGTACGCGTCCTATTGCGAAGGAGCCGTACCGGATGGACCCACGAGAGCTGGAGGAGTTGTGTATCCAGCTGGATGAGATGTTGGCAAAGGGTTTTATCAGGTCGAGTTAGTCGCCTTGGGGTGCGCTTGTTCTGTTTATAAAGAAGAAAGATGGGTCGATAAGGCTTTGCATCGACTATAGAGAGCTGAACAAGGTTACTATCAAGAACAGGTACCCTCTGCCACGGATTGACGATTTGTTTGATTAGTTACGCGGTAGCACAGTATTCTCTAAGATTGATCTTCAATCTAGCTACCATCAGCTCAAGATTTGTGAGTCCAACATTCTGCGGAATGCTTTTCGATCCAGGCATGGGCATTTTGAGTTTTTGGTTATGTCATTGGTTTGACAAATGCGCCCTCAGCCTTTATGGATTTAATGAACCGCGTGTTCAAGGACTTCCTGGATAAGTTTGTGGTCGTGTTTATCAATGACGTCCTGATTTATTCCCGCAATGCTGAGGAGCATGACCAACATCTGCGTTTGGTTTTATCTACCTTAAGGGACCATAAGTTATTTGCCAAGTTTAGCAAGTGTGAGTTTTGGTTGCCTCAGGTTGCATTTCTGGGCCACGTGGTGAATACAAGTGGGATTTCAGTTGACCCAAAAAAGATCGCTGCTGTGATGGATTGGAGTAGGTCGGGCACACCCAAGGAGATTAGGAGCTTTCTGGGATTATCCTGCTATTACAAGAGATTCATGGAGGGTTTTTCCACCCTGGATGCACCTTTGACCAGATTGACCCAAAAGAACACAGCTTTTGTCTAGAGCGATAAGTGCGAGGAAGCCTTCCTGGAGCTCAAGGACAGATTGTGCAGTTCCCCTGTTTTGACCTTGCCTACTAAGGGTGAGGATTATGATGTTTATATGGATGCATCGTTGGTCTTGGTTGTGTGTTGATGCAAGGTGGGAAAGTGATTGCGTATGGGTCGAGACAGCTGAAGACTCATGAGAGAAACTACCCTACGCATGACCTTGAGTTTGCATCCGTGATCTATGTGCTAAAGTTGTGTAGACATCTGCTTTATGGCGCGCAATGCAAAATTTTTACTGGTCACAAGATCTTAAAGTACGTCTTCACCCAGAAGGAATTGAATCTGTGCCAGCGGCGATGGTTGGAGTATGTGGTCGACTGCGACGTTGAGATCCAGTATCATCCGGGCAAGGCCAATGTGGTGGCTGACGCCCTGAGTCGGAAGTCAGGGATGATTTTTTGTCTCTCCACCGAGCTTTTAGTAGAGGAGTTTCTTTTGATGGGCATTTCTGTGGGGAGCTGTGATTTGCAGAGTAGTTTGGCAGTGGTAGAACCTTCATGGATTGAGCTTACGAGACTGCATCAGAAGAATGATCCTGATCTTCTATATTTATATCTTCGAGCTGAGAAAGGTGAATTGCCAGATTTTTCTATTGATGATGCGGGTACCTTGCGGTACCGCAGTAGGTTTTGCATCCCTGTCGTTGGAGATATCCGAGTGATGGTGTGCAGGGAAGCCCATGGATCTAGTGTTGTCTACCATCCAGGATCTACTAAGATGTATCGTGATTAAAAGCAGATTACCTGGTGGTATGGGATGAAGGGAGACATAGCCAAATTTGTTTCTGAGTGCCACACTTGCAAGCGTGTGAAAGCCGATCATGGAAGGCCTTGTGGCAAGCAGACTCCCTTAGAGATTCTGACTTGGAAATGGGAGATCATCTCGATGGATTTCATTACAGGCTTACCGAGATCTCCTATGGGGTATGATTCAGTTTGGGCTATCGTGGACAGATTGACGAAGTGTTCTCACTTCGTACCATTTAAGATCGACTATCCGATGAGGAAGATAGATGAGCTATATTTGAATGAGGTCATCCGGTTGAACGGTGTGCCTGTCAGCATTATTTAAGACCGAGACTCCCGATTTTCATCTCGCTTCTGGAAGAGCCTGCAAGAGGGTTTGGGTACAGATTTGAGATATTCTACTGCTTACCACCCGCAGACTAATGGCCAGACAGAGCGAGTCAATCAGATAGTGGAGGACATGATCCGATGTTATATTCTAGACCACGGAGGAGCGTGGGATGAGCGTTTATGGCTTATGAAGTTTGCGTATAACAACAGTTACCAAGAAAGCTTGCAAATGGCTCCTTTTGAAGAATTGTATGGGAGGTGCTTCAGGACTCCCTTGTTTTGGGCTGAGGTTGGCGAGGGACCGCTGTTGGGTCCAGAGGTGCTCGAACAGATGAAAATTGCTGTGAAACTTATTCTAGAGAAGCTTCGGATAGCTCAAGAGAGATATGAGAAGAACGCCAACCGGTGTAGGTCTAGCTTGGAATTTGCTTTAGGGGACTTGGTGTTCTTAAAGGTTTCCCCAATGTTTGGAATCAAGAGGTTTAGCAAGAACAGGAAGTTGGACCCGAGGTTCGTGGGGCCGTTTAAGATTGTTGAGCGGGTTGGTGTGTCAACTTACAGGTTGGAGTTGGCTGCAAATTTTTCTGGCGTGCATGATTTCTTTCACGTCAGTCAGCTGCGGAAATGTGTGTAGAGTGGCAGGCAGGTTTTGGATTGTGTGCCTCAGTTAGAGCCGAATCTTTCTTATGTGGAGGTGCCTGTACGCATTTTGGATGCTAAGGATCGCGTGTTGCGGAGGAAAATCATTCCTATGGTTAAGATTTTGTTGAGAAACCGGAATGTGGAAAGCGCGACTTGGGAGCTAGAGTCGGCGATGAGGAAGGCTTAACCTCATCTGTTTCCCTGACCTTATGCCTGGTATATTTTTGTGCTCTCTTTTATAGCTCTGGCTTAGCTATTTCTTTTTCCTTCTTGATAGAAGTGTTATGTGTAAAGTTTCGAGGTGAAACTTTCTTTTAGGGGGGGTGGCTGTAACGCCCCCGGTTTTTTCTGTGTTTTGTTTGATCATTGTTTGGCGTTACGATGATTCGTTTCCGGCCCCTGCTGTTGTTAGAGCGTGATCTTAGCTATCTAGGTTCCTATAGTGGCCTGTTTGTAGCCTGCTGGCAGGATTCCCTAGCAAGCCGGGTCTGGTTTTGTGACTCGGTGAGGCTCTCGGGGAATCCTTGCGCCTTGGCTTCGGGTAGTGATAACCCAAGTTGTAATCGTCGGATGTTATTTTCTACTTCGTCGTTGTTTTCATAGCTTAGGTGTTTAGCTACGGTGCGAGTTTTGTCGAAATCCGAGATCATTTGTTTTTTTCACGTCGTTTCGACGTTTATTTTGTTAGTCGGTAGTGGCTACCTGTTTGTTGTGCATGGCCTTGTGTGATCAAGCTTGGTAAGGCTGGTGCTTGTTTTAGGCTAACTTTGTTTAGCCAATTATTTATATATATATATGTATGTATATATATGTTTGTGTGTAAGCTTGGGTGCGGATAGCTTTATTTTTATTAGTATATATATATATGCATGATATATATATATATATATATATATATATATATATATATATATATATATATATATATATATATAAGTATGTGGATATTTTTATATAAGTTATATATATGCATATTATATTTATATATATATACATATATATACATAAGAGTATGAGCCAATTGCTGTTTTTAGTTTAGTGTCAGCTAGTAGCCGAGTTTTTCTATGTGCTAGAATATTTTATTAGCTTTGAGTGAGTGGAGGTCTTATTTTAAAGGTAAAGTTGTTCTCCTCCTCCCCATTTCTCAACATTTCCTGAGCATTATAAACTTCCAGTGGAAGGAAGCGAGCGGGAGGCAGAGGAGCTGCTGCTTTGACCGCCGGTTAGCTGTTGCTTTGGGCTTGTTTCGCACGGTTAACAACAGATTTGAGCTTCTCTCGCCGAGATCTTACTTCCTAGGTATGTCATTTCGCATTTCGAGCCGTCTATAGGAGCTAGGGTTTCTTCAGTCCTTCTTATTCCTTGCTAAAAGCTTCAGGTTTTTACTTCCTAGGTAGCTGGAAGAAAAGGTGGCCGATTTCTTGCCGCCGGTGCCAGGCTTTGGAGTTTTTTGCTGTTTTCCTGGAGGTAGAGGCAAGTGGCTCCCTTGCCCGTGCCAAATTATTTCTAACTGTTGACATTTTCCTTCATTCAAGCCATGTGCTGCTTCATTATGTTCTAGATTTAAATCAAGCTTTCTCTCTTATTTTTCACTGCCTGTGTCCAGTTAATTAGCTGGTGTCAGGGTTAGGCTTAAGTTAGTTGTAAGCTTAAGTTTAGGGCTGCTGTGGTCGGGTAGGAGAGGCAGGAGAGAGTTGGAATAAATTTCCAACTCTCTGGATGAGTGGCGTTGAGTGGGCTGGGGTTGGGATAGCGGAGGATTAGGCTAAGTCAAAAGCATTGAGTGAGTGTACCTTACTAAATGCCTAGAATGTTAGGCTTCTAGCGTTGAGTGTGGAGCTCTCACTCAACTCCATGGCTGTTTTTGCGGCTAAGTGTTTTTGCGTTGAGTGAGTCGACCTCACTCAACGTCGTGGCTGTTTGGCGTTAAGTGTGGTGGACTCACTCAATGTCGTAGTTTTTCTCAACAGCTAAGTCATTTGGCGTTAGCGAGTCGACCTCACTCAACGCCATGGCTGTTTTGGCATTGAGAGGGATTGACTCACTAAACTTCAGCGCCTGTTTTTGCGGCTAAGTCATTTGGCGTTGAGTGAGTTGACCTCACTCAACGCCATGGCTGTTTTGGCGTTGAGTGTGGTGGACTCACTCAACGACATAACCTATTTTTGCGGTAAGTGTTTTAGCGTTGAGTGAGTCGACCTCACTCAACGCCGTGGCTATTTTTGCGTTGAGTGTGGTGGACTAACTCAACGCCAAAGCCTGCTTTTGCGGTTAAGTCTTTTTGCATTGAGTGGGTCGACCTCACTCAACGCTGTGGCTGTTTTGGCGTTGAGTGTGGTAGGATCACTCAACGCCAAAGCCTGTTGCTGTGGTTAGGTTTCTTGGCGTTGAGTGGGTGGACCTCACTCAACGCCGAAGCTATTTGGCATTGAGTGTGGTAACCCACTCAGCGCCGCATCGAGTGAACTCGACGCTTTTGCCTTGGGTTTGGTGTTTTTCCTTAGGATTGTTAGTTTGGCTTTTTCCTTAGGGGGAGTTGGGTGATAGGCTAGTTTTTGCATGCCGACTCATAGATTATGGCAGGTGGTGTGTTTTTGTGGTCTCTGTAAGGGGTGAAATGTTTGTGCTGAGCTGTGGCCACCACCATTTAGGCCGTGTTGGGCTGGTATGGTTTGGTGTGGACTTTGTAGCTGCCACTGTTTGTTTTCACCCTAGAGTATTTTTTTTGGGTCTAGTTGTCGGTGAGGGCTGTGCCGCCCACTCTGAACCAAGGTTTTCACCATGGCCAATAATTCACCAAAATTAGAACTGTTAGCTCCTTTCCTGGATTATGGCTATTTCTTTGGTTCATGTATTTGTATGCCTTGTAGCTGCTGCAAGTTATTTTTGCAGAGATGGTTGCTATTGTACTCACACTTGGTGTGTTTTCTTTTCTTGCTCTTTTGACAATGTTCTTTCTTACTATCATGTTTTTTCCTCTTACCGATAGCATTTATTGTTGTCGGGTTGGTAAACCCTTCTTTACTTATTCATAAGCCTAAATCTCTATTTATTTTGATTATTTTCTGAGGTGTTCCTTCTTGAATGCCTCAGGTCCAGGTTGTGATCGGTTGAGCGGCTAGTTCTTCTAGAGGGTTTGCTGTTAGCCTCCAGGGTAGCTGAGGTTCCCAATCTTCATCCTAGTTGGGTAGTTTTTTTCCTTTCTGTATGGACATGCATACTCACCAATGGGTTCGTGTCAGGTTGTTGATGCCCACTAGTGGCTTACTTGTGATGCTGGGTATGAACTAAAACTGCTATCTTTACCTTTTTAGGGTAGTTTACTTATCTTCTTGGAAGGATTTATGTTAGGTTGCATGTTAGGTATTTTAAACCCTAAAGCATTACTATATGTATTTTATGCGCATCATATTTATAAAACTAAGGCACTACTTTTCATATTAGCGTAAAGACTATATTTTTATATATACTGTACTAACCTCTAGAGTCGTGCATACTATGATTCGTCCCTCGGGGACACTTATGCTCTTTTAGGATGTCAAATCAACCTAACCAAAGTATTTTCCGCTGCGTAAATATATATTTTAATTGTGGACTAGCTGATCCACTATGCCGAGGGATACGGCCGTCAAATTTAACTGATTTCCTCTCATAATAATTTACGATTTTCTTTAAAGATGTAGAGTCTGGAGTTTTTCCTGAACGTGTGCAGTTATCCCCTGCACGACGTCGCATCATGACACGTATTTTCTCTTGCTCTGATACAATCTTATTTGTGAGAAAATGCAGGTCGTGACACTAGTGGTAGAAAATCTATCTAAGTTGTTTGGTGTTAAGTCAAGCTTACTCACTCAACGCCTAGTTTCAA
Source organism: Platanthera zijinensis (assembly GCA_039513925.1). Classification (NCBI taxonomy): domain Eukaryota; kingdom Viridiplantae; phylum Streptophyta; class Magnoliopsida; order Asparagales; family Orchidaceae; genus Platanthera; species Platanthera zijinensis. The sequence goes on from CM077079.1 coordinate 76,685,998, forward strand.
AAATCTGTCCATATGTTTTTGCATTGAGTGAAGCTTGTTCACTCAACACCTATACTAATGTGCATGAATTTGACTAAGTCCACAGATGCTGACGTCAGCAAAAGTCAACAAAGTCAATAAAATTAAAAATGTGGTGGGATGTCTACGATACAGGACAAATAGCATCGCAGGTCTACATGATGACTTTTCCTGTAAAAGATAAAGGTGCAGCTGTCAACTTCAGTGGGGCCCACAGGTCAAAATAGTCAATATCAGCATAATAGAAAAGGGGGAGTTCAGAACGAATAGATTAACTTTGTGAAGAAGCTCTGGACTTCATCTTCTTCCTCGGCCTTATGCAAAGCCTTGAAGTAGACATTCAAGCTTCAGATCTAAGAGTTCAAAGAGATAGCTGGTTCCATTCTCACCTGCACCAGAGGGTTTAGAAAGTTTACTTTCTGAGGAGAAGAAGCAGAGATAACTGATTTCTGCAGTCTAGGTTAGATGTGTGAAGAGTACTTAGAACTATTATTTCATCTTTCTTTACCAGCAAGTTCAGAGTATTTCTTCGAGGAAAGATGTAGCAGCAAGGGCTCACCTTAGCTACAACATCTGGAAGCTGAAACAAGTATGTTGTTGACATTATCACCTATAATAGCAAGATCATAGTGATTCTTTTAAATAGCAGAGGCAACAAGGGCTAACCCTAGCTGCAGTTCTTCACAGTTCCAGCTCATCTATCCTGAAGAACAATTTCTGGGAGTTATGAAGAAGAAGTTAGGATTGAGCTTCTGGTTCAGTCAAGGAAGGAAAGGAGAAGTAGAGTAGTGCTCTGCAAGTTACTTCCAGCACAAGCAACTGCTTGTTGAAGATCAACACTCTTATTATTGAGAAGAAGTTGGGGGTGGGATTTTCTCAGCTAAGGTAGCAGCAAGGTAAACTGCAGTTACTTTTTTTTCCAACAGGTTATTTCTAAAGAACAATTTCTGGTGCTGAGAACAAGTAAATAGGGTTGAGTTTACTCAGCTCAAGAAGCAGCAAAGGGACAACCCTAGCTACAACACTTCCATCACAAGCCAAGTCAATCTGAAGATCAATTTCTTATTGCTGTGAAGAAGGTAGGGCTGAGACTTTCTCAATCCAGGAAGTTAGGCACAGAGAAATTTCTCTTGTGTCAAATCACATTACCAACCCACTTTCATTCTGTAGGATCCTTTTGTATCTGAGCTGCAAGCCTGAAACTATAAAGGCTGAGTAGTAGGATTCTGTTGAGAATCTGAGGTAGGGCTTGTGTTCTTGAGGTAGGGCTTTGGCCTGAGTGTAGGATCAAGTTTGGATTTGAGGTAGGGATTTTGAGCCTGAGGTAAAAGATTCATTCTCTCGAGTTATAGGTCACTTATGCCTGAGTTGTAGGATCCTTTGGATCTGAGATAAGGCCTTTGTGCCTAATCTGTAGGAGATTCATTCTATTTGAGGTAGGGCTATCCTCCCAGCCAGAGTTGTAGTGCATTTGGGCCTGGGGTAGGTAGTGTTTGGATCACTGAGTTGTAGGGCTTTGTGCCTAAGTTGTAAATCTTGGAGGAGACTGAATGGTTCTGCGGGATCGTGTTGTAAGCTCTTAGCAGCCAGAATTGGAGAAGTGTCCTGTCTAACAAGCTGTTAGAAAGGTGGGAGGGAAAGTGGATGTACCCATAATCTGGGGAACCACTATAAATTCTGTTTGTGCTTTTTATGGTATCTTGAAAGCAGAAAGCTACTAACTCACAAAGCACTTAAAAAGGGAAATTAAAGATAGTCACAAGAGACTAAGAAACTTATTCACCCCCCCTCTAGGTGATTTAACTATCCTTAAAATTAAAGACTTTCAAGTTATATCAGAGGGAGGTTGCTCAAAAAGGACTTAATAGTCTGAGTTATCTCTAAGGATAGCTAAAAGGTTTGTACTTATGAGTTCAGGAGTGAACAATAAGGTGTGGAGCTCAATGGAGCTTCAAGTTGCAGCAAGTAGAACTTTGGGAACAAGAAAGAGAGGGTCAGGAAGATCATGGAAGCCTCTAATCCTAGGATCTTTGTAATAGTTCAAGAAGGATCTTTCATCCCTATGAAGGCATCTGTCTTAGATGCAGAAGTCTGGACTCTAAAGAGTAATGCTGAAATGAATGAAGATGAAATCATTTTGGCTTCCTTAGACAAGAGGGAACAAAACTTCATTGTAAGTGCCATGGATGACTCCACCTTCCATAACTTGGTCCACTGCAAGACTGCCAAAGAAATGTTGGACACTTTGATTATCTATATGGAAGGCAAAGAGGAGGATGATAAGGAAGAAGATTCCATCAGTCCATCAGATGGTGTCTATCCAGATGCAAGAATAAAGATTAGGGCCCCTCTTTCACATTCAGATAGTGATTCAAAGGAGAAGAATCATGAAGTAAATGACTACATAAATTATGGGCTAATAGCCATGATAGAAGAAGAATCCTGTCAAGATCAGCCTGGTCCAGAAAAGGTACAATCTCTGTCTACTTCTTCTTATTGTTCAGATTATGAGACTAGTCTAGATTCTGATGCATCCTAATCCAGTGATGAAGATGACTCTGAGTCTAAGGTAGATGTCAATCAATTGATTGATAAGTATGGTGAAATTTTGGATGCTTTGAGAAGAAGCAAGAAGTTGGCCAAGATGCAGGCTGAGGAAATTATCTCTCTACAGTTAGCTGCTTCCTAGTAGTCTGAGACAACATCCCTGATCGATCAGAAAGTTAGGGAAGGCAGCCAACTATATGTCATATCAATCATCCAAATTGAGACCATAAGCTAGAAGAATAACATCATCTTGGATCTTTAAGAGAGCTCCTAAAGGAGAAAAAGATTGCGGCTGAATTTAATAAGCCAAAAATTGTGTTGCCACTGATTGACTCCTTTAACTTTCAAAAAGATGAGAGAGGCTTAGGGTCTAAGTGGAATTCTAGAGTTGGCCATTCCAAAGGGAAAGGCAAGGCTCCTGTAGTGCCTCTGGCCACCTTTCACAAGGTAATCCTCCCTTTTAACAGGTATGACCAAGACTGCATGTATGGTCAATAGAAGAATGGGAATTATCCTTGTAAGAGTACAAATGTACATTGCAATGGAAGAAGAAAGGACATAGGTTTGAGTGCATAGAAGGCTCCCCATGAAGAATTCCAAATGGCATATCATAGAACATTTGTATTTAGTGCTTCAGCCCCTACACTCCAGGAGAAGGTAGTGGCCTATTCTAAGGATCTTCCAACAATGACCCAGACCAAGGGTAAGTCAGTCAGTAAGGCTTACTTGGTTTGATCTAAGGCCATTAATAGCATGTCAACTACAAATAAGACTGATGTTAATGAAACTCAGAGTAATCCAAGTACTTCTACTAGAAGAATCACCTTTATTCATATTCTTGCGGAGAGAGATAAAAAGAATGTTGCAACACTCCCATCTGAACAGGCAGCTAGTGATGGCTTGCACTCTTCAAAGACTATTCAGAAGAGGAGATATAACATCCATGAGTGTTGGTGTTGTGGCAAAATGGGCAACTTTGTCATAGATTGTTGGCACAACCCTAGTGTGCCAAAAGCAAGGGTAAGTATTCTTGATAGAGCTAGTGTTAGTCTTCCTGTCAGAAAATCTGCAGGAAGGCATGCACATTTTTATGCTAAGCAAAACCTAGGGCCCAATAATTATTGGGATCCTAAGGTAAGGTAAAATCTATTTTACAGGATAGTCCAAATGCTCGTACCCCCATATGATATTTGGACAGAGAATAGACTTAGGACTGGAACAAGGGAGTTATCTCAAGGTTCATACTCTAGTGAGAAATGGACCTAAGATATGCAATTGTGAAGTTGAAGATGGAGAAATAGACCATCAAGATTTCTCCTCTTACTACCCTAAAGGAAGAGGATGGTGTGTTGCTGTGTGCATTCCTGAAAGTGGATAAAGCACACATATGTTGGGTAATGCCCTTCAAGTGGTATCTGACTGGATAATCAGACAAGAAAAATCCAACCATTGAAGCCCTAAGATGTCTAACTGATGGGACATAGTACTGCTACCACTTCAGCAGAATAGTGAGGAGAAGAACAAGTAGGTTGTACTTATCACTGAGGATAACACTAGAAGTAGCTCTTTTGAGAGCAGCAGGGAAGGATCACATAATGCTCAGCTCAAAATTTTATCAAGTGGTATCCTCAGCTGTTAGACTCTTCTGAGGATACAAGAAGAGAAATGTATGCTCATAGTTCAATATCATCTAAACCTGTAGCAAGGGCAGTCTATGTCAGTGGCTACAAATCAAAAAACAATCTAGCTAAGGTAGCTAAAATGGTAACTAAAAGTATGGTTGTACAAGATCAGTGCAAATGCTAAGGGAAAGCCAGTACAGTCTGGTAAGTGGAAAGCTTTAGTCTTGCCTAGAGAGTTGGCGTCAGAGAATCTCCTGCTCCAAATAGATCATCAATACTGCTAAAGTTCAGCAATGTCTCTATAGATAATGCTAAGATTGAGGGGGAGATTCCAACAAATCTCCCTACTTAAGATAATGAGAGTGTCATTGAAATGACAATAGATGATTCAAAGGATAGTGATCCATCTAAATGAAGATATAGATCAGGCCAAGATCTCCTTGTCCTATTTGAAGTCATAAAGTGGGAGAAGGCAATGGGAGATGGCCATGATCAAGAGGGAGTATGTTGTGCAAGCAGAGATGGTATAAAAAAGAGACAAAATAGTCCAAGGGGTATACAACCAACTCAAACAGTCGGGTAGCAAGAGCCAAAGGAAAATCTATTGCTGAAGAAGTGGAAGAGATCTGGCTCAGTAAGAAGAGACTTTCAAGTGGTTAGTCACTGAAAGATGTCTGGCTCAACTAGAAGTGAAAGCAGTGAAAGAATAAATCTTCCACCTCCTCAAATTACAAGAAAGAACACAACAAATCTGGGAAAATGCTCTCCAAAGGAGACAGGTATGATCCTAAACCCAGAAAACATATTTCTTTAACATAATATGTTATTGTTATAGCAAGGCTGGGCATGTCAGTGCTAACTGCCTAGTCAGATGAAAGGAGAATAGGTGAGAAGAAGCACCTCTACCACAAGGTGTAAGGAAGATAGGAAAAGCAAGGATAGAACTTGTATATTCCAAGAGAGTAGGCTAATGTCATTGGATCAGCAAGAAACAAACCAGTCTTACAATCTCAACTCAAGAATCAGAATATATCACTACAAGGAGCTACTGTGCATAGTTGATGTGAATCTAGCATCAGCTCCAAGTCTACTACATTGAGATAAGTAACATTCTCATAGATTATAAGTCAATTAGCTAAATCCTAATTGCTAGGAATCCTATTTCTCATAGCAGGATTATGCATAAGGATTAGGTATCATTCTATTAGGGGGTATGTGGAGAAGGTAGACATAAGTCTTGAGTATGTCTCCACAAACAAGCAAGTGGTATACATCTTTGCTAAGACACTAGATGAAGTTAAGTTCAACACCTACAAGGTTGAGTTGGGAATGTGTAACTTGGTATAGCTTCGGTTGATCCCTATAATATTTTTGTTGCAGGATTTACTTTTCTTGCAGGTGATAAGGCTCCAATATGGTATCAAGACTGTCAAGTCTGTCACTTGATATCAACTCTCTCAAGTGATATCAAATGGTATTAAGACTAAGATGGACTCAAGTGTCCAGTAGAGATAAGATAGAAGATTCTCCAGTTGAGGGGAAGCAAGTCAAGATGCTCCTATTGAGGGGGAGCAAATCCAGAAGTTGCAGGAACAAATTCAACTTCCTGTTAAGTAGCAGCCAACAGTTGCAGTGGATCAAGGATCATTACAGCTAATCAGTAGGTCCTCAAGACTATGCACAATCTGAGGGGGAGATAAAAGCTAGAGGATGGTTGCTGCTATACTGTCACTACTACTTCTTTAAATACATGTTGCTGCAGGTCAAGAGGAAAAGCTAGCACCTCCCTTACTACAGCTCCATTCTACAGAAGCTTTAAGTGGTATATGGAGTGGCATTGGCTCAAGTGGAACTATGTTAGTAGCTAACTAAAGTGCTGCAGTGATGTGTTTTATCAGTGTATTAACACAAATGGTATGACACCTAATCAAGTGGTTTGACCACTAGGCTAATTTCCTTAGTGGTATCAACGTGGGACTTTGGCTAGGATAGAGAGATAAATTCTCTAGTATATTATCCTATCACCTCCCTCAATAGATACATGCTTATTGAAGAAGCCAAAAAGGGGGAGAGGTATGGCAATACTTGGAATGGGGAGATTAGAGAAGTAGAAGCAATACTTGACATGACTAGGTCATGTTGTGTCAGTCCATATTACTTGGAAAGACTCAAGTAGTATAAGGAATGCAATGACTACATGTTGCGCAATGTTGAGTCAGTGCATATTATGAGGTAAGTGCTTCTAGTGGTGCTCCATTTAAGTATTAAGTAGTATAAGGAAAGTGCATACTACTTGAGTAATTGTTCAAGTGTTATAAGGAGCTATACTACTAGAAAACTGACTTTTAGCCACGGCAGATTGCCGTGGCTAAAAGTCCAAAATCGTGGCTAAAGACTTTTAGCAACGGTCTACCCACGGAAAATGGGCGTGGGCAATGCGAGCGTGACTAAAAGTCCAAATCGTGGCTAAAAGTCCAAAACCGTGGCTAATACTAGATTTTTAGACACGGTTTGATTGCCTTGGCTAATACTGGACTTTTAGCCACGGTTTAATTGTCGTGGTTAAAGGGCCACTCATAACATAAAAAATTCAGGCCAGCCGCCGCCGCCGCCGCCGCCGCCATATTTATTTCAAATACTAATTGAAATAAATTCTTTATAAACCCAAAATTTCGTTTTGTTTTTGCGGTGTGTGACTAAATGTAACCACGACCTTTTGCCACGGTTCAGGCAAATCGTGGCTAATACTAGACTTTTAGCCACGGTTCAGGCAAACCGTGGCTAAAAGTCCAATATTAGCCACGGATTAGTCAACCGTGGCTAATACTAGACTTTTAGCCACGGAATAAAAACCGTGGCTAATACTCACTATTAGCCACGATTTTTCCCCCGTGGCAAAAGAATTCGTGGCTAAAAGCCATTTTTCTAGTAGCGAGAGTGCATACTACTTGAGCAATTGTTCAAGTGGTATGAGAATGAAGTGACATAACATGTTAAGTCAATACAGTTAAATGGAGTACATAGAATTGATATGTAGGAAATACAAGTAACATAAGCTAGCAGATGTAACAGATATAGCTTACAGCTATATTAAATTAATTTGATTTTTATGTTAATGCTTCTTAGTATTGCTGTGTGTTCCGCCTTTTTCAAATAGGGGGAGATATTTGGGAATATTTCCCTCAATATTCCCTAGACTTGATTTGAAGAGGCATCACCCATAACACTAAGAGCATAGTTGTATTTGATGTTGTTTAAGCTCATCATGTGCAGGAAATTCCTTGGAACATGGTTAGACAAGCTGTCTAAGTGATGGTGACAGGTGGTCTCTAGGTAGGCTGGTGGAGAGACAGAAAATCTATCTAAGTCCATAGGAGTTGAGTGAAGCAAGCTCACTCAATGCTAGATGCATAGAAATGTGGCTAAGTCCACAGGAGTTGAGTGAAGCAATCTCACTCAACGCCATATGCAAAGAAATGTGGTTAAGTCCACAGGCGTTGAGTGAAGCAAGCTCACTCAACGCCAGATGCCAAGAAGCGTCGTGTGTTGTCAAGCTTCTGCATTGGCAAGCAGAAAAATTGACCAAGTCCATAGGCGTTGAGTGAATACAACTCACTCAATGCCATATAATAGAAGGTGTCGAGTGAATACAACAAAGGAATCGAGTGATGTCAAAGCTTTGTCTTTGACAGTAATTAAATCTGTTCAAGTCTAGAAGCGTCGAGTGATGAAGGCTCACTAGACACCAAAGCATCTGAGACTACAAAATTCTAGATGGCATTGAGTGATGAAGGCTCATTCAACGCTAGATAAGAAAGCATCGCATTAACTCAAATCTCAAGGAAAGAATGGACAAAAAATCTGTCTAAGTGTTTTGGCATTGAGTCAAGCTTACTCACTCAATGCCTAGTGACAAAAAAATTGTTTAAGTGTTTTGGAATTGAGTCAAGCTTACTCGCTCAACGCCTAGTAATAGAAAGACTATCTAAGTGTTTTGGCGTTGAGTCAAGCTTACTCACTCAACGCCTAGTGACAAAAAATCTATGTAAGTGTTTTGGAGTTGAGTCAAACTTACTCACTCAACACCTAGTGATAGAAAATCTATCTAAGTGGTTTTGCATTGAGTCAAACTTACTCACTCAACGCCTAGCGACAGAAAATTTGTCCAAGTGTTTTGGCATTGAGTGAAGCTTGTTCACTCAATGTCTATACTAATGTGCTTGAATTTGACTAAGTCCACAGAGGCTGATGTCAACAAAAGTCAACTAAGTAAACAAAATTCAAAATGTGGCGGGATGGCTATGATACCGGATAAATAGCGCCACGGGTCTATAAGATGACTTTTCTTGTAAAAGATAAAGGTGTAGATATCAACTACAGTGGGGCCCACGGGTCAAAATAGTTGTTGATCTTCGGCATAGAAAAGGGGGACTTCAGAATGAAGAGATTAACTTTTGGAAATAGCTCTAAACTTCATCTTCTTCCTTGGCCATTGTTGCAGAGCCCTGAATAAGAAGTTCAAACTTCAGATCTAAGAGTTCAAAGAGATAGCTGGTGCCATTCTCACCTGCACCAGCAAGCTCAAAAAGTTTACATTCTGAGGAAGAAGAAGTAGAGATAACTTATCTCTGCTATCAAGGTTAGCTGTGTGAAAAATACTTAGAACTATTATTTCATCTCTCTTCACAAACAAGTTTATAGTATTTCTTTGAGGAAAGAGGTAGCAATAAGGTCTCAACTTAGTTGCATCATCTGGAAGCTGAAAAAAGAAAGATGTTGCCATTATCACATGCAATAGTAAGATCAAAGTGATTCTCTAAAATAACAGTGGCAGCAAGGGCCAACCCTAGCTGCAGTTCTTCACAGTTCCAACATATCTATCCTGAAGAACATTTTCTGGGAGTTATGATGAAAAAGTTAGGACTGAGCTTCTGGTTTAGTCGAGGAAGGAAAGGAGAATCAGAGCAATGCTCTACAAGTTACTTCCAGCACAAGAAACTGTTTGCTTAAGATCAACACTCTTATTGCTGAGAAGAAGTTGGGGCTGGGATTTTCTCAGCTCAGGTAGCAGCAAGGTAAACTATAATTACTTCTCAGTTCCAGCAGGTTATTTCTGAAGAACAATTTCTGGTGCTAAGAACAAGTAGATATGGCTGAGTTTATCTCAGCTCAAGAAGCAGCAAAGGGATAACCCTAGCTGCAGTACTTCCAGCACAAGCCAAGTTAATCTGAAGAACAGTTTCTTGTTGATGTGAATAAGATAGGGCTGATACTTTCTCAATCTAGGAAGTTAGGCATAGGGAAATTTCACTTGTGTCAATCACATCACCAACCCACTTTCATCCTATAGGATCCTTTTAGATTTGAGATGTATGCCTGAAACTATAAAGCTGAGTAGTATGATTCTATTGAGATTCTGAGGTGGGGCCTATGTGCCTGAGAAAGGCCTTTTGCCTGAGTGTAGGATCCATTTTGGATATGAGGTAAGGCTTTTGAGCCTTAGGTAGGATAGTCATTTTCTGAGTTGTAGGGAACTTATGCCTGAGTTGTAGGATCCTTTGGATCTTAGGTAAGGCCTTTGTGCCTGAGCTGTAGGAGAGTCATTCTCTCTTAGATAGGGCTGTCATCCTAGCCTGAGTTCTAGGGCCTTTGGTCCTGCGATAGGTTATCTTTGGATCACTGAGTTGTAGGGCTTTGTGCCTGAGCTGTAAGTCTTGGAGGAGATTGAGTGGTCCTGCAGGATCGTGTTGTAAGCTCTTAGGAGCTGAGATTGGAGAAGTATCTTGTCTAACAAGCTATTAGAAAGGTGGGAGGGAAAGTGGACGTACCCATAATCTGGGGAACCACTATAAATTCCGTGTATTCTCTTTGTGGTGTCTTGAAAGCAGAAAACTACTAACTCATAAAGCACTTAAAGAAGGAAAATTAAAGATATTCATAAGAGACTAAGAAACCTATTCACACACACCCCTCTAGGTGATTTAGTTATCCTTGAAACTAAAGACTTTCGGTTACCATGTGGAGATAACAGTTATCACGCGGCGATAGCGTGGGTGGTCTTTTCGCAACCGACACCAGGTACCGCTTGGCAGTAATTACCTATCGCGTGGCGTTAGCAATTTTGTAACCACCTAGCCACGTGTCAACCTATGATTGGAGGTCTAGGGAAGGTACGCGCAAAACAAGGCATTGAATAAAGGTACCGCGCGGCGGTAGCTAGTTACCGCGCGGCAGTAGCTTAGTTTATAATGTTGGTTCGGCATTTTCACTTCATTACTTTGGAGTTTGAGAACTTGGCCTAGTTTTTTGAAGGAGGAGCAGCAGTGCTAGAAAGTGGAGTTTACGCTGCCATTCAAGATTTAGAGTTTGGATTCGCAAAGCGAGTTCGAATCTACGAAGGCATGGCCGGAGCAGTCGATTTCAACCGTCTATATTTCTCCCATGGCGATGAAGAGGACTTTAAGGGTAACGATCCTCTTCCTTGGACATGTGAAGTCCTTTCTTTTGGCATTAGAGGGTAGACGCTGCACGAACACGTGGAACTAGTTTTCACGATGGGTAGATCTGTGTATCTCCATTAGTTTTCATTTAGATCCGGAATTGAAGTACGGAATAAGCATGTTGTATGAAGCCCATCTGGACGGGTTGGTCTGGATTGGTGATGTTGTATATTTTGTATGCCGGAGAACACTGAGGTAATCGTGTAGATTTTTAAAGTCACGTGGTGTTCAGATGACTACGTTGAGAGTACTGGGGGTAGTCTCCAGGAAAACACCCGTTTAAGGGGAAGAAGCGATAGTCTTTCCCCTACTGCGTGGCGATAGTGCTTCTGCCGACGTTATCTCCCTGTGAGCAATATATTGTTGAGAAGCCTGTCTCGTGGAGACATGAGGGCTATTGTTGTGAGGCCTATCTCGTGAGACCTGGGGGCCATATTTTTGGAGTGTAGGCTTAATCTTCTTAGCTTGGGTGGTTGTGAGTGCTAGCCTAGGATCATAACAGTATTATGAATCATACGGATGGGAAAGGGGATGATGACCTGTATCGTGGATTATTGAACCCGATGATTTGAGCACTGGGAAATAGCTGAATTGCACCCAACTCTATGCCGATCGACTTGGAGCGAGTCAAAGTGTTAATTTACAGTCACCATGACTTTGTCGTAACAATTGGGCGTTGTCTTTGGCCCTAAAATACTAGAATGCTCAATTGTTGCTAACCGTCGTAGATAATGGAGGTGTGACCATTAAGGACCTGTACACCAAGAATGAGCCCTGAGAGCACAGGGTGTTGGGAATTTGTGCCAACGTCTGTGGAGAATGGTGCTTATGTTGCACGTTCTGATTACAATGTTGTGATTATGCTAATGCCTATAGGGAAGGAGCATTTCAACCCTGGGTGAGGGGTGGGGTCATTATAATTTGTTCTGCAAATCCTGACCGTTGCTATTATTTTCCACCGTTGCGGTGGAATGTTGCATACAGGTGCAGCTGAACCAAGCAGGAAATAGCGGGCTGAAGCCCAGGATAGATAAGCTGGCCCTTGAAGGCCAAAGCATGTTTTGTTTATTTATTTTTCATGTGAGGCCGGCCTGCGTGCTGCTGTATGCAAGACAGTTTAATTTGAGTAAACCTTTTAAGGCCTTAAAATAAGGACTTTTTTGTCTATTTGTTTTACATTCCTAATTGTTGTAGTGGACATTCATGTTGTTGTTGGGTTTTATTTCTATCCTTTAAATTACTTCCGCTAGAATGCACTCTGCGTTAGGATACAAAATATTTGATTATGGTTTAAATTTAGTAACTCCTTGGTCTGTCCGTAGTATATTGTGTCGGGCCTCGACTGGACCTTCTATTATATGATGTGTGACAGATGGGGGTGTTATAGTTGGTATCAGACTCTGGTATCGGTCTTTCTTATTTGAATTCATGGACAAATTCTTTCAAGGGGTAGTGAGAACTTGTATGTGTGTTGCCGTTATAATATAAAAGAGCTCATGAATGTCCACTTAGAAATGAAAATACACATGTTTGAGGAACCCGCGTGTTCCTATGATTGCTGTTTGGCAATCTGTTTGTCACCTAATTGAGTGTTTTTATCTATAGTTGACTAGGAGCGGTGCGGGGCACTCACAACAATAGCACACTATAGAGAGTAGTGCACCGAATGACGCGCTTGCAACCTCTCCTTCTATAGAAACCATACAAATGGTAGCGGAAGCGATGCTCGCTATGATTAATGCCCAACCGGGAGGAATGTGTAGCCTCCTGCTCCTAGGTCAAGTCAAGTGCCGCTTGGCGTAAGAGCCTATAATGGTGGATCATGAAGCGGCAGAGCCCGTGGTGTAGAGAAGAGCTACGGAGAAGCAGTTAAAGTACGTGATGAGCTTTAATCCACCAACATTTGCGGGGACTAGAACCCAACTCAAGCTGAGGGCTGACTTTCTAGGGTAAAGAGAGTCATGAAAGCTACAAAGATTCAGGAGTGGAAGAAGACTATAATAGCCACTTTCCTTCTAGACGGTGAGGCAAGGCTGTGGTGGGACAAGTTAGTGCTGCATCATCTGGCTGGGAGACAACTCACCAACATATCGATGGAGGAGTTAATTAGACTATTTCTGGCATGGTTTGTCCTGACAATGCAGAAAATAGCAATAGAGAATCAGTTCCAGAGGCTGACTCAAGGTGAGAGTAGTGTGGACGACTACCTACATGAGTTCACAAGATTGGGATGATATACTTACTCCACTTTTAAGAATGAGGAGTGCAAGACCAACCTATTCTATGAAGGACTGTGCGATGATCTAAGGTTGCTGCTCTCAGGTCTGATGACGCAGGGCTTTCTAACCCTGGTCAATATATCCTAATCTTTGGAACACGATCTGAAGAGGGTCCAAAGTAACAAGGACTTTGCAGTGAAGAGCCCAGAGTTCAAGGTACCAAGACCGCAAAAGACTCGGTACCGAAGGTGGAATAAGAAGGCCAAACCTTCCGGACTAGCTTCTTCGTCAGTTACTTTTGGGGCATCGTCTGGGTGTTGAGGCCCAATACACTGTTTCACTTGCGGCAAGCCAGGTAATATATCCCACGACTATTGGAGTGGAAAATGGGACAAGAAGGCAGGAGCGTCCTATGATGAAAAGGGGAATGCGGTAGAGTAAACCGCATCCCATCAAGTTCTAGCCCAACCAAGAGTCTACAACCTTAGCTAGCAAGAGGCCATCAAGCAAGGCGATATGGTGAAAGGTATGTGTTTGATTTTAGCCGTAATTCTTTGCATACCTTGCGTCTTATGCTTCGGTTGTATGACTGTCGTGTTAAATACTTTGTCGTGGTTATGGACTGTCCGACACGAGCATTGTTTGATACATGGGCTTCACATTCCTTTCTATCTGAGTACATTGTATCTCGTATCAGAGTGCATACTTCGGCGGCGAAGGATAGGTTGGATGTGTTGCTCCCTAACAGATGTTCGATACGCGCAGATAGAGTTTGTCACGTTAAAGTGTTGAAAGGAAGTCAAACTTTTGACTTTGAAGCGTCACTACTACCGATAATTGAGTTTGACGTGATCTTTGACTTGGATTGGCTCTCAGAGAAATGTGCGTTCATCGATTGTAGTTCGAAGAATGTTAAACTAAGGTTGAATACAAACCAAGGAACTACTTTCTCCGGTATAAAGGGATCGAGCATGATGATGATGTCTGCTCTCCAAGTAGTTAAAGCAGTTCATGAGGGTGCGGAGTTGTTCTTAACTCTACTCAAGGCAAAGAAGCCCAAGCCTGTCTTAGCCAATATTTTAGTGGTGTCAGAGTTTGCCAAAGTGTTCCTCGAAGATCTCCCTGGAGCTCTACGTCAGCGAGAGATCGATTTCACCATCAAGTTAGTGCCAGGTGCCAAAACGGTGTCACTGTCTCCTTACCGCTTACCACCAAGAGAAATGGCAGAGTTGAAAGCACAGCTTCAAGAATTTATAAAGCAGGGGTATGTACATCCAAGTTTGTCACCTTGGAGCACCTCGGTCCTCTTTGTGAAGAAGAAGGATGGAAGTCTGCAACTTTATAACAACTATTGGGAACCGAATAAGTTAACGGAGAAGAACAGTACCCGATTCAGAGGATCAACGATCTTTTCGACTGGCTAGTTGGGTCAACGGTGTATTCGAAACTGGATTTGAAGTCTGGTTACTATCAGCTAAGAATCAGGGAAAGTGACATTCCCAAGACATCATTCAGTACAGGTTATGGGCATTACGAGTTCACGGTCATGCCTTTTGGGCGGACTAATGCGTCATCCATGTTTAGGGACTTGATTAACCGGACATTCAGGGAATATTTGGATTGCTTCATGATAGTGTTCATCGATGATATTCAGGTGTACTCCAAGTCCGATTTTGATCATGCAAAGCATTTGTGCATTGTTTTGGAGACTTTGAGGAACAATTAATTGTACGCCAAATTCTCGAAGTGTGAGTTTTGGCTTTTTTCTATGGCGTTCCTTGTTCATATCGTCAGTGGTGAGGGTATCGCAGTGGATCTAGAAAAAGTGGTTGTAATACAGGAGTGTCCTGTGTTTTCTTTAGTGGCGCAGGTCTGGAGTTTTCTAGGACTTGCTGGCTACTACAGGCACTTCATAGAGAACTTCTCCCAGATAGCTTTACCCCTCATGAACTTGACAAGGAAGGATCAAAAGTTTGTTTTGTTGTCAGCATGCACGCAAGCTTTCGAGGAACTGAAAATTCGTCTGACCATGACACCTATTCTATGCTCTCCATGTGGGATAGAGGGCTTTGAGATCTACAGCGATGCTTCAGGTAGCGGATTAGGCTGCATTTTGTTATAGTATGGGAGAGTAATAGCTTATGGTTCGCACCAGTTGAAGTTAAATGAGAGGAATTATTCGGTCCATGACTTGGAGTTAGCGGCAATGGTATTCGCGTTGAAGCTCTGGAGGCACTACTTGTATGACGTGAAGGTCAACATTTACATAGATCTTAAGAGTCTGAAGAATCTGTTGGATCAGAAGGACTTAAATATACGTCAACGAAGGTGGATGGAGTTCCTTGGGGACTACACCATCAAGATACATTATATCCCTGACAAAGGTAATGCAGTTGCGGATGCGTTAAGTCGCAGAGCTCCCGCACATGCTAATTGGTTACTGATGCATAACAAACATCTCGTTCAAGATTTGGAGGCCTTAGAGATCTCTTGCATTGATAGGAGGTCTAGTGCTGAAGCACGTTTGAATTAGATAGAGGTACACTATGACCTCGCTGAACAGATTCGACAAGCTTTGGAGTTGGACAACGCATGAAGCGGTTCATGGTTGAGGATTTGGAAGGGTCAAATGCCCAATTTACTGTCGACGATGGGCTGTTATGGAAGGACAGACATTTGTGCGTCACAAGTGTAGGTAAGCTACAGGAGGAATAGATTTACAAGGCTCATTAAACGAAGTACTTGATTGACCTGGGGAGTAAACAAATGTGCAAAGACATGAAAAAGTTGTTATGGTGGCCATACTGAAAAAGGTCATAGCGTTGTTTGTGGCTAAGTGTCAAACTTGTGCCTTAGTGGAGGCTGAATGTCAGAAGCCCAGAGGATTCTTGATGTCTTTTCCTATACAGGAATTGAAGTTCAACTATATATCCATGGATTTCGTGCATGGTTTGCCGAGATCGCATAAGGGAAATGAAGCCATCTAGGCGATCATTGATCGTTTGACAAAAGTGTATCACTTTATCCCGAATAGGAAGGACGATTCGGTGGAGAAACTAGCAAAATTGTACGTGGAGAATATTATACGACTGCACGGTGTGCCCCGTAGCTTCGTGAGTGACTGAGATGGGTGCTTTACGTATACTGACTGTAGGTTTGTGCATCAACTGTTGAGGACCAAGCTGAAGTTTAGTACGGATTTTCATCCGCAGATGGATGGTCAGACCAAGAGAGTCAACAGGACGATGGATGATATGCTTCACATGTGTGCCCTGGATTTCGGTATGAGGTGGGAGTATCACCTATATATAATTAAGTTCATGTACAACAACAGCTACCAGACGAGCATTCAAATGGCGACCTTCGAGACCCTATATGGTAGGAAGTGTTGTACTCTATTGTCATAGTTGGAGACGGGCGAGTCCAAGTTGTATAAGTAGAAGGAAGTTGAAGATGCGACTTCAATTGAGCAAACAATCCAGGAGAGATTATTGATTGCTCAGGATAGACAAGCTAAATAATATAATGTCAAGCACAGGAACGTCGAGTTCGTCGTGGGCGATTGGGTATATTTGAAGATCAAGTTGTTCAAAGGGTTGTCTAGGATTCGACGCTTGAAGAAGCTAAGTCCAAGATACCTTGGACCGTTTGAGAAGCTGGAGCGTATTGGCGAAGCTGCCTACCGGTTGAAACTATCCGTGGAATTGAGTGGTTGACACGACGTATTCCACATATCGATATTGCAGAAGGCGGTGTAAGAGCCTACAAAAGTGATTGCTGTAGATCTAGTACCAATGAATGGTGGGTTGACAACGAAGGTCAAACCTATTCATATTGAGGATGTAGAAGTCAAACAACTTCATAATAAGGAAATCAGAATGGTCAAGGTCCGTTGGGACAACTGTGGCTGAGAGGTGCTATCATGGGAGCGGGAGCAAACCATGAGGTCGGAGTTCCTCGAATTGTTCGATTGAGGTACACGTTGTAACTATTGTTACTTCTTTAAAAATTTTCCTGTAATGCATAATTTCGAGACAAAATTCTTTAAGTGGGGGAGATTTTTAATGCCCCAAGAATTTTGAAGTAGGAAAAAGGGTTGACTGGAATTTACCACCCGACACTAGGCCTAACACTTGCGGTAGCTCCAGGATAGTTGGCCAGAGGCATCGAGAGCGTTGAGTGGACTCAACTGGCATCGAGTGCTATCGTGCGACGTGCGGGATATCACGCGGCAATAGCAGGCATTGAGAGAGTCGATAGCGTCAAGTTGAGCTATTGCCCGACGGTAGTATTATCGCTAGTGGTAGTAGGGTCAATTAATTTAACAGAGCTCTCGGGTTGTTACTGCGCGGCGGTAACAAGTATCTCGCGGCGATAGCATTGGTGGTCTTTTCGTAACCGATGCCAGGTACCGCTTGGCGGTAATTACCTATCGCGTGGCATTAGAGATTCTGTAACCACATAGCTACGTGTCGACATATGATTGGAGGGCTAGGGCGGTTATACGCGAAATGAGGCGTTAAATAACGGTACCACACTGCGGTAGCTAGTTACCACGCGGTGGTAGCTCAGTTTATAATGCTAGTTCGACCGTTTCACTTTATTACTTTGGAGTTTGAGAACTTCGCTTGGTTTTCTGAAGGAGGAGCAGCAGTGCCGGAATGGGGAGTTTACGCCGCTTTTTGAGATTCGGAGTTCGGATTCGCAAAGAGAGTTCAGATCTACAGAGGCAAGGTCGGAGTAGTCGATTTCAACTGTCTAGATTTCTCCCATGGTGCCAAAGAGGACTTTAAGGGTACTAATCCTCTTCCTGGGAAATGTAAAGACCTTTCTTTTGGAAATAGAGGGTTGACGCTCCACGAACGCGTGAAAGTGGTTCTTCCGACGGGTAGATCTGTGTATCCCCATTAGTTTGAATTTAGATCTGAAATTAAAGTATGGAATAGGCATGTTGTGTAAAGCCCATCCAGACGGGCTGGTCTGGATTGGTTATGTTATATGCTTTGTATTTCGGAGATGAATCCGTGGTAATCATGTAGATTTTCGGTGCCACGGGGCGTGAAGATTACTGCGTTGAGAGTACTGGGGTAGTCTCCAGGAAAACACCCGAGTAAGGGGAATAAGCGATAGTCTTTCCCCTGTCGCGCGTAGGTAGTGCTACCGACAACGTTAGCTCCTTATGAGCAATGTATTTTTGAGAAGACTTTCTCGTGGAGACCTGAGGGCTATTGTTGTGAGGCCTATCTTGTAGAGACTTGGGGGCCGCATTTTTGGAGCGTGAGCTTAATCTGCTCAGCTTAGGTGGCCGTGAGTGCTAGCCTAGGATCATAATATTGTTATGAATCGTATGGATGGGAAATGGGATGCTGACCTGCATCGTGGCATATTGCGTCCGACAATTTGAGCATATGGAAATAGCTGAACTGCACCCAACCCTATGTCGATCGACTTCAGGCGATTCAAAGTGTGAATTTAAAGTCACCTTGACTTTATCGTAGCCATAGGGGTGTTGTATTTGGCTTTGACCCTAAAAGTCTCGAATGCTCAAACGTTGCTAACCGTCATAGAGCATGGAGGTGTGACCCTTGAGGTCCTGTGCACCAAGAATGGGCCCTGGGAGCACGGGGAATTGGGCGTTTGTGCCAACATCTGTGGCGAATGGTGCTTAAGTTGCACGTTCAGATTGCCATATTGTGATTATGCTAATACCTACAGGGAAGGAGCACCACAACCCCGAGTGAGGGGTAGGGTCGTTATAATTTGGTCAGCTAATGATGACCATTGCTTTTGTTTGCCACCGTTGTAGTGGAATGTTGCTTGCAGGTGCAGCTGAACCAAGCGGGAAATAGCGGGCTGAAGCCCAGGATAGCTATGCTGGCCCTCGAAGGCCAAAGCGAATTGCCTGTTTTGTTTATTTATTTCTCATGTGTGGTCGGCCTTCGGCTGATGTATGCAATATAGTTTAATTTGAGTAAACCTTGTAAGGCCTTAAGGCCAAGTCTTATTTATGTATTTTTTTTTTACATTCCTAGTTGTGGTAGTGGACATTCATATTGTTGTTGATGTTGGAATCCTAATTCTAATTTGGGTAAGGATTACTATTAGGATGCTTAGATTGACCCATATTGTATAGTCTAGGGTCATAGGATTTTCTAGGGTTTTGATTTTGAAGATTTCAAGTTCAGGAAATTCAGTTCGACGATAGTAAAACTCAACTAGACGGTCGAACTCAACTCGATGATCGTCGATCTTAGATCGACGAACTCAGAGTTCCTTCTCTGAGTTGTGCTAGACAAAAGTCCAGCTGTGATCGACGAACTGTGAGCTAATATCAGAATCTCAGCTCGACGAAGTGCCTTATCAGCTCGACGAACTTAGAGCTCCGTTCGATGATCGTCTACCTCTAATCTGCCATCTCAGCTCGATGACAGCAAGTCTAAGCTCGATGATCACTGAGCTCAGATCCACGAATAAGCATCTTCATCTCGATGATCTCTGAACTTAGGTCGACGAATTTCTTGCTCAGTTCGATGATTTCCAAATAGAGTTTTAGACAGTTATTTCTTTCCAGAAACATATTATTTTCAAGGCTTAATTTCAGGCAAATTATTCTGAAGACAGAATATTCTAATGGGATTAATTTCAGGCAGTTATGGCTCTGACATTTAATGTAATATATTCTTATGAATATAGCCATTTAGAGGTAGATTTAAATGTGAATATTATCACAGAGTTAAATGCTAATCTTTTTCCAAGGCAGTTACCTTTCTAGGGAATGCTCCAGCTGTTCAGAATGAATTCAAATATTTGAATTCCTCAAGCATACAGATATAGAACATCATCAGAAGTTTTTCTTCCTTAAGAGATACACACAGATAGTTACAGGCTTACTGATTCAAATTTTCTACCTCAAGCTTTTCTTCCAGCAAACAATCATCATTCTGAGATCAATTTCATAATCATTAAAATACATATACTGTAAGGAGAAATTTTCTTTGAAGGACTACACCCTAAAGCAAAGCTTCCACTCCTGATTAAATTTCTATAACTCAGGGGGAGCTTTGATAGCATCAACAAAATCCACTAGTCTTCTTAGAACATTGAGACTAAGAAGACAATATCATTTTTTCTTTTCCATTTCCTGTGTACAAGGTTTTAACTCCCTTCAAAAGTTATCCCTTTGGTTATTAAGTCTCCTGACCAAAAGACTTATTTTTGCTTTTGAGAACCTGGTCAAAAGCTCAAAGGGTTGTTAGATCTCCCTTGAAAATAGATCTTATGATAGCAGGGCACCTGAGTAAAAAACTATGGTGGCAGAGCACCTGATCAAAAACCTATAGTGGATTCCTACTAATGTGGTAGAAGAGTGGATGTACCCAAGTTTCAGGGGAACTACTATAAAATCTGTGTCGTCTGTTTTGCCTTTGCTTTCTATTTCTGTGCTGAATGTTTCCTTTATATATATATATATATATAATCTAGAATTAGTGTGATCTATCCCTTCACTTTCAATTGGTATCAGAGGGTGAGGTTGTTGGGTTTCAGAGGCTAACACCTGAACCAACAGATCTTTGATAGATCTCACTCTAGTGTCCTTTTATATCATGGCACAAAATAAGGAGTACTCAAGCACCAGACCTCCAGTGTGCAATTTTAACAAGTTTTCATTTTGGAAAGCAAGGATTAGGCTTTATGTGAATTCTATTGATGAAGACATATACAATTCTATTTTGACATGTCCCCCTACACCAACTGCAATAACAAGCACAAGAGCAGTTCCACCACCTGAGTGGACTGATGCTCAGAAGAAATTAAAAATTGAAGATACTAAAGCCATGAACATTTTGGCTCAATCAATGTCTGATGAAATTTTTTAGGAAGTTGTTGAATGCTTTTCAGCAAAGGATATTTGGAACTCTCTCACAGCTATGATTACTGAAACATGGAGTGAATCAGATTCAGAAACTTCATCTTGTACAACTGAAGATGAAGAAGAATCAAGAGCAAGAGAATTCTGTCTAATGGCAATAAATGCATCCTGCAATAATTATGATTCAGAATCTGAGTCTGAAGAAGACCAGGTAATCTCCTCTTTTGATTTCACTTCAAAACATTTAAAAATAGATTTTAAATTATTATGTGAAGATTTGATTCAATTTGAGAAGGAAATATAACTTCTCAGAGAGAAATTAACTGAACAAATATTCTATCTTTTGAAAACATAAAACTTAAAGAAGATTTAAAAAATGATCTTGAACAGATAGTTTCTTTAAAATCAGCAAAAGGGAAAGAAAAGTTAGAAGATTTAGATAAAGTAACTAAAGTTTTACATAATATTAAACAAAAACAAATTAAGAATTCTCAGAAAAATTATGTTCAAAATATTTAATCGAACCGAGATCGACGAAATCAGCAATCATTCGCCGAATTCCGATCGACGAACTATGAACGCTAGATTTTAGTATAATTATCAAAGAAACTATGATCGATGAAATCCATATGGTTCGTTGAACAAAGATCGATGAACGTGGAACACAGAAAACAACTACTATCATTCTGTTAATGGAGCTCGACGAACCACTTTCATTCGTCGAACTCAGATCGACGAAATCAATATGATTCGTCGAACTCAAACTTTCAAAAAAAAAAATAGATTTATTTCAAAAATATAATCGAACACAAAAATTTATGAATCCTTTTACTCAATGGATCATCCCACCTAGGAAACATCATCCACTAGGATATAAAGATCAACCAGAGTGTTCTTATATTTCCAATTATTGTTATGAAAGAAAATTAGGACCCAAGGTAACCTAGGTCGATGAAAAAGTTCAGTTGTCTACCTAAATCACCTAGAGGGGGGTGAATAGGTGAGTTGTGCGTCTTTTTGCGGAATTAAAATTTAGAGACTATGCACACAGATCAATCAAGCATTCACAGACGACAAAAGATTTACAGTGGTTCCCCAACCTTGGGTACGTCCACTTTCGCTCACCGATCTAGCAAACCACTAGACTCGGCTACTCCACTATCTCGGATTGAAAAACCAATCCTACGTCTCGGAACAACGTTCCTACAAACTCGATCCAAACGGATCTACACTCTGAAGGTAAAACTTCTTACAACTCAGAGAAAATTCTCCTACAAGAAATAAGTTGAGAGAAACAAAAATAAAAACAGTAATCTTCAAATCTTGAAACGATTTGCCTAGATCTTCTTCTTGTAGACGTTGAGGCTTTATCAGAAAAATTGAAGAAGATGTCTTGGCAAAACTAGATCTGAAAATTTCTCTTGACTTCACCAGATCGGAGAAAGAGATGATGAAGAACAAACAGAATATCTCGATCTGGAAATCAAACTTGATCTGAATCTTGAAGTCGAAAAACCCTAGCCATGGCGAGAAGGAGATCGTCGGTAGCGGTGACGGCTTTCGTTTTGGAGAGAGAAACACAATTCAGAATACTTTTAGAATAATCTGATGGCTTGAATGAATATGATTATTAGCATTAGGGTTAGTTGGTCTTGACAAGACCTATTTATAAGATATCCCCTAACTGTCATAATTATTCTTAATGATGTACACGTGGACCAATCACGTCAACGGATTTGAAAATACCTTCAAATCTGGACTTAGAGAAATTTCTGAAAAACGGATTGATATACTCGAGTAATCATATACCTACTAGAGTACTTGAAGTCATTACTCGAGTAAGGGAGAAAGAGACTACACGAGTATTTACTTAGAAAAATATCCAGAATTGAGGAGCAGATACTCGAGTAGATAAAGACATACTCGAGTGCGAAGCTGATTACTCGAGACAAAGAAGTTGGACTACTCGAGTATAAGATGGGTTACTCGAGTAAGAGAGTCCAACTACTCGAGTGAATAGAAGAAGTACTCGAGTAAGATACTTAGAGAAATTTCTTAGAAGGGAAAACAAGATACTCGAGTACTGAAAATGAACTACTCGAGTCAATGAGATCTACTCGAGTATATGGATAAACTACTCGAGTAAAGTACTTAGAAAGTTTTCTGAGATAGAGAGAAAAGAATTACTCGAGTATAGAATCTAGACTACTCGAGTAGTATATAGACTACTCGAGTATTGGAATTTAACTACTCGAGAGGAAAGAATCTACATGAGTCCCTGACTTATGTCACTCGAGACAAATAACTTAACTACTCGAGTGTAAAAACTGACTACTCAAGTATTTAACTTAGAAAAATTCTGAGAGGAGAAACTAGTGATTCCAGTATGAGAATTCAACTACTCGAGTACCTTTTCACTTACTCGAGTATGAATACATCTACTCGAGTAAATGACTTAGAGAATTTTTCTTCATTGAAATTCTTTTATTCAAAGATGGTCACCAACACTTCTATGTCCAATCAATCCAAGTGCTTGTAATATGAAGTGTATCCAAATATAGAGGTTACACATGGGTCAACACCATGGATCACACAATAAGGGATTATATTGTATTGTCATGTGTTTGATGACCCATTGTAGACTGACATTGGTCTATACTTGGAAATATAGTCCTACAAACACATAACTCAAGCAAGGCATCAAATACAACTTAATTCATCTTAGTTCTAGGGTGACTTTGTACAAATCTGGGTTATTGTGGATGTAATACCCAACAATCTCCCTCTATTTGTAGAAGTCAGAACCCTCTACACTAAGGTGAATTATATCAAAGTTGAAAGAGCAATTATATAAATATTGAGCATAAATTAAAATGCAGTAAACTACTAAATAAAGGAAAGATCAACAAAATTAGGATTATATATAATCAGAAATATTTTAAATTCCTTTTCTATAACAAATAAGTTCTCATTCCAAAAGAAAATGTCTTTCATTTGCTCTGATGCTGCTGAGAATGTTGCTGTTGTCTATCAAGATTTTCTTGCTATCTTCTCTGATAACAGAAAGGCTTTGGGTAATATTTCGGAGGTCTGGGAGGAGCATTGGGATTATTCCTCCCATATTCCCTATCATGGATTCTTCTCTTGGTCATGGACTTTTCATAAAGCTCCCATTTTGTTTAACTGTAGTGAATATTTTTGTTCTCATCGAAGTCCATCACTAGCTTCAAAGTATCAAGGATTAATGATTTTGAAGTGGGGCTCCAAATTTCAGCAAACTCTTGGATATTCCTTCTCTCTGCCTCTGGATTAGGAAAGGATCTCTTGACAGAAGGTCCCTTTCCATACTTCCTTTTCTTCGGAATATGAATTTCTGGTAGGTCTTTAGGAATATCATCTTCCCATACTTGGGAGTAGGAATCTGGAGGAGGGCCACCTTCCCCTTCAGGTCTCAGAGAGAAGGTGGGGATTTGAGCAGACATCTGGACTTGCTGAGCTTCAGCAAGAGGATCAGATTATGAGGAATGATATTTGGGTCTGCTTGGAAGTTTGGAAAAATCTGATTATGAACCCATACAGCAGTGTCATAGGTGTGAAACTTGACTGACTGAATTTATGCTAAAACATCTTTGTTGATTTCTTTCATTCTTTCATCCCAGAGAGTCCTGACAGAAGTGTCAAATTTTGCAATTTGTTCTTTCACAAGGTCCTCCCCCTTTCTGAATTCTACACATAGCTGATCTATAGTCTCTGTTTTGAAAATGCCAACCTCTTCGCATACATTCATAACATGTTCTTGAGCTTTCTTTTCCAACTTTAACAGATTGTTAGCCAAAGTTAAGGACTGATTCATTACTTCACCAACACTAGTGATAGTGTGGTCTAGTGCTTTTCCACCAATCTTAAAGAGAAATTTTAATTGATTTGTATTGTGCTGAATTTCTGCAAATCCTCTACTCATCTCTTGTTCAAGAGTAGAAACTTTATCTTGCACTGTCTTTAGAGAGGCATCAGAGTGATTTCTCTGGTCTAGGAGCATTTGCTCAATTTTGCTAAGCAGTTCAGAAGAGGAGACACTGCCTGAGGCAGATGTAGAGGTAAAAGCAGGAGCAGAAGCTGTTATAATTGCTGGGGGAGGAGGGGCAACCCATGGAGGGATTTCTTCAACAATGACTTAGCTGAGAGATCTAGTAGTGATGACTAAATCTTCTTCTTCCTCACCATGGAAAGTGGGAAGAGAGAAATCCAAATTTCTCATAGGAGCATCAGCAGGCTCTGGA
Source organism: Platanthera zijinensis (assembly GCA_039513925.1). Taxonomy (NCBI): domain Eukaryota; kingdom Viridiplantae; phylum Streptophyta; class Magnoliopsida; order Asparagales; family Orchidaceae; genus Platanthera; species Platanthera zijinensis. Next base: position 76,711,054 of record CM077079.1, read on the forward strand.
GATAGAGGAGTCTCATCTAAAATTAGAATAGTTTATGCAACTTTCTCTTGAGTTAGAGTAGGGGGTGACTTGGGAGAAGGTGAGGATGCTGGAGAATTTTTTGTAACTAGAACTGTAGTATGGTCTTCAACTTTGTCTTCTTGGAGCAGAGGCACATCTTATCTAAGCTATTCAATCATCTTATTTATATCATAAGATGTTGAGTGGAGGATTTCTTGGACCTGAGTATCTGATGGAAGTTCTTCTGATGGAGATAGAGGGATGGAGGTAGCTAGAGATGGGGTATGGTTGATGTGTTGTTGCTGTTCTGGAGAAGCAGGAGGAGTGGGTGACTTATCATGAAGACTTGATGAGGTAGGATCCCTCCCCCTCAACTACTGCACCAGAAGTGCCAGCAGCTTGATTTGGAGAGGGAGATGGAGTCCTGTCATCAGAGGCTGAGGTTTCTTTTGAGGCTAGCTAATCATGGGCTCTGGCAGCTTGAACTGGATTCTTGATCTTCAGCTCCCATCTCTAAATCGATGAAATTGATACTTTCTTCATATGATGTAGAACAGTACCTTTGGAGAAATTGAAGATTTCTGGATTTATCTTATGGAGGAGAAGGGAGATAATTTGAGCATAGCTTGGGGTCTTGATGCTTTCTTTAATCTTATCTAGAATAAGCATACCAAATTAAAATTTCTTGCGGCAGACTATTACTTGCATTATGTCAAACATATTATAAGAAATATCTCTGATAGAGTAGGTTTTGCAGAGGAGAATATTTGTAATGACATCAACTAGGAATTTTCCCTCTGGATTGAAATCTGACCTATTAAGAGAAAAGGATTCAGGACATACACCACAAAATTAGCAACTTCGGTCCGACTCTTCCGGACCTAGGTTGTCTTCTTCGTCGACGATGGGCATGCGAAGTAGAGTTGCGACAGAGGTTTTATCTAGCTTTATCTTAATACCTTTCACTTTGGACTTGATAACTTTGCCATTTCTCTTCACTTTGGCATTCTTAAAGAATTCCTCTACTTCTGGGAATAGGATTTAGCACAGTTGTTGAAGAATGAAGTTGAGTACGGCGGTGTCAAAAAGAATTAGATGATTGAGGAAATCATCTAAAATATCTGCAATACTGGCTGGAATAAGTTTGGAACCAATTCTAATCTTAGATGGAGGAGCCATCATCCAGAAATCAGGAGAAACTGGAGCGGGGAAGACGAATGCTCTACAACTGTTGGCGGAAGATGAAGAGACCGTGACTTACTCGAGAGAAGATTGATTTGTGTAGAGAAGGTGTTGGAACCCCTAGGTGATTTTGGCTAGGTTCTCTTCTTAGGTTGTGACCCATATTGTATAGAAGGGTCAAATTTTATGTGTTTCTAGAGTCTACGCCATGTTCTTAGAGTCAACAGATCAAAGGACCAACCTATAACACTGCCAAAGACTCAAGACTTAGAGAAATCAAGAATTAGAAAAAGAAATCTACATTCGTCGATCTCAGGTCGACGATAGTCGTGCTCAGCTCGACTAACTCATAGCTAAAATCTTCGAGCTTAGCTCGACGAACTCCGTTCTCAGATCGACTAACTCTTCAACATTCAGCGCCATAATTTACTCAAAGCCAAGGCTGACTCAGAGACAAAGAACACTCGACGCAAGATGTGTTATTCACTCAACGCCGACAGATTGACCAAGTTCTTAGGTCGACTAACTTCACAGTCTCAAGTCGACAAACATTGAGCGTAGAATTAGTCAGTTTATGCATAACAGTTGATTCATAGAGCTCAGGTCGACGAAAGCTGATCTCAGTTCGACGAAGGCTGATCAGAGGTCTACGAAATTTCAGGTCGACGAAAGCTGATTAGAGGTCGACGAAAGCTGATCTCAGGTCGACGAAAACTGTAATATATTTTGTTATTTATTCTTTCTCTTTCTGTCTCATCATTTTAGATCTATTATAGGATATTAATTCCCTAGTAAATCAATGCACTTATATTCTCTGAATAGAGCCGTTACTGGTAGTATTGATTACTAATATCCTCCATGGAATTAATTGCTTATATCTCGAGACAGACATCGAATAGAATAATTGACAGCATTCTTGCCGTTTTTCGTTCCCAAGATTTCGGCTGAACATTTATTGCAGAGTTTTTTTTGAATTCGACTAAGTTGTAGTTATCTGATACATATCTCCCTGCCAAGAAAACCACAAGATAGAGAAGAGCAGAGATTTATCATCAACTAGAGTCACAACAAAGAAAACATCCGAAAGTGCAGTGAAAAACATCTCTCAGAAAATTGACTGATCTCAAGAGAAGAAGAAAGAACAACCATCACCATCAAGAGTCTTTCTTTCTCTCCCTCTTTTTTTTCAGGGATCTCAAGTGACAGCAACATTCAAATCAGTCAAGGATCTCAGAAAAGCTGAAGGCCTACTGACCCTTTTACAAAGCTTCCTCTCCTGAACCATTCAATATCTTAGGGGGAGCTTTGTCATCAACAACTTAGAATCCACATAGTCTTCTCACCGTGTTTTGAGAAAAGAAGACTTTCATCAAACTCTCATCCCACCTCTGTACAGGGTTTAATTCCCTTCAAAATTATTCTGGTTGCAAGTCTCCTTCCAAAAGACTTTAGGTTTTGTTTTTGAGCACATGATCAAAAGCTCATTGGTGGCAGTCACCTGAACAAAACCTGTAGTGGATTCCTACCTAGGGTGGTAGAAGAGTAGATGTACCCAAGTTTGGGGAACCACTATAAAATTCTTATGTTGTTTGTGTGTCTGTGATCTTCTCTTGTGCTTGTGCTGTGATATAATGTTTGTTGTGTAGCTTAGTTACTTTTCTCTAGTTCACTTGCTGCACTTGTACACTTACCTTTTATTTCAGCAAAAGGGAAAAGTTTTCAAAAACTCTATTCACCCCCCCCCCCTCTAGAGTTATTAAAAGCTTACCCTATCTTTCAATTGGTATCAGAGGAGGTTAATCATATCATACAGGTTTACACCTGGATTAATCAAGCTCCTCAGGATAAACTCTGAATAAACTTTAGTAGTCTCTCTGATTATATTTTAGTTTCTGATATCATGGCACAAAATAAGGATTATTCCAGCACCAGACCTCCAGTTTGCAACTTGCAAAAGTTTGGAATCTGGAAGGCAAGAATCAAGCTGTACATGAACTCTATTTATGAGGATATTTTTAATTCTATCTTGACAGGACCACCAGCTCCAGTAGCCTCTACCTCAACTTCATTAAATCTCAGTGCAGTGCCTCCTCCAGACCAAGTTGATGCACATAAGAAGGCAAAGATTGCTTATGCCAGAGCCATGAACATACTAGCCTAAACTATGTAAGATGACATATTTCAGAAGGTTGTTGAATGTACATCTGCCAAAGCTATTTGGGATTCCCTCAACCAAATGGTAGCAGGCTCTGCTGATGAGAGGAAGGACAGAAGATCAAACCTCATATCCTAATATGAGAACTTCAGAAAAGATGAAGCAGAATCTGTAGAAGTAATATACAACAAGCTGAGCTCCATCATCAGTGAGCTCAGAACATTGGATAAAGAAATCACTTTAACTGAAGTCAATGACAAGATCCTCATGTGCTTCCCTAGAACATGGGATTCCAGAATCTGGCCATCAAAAAATCCAGAAGCATGACTGAAATCTCAACAAAATCTCTACTTGGAAAGCTCAAATCCTATGAGCAACTGGTCAAGTCAAGAGAAGCTGCAGTTGAACCAAAAGCTTCAACACCTACCAGGAAGGAACAAAACTTAGCACTCAAAGTTGCAGAAGAATCTCCCAGCCTATCTGCCAATGAAGAAATTATGAGTCTCTTTGCTAAGAGATTCTATAAAATGGCAAGAAAGGACTTCAGGAGGAAGCCTTCAAGGAATGAAGATAAACCCAGGTATGATAAGACCCCTTCTAAAAAAGTTGTCTATTTTGGGTGCAGGAAACCAGGACATTTCATCTCAGAATATACAGATGCTCAAAAGAAAGACAGAAGGCATGAGAAGGAGTCAAGAAGACATCAACACAACAAGGCCTCATCCAGCAAATACAAAAAGAAGGAGAAGGGCTTTGTGGCTGAAACCTGGAGTGATACTGAAGATGAAACATCCTCATCAAGTTCCAGTGAAGATGATACAGAAGAAAAAAAGGCAAGAGAAGTTTGCCTTATGGCAATAGATGCTGGAAGTAGTAGATCAAACTCAGATGAATCAGAAGATGAAGAATTCCTCTCTAAAGAGGATAAGGTAATTGCTTCATATGATTTTCAGTCTAAAGAATTCAAATATGAATTTAAACTATTATGTTTAGACCAAATAGGATCTGAGAAGAAAATCAAATTTCTCAGGAAAAAACTATTAGAACAAGAAAAAATCATTGCTGATAATGACAAATTTACTGAAGAATTAAACCTAGCTAATCAACAAATAATGTTCCTAAAATCTGAATTAAGTAAGGCTAAAGAACTAGAAGAAACCTTAAATGGTAGAAGTTTACAACTGATATACATAACTAGCACAGTCAATACAAGATCTAGTAATAACAAACTAGGATTAGGAGCCTCATCTAGTGAACCAATCCTTATTCAAAAAAATCAACTATCAAAACCCATAAGTTTTATTTCTGAAAATGATAAGAAGAATACTGAACAAGTAGAGAAAGTCAATGAAGTGCTTAAACAACTAGACCTTAAGAAAACAAGTCAGAAAAAGAAAAACACACAATATAACTATGTTCAGCAAATCTCATCGAACTCAGAACGACGAAATTGGTATAGTTCGTCGAACTCAGAACGACGAACTATGAACGCAAATAATAATGTAATCTATTCTTCGAACTGGGATCGACAAAACTAGTATGGTTCGTCGACTAGAGATCAACGTTTTTGGGGATCTGAGAATGGATACTTCCATTCTTCGAGCAGAGATCGAAGAACTCAACCCCGATCGTCGTTCTCAGGTCGACGAACATACCCAATTTTGTCAGATCTAGTTCATAACAAGAGTAATCTAAAAACTAATAAATCCTTTAATCCCTTTAGTCAGTGGGTCATACCTCCTAGAAGGTATCATCCTTTAGGTTATAAGGATCAACCTGAATGCTCTTTTATTTTTAGTTTTTGCTATGTTAAACAATAAGGACCCAAGGTAACCTGGGTCAAAAACTGCTAATCCTCTTTGCAGGTAGAAGAGAACCCTGTCACTCAAAACAAGTGGTACCTGGACAGTGGTTGCTCTAAACATATGACAGGTTGCAAAGAATGCCTAATCAACTATAAAACCAAGACTGGACCTAAAGTAATCTTTGGGGACTCGGGCTTTAGACTGATAGAAGGCTATGGTGACTTCAACTGTGGAGCTGTCACATTCAAAAAGGTGACTTATGTAAATGGTCTAAAGCATAACCTAATATCAGTAAGCCAACTATGTGATACAGGTTATCAAGTAAGCTTTAATAACTCTTTATGTGTTATTTCTTTAAACAACACAACTGTTTTAACAGGAACTAGACAAGGCAACATCTACATAGTAAACTTTGAATCAGCTAAATCTGAAATCTGTTTATTCAATTCGGTTAGCATTCAAACTACTTTATGGTACAAAAGACTAGGACATGTAAATCATAAAAATATAGCTAGGTTATCTAAGGGCAATCTTGTAAGAGGTTTACCTTCTGGTCCCTACAAGAAGGAAGGCCTCTGCAGGGCTTGTCAACTAGGCAAGCATACTAAATCTAGTTTTAAATCAATTAATAAGAGTGATTCACCTAGAATTTTGTATTTGCTCCATATGGACCTTTTTGGTCCAATTGTTGTACAAAGTCTAGGATGAAAGTCTTATACATTAGTTATTGTAGATGACTTCTCCAGATTCACATGGGTTTTCTTTTTGAGAGCTAAGTCAGATACTTTTCAAGTTCTTATAGATTTTCTCAAGAACATACAGATTGAGTATTCTACTCAAGTTACATTGATCAGAAGTGATCATGGCACTGAGTTTGAATCTCTTCTTATGCTAGAGTTCTGTAGGAAAGAAGGTATAAGACACTGCTTCTCAGTTCCCAGAACTCCTCAACAAAATGGAGTAGTTGAAAGGAAGAATAGAACACTCATTGAAGCTACATGTATATTGCTTGCAGATGCTTACTGTTGGGTACATTGGAAAATGTGTACCTGATTTGAAGAAGCCCAACCTAGCTCAATGATATACATCAAGGTGTATTTGATGTTGTTTTTGAGTTGACATGTGCAGGTGAAGAATTGATAAAGTATGCAGAAAAATTCTAAGTCCAAGTGTCAACACAGAGAAGGATGTGTCGACACATAGAAGAAATTAGTCGACATAACACTGGGAAGCAGTGTCGACACAGAGGAAGTGTGTCGACACATAGCAGTTAGTCTACAACTACACTGGGAAAAAGTGTCGACACAGAAGAAGTAAGTCGACACAACACTGGGAAAATGTGTCGACACAGAAGAAAAGTGTCGACCTCAACATTGGGAAAATGTGTCGACACAGAAGAAGTAAGTCGACACAACACTGGGAATTTGTGTCGACACAGAAGAAAAGCGTCGACCTCAACATTGGGAAAATGTGTCGACACAAAAGGATATAGTCGACCTCAAGTTTGTCGACACCAGCAGTATGTGTCGACACAGAAGAATATAGTCGACCTCAAGTTTGTCTACACCAGCAGAATATGTCGACACTTTGTGATTAAGTCGACACATTACAGCAGAGTTAAAAGAAGACTGTGTCGACACCTGAAGGCTAAGTCGACACTTACTAAGTTATGATTCTACAAACAACTGTGTCGACACACAGGACTTGTGTCGACACACTAAAGAGTCAAGACCAAGTTATTTTCAGAAGAAGCTGTGTCGACTCAAAGGCAACTTAGTCGACATCACTGAAGACTGTGTCGACACCAAAGTCAATTGTGTCGACACAGATAGACAGATGGTCTCGACACTTTCAGACAGACTGTCTCGACAACTTGTGGTTCAAGACTAAGGCACAGGACTTGTTTGAAGACTTGACAGTTGTGGGTTGCCACCGGTTAACTGAAGCTGTCAGACTTGTCAGAAAACGGTTAGAAACCGGATCAGCCGGTTACCATGAAGGAAGTCTATAAATAGACAGATTCAGAAGGAGAAAAAATAACAACACACCCTTTTGAAATATATTGTTGAGAATCAAAAAGGTAGAGAAGGATTACAATCCAATTCATTTCAAGAAAGTGCTAGGCACTTAAGAAGATCTTCTCCGGAAGATCTAAGAAGACTATCTAAGGATAGATCAAAGAAGAGTTCTAATCAAAATTCAGAAGAATCATTCAAAGTGCTGGATAGAGCCAGAATTTGAAGAAGAAGAAAGAAACCACCAGTGGATTCTCAAGAAGCTGTTTGGAAATCAACTCAGCTAAGTTCATATTCAAGAAGCTTTGAAGAAAGCTCAGATACAGTTGATTTCATCAGCTGATCAAGAATTGTCTTGGCCTTTTCTCTCTCAATTTAGGCAAGACGGTTAGATAAACTTTTCTATATTTCTGTAGGATCTGTTCACACAGATCTGAGTTGTAAGCCTATGTTATAAAGGCTGAGTGTAGGAGTGTTGTACTCTGAGTGGTAGGGCTGTGTGCCTGAGTGTAGGAGAAGGGTCTTCTCTGAGTTGTAGGCCTTGGGGCAAGGCTGAGGTAGGGCTATTGTGCCTGAGTTGTAGGAACCAGTTGGGTTCTGAGTTGTAGGATCTGTTGATCTGAGATTAGTGGAAGTTTGGCCGAATCTAGCATACAGCTAGATAGGTGAAGGGGGAAAGTGGATGTACCCAGACCTTGGGGAACCACTATAAAACAGTGTGCAATCTGTGATGTTTTATTTTCTGTGATTGCTGTGATTATTGTGTTAGCCATTAAGTTGAATTCTGCCTAAAAGTTTTTATAAACAAGTAGAACCTATTCACCCCCCCCCCCTCTAGGTGTTTAGGTTGTCTTGAAAGTTAAACTATCAAGTGGTATCAGAGCCAGGTTCCTCAAAAAGGACTTAACAGTCTGAGGTAGATCTGAAAGGCAGATTCAAGATTCAAGAAGATGGGTTCTGGAGAGAATCATAAGGAGCTAGGGTCTATGAAATTACCCATATGCAGGAAGGAAATCTTTGGGATCTGGAAAGAAAGAGTCGGATTGTTTATGAAAGCATCTGACCCAAGAATTTACATCACAGTACAGGAAGGCCCCTTCATTCCAATGAAGGTATCAGTTCTTGATGCAAATATCCAAACTCCAAAGACTTATTCAGAAATGACCAAGGATGAAATCATCTTGGCAACCATGGACAAAAGGGCACAGAACATCATTGTTAGTGCCATAGATGATTCAACATTTCAGAATCTGATTCACTGCAAGACCTCCAAGGAGATGTGGGACACATTGATTGTCTACATGGAGGGATCTGAAGAAGTAAGGCTGGACAGGAAGTCTATGCTAAATCAGGAGTATGAAAGCTTTAGACAAGGAAAATCTGATAGCATAACTGAGTGCTATAAGAAATTCTATAGGATTGTGAATGAGCTAATATCCTATGGAAGAGTCTTCAGTACCTATGAACTAAATGACAAATTCTTAAGATCCTTATCAAAGGATTGGGATACAAAGATCTGTGCCATAAGAGAAGTGGCTAAATTGGCAGAGATATCTCCTCCAACCCTGTTTGGAAAGTTGCTATCCTATGAAATGCAACTAATGGTGAGGAAGGAGGAGGAAAGAAACTCAAGAGGAGAGCTTAGAGAAAAGACTGTGGCATTCAATGCTGAAGCCACTAGAAAGAATAGGAGGATATCACCATCTCCTCCTAAGGAAGTTACAGAAGATAGTTCTGAAAGTTCAAACAAGGATTCTGAAAGCTGTGATTCAGATGCAGATTTTGCTGCATTCACAAGACAATTCCAGAGGTTCTTGAAGAAGAAGCAGTGGAAGTCTAGGCCTTCCCCTTCACAGCAAGTTGATGACTATTATAAGAAGAAAAGGTCATCAAGGAATGAGGAGAGCAGATCAAAGCCCAGTAGAGCCACTACTTCAAAGATTGTCTGTTATTGTTGCAATAAGCCTGGACATGTAGTGGCTGATTGTCCTGACAAGAGAAAGGAATCTTCAGAAAAGAAGAAGACTTATCACAAAGGCAAGAAGGAGAAATCCTTTGTAGCAAAGAAAAATAAGAGTCTGTCAGACCAGTCAACTTCAGAATCAGGATCTGAAGCTGAAGCATATATTGGACTATATGCTGCATCTGAGGAAGAGGAGTTTATGCAGTTGCTGGACTCCATCAATGAACATCAATGCATGGGGTTGATGATAAGATCAGAAGAGGACATATGCCAGAATCAGTCTGGTCCTAATGAGGTAAAATGTCCTTCCAGTACATCTGTTTGTAGTACAAGTGAAGAATCAGCTACATCTGCATCAAGTGATGAAGATGCATCTGAATATGAAGGAGATGTCTATCAATTGATAGACAAGTATGGGGACTTGTTGCAGGCCCTTAAGAAAAGCAAGAACCTGGTTAAAACTCAGGCTCAGGAAATTGCTGAACTAAGGGTTGCAACAAGTGAGTTAGAAAAAGTCCTTGATCAAAAATTAAATGAAATTGCCAAGCTGAAGAATATAACTATTATTCAGATGGGCACAATTAATTATACTAATGATCAAGTAAAGAGTCTGGAGGCCAGACTTAAAATTGAAAGGGATTTAGTGGCTAGTTACTCTAAGCCAAAATCTGTCTTACCCTTGATAGATGAATTTGTCACTCAAAAGGGTAAGGCTGGATTAGGATTTAAAGGTAACTCCAGGGCTGGCAGATTCAAGAGGAAAGGCAAAGCTCCTGTTCAGCCACTAAACCTTTCAGTCCCCATAAAGTTTAGTAAGGTGAAAGTGCCTTCTAACAAATATGATCATGAAGACATTCAAGGTCATATTAAGACTAATGTTCTGAAGAACAAGGGTGTTAATGCAAGCAGGCCTACCTATGGTCATAAACCCAATGGTTTTAAGAAATCAGTAGGTGAAGTTGCAACAGCACCAGCAATGAACAGATATTCTTCTGACAAGGATGTATCTAGATCTAGATACAATAAGTTTGAATGTTGGTGCTGTGGCAAGAGAGGCCATTTTGCATTAGACTGCTGGTATAACACAAGTGTTATAAAGAATAAGAGTCTACCTGTTAGAAGAGGTTATGATAACTTTATTAATGCTAACTTGAACCAAGGACCCAAGACTTACTTGGGTTCTAAGGGTAAGTAATTCTGTATTACAGGTGAATCCAAGTAACCATGCCCCTATATGGTACTTGGATAGTGGTTGTTCCAGGCACATGACTGGAACAAAGGGGCTGCTGAAGGAGTATTCATCTGTCAAAGATGGACCTAAAGTGATCTTTGGTGGATCTGAGAAGGGAGTCATCAAAGGGTTTGGTAACATTTCTTCTAACCTAATTACTATCACCCAAGTGGCCTATGTAAAAGGTTTGAAACATAATCTAATAAGCATAAGCCAGCTGAGTGATCTAGGATATGACATTTCATTTGGTAAGGATGGATGTCATATCAAAAGGTCAAGGGATCAAGAGATCATTTTGACTGGGTATAGGAAGAGAAATGTATATTGCCTTAATTTTGAATGTGAAAATAAGGCTTCCCCCATTTGTCTTGTAGCTGATGACAATGCTTCCCATTGTGTTAAGTGGCATAAGAGATTGGCTCATCTAAACTACAAGACAATTGGCCAACTCATTAGTAAAGAACTAGTGAGGAATGGGCCTCAAGTTAAGTGTATAAAGGAAGGGGTATGCTCAGCTTGTCAAAAGGGCAAGCAGACAAAATCCTCATTTCAAAGCCTTGAAAACAAGGATTCTGTGAGGTGCTTATACCTCTTGCATATGGATCTTTTTGGTCCTATGCTAGTTCATAGTCTAGGTAGGAAGGTCTACACTTTTGTGGTTGTAGATGACTATTCTAGATTTACATGGGTGTTCTTTCTGAGACAGAAATCTGAAACCCCAAGTGTATTACTTAATTTTGTAAAGCAAATTCAGAATGAACTGAATAGTACAGTGGTCAAAATCAGAAGTGACCATGGTACTGAGTTTCAATCTGAAAGCATAACAAACTTGTGTAAAGACTTTGGGATTTTCCAAGAGTTCTCCTCACCAAGAACACCTCAGCAAAATGGAATTGCTGAAAGAAAGAATAGAACATTAATTGAAGCTGGTAGAACTCTATTGAGTGACACCTCTCTCCCAGAATATTTTTGGGCTGAGGCAGTTAACACTGCTTGTCATGTCATCAATAGGGCTTCTATCACCAAAAGCCACAAAAAGACTCCCTATGAGATTGTGAAAGGCAGGAAACCAAATCTATCCTATTTTAGGATCTTTGGTTGCAAGTGCTATATACTTAACAATGGCAAGTCATATTTGACTAAGTTTGCTGCCAAATCCCAGGATGGAATATTTGTTGGGTACAGCACAAATAGTAAGGCCTATAGAGTCTTCAACTTAACTACTCAAGTTGTTGAAGAATCTGTGCATGTTGTATTTGATGAAACAAGATTAATCAATTATGAGTTGTCTTGTAGATCAAATGACTCAACAGGTATAAGCAAGAGGATGGACAAGCTCTCCATTGCTGAAGCTTCAAAGGAAGATGGAGCATTGGAAAATGAAGGCTGCTGTCCAGGGGGAGTACAAGAGATAATGGAAGCTGATGAAAACCAAGAGGTTCAGCAGAATGAAGAAGCTGGAGATGCTCAACCTGAAGGGAATCTTCCTCCAGCTATAAGATATCTAAGAGATCATCCTGCTGATCAGATAATAGGTGATCCAAGACAAGGAGTGCAAACTAGAAGCAGAAATCAAAGCACAGTTTTGCATTCAAGTTTCTTGTCTCAGATGAAACCTAAGAAGTTTGAAGAAGCTATCCAAGACCAGCACTGGATTGATGCTATGCAAGAGGAGCTGAATCAATTCAGAAGGTGCAAAGTCTGGGAGCTTGTTCCTAAACCAAGAGGCCACAATATAATTGGCACTAAGTGGATCTATAGGAACAAGCTAGATGAGAGTGGGATAATAGTGAAGAATAAAGCAAGGTTAGTTGCAAAAGGATACAAGCAGGAAGAAGGGATTGACTTTGATCAAACCTTTGCTCCAGTAGCAAGGCTGGAGGCAATCAGATTGTTCCTTGCCTATGCAGCCTACCAAGACTTCAAAGTATACCAGATGGATGTGAAGTCAGCATTTCTGAATGGTGACCTTAAAGAAGAAGTATATGTAGAGCAGCCATCAGGTTTTGTAGATCCTCTTAAACCTGATTCTGTGTATAAGCTTAGGAAAGCTTTGTATGGGTTAAAACAAGCTCCAAGGGCTTGGTATGAAACCCTGTCTACCTTCCTCATTGAGAATAAATTCTCAAGAGGAAAGATAGACAAAACTCTATTCCTTAGGGAATCAAAAGGTAAGATCATCTTAGTTCAGATTTATGTTGATGACATAATCTTTGGATCTACTGAAAACAACCTTTGTAAAAAGTTTGCCAAACTTATGCAAGGGAAGTTTGAGATGAGCAGTATGGGAGAACTTAAGTTCTTCTTGGGACTCCAAGTAAGACAGACTGATGATGGATTATCCATATCCCAGTCTAAGTTCACCAAAGAATTAATTAAGAAATATGGTATGGAGTCATCCTCCACCATGAGAACTCCTATGGGAACAAGTATTCCTATATGCAAAGATAAGGCAGGAAAACCTGTTGATGAGTCATTGTATAGAGGAATAGTTGGGTCTCTACTATATCTTACTGCTAGTAGACCAGACATTATGTATGCAACATGTGTCTGTGCTAGGTACCAAGCCTGCCCTAAAGAATCTCATTATACTGCAGTCAAAAGGATTCTGAGATATCTAAAGGGCACTCCTAATCTAGGCCTTTGGTACCCTAGGAATAAAGATTTTCTACTAACAGGCTATTCAGATGCAGATTTTGCAGGATGTAGAGAGGACAGGAAAAGTACTACAGGTACTTGTCAATTCCTGGGAGGAAGACTAATATCATGGAGTAGTAAGAAGCAGACCAGTGTGGCAATTTCCACAACTGAGTCAGAGTATGTTGCTGCTGGAAGCTGCTGTGCACAGCTATTATGGATGCAGCATCAGCTTAAGGATTATGGTATTCAGGTAAGTAGAACACCTCTTTTATGTGATTCTAAGAGTGCTATTTCTATTGCTAATAATCCAGTTTCTCATAGTAGAACTAAGCATATAGAAATCAAATACCATTTTCTTAAAGAACATGTAGAAAAAGGAGACATCTCATTGGAATTTGTAAAAACAGATTATCAAATAGCAGATGTATTTACTAAGCCTTTAGATGAAACCAAATTCAATAAATTCAAAATTGAATTAGGTATGTTAACCATTGATTAATGTATTAACAAAATCATTAACAATGCAATTGAAGTGGTATGTGAGTAAGTAAAAGTAATAACAACATAATCAAGTGTTAAAAAGGACATATTGAAGTAACACTTACAAGTGGTGTTGAACCAACAGAAATTGGCTAAGTAAGAATGTGTCGACACATTCAGTAATTATGTGTCGACTCAGAGAAATAATGTCGACAAGTCAGAAATATTGTGTCGACACAGAGAATATGTGTCGACACTTAAGAGTTATATTATCGACTTAACCAGAAATGTAATGTCGACTCAACCAGGATAATGGTGTCGACACTTACAGAATATGTGTCGACACTTATCCTTAGAGTCGACACAGAATTTCTGTCTATCTAAGGTGTCGACATAACCACAAATTGGTGTCGACACTTAGTAGGCTGTAGTAATGTCGAGACAATAGAAGTTTGTGTCGACACATTCCGTCTGTGTCGACACATTTAGTCTGTGTTTGGCGCCTTTTGAACTTCTTTCAACAGAAGGTATAAATAGGTGAAAAACACTTTCTGTCGACACGCTTCCAAGGTTTTCGAGACTAAAACCCCGTGTCGACAGTCTATCTTTCTCTCTTCTCTCAAGCTTTCTCGACAAATCGATGGCGCCAAGGATGGAAGACAACGTCAATGAGGGGTATGAGTTGGTGCGCCAGGCCTTTGCAGATGCGCCGCCAGATGTTCAAGGAGTTATCACCCTCCTCTCCGAGTCAGGGTTAGAATTTCTAATCTCAGAGCCAACTAAAATCTGGAAGAAGGAGGTGCACGAGTTCTTTATCTCTGCATCAGTCCACTCAACAGGCCTCAAGATTAAGTCCAATGTACAAGGGACTAAGGTGAAGATTACTCCAAGAACTTTGAGAAAAATCTTTCAATTACAAGAAGTTGAGAATGAAGAGGAAGTTCCTAGTTCTAAGACAAGGGAAGCCCTTCAATGGTGTGGACTGGACTCGAGTATGAAGATTGGAGCTGCATTCAACAGGAAGGGTATGAATCAGCAAGGGAAATTCTTGTCTGAAGTTGTTGGGAAAGTAATCCTCTGCAAGACAGGTGGACATGATAGGATTTCTGCCTATATGTTCAGCCTTATGACCAGGATTGTTTTTACAATTCCTACTGATTGGTCAGGAGTACTCTTTGACAAGATCAAAGAAGGAATCAAGAAGCCCAACATGGCTAGAATCATGAGCTTATATCTCAATGGAGTGATCCCTGAAGTGATGCAGCAACTGCCAGGGACTAAGATCAATCATATGAGAAGGATGGATATGAGACTGTTCTCTAGGTGGGATAGGGTGCTGTCCAAGGATGTGCCTGAAGAGAGCAGGCTAGACACCCCTGTGAAATCCCCTACTCAAAACCAAGAACCTGAACAACTACAAGATGACCCCCTCAGGACACAGGTTGAAGATCAGCCAGACTCAACTATAGTCGAGCAAATGTCAACACCTGCACAAATGCAGGGGGAGCCAGTTTCCACTCCTGCTCAAAATGTATCTGCACCTGATCAGGTACAAGTATAGGGGGAGCTAATGTATTTTACTATAAACGACTTTGCTCATATTCTAATTAATGCATAGGTTCAGGAAGTGCTAGTATCCACTCCTCTAGATACTACAAATACTGAAGAACAAGTGCAAGAGGAAGCACAGTTAAACTTATCTCAAGATTTAACTGCTGCAGAAGTTACAGCTCAACAGGAATTTACTATGGAGGAGTTATTCCCTGATGCTGATACTACTACAGATAAAGTAGGAGGAGAACCAGAGATTGAGAAGTCCATAGGTATGGACATTGATCAGGAAGCTGAAGTTGAGGCACAAGTTGAGGGGGAGCCAGTGGCTGTTGAAGCTGAGCAACAGGTCACTGGGACAGATTCAATTCATCCTCCTCAAGAAAGAATTCATTTAGATACTTCATCTGAAACTGACACTGAAGGAGCCAGGATGGAAAAGAAAAGAAAACTTGTTGTCTTTAAGAGAAGAAGCAAGAATTATAAGCAGGCTTTACAAACAACACCTCCATAAGTATCTCCAGCCTTTGATTATAACAAATTTATGGTAGATCTACAGGTAAAATTGGATGTACAAAGGATGGCACTGGAAAAGTATGTTGATGAAAATAGCAAGTCACTTCAGTTTGACTTAGCTCAGGATATAAAGTCCATCCAGTTTCAAGTCAACATGCATAAAAAGGAAATGACAGATTGCTTCCACAAGGGTGGCAATGCTGTGGTTTATCTAGCTCAACAACAAGAGGCTATTACTACAAAGGTGGATGACATTGCTTTGAAGCAAAGCTATGTTTTGGAAAACCAGCTAAGAATGAATGATAATTTAACTGAATCTCATAATGAGATCATTGAGGAGGTAAAGAAGATTGTTCCAGGTTTGCCTGCAGATAGAGCCAAAGAAAGGGAAGAATTTGATAAGAATTTTCAAGCTGCCATTGCTTCAGTTAAGACTGCCATCACAACCTCTCAAAAAGAAATATCTGAAAAGCTTCAAAAGTTAAAACCATTTTTTAAAGAGGGTGTGAATTATTTGGATGGCCAAATCAGATTTCAAAAGGAAGATCTAAGAGATCATGTATCTAGAGAAGCCATAAAGGGGGAGAGGATGCTAATTCATGCAGGCTCAGAGCACTCCAAATGGGTGACCAATAGTATCCGAGCCACATTGGGATATCCCCCATTGTGTGATGATGCTATGGTGGCTGAGTCAGGAATACAAACAAATCTACTTGAAGGCAATCAACCTGAGATTGCCCAAGTCATTTACCCCCCTCCAGATTTTGACATAATTGATCAGCAGGTTCAAGGTATGTATAGTCCTCCAAAGGAGGTTACTAATATTGTCATTGGGAAGGTTGATAAGCCAGAGGCTACTCTGAAAGAACAGCAAGATGCTCTATTAGCAAAGAAGAAATTCAGAGAGCAGGCTGCACTCAAGCCAGATTATGAGCAGTGGAGTCCTACTTCAAGGAACATAATACTCACTGCATGGAAAGCTGTACAAGACAAAGTTCATGAGAGAGGGAAGTGGTACAATGAGATAGAATGGCAAAAGTATGAGGCAAGACAGGAAGCTATAGTACAATTCAGAAGGAAAGCTAAGCTGGGAAGGCTGACACCAGATGCTAAGGAGCCAAGCAAATACTTTCCAAAGCCTTTTCACTATTTTGAAAGGCAAAGGATCAAGGAAGAAGCTCAGAAGAAAGCTGATCAAAAAGGAAAGAAGATAGCTGAAGAATCAGAAGCTCCTGTGACAGCTACAATTCAATCTGGCAAAGGGATTATCATAAGAGAGCCTGATCAATCCTGATTATGTTTTTAGTTCCTTCAAAATGTTTTTGTAATGTTGTGATGTGATCATTAAATGTAAAAAAATGTAATCAAACATTACCCAGTTATAAAAAAAATGTTGATTGGCATATTATAATGTTCATTCTGTGATGGATTGTTTTTTTTTATGTTTTGTTTATATTAAGTATTCCTGTTATGTCACATATCATCAATTTAGTACTGTTTATAAATGGTGTATATCATTGGCTATAAGGGTTATGACTTCTCCAAATAGGGGGAGATTGTTGGGTACATTGGAAAATGTGTACCTGATTTGAAGAAGCCCAACCTAGCTCAATGATATACATCAAGGTGTATTTGATGTTGTTTTTGAGTTGACATGTGCAGGTGAAGAATTGATAAAGTATGCAGAAAAATTCTAAGTCCAAGTGTCGACACAGAGAAGGATGTGTCGACACATAGAAGAAATTAGTCGACACAACACTGGGAAGCAGTGTCGACACAGAGGAAGTGTGTCGACACATAGCAGTTAGTCTACAACTACTCTGGGAAAAAGTGTCGACACAGAAGAAGTAAGTCGACACAACACTGGGAAAATGTGTCGACACAGAAGAAAAGTGTCGACCTCAACATTGGGAAAATGTGTCGACACAGAAGAAGTAAGTCGACACAACACTGGGAATTTGTGTCGACACAGAAGAAAAGCGTCGACCTCAACATTGGGAAAATGTGTCGACACAAAAGGATATAGTCGACCTCAAGTTTGTCGACACCAGCAGTATGTGTCGACACAGAAGAATATAGTCGACCTCAAGTTTGTCTACACCAGCAGAATGTGTCGACACTTTGTGATTAAGTCGACACATTATAGCAGAGTTAAAAGAAGACTGTGTCGACACCTGAAGGCTAAGTCGACACTTACTAAGTTATGATTCTACAAACAACTGTGTCGACACACAGAACTTGTGTCGACACACTGAAGAGTCAAGACCAAGTTATTTTCAGAAGAAGCTGTGTCGACTCAAAGGCAACTTAGTCGACATCACTGAAGACTGTGTCGACACCAAAGTCAATTGTGTCGACACAGATAGACAGATGGTCTCGACACTTTCTGACAGACTGTCTCGACAACTTGTGGTTCAAGACTAAGGCACAGGACTTGTTTGAAGACTTGACAGCTGTGGGTTGCCACCGATTAACTGAAGCTGTCAGACTTGTCAGAAAACGGTTAGAAACCGGATCAGCCGGTTACCATGAAGGAAGTCTATAAATAGACAGAGTTAGAAGGAGAAAAAATAACAACACACCCTTTTGAAATACATTGTTGAGAATCAAAAAGGTAGAGAAGGATTACAATCCAATTCATTTCAAGAAAGTGCTAGGCACTTAAGAAGATCTTCTCCGGAAGATCTAAGAAGACTATCTAAGGATAGATCAAAGAAGAGTTCTAATCAGAATTCAGAAGAATCATTCAAAGTGCTGGATAGAGAGAGATCAAGCCAGAATTTGAAGAAGAAGAAAGAAACCACCAGTGGATTCTCAAGAAGCTGTTTGGAAATCAACTCAGCTAAGTTCATATTCAAGAAGCTTTGAAGAAAGCTCAGATACAGTTGATTTCATCAGCTGATCAAGAATTGTCTTGGCCTTTTCTCTCTCAATTTAGGCAAGACAGTTAGATAAACTTTTCTATATTTCTGTAGGATCTGTTCACACAGATCTGAGTTGTAAGCCTATGTTATAAAGGCTGAGTGTAGGAGTGTTGTACTCTGAGTGGTAGGGCTGTGTGCCTGAGTGTAGGAGAAGGGTCTTCTCTGAGTTGTAGGCCTTGGGGCAAGGCTGAGGTAGGGCTGTTGTGCCTGAGTTGTAGGAACCAGTTGGGTTCTGAGTTGTAGGATCTATTGATCTGAGATTAGTGGAAGTTTGGCCGAATCTAGCATACTGCTAGATAGGTGAAGGGGGAAAGTGGATGTACCCAGACCTTGGGGAACCACTATAAAACAGTGTGCAATCTGTGATGTTTTATTTTCTGTGATTGCTGTGATTATTGTGTTAGCCATTAAGTTGAATTCTGCCTAAAAGTTTTTATAAACAAGTAGAACCTATTCACCCCTCCCCCCCCTCTAGGTGTTTAGGTTGTCTTGAAAGTTAAACTATCACTTACATGCCTCAATCATATTGGGCAGAAGTAGTAAGCACAACAAATTATGTCCTGAATATAAGCCTAATACATAAACTAAAGCTTAAGACTCCCTATGAACTACTCAAAGGGAAGAAACCTATAATCACATATTTTTAAATATTTAGATGTATATGTTATATTCACATTAATGACAAAAAACATCTCAGAAAGTTTGAAGCAAAGGCTACAATGAGAATTTTTCTAGGATATTCCCAAGTCAGTAAGGCATATAGGCTGTTTAATAAATCAACACTAAAAATTGAAGAATCTATGCATGTGATATTTGATGAATCTAACATATTTTACAAGGAGAGAGATGTCTCTACCAATAGTCGTTTGCAGGTACAAAATTTGTGTGAGAGATTGGATGATCTAAACCTTACCTCAAAGGTTGAATCACATCCCTCTCCACAAGTTATATCAGAAGTTGAAAGTGAAGAAGAGATTATGGAAGCAACTTAGTCTTCTACAACAGTTGACACAATTCCACAAGAGGAATTTAATCAAATAACTGTTGCTGAACCAACTTATCTTAATGATTTTATCACACTTAGGGATCACCCTAGATCTCAAGTAATTGGAGACATATCAGCACGAATGCAGACAAGGCATCAACTCAACCCTGATGTGATGCTTGCCTGCTTTCTCTCTCAAATTGCGACTCAATCTATATCTGATGCAGAGCAAGATCCAAACTGAATTATTGCAATAAAAGAGGAACTCAATCAGTTTGAGAGGTGTAAAGTTTGGGACTTAGTTCCAAGGCCTAAGGGATATCCTGTAATTGGGACTAAGTGGGTATTCAGAAATAAACTTGATGCTCAAGGTGTGATTGTAAGGAACAAGGCAAGGCTTGTTGCTCAGGGATACAGGCAAGAGGAAGGAATTGATTATGATCAAACATTTGCACCTGTTGCAAGACTTGAAGCCATCAGAATTTTATTGGCCTATGCTACTCACAAGAAATTCAAGGTATATCAAATGGATGCCAAAAGTTCTTTTCTCAATGGGGAACTAAAAGAAGAAGTATATGTGGAACATCCAGCAGGTTTTATCTTTTCAACTCCCCCCTCCTATGTTTTTAAATTACATAAGGCTCTCTATGGTTTAAAGAAAGAACCAAGAGTTTGGTATGAGACCTTAGCCAGCTTTCTTTTAGAGCATGGTTTTTCAAGAGGCATGGTTGATACAACCCTTTTTACAAAACTGCATCATGATAAAACTCTATTAGTACAAATATATATATATGACATAATCTTTGTGCAAAAGATTTTCTGATCTAATGTACTTAAGGTTTGAGATGAGTAGCATGGGTAAGTCATCATATTTACTTGGTCTCCAAGTGAAACAAACCCCTGAAGGAATCTTCATCTCTAAGTCTAAATATGCTAAAGAGCTTATTAAGAAGTTTGGGATGAATGATGCCTCTATCATGAAGACTCTCATGGCTGCCAATGCTGTTATAGATGCTGATGAATTTGGAAAACCAGTTGATCAGACCAAGTATAGGGCCATTGTTGGATCCCTACTGTATTTAACAGTAAGCAGGCCAGACATTATGTTTGCCACATATCTTTGTGCTAGGTTCCAGGTGAACCCTAAAGAATCTCACCTTATTTTCTTAAAAAGGATTTTAAGATATATAAAAGGTTGTACAGATCTAGGCCTCTGGTATTCAACAGAATCAACATTTGTGTAAACTGAATTTTCTGATGCTGATTATGCTGGATGCAGAGTAGACAGGAAAAGCACCTCAGGAACTTGTTAGTTCCTTGGTGACAGACTTTTATCTTGGTTCTGTAGAAAGCAAACATCTGTTTCAACTTCCACTGCTGAAGCTGAGTATATGGCTGCAGGCTGTAGCTGTTCATAAATTTTGTGGATACAAAACCAACTACTGGATTATGGTGTCAACTTAAATAATTCAACTATACTATGTGAAAATACAAGTGCCATTTCAATTGCACAAAATCCAGTATTGCATTCTAGAACCAAGCATATAAACATTAGACATCATTTCATTAGAGATTGTGTTGAAAAACATAAGATTAAACTTGAATTTATCTCTACTGATTTGCAAAGAGCAGACATATTCACTAAGCCATTGGACTCATCCAAGCATCTGTTCTTTGTCAATCAGCTTGGTATGAAAAATGGTCAGGATTTAATCTAAAGCTCTGTTTGTAGTCAAATAATTGTCTCTGTTCGTCAACCAAAGATCGACGAGCTGATAACTATTCTTGATAATTTTCGTTGACCTAAGATCGACGAAATCTCTTAGTATAGCTCATTCATCAATCAGAGGACGACGAATTATATCTCTACAAGTTTTGTGCGAATGACGAAAACTTTCCCTCTCTTCATTCTTAGATCGACAAACTTTGTCCTTTACGTAATTTTCGTCGACCTGAGATCGAAGAATCTTGAGTTTTCATCGGATTGAGATTGTCGTTTCATATTCCAGAAAATACTATATCTGGCTTTTCTTCGACCTCAATCCCGCGCTTTCAAAATTCCACTCCTACACTTGATCTTGTGTTTTCTCTTGCAGGTGTGATCTTTCTCTCTCTCATTTTATCTTAACGTCACAAATGGTCACTACTGGATAAACCGGCATAAAGTTCGATCATGGTTTCGATATTGATTTTGACTCTTTTCAACAGTCAGATCAAATTTTCATAGATATTCTACAGCTATTTGAGGAACAAAATCTGAAGCAGTTCATGCTTGATAGAATCAGGATTCCTATGACGGAAATCAAGGAATGGGTTGGCTCTTCTTCTTCAATAGAGACTGAAATAGCTGGGACTATCAGTGGTACTCATGTGATTCTTTCTCCCTCCGTTCTCTATAAACTTTTCAATTTGAAAATTGGAGAAGATGATCTAGAACTAGATGATAAGGAATATGAAGATATGTTGGCTATTATGGGTCACTTCGGTGAAAACCCTAACAAACTGTATAAGAAAAATTTCTCCCCGGCACATAAATTTCTTGCGGATGTCATTAGGAAGGTGTTGTTTGCTAAGCATATAGCACATGACTACATCTCCAGGAAATAGTTCCTGGTTATGGTTGCCCTGGTCAGTAAGAGAAGTGTGAACTGGCCACTAATTCTGTTTGACCAAATCAGGAGAAAGAACAGCAAAAAGGAGGTTTGCTATGGCAGAAACTTGGGCTTGTTCCTAAAAGCCCAGGCCAATGCACTACTGCTATCTCAGACAACATGCATCAATGCATCTAAGAAGCTCTCATCTGCCCTCTTTAGCAGATGGGAAAGGAATATCATAAAGCCATCTAAGGGCAAGTCCTTTTCCTCTAAATCTTCTGAAAGTACAAGGGCTACATCAGCCACTCCTCACCCCTCTGCAGAGATTCCATCCACCCCTCCACCTCCTCCTGATTCTCAAGCTCCATCTCAGCCTCAAGTTCAACAAACCCCAGCCTCCATTTCTATTCTAGTACATACCCCTACACCTCCAGCATCTTCAATTCCTTCTTCCCCTACACATATTCCATCCAATTCTCCCTCTCCTAGGGCTAATACATCCATCCCTACTCCTCCCCAATCTCCTTTTCCATCTCATCTTGCTGATATCCCCCTATCCACTCTCTCTTAATTCCCATCTTTTAATTTACTTTCATTTTCTCTGAACACTCATTCTCCTCACCAATCTCCTAGACACGACCCCCTTGCAGACACTTCCAACCAACCATCTCCTCCAGCAACTATCTTCACTACCTCTATCCCTTCTCAACCACCTCCTTCCCAAACATCTTACTCCACATCTTTGAATCCCTCTATCATCCAACCCCTTCTTGAGCTTCTCAAGCCTATCCTCCAAACCATCATTGCAGAGGCTATTTCCCTTCTGTCTATTTCCATATCATCTCTTTCTGATCAAATCTCTACCCTCACCTCTACCCTCTCTTCATCTGGGGGCCTGGCTTCAGTACATACTGAAACCAGGCAGGAGGAGATACTTAATGATGAAGTAGCAACAGCAGCACCAGCAGCAGCAGCAGGAACAAATGTTGATATGGAACGAGATTTTCTACATTTTCTTGATACTGATATGGAATCAGAAGATATAAAGATAACTGACTCAGTAGCAGATGTAGATAATCAAGGTACAGATATTATAGTATCCAATGCTCAAGAGACTAGCTTGCCAGAAGTTCTGCCTGGATGGGTCTACTTCATTAAATCTAAAGTAAATCTACATACTCTGCTGAAAATTTTTTGATCTTATATTAGGTTCTGCCTCTCCTCTCCCACTCAATCATCCAGAGCAATAGTATGCTACACCTCCCCTGCAAGTTTAGAAGTGTTAGCCATTATAAAGAAAATTCTGATAGCTCCTCCAGTAGCATTATATGAACAAAGATCTAGCCCTCCTAGGCCAACGTATATCATGGATAATAGCCCTATTCCTAGTTTAGATGATCTAATAAATCAGGAAATTGCTATGGAAGCTAAAGCAGCTGAAGCTGAAGTTGTTCCCACTCAAGCTAGCAAAGAAATTCCCAAGGATCTGATCAGTCAGATTGATGAAATGTATGACAATCCTTTGTCTTCTAATGATGATGATAATGATGATGATGATGATTCTGATGAAGCTCCAAAGAGGAAGCTAATCTCCAAGAAAAGGAAAGCACCTCCTCCACCAGCTCCAAAACCTAAGTCTATAAATGATATTCCATACTATATTCTACAAAACATAACTCCTTATAAGGGTATGCCAGCTTGGATGTGGCTATCCAAGAATGAACAAAAGAGAAGAAAGAAAAGCAGAAGATACTCTCCTCCACCTGAGAAATTCAAAAGGGATCCTCCTCCTCGTCCTCCAGTTGCAAGTGCCTCAGGAACCTTATCTCAGAGCTCAGAAGGATTCACTAAACCTACTCTCACTAAAACTTATCAGAGACAGGGAAGACCTTCTCACTCTTATGGAGATAGTCAGCATAAACAGAGACATCAGTCTTATTCCAAACATCAGTCAGCTCAACAGTTTATCCCTCATCCAACATTTTCCCCTCCTCCATCTCCTGGAAAAGCTAACAGCCCTGAAGAACCTCCTATTCCAGCTTATGATCTTGAAACTAGTCCAACTACAAGAATGGCTAGATTCAAGGAATTTGTGGCTCTCTTATAAATCAGGCAAGCCAAAGAAAAAGGTCAAGACTCTTCTTAGTTCTCTATTATGTCTAGCTATAGGAAGAAAGAGTTTGAAAGATATCAAGTAGGAAAATTATTCAATGCTGATGAATACATGAGTCTATATCCTGAAGCAGTAGTTCCAAGAACTACCTCACAAAAGACTATTGGTGATGCTGATATGACCATGACTATGAAGCAAGCTCATTATCCAAACAGGATAATCAAATTTGCTAAGCCTTCTGATTCTCACAAGAACATTTAAATTGTTTATTTTATGTGCTTTCTGTGAACAATCTGGGTGCATAGCTTTATAAAGGTACTGATAGCTTATTTATTCTATCAGTTATCTCAGTTTTCATGCTATGTTTACCTCATTTTGTCTTGTGATCTTTATCTGTTTTTGGTTGAAGTAACCTCACCCAAATAGGGGGAGATTGTTGGAACCCCTAGGTGATTTGGGCTAGGTTTTCTTCTTAGGTTGTGACCCATATTATATAGAAGGGTCAAATTTTATGTGTTTCTAGAGTCTAGGCAATGTTCTTAGAGTCAACAGATCAAAGGACCAACCTACAACACTGCCAAAGACTCAAGACTTAGAGAAATAAAGAATTAGAAAAAGAAATCTACATTCGTCGATCTCAGGTCGACAATAGTCGTGCTCAGCTCGACTAACTCAGAGCTAAAATCTCCTAGCTGAGCTCGACGAACTCAGTTCTAAGATCGACAAACTCTTCAACACTCAATGCCATAATTCACTCAAAGCCAAGGCTGACTCATAGACAAAGAACACTCGATGCCAGATGTGTTATTCACTCAATGCCGACAGATTGAACAAGTTCTTAGGTCGACTAACTTCACAGTCTCAAGTCGACAAACATAGAGCGCATAATTAGTCAGTTTATGCATAGCAGTTGATTCATAGAGCTCAAGTCGACGAAAGCTGATCTCAGTTCGATGAAGGCTGATCAGAGGTCGACGAAATCTCAGGTCGACGAAAGCTGATTAGAGGTCGACCAAAGCTAATCTCAGGTCGACGAAAACTATAAGACATTTTGTTATTTATTCTTTCTCTTTCTGTCTCATCATTTTATATCTATTATAGGCTATTAATTCCCTTGTAAATAAATGCACTTATATTCTCTGAATAGAGCCGTTACTGACAGCATTGATTGCTAACATCCTCCATGGAATTAATTGCTGATATCTCGGGACAGACATAGGATAGAATAATTGGCAACATTCTTGTCGTTTTTCGTTCCCAAGATTTCGGCTGGACATTTATTGCAGAGTTTTTTTTTGAATTCGACTAAGTTACAGTTATCTGATACATATCTCCCTGCCAATAAAACCACAAGACAGAGAAGAGCAGAGATTGATCATCAACTAGAGTAACAGCAAAGAAAACATTCGAAAGTGCAGTGAAAAACATCTCTCAGAAAGTTAACTGCTCTCAAGAGAAGAAGAAAGAACAACCATCACCATCAAGAGTCTTTCTTTCTCTCCCTCTTTGTTTTTAGGGATCTCAAGTGACAACAACATTCAAATAAGTCAAGGATCTCTGAAAAGCTGAAGGCCTACTCACCCTTTTATAAAGCTTCCTCTCCTGAACCATTCAAGATCTTAGGGGGAACTTTGTCATCAATAACTCAGAATCCACATAGTCTTCTCACTGTGTTTTGAGAAAAAAAGACTTTCATCAAACTCTCATCCCACCTCTGTACAGGGTTTTAATTCCCTTCAAAATTATTCTGGTTGCAAGTCTCCTTCCAAAAGACTTTAGGTTTGGTTTTTGAGCACCTGATCAAAAGCTCATTGGTGGCAGTCACCTGAACAAAACATGTAGTGGATTTCTACCTAGGGTGGTAGAAGAGTGGATGTACCCAAGTTTGGGGAACCACTATAAAATTCTTGTGTTGTTTGTGTGCCTGTGATCTTCTCTTGTGCTTGTGCTGTGATATAATGTTTGCTGTGTAGCTTAGTTACTTTTCTCTAGTTCACTTGCTGCACTTGTACACTTACCTTTTATTTCAGCAAAAGGGAAAAGTTTTCAAAAACACTATTCACCCCCCCCCTCTAGAGTTATTCAGAGCTTACCCTATCTTTCAGAAGGAAATCCAGATATTTCGATTTATATAACCCTAATTTGATTATAATTAAGAAATTAAAATTTTGATTTCATACCTGGAAGGGGTCGGCATAGGCCTTGGTTTGCGAATAAAGAAATTTGAGATAAATCACCTGGACTTCCATATACTCGAGTGATGGGAAGTACTCGAGTAGGTATATAGATACTCGAATAAGTCTAGAGGTACTCAAGTATGTCAGGGGAGTACTTGAGTAAGTCTAGGGAGTACTCGAGTATGTCTATGGAGTACTCGAGTATGACATTAGGTACTCGAGTAGGTCTTGTCTTACTCGAGTCATTGACTTAGAATTTTGGGAAATACCAACTTTTGACTGATTTCTTCATCTCTGTGCCTTTATATGAGTCCACCATCTCTAATCTTCTTTGTTGATCATACCAAGTTCTATTTTTAAGAATGAGAACTTGGTCTCGTCTAGCGGCTTCATGAAAATATATGCAATCTGCTTGTCTGTAGAGACATACTGTAGGTCTATATCTTCATTCTCCACATGCTCCTGGATGAAGTGGTATCGCATCTCTATGTGCTTTGTCCGACTTTGTGAGACTGGGTTGTTGGCTATTGCAATTGCGCTGGAAGAGTAGCAAAATAATGGAATGTTCTAAAACTTCATGTTGTAGACTTCAAATTGATTCTTTATCCATGGCAGCTATGCACAACAACGGCCTGCAGAGATATACTCTGACTCAGCTATTGAGATTGCAACACAGTTCAGCTTCTTACTACTCTAGGAAATAAGCCTCCTTCCAAGGAATTGGAAAGTCCCGGAAGTGCTTTTCCTATCGTCTTTGCTACCTGCAAAATCTGCATCTGAAAAACCAATTAATTCACTATCATTACTTCTTGGGTACCATAAGCCAAGATTTGGTGTGCCTTTAAGATATCTCAAAATCCACTTTACAGCAGTATAGTGAGATTCCTTAGAGTTCACCTGAAATCTAGCACAAACATATGTTGAAAACATTATGTCAGGTCTACTGGCAGTAAGGTAGAGCAAGGATCCAATTATGCTTCTGTACTTGGGTTCATCAAAAGGTTTCCCTTTGTCATCCTTGTCCAGGGACATAGCTGAACCCATTGGAGCCCTCATAGATGTTGTGTTCTCCATTTCAAATTTCTTAATTAGCTCTTTGGTGAACTTAGTCTGCAAGATGAAAATTCCATCTTTAGATTATTTCACATGAAGCCCTAAGAAATACTTCAGCTCTCCCATACTGCTCATTTTAAACTTCCCTTGCATAAGTTTAGAAAACTTCTTGCAGAGGTTGTCGTTAGTAGAGCCAAAAATGATGTCGTCGACATAGATTTGCACTAGCAAAATCTTGACATTTATTTCCCTAAGAAATAATGTTTTGTCTATCTTTCCCCTTGTGAACTTATTCTCAAGAAGAATGCTAGACAGCGTCTCATACCAAGCTCGAGGAGCTTGTTTCAAACCATATAAAGCTTTTTTCAGTAAGTAAACATAATCGGGAAAGTTAGAGTCAACAAAACCTGGAGGTTGTTCCACATATACTTCTTCCTTTATTTCACCATTAAGGAAGGTGGACTTTACATCCATCTGATAGACGGTGATGCACTTGAGAGCAACATATGCTAGGAATAACCTTATTGCCTCTAGTCTTGCCACTGGAGCATATGTTTGGCCGAAGTCGATTCCTTCTTCTTGGCGATATCCTTTGGCTATGAGTCTGGATTTGTTATTTATGATTGTTCCATCTTCGTCCATCTTGTACTTGTAGATCCACTTCGTTCCGATGACGTTCTTGCTTTTGGGTCTTGGAACAAGTATCCAGACTTTGCAGTGCTTGAACTGATTCAGTTCTTCTTCCATAGCCAGGATCTATGATGCATCCGAGTTTGCTTCCTCAAGCTTCTTTAGTTCAACCTGAGAGAGAAAACTTAAGTATAAATTCTCATTAGTTGTACCTCTACTAGTTCTGACACCATCCCAGGGATCTCCTATGATTTGGTCCATGGGGTGATCCTTCAGATGTCTGAGCTCTAGAGTCCTTGCATCTAGAACATCTTCAATCACTGGAGTGACTTCATCAACTTGGACGATTTCTTCATCTTGATCATCTACCTCTCCAATAGGGGTTGGAGTGGTGATCTTGATGAGCTATTCACCTTTATCTTCAGTAGGTTCATCCAAGCTAACTTCTTTTAACTTTGTACCTGCATCTTCAATGAACACACTAGAAGAGTTGCTCTGCAGCAAGCTCGTCTCATCAAATACAACATGTATTGATTCTTCTACAACCAGAGTTTTTCTATTGAAAACTCTATATGCTTTACTATGGCTACTATATCCTACAAAAATACCTTCAAAACTCTTTTCGCTAAACTTGGTAGTGTGATACTTACCATTGTTAAACACGAAGCATTTACAGCCAAAAATTCTAAGATATGAGACAGTCGGTTTCCTTCCTTTTAAAAGTTCATAAGGTATCTTATCATGATTCTTGTTTATGAGTGCTCGATTTTGCATGTGGCATGCAGTGTTGACGGCTTCAGCCCAGAAATACTCCGGCAGTGAGGCATCACTCAACATAGTCCTACAGGCCTCTTTGAGTGTTATATTCCTTCTCTTAGCTAATCAATTTTACTGTGGAGTACGAGGATATGAAAACTCATGAAAGATACCTAGGCTTTCACAAAATTCTGTCATGGCCCCAGACTTGAATTCTGTTCCATTGTCACTTCTGATTTTGACTACGGAACAGTTGTATTCATTCTGTACCTGCAAGACAAAATTTTTAAAGACATCGATGGTATCTGACTTGTGTTTCAGAAAGAACACCCACGCAAAGGGCGAGTAATCATCAACAATAACCAACGTATAATCCTTACCTCCCAAACTTCTAACTTGTAGTGGACTGAACAAGTCCATATAAAGTAGATGTAGACATCTATTGGAGTCTTTGCCTATAATGCTTTTAAAAGTAGCCCTTGTTTGCTTGCCTTTTACACAAGCTTGACAGGGTCTATCTTTGACGTACTTGACATTCGGGGCATCATGTACAAAGTTCAGAGAAAATAATTTATTAATAGTTTTAAAATTAATATGTGTTAATCTCTTGTGCCATTGATCACCAAGAGACGCACTATCTTTTGCTAAAAAGCACACTGGTCTAGAAGAGTCTATACAGAAGAAATTTAAATAAAATATATTTTTGCTTTGAGTGCCTGATAGAATCGTTTCCATATTGTTAACAGACTTAATCAAGCACTTGTCAGCATGGAATTCAACTATGTATCCTTTGTCGCATAGTTGGCTTATGCTTATGAGATTGTGTTCCAATCCATCGACATAAGCTACATCTGAAAAGGATACACTACCGTTAGTGATCATACCGTAGCCTTTAGTGATTCCTCGGTCTGAACCTCCAAAGATGACCTTTGGTCCATTCAAGACTGGTAAATAGTTCTGAAGTAGGCTTCTAGTCCAGGTCATGTGCCGAGAGCATCCACTGTCCAAATATCAAATAGGCGTTTTAGTGGCCTTTGGACATCCCTGCAATCATAATCAGTTTTCCTTAGGAACCTAAACATGTTTGGGTCCTTGGTCTCGGGTTAGAACACTCCCCCTACGAGGATTAGCATTATGAGTGGTCATTCTCATGTTGCCAACCTGAGGGGTTGCAACATTTCTTGGATTAAACAAACAATCGATGGCAAAATGACCAATTTTGCCACAGCACCAACAGTCGAACCAGTTGTATCTTTTCCTTAGGTACCCCTACTTGACCTTCTGGGATATTGGTCCAGCAGGGGTCGTAGTCTTGGAGGAGGAGGCTTCATGATGATGGCAATCACATGATTTCTTCTCCTTCGCAGGCTTTTCCATAATGGGTTTTACCTTTGGTGCTTTTTTTTGAAGTTATGACCATGATCATAAGGACCATAGTCCTGAAGAATGACTTCTTCATAAGGTGCCTTAAAGACACTCTCACCAAAGTTTTTTGGGCAAGTCCATCCTTGGTAACGAGACTTTGGCTCTACATAAGTAGGCCTAGTCAAGTGACCGTAGGATGAGTCAAGATCAAACTCATTAGTTGGAAATATGACTTTCTTAAAGATAGTCTGATCTTGAGGGGCTTCCCCTCTGCTTTGGCCAAGGCCTTCTCGGCGGCCTTATTCCTTCTTTGAGCCTTATTCCTCCTAGAAGATTTACTAGGAGCTTCTACATGGCCTATCCCAACACCCTTAGCCTGAGCAGAGAACTCAGCAATAAGAGGAAGAACTACCTTGGGCTTAGAGAAACCTTCAACAAGTTTCTTTTCAGCTTCTAGTAATTCTTCCAACCCCTTGATGATTTCATCCTTCAGATCAAGGTGCTTGATAGTCTTATTGAACTCATCAATAACAGTATCTAAGTCTTCTCTGAGTGAGTCCATCTTAACGACTTCCTCTCTCAGAGAGCTTTCTATGGCCTTTAGAGACTTAATCTCTTTTGCCTGAGTTTTCACGACCTTTCGACATTTATCGTATGCCTTGATCAACTCCTTAAACTGGGCCATGAGTTCAGACTCATCGTAAGAGGAGCTTTCCTCGTGATCATGCTCAGAGACTTCAGATTCAGAAAGAGGAGTGTGAAAGTTTACCTTCCCAGGGAACTGGGGCTCTTGTTCATCATCTGATTGAGCCATAAGTCCAAAGTAGGCTTCTTCTTCTTCACTCGACTCAGATGAGTCAGAGTCACTAAGAGTTTTGCCCTTCTTGGCTATCAGGCTCTTCTCTGTCCTCTTCTTATTATAAGAGGACTTCTTTTCTTCTATCTTTCCACCCTCCTTCTTTTTGTGGGGGCAATCAGCGATGATATGGTCTGGCTTATTACAACAGTAGCAAACAATGTCAGTCAAAATGTGTTTGTTTGTTTTAGAACCATACCTGTCATGGCTGTTTGAGCCTTTTCTATGACGATCACCATCATGTCAAGATCTTCTATAGGGGGCATCCTTGCCTTTCCATTGCTTCTTCTTGTTCAATAATTTCTTGAACTATCGTGAGAGTAGAGAGAATTCTCCTTCAGATAGCTCAGAGCCTGAAGTGCTTGACTCAGATAATTCCTCTTCACTTTCTTCTTGTGTTGGGGCAAGAGAGGTAGCCTTTGACTTCCTGGAGGTGTCTGCCTTTAGATCAACAGACTTCTTTTTGGATCCAGACCTGCTCTTCTCTTCTTCAGCTTTCCTTGAGTTAAGTTGAGCTCATATGACATTAGCTTCCCGAAGAGATTTTGAGGGTTTGTTTCAGCTAGCTTTACAAACTCCCAGATATCACACACCTTTTTATCCCATTCCTTGGTTAGGGATCTCAGGAACCTGTCATTTCGCTCCCCATTAGTGAAGACCCGGCCATATACTCTTAGGTTGTTGACTATCTTGAAAAAGTTCTCAAATGTGTCAGCAATGGTATCTTTGTTCCCTTGTCGGAAGGCTTCATATTTCTTATTCAAAAGGGATCTTCTGTCATCCCTTACTTCTTCTGTACCTTCCATCAAGGTGACGAGGGACTGCCACATCTCCTTAGCAGACTGGCAGTGGTTCCGTTTTTACAGCATTGAGTCATCGACTGTACCTGCAATTATATTAATTTTTAGCTTTCTTGTCCAAGGAGGCAAGTGCAATCTAGTCTTTATCTAGATCCATCAATTTCTTGGGAACTTGCTTTGTTGGATCTATAGTGGAGATAGTCATAGGAATATGAGGACCTTATTCAATTATCATGAAGATCCTGGGATCCACAGCTTCCATAAAAAACTTAATTCTTTCTTTCCACATAAGAAAGTTGTTCTTTGAGCATACTGGAAGTTTGGCAAAATCTTTAGTCTTGTTCATGCTTTGATAATCTCAAAAGACAACTAGGGACAGATCTTATCAAGGTGTTAACCTTTTAGCGATCAACCTCCCTCTGATACTGGTGGGCTAAAACGACGATCTTAATTAATTATGAAAGGGGAGGTGATTTTATTTTATAAAAAAGACGAGCGTTTATTTTTATTAGAAACCGAGTTTTAATGAGAGGTGGGAAAGTGCACCTATCGCGTGTAGTACAGGAGATTCCGGTGTGGAATATTGGGGTCGTATTGTTCTCGGGGCCGGCTTAGCTATTTCTACTCTTTCCTTGAAATACCTATTATTTTACCAATAATATTTTAGTTTGTTTAAAAAGAAGATGACCTAAAAATATAAAAAATGCATAATAATAATAAAGCATAATAATAAAAAGCATGTAATAAATGCAGCAGGAAATAAATGCAGAAAGCCGATGAAAAACTCAGCGCGACGATATCAGAAAGAGAATTGAACTAAAATAACTTTTAATAAAAAGAGATCCGAAATATCAAATTAATTAAGGCGGAGACTTGGCCATGGAGTTTCCACAAACATGAGCACACCTTGGTCTAGGAATATCGCTTACCTGAACGCTAAGACTATTCGACCGATCGCTAGACCAACGAAGGATTCCTATTAATGCCTGCATTACGCTAAGAACCCAGCTATTGGGTGGGGAACCCAATCCGATAGAGTCGCGCGCCTCCTCTCTCGAGGGTTAGCGCAGAGCTCTCTTTACCCAAGGGTGATCGATCCATACGCACGGCCTCTCGGCGTTGCGTATGGATAACGGAAATAGAGCCAGCACATCGATATGCGGTCCTACGCGTCATTAACCCGAGGCAAACCTTAAGAAATTTAATTAAACTAAAAAACAGGACCTTCAATTATTTAAAGCTACTTTATCTATCCCAATGCTCTTTGATATTGAGGGCTAAGGGCGGTTAGCCGCTCATCGAAATGGGGACACTTATGCTAGAAAGCGATAAAAGAAAGCTGTAAAGAAACCAGGAAATAAAGTAGTAAAGGAAAGCAGGAAATTGCGAGTCCTACTCAAACGAGCAGGGCTTAAGAAAGCAGTAAATGCGAATCCCGGCTCAAATGAGTGGGCGTGGGTAAATTTATCTCATACACGCACGCACTCTACTTGAAATGAAAACACACACACGCACTCTACATAAATGAAACACACACACACACTCAAAGTTTCCTACTCAAGTGAGTAGGAGAAAATGAAAGCAATAAAAAACAAGTCCCACTCAAACGAGTGGGCAGGAAATGAAAGCAGAGCGTCATTTAACTCTTAACGAGTAGGCGGAAATAAATGCGCACACGCACGCAAACGTATAAAAATTGAAAGAAAGCTATAAAATCTAACTCATACACGCACGCACACTTGCAAAAATAAGAAAAAGCAAAGTAAATGAAAAATTAAAATAACTGCATTTCTACCGCTAGAATGCGGTAGAAATGCATAAAAAGAGAAAATAAAAATTAACCGAGCAAAAAGTTTTTGCAAATAAACCCAAAATGAAAGTGCTCGGAAAATTAAAATAACGACGTTTTCATTTTTATGTTTTTATAAAAGCTCCTAAAAAGTGAAAATAAAACTAAAAAGGACGAAAAGTTTTACATTCCTAAGAGCCTAAGTTAAAGAATATAGAAAATAACACTTTTTTAGGTGTTTTTATAAAGCCTTAAGAATGAAAATAATAAAAAAGAAAGGAAAAGCCTAACCTAAACAAGTTATGAAAATAAAATCGCCGGCATAACGGCTAGAAATGCAGAGAAATCCTAAGCTAAACTAAGTTATAAAATGCTATAAAATGAAGATATAAAAAGAAAGCACAAAAAAGAGAACTAAAAATTGCTTAGAGTAGGGCTTCCAAATGAGACTTTCATGCAATATAAAGAGAGAAAACAAGCTATTTTATTAAAATCATAAGTGATTACAACAAAGCTAGAATGAGAAAACTAATACAAACTAAGGGAGGGGGAGAAAATTCTCGTACATAACATTTGGAATCTATTTGGGCAGCACCTCCCCTAAGCAAAGTGGTCAAAAAAGTGGACAAGAAAAGCTTTCTGAAAGCTTTTATTTATAGACAAAATTTCGGGTGTGACACGCCCTAGGTTACGTGCGTGATAGGGGGCGTGTCAGTCAAAGACGTGTTTGACTTGGCGACTTTGGCTGGCTGGCTTCATTTTGGAAGGTTGGGGAGTTGACACGTGTCGGTCACGGGCATGACAGACTTCAGATACGGGCGTGATAGGCTTGGGTCGACGATCTTTGAGCGGCGATCGATGATCTGGAGGCTTCTAGAAGGAACACGTGGCGGTCACGGGCGTGATAGGCTTTGTCACGGGCGTGTCCGGGGGGCGTGACTTGGACAGCTGGAAGTTCTGATGTCGGCAATGTCGAGTGTTGAAAAGGCATTGAGTGTCGACATCGACACGAGCGTGACGGGTATTGGACACGGGCGTGACTGGGGCGTGTCTGGACGGCGTTGAGTGTTGAATAGTGAAATCGTCGAGTGTCGACTGGCGGAAGGCATTGAGTGTCTGACACGGGCGTGCAGGGCAATGTCACGGGCGTGACAGGGCAAAAAAATATTTTTTCTATAAATTTCAGAAAAACAAAAATAAACTAAGTTAGAAAATATTTACAAAAAAGAAGTCATTTTATTAAAGAAAACAAATAAAAAAAGACAAAAATAAACAAAAATTACTTAAATAAAATACAAAAATATAGGTATATTTACAACTCATCAAATACCCTCATACTTAAGTTATTGCTATTCCAGAGCAAAATTTGGAGATGAACCTATAAGGAATAAAAAAGAATCCTAAATTTAACTAACGCTTAAGTTAATTGTAAGAAAGATCGAAATGAATTTCCGGGGTTTCGGAATTAAATCCTAACTTATGAAAGTGTTATAAGTAGAGGAACTGTTTCAAAAAATACTTCTAAACGAGAAAAAATAAAAAGCGAAAAATATTTTTGTTAGTTTAACAAAAATGGATTTAAATTATAGAAAAAACTTTAGATAAAAAGAAATTAATAGGAAATAATTTAATTTAAAAATTATGCTCTCAAAAAGATTTAGATTAATTCTAGAATCATGAAAATTGGCTAAGTGGATTGGTGGTTATGAAGAGGGCTTTGATTTTTAAGGCGAGGTAATTTTTTCTCAAACCTCCATAATTTTTTTTGAATAATTAGGAAAATGAAATCTTATTTTCCTAACATTTTTTTTTCTTTTCTTCATAAATAAAAATAAACGCAATGTATATGTATAGGAGTAATGAATTTTATCCTCTTACTTCGTAACATATAATCTTTTTAATTATTGGATGCCTATGTTTACGGGACGAAAACTTATCCCCATTGACATAAGATCTTTTAAGGGTGAGTGGAGAATTATACCAAGTAAGACATGAAAAAAAGGTGGAAGGGATTTTTTTTCTAAAAGAAAACTAGAGTTTAATAAAAAAATTTGAGAGCAACATCTTTAATTTGAGCGTTCCTACGTTTCTAAAAGCATAAGTAGAAATAATATAAAATCCATAAATGTTATTTTGTAACATAAAAACGTGCTTTTATTTTAAAAAATAAGAAGTGAAATGAGAAACATATGTTCCCTATAATAAGAAAAAGACATAAAAAATTCTTTAAAATCTTAATCCCATAAATCTAAGTCTATCGAGCTACAATTAATAAACGAATAGTAAATAAAGAATTAATTAAAATTCACTTATAAATAAACTCGAAACGATTATTTTGGAGAGCAAAGAGGTTAAGAAATGAGGTATTCGAATTATTTAATTCAAGATAATTTTTTTTTTAATTTTTATGAGTTTTTCAAAAAAATTTCATATTTTGGGGTTATTTTTATTTTTTTGGAATTTTTTTTTAAAGGTTATGCAAAGTTTTTTGATTTTTTTTGAGTTATACAATTTTTTTTTTTATATATTTTTTTTTTGGAAATATTTACAAGAAGAGAGAGAATTTTTTTACAAGATAGGAAAGAGAAGGGGAAAGAGACGAGACCTCGTGATTGTCTGGTTTTTCACTCTCTTAGTATCTGAATATTTTCAAAATATTTACAAAGTAAAAAAAAGATCGTCCGCGAACAGACTCTTATTTGTGGTTGGTTCGATGAGTCGAACGTCGCGGAGCGATGAAATTTTTTTTTATTTTAATTTTTTTAGTTTTTTTTATTATTATTTTATTTTATTATTATTATTATTAAAGTATGAAAATATTTTTTTGAAGTTTTAAATTTTTGCAAATTTTTTTTGGGTTTTTGATTCTGTGCAGAAAATAAAAGAGCAGAAAATAAGAAATACTCCCATACTTAAGTCCAACATTGTCCCCAATATTGCACTAAGTATGAGGAACGATATATGTATGCAAAAATCTAAGCAGTTATGTACAAAAAAAATAAAATAAAAATAGGAGTTAAAGAAGCTTCCCTGAAAACATTTTCGGGGAGGCCCGTTAGTAATGATCCTGCATTATTTTTAGAAGTAGCAAAAATATAACAGAAAAAATGAAAAAAGATAAGTTCGGCGAAATTGTGCGGGTGATAGGGGCGGCCAAGTGAGTGTGACAGATGTGCGATCCCCTAGCGCTCACAATAGTGAAGCGCGCCGAAACGACAAAATAAATATATATTTAATTTTTTTGTTTTATATATTTTTTGTTAGTTTTTTGAATTTTTTTAGATTTTTAAGTTAATGTTTTTAGTTTTGTTTTTTTTTTAAATAAGAAAATAAGATGAAAATAAGTTAAAGGTAAATAAAATATAAAGAAAAATAAAAGATATATATTTATATATTTTTTTGAATTTTAAATTTTTTGATGAAAATAAAATTTTTCATTAATTTTTTAATTTTTGTTTTTTTTTTAAAAATTTTTTTTAAGTTTTTAAGTTTTTTTTTTATTTTTAAGTTTTTGATTTTTTTTAAGTTTTTAGTTTTCTGATTTTTTTAAAGTTTAAAGTTTTCTGATTTTTTTTTTTAGTTTTTTAAGTTTTGAATTTTTTTTATTTTAAGTATTTATTATTGTTATTATTATTATTATCATTATGATATATATATATATATATATATATATATATATATATTGGTGGCCATTTTGTTTATAAATAGAAATAAAGGGTAAAATTAATAGTTTTCAGGAATTCAAAATAGTAAGTCGAAATTTTCCCCGGCAACGGCGCTAAAAACTTGATGAGCTAAAACAGCGATCTTATTTAATTATGAAAGGGGAGGTGATTTTATTTTATAAAAAAGACGAGCGTTTTATTTTATTCGAAACCGAGTTTTAATGAGAGGTAGGCAAGTGCACCTATCACGTGTAGTACAGGATATTCTGGTGTGGAATATCGGGGTTGTATTGTTCTCGGGGCCGGCTTAGCTTTTTCTACTCTTTCCCTGAAATACCTATTATTTTACCGATAATATTTTAGTTTGTTTAAAAAGAAGATGACCTAAAAATATAAAAAATGCATAATAATAAAGCATAATAATAAAAAGCATGTAATAAATACAGCAGAAAATAAATGCAGAAAGCCGATGAAAAACTCAGCGCGACGATATCAGAAAGAGAATTGAACAAAAATAACTTTTAATATAAACAGATCCTAAATTTCAAATTAATTAAGGCGGAGACTTGGCCGTGGAGGTTCCACAAACATGAGCTCACCTTGGTCTAGGAATATCGCTCACCTGAATGCTAAGAATATTCGACCGATCGCTAGACCGACGAAGGATTCCTCTTAACGCCCGCATTACGCTAAGAACCTCGCTATTGGGTGGGGAACCCAATCCGGTAGAGTCGCGCGCCTCCTCTCTCGAGGGTTAGCGCGAAGCTCTCTTTACCCAAGGGTGATCAGTCCATACGCACGGCCTCTCGGTGTTGCGTATGGATAACGGAAATAGAGCCCGCACATCGATATGTGGTCCTACGCGTCGTTAACCCGGGGCAAACCTTAAGAAATTTAATTAAACTGAAAAACAGGACCTTCAATTATTTAAAGCTATTTTATTTGTCCCGATGCTCTTCGATATTGAGGGCTAAGGGCGGTTAGCCACTCATCGGAATGGGAACACTTACACTAAAAGCGATAAAAGAAAGCTGTAAAGAAAGCAGGAAATAAAGCAGTAAAGGAAAGCAGAAAATTGCGAGTCCTACTCAAACGAGTAGGGCTGAAGAAAGCAGTAAATGTGAATCCCGACTCAAATGAGTGGGCGGGGGTAAATTTATCTCATACACGCACGCACTCTACTTGAAATGAAAACACACACACGCACACTACATAAATGAAACACACACACACACACACACAAAGTTTCCTACTCAAGTGAGTAGGAGAAAATGAAAGCAATAAAAAACAAGTCCCACTCAAACGAGTGGGCGGGAAATGAAAGCGGAGCGGCATTAACTCTTAACGAGTAGGCGGAAATAAATGCGCACACGCACGCACACGTACAAAAATTGAAAGAAAGCTATAAAATCTAACTCATACACGCACACACACTTGCAAAAATAAGAAAAAGCAAAGTGACTGAAAAATTAAAACAACTGCATTTCTACAGCTAGAATGCGGTAGAAATGCATAAAAAGAGAAAATAAAAATTAACCGAGCGAAAAGTTTTTGTAAATAAACCCAAAATGAAAGTGCTCGAAAAATTAAAATAACGACATTTTCATTCTTATGTTTTTATAAAAGCTCCTAAAAAGTGAAAATAAAACTAAAAAAGATGAAAAGTTTTACATTCCTAAGAGCCTAAGTTAAAGAAAATAGAAAATAACACTTTTTTAGGTGTTTTTATAAAGCCTTAAGAATGAAAATAATAAAAAAGAAAGGAAAAGCTAAACCTAAACAAGTTATGAAAATAAAATCGTCGGCATAACGACTAGAAATGCGGAGAAATCCTAAGCTAAACTAAGTTATAAAATGCTATAAAATAAAGACATAAAAAGAAAGCACAAAAAAGAGAACTAAAAATTGCTTAGAGTAGGGCTTCCAAATGAGACTTTCATGCAATATAAAGAGAGAAAACAAGCTATTTTATTAAAATCATAAGTGATTACAACAAAGCTAGAATGAGAAAGCTAATACAAACAAAGGGAGAGAGGGGGGGGGGGATAAAATTCCCTTACATAACATTTGGATTCCATTTGGGCAGCACCTCCCCTAAGCAAAGTGGTAAAAAAAGTGGACAAGAAAAGCTTTCTGAAAGCTTTTATATATAGAAAAAATTTCGGGTGTGACATGCCCTAGGTCACGGGCGTGACAGGGGGCGTGTCAGTCAAAGACGTGTTTGACTTGGCAACTTTGGCTGGCTGGCTTTGTTCTGGAAGGTCGGGGAGTTGACACGTGTCGGTCACGGGCGTGACAGGCTTCGGACACGGGCGTGACAGGCTTGGGTCGACGATCTTCGAGTGGCGTTCGACGATCTGGAGGCTCCTAGAAGGAACACGTGGCGGTCACGGGCGTGACAGTCTTGGTAACGGGCGTGTCGGGGGGGCATGACTTGGACAGCTGGCAGTTCTGATGTCGGCAGCATCGAGTGTTGAAAAGGCGTTGAGTGTCGACATCGACACGGGCGTGATGGGTCTTTAATACGGGCGTGACTGGGGCGTGTCTGGACGGCGTTGAGTGTTGAATAGTGAAATCATCGAGTGTCGACTGGAGGAAGGCGTTGAGTGTCTGACACGGGCGTGTCGGGCAATGTCACGGGCGTGACAGGGCAAAAAAATATTTTTTCTGTAAAATTTCATAAAAAAAATAAACTAAGTTAGAAAATATTTACAAAAAAAAGCCATTTTATTAAAGAAGACAAATAAAAAATGACAAAAAATAAACAAAAATGACTTAAATAAAATACAAAAATATAGGTATATTTGCAACTCATCAGATTCCAATTGAAAAAGTTCAGTTGTTTACCTAAATCACATAGAGGGGGGGTGAATATGTTAGTTGTGCGTCTCTTTGCGGAATACAAATTTAGAGACTATGCGCACAGATCAATCAAGCATTCAATAGGCGACAAAAGATTTATAGTGGTTCCCCAACCTTGGGTACGTCCACTTTCTCTCACCGATATAGAAAACCACTAGACTCGGCTACTCCACTATCTCAGATTTAAAAACCAATCCTACGTCTCGGAACAACGTTCCTACAAACTCGATCCAAACAGATCTACACTCGGAAGGTAAAACTTCCTACAATTCGGACAAAATTCCCCTACAAGAAATAAGTTGAGAGAAATAAAAATACAAACAGTAATCTTCATTTCTTGAAATGATTTGCCTGGATCTTCTTCTTGTAGACATTGAGGCTTTATCTGAAAAATTGAAGAAGATGTCTCTGCAAAACTAGATCTGAAATTTTCTCTTGAATTCACCAGATCGGAGAAAGAGATGATGAAGAATGAACAGAATATATCGATCTAGAAATCAAACTTGATCTGAATCTTGAAGTCGAAAAACCCTAGCCCTGGCGAGAAGGAGATCGTCGGCGGCGGCGGCGGCTTTCGTTTTGGAGGGAGAAACGCGATTCAGAATACTTTTAGAATAATCTGATGGCTTGAATGAATATGATTATTAGCATTAGGGTTAGTCGTTCTTGACAAGACCTATTTATAAGATATTCCCTAATGGTCATAATTATTCTTAATAATGTACACGTGGACCAATCACGTCAACGAATTTGAAAATCCCGTCAAATCTGGACTTAGAGAAATTTCCGAAAAACTTACTGATATACTTGAGTCATCATATACCTACTCGAGTACTTGAATTCATTACTCGAGTAAGGGAGAAAGAGACTACACGAGTATTTACTTAGAAAAATATCCAGAATTGATGAGCAGATACTCGAGTAGATAAAGACATACTCGAGTGCTAAGTTGATTACTCGAGACAAAGAAATTGGACTACTTGAGTATAAGACGGGTTACTCAAGTAAGAGAGTTCAACTTCTCGAGTGAATAGAAGAAGTACTCGAGTAAGATACTTAGAGAAATTTTTGAGAAGGAAAAATAAGATACTCGAGTACTAAAAATGAACTACTCGAGTCAATGAGATCTACTCGAGTATATGGATAAACTACTCGAGTAAAGTACTTAGAAAGTTTTTTGAGATGGAGAGAAAAGAATTACTCGAGTATAGACTCTGGACTACTCGAGTAGTATATAGACTGCTCGAGTATAGGAATTTAACTACTCAAGAGGAAAGAATCTACACGAGTCCCTGACTTCTGTTACTCGAGACCAATGACTTAATAACTTGAGTGTAAAAACTGACTACTCGAGTATTTAACTTAGAAAATTTCTGAGAGGAGAAACTGGTGACTCGAGTATATGAATTCAACTACTCAAGTACCTTTTCACTTACTCGAGTATGAATACATCTACTCGAGTAAATGACTTAGAGAATTTTTCTTCATTGAAATTCTTTTATTCAAAGATGGTTACCAACACTTCTATGTCCAATCAGTCCAAGTGCTTATAATATGAAGTGTATCCCAATAGAGAGGCTACACATGGGTCAACACCATGGATCACACAATTAGGTATTACATTGTATGGTCCTGTATTTGATGACCCATTGTAAACTAACATTGGTCTACACTTGGCAATATAGTCCTGCAAACACATAACTCAAGCAAGGCATCAAATACAACTTAATTCATCTTAGTTCTAGGGTGACTTTGTATAAATCAGGGTTATTATGGATGCAATACCCAAGAGTAGAGAACACCTAACCATATTTTTAGGAAATGATCTATCCTACCATAGAGGAACATTGGTATTTGATAGTCTCTAGAAGCTGTTGTGTCTACAACCTCTTTTCTTCAAATTTATTGGTTGTCAAGATCTAAAGCTGAGAAAAAGGGAAGCTTAAGATTATACCAGAGAGCTTTCTCTCAACAAATCATCTTCAGTTCTTCTATCAGCAACTCGTTAGAAAGATTCTTTATTCTTGTTTATAACTTTGAATCTTTATCGTTTATAAACATTCTTAAAGCACCTTTGTATATCTACTAAAGATTTATAATTCAGTCAGATTTCTTTATGCTTTTTGTTCTGTTTTTGTAAGTAGTATCCTCACCCAAATAGGGGGAGATTGTTGTAACCCTAGTTCTGATTTGGGCAAGGATTACTATTAGGATACTTTGATTGACCCATCTTGTATAGTTTAGGGTCATAGGATTTTCCAGTGTTTTGACTTTGAATATTTAAAGTTCAAGAAATTCAGTTCGACGATAGTCGAACTCATCTCGATGATCGTCGATATTAGATCGACACACTCAGAGTTCCTTCTCTGAGTTAAGCTCGATGAAAGTCCAGCTGAGATTGACAAACTGTGGGCTAATATCAGAATCTCAGCTCGACGAAGTGCCTTATCAGCTCGACGAACTTGGAGCTCTGTTCGACGATAATCTACCTCTAATCTGCCATCTCAGCTCGATGACAACAAGTCGAAGCTTGACGATCTCTGAGCTTAGATCGATGAATAAGCATCTTCAGCTCGACGATCTCTGAGCTCAGGTCGACGAATTTCTTACTTAGTTCGACGATTTCCAGACAGAGTTTTAGGCAGTTATTTCTTTCCAGAAATAGATTATTTTCAAGGCTTAATTTCAGGCAAATTATTCTGAAGGCAGAATATTATAATGGGATTAATTTCAATCAGTTATGGATCTGACATTTAATGCAATATATTCTTATGAATATAGCCGTTTAGAGGCAGCATTAAATGTGGATATTATCACAGAGTTAAATACTAATCTTTTTCAAAGGCAGTTACCATTCTAGGGAATGCTCCAACTATTCAGAATGAATTCAAATATTTGAATTCCTCAAGCATTCAGATATAGAGCATTATCAGAAGTTTTTCTGCCTCAAGCTTTTCTTCAAGCAAACAATCATCATTCTGAGATCAACTTCACAATCATTCAGATACATATACTGGAAGGAGAAGTTTTCTTTGAAGGACTATACCCTGAAGCAAAGCTTCCACTCCTGATCAGATTTCTATAACTAAGGGGGAGCTTTTACAACATCAACAAAATCCACTAGTCTTCTCAGAGCATTGAGATAGAGAAGATAATGTCATTTTTAATTTTCCATTTTCTTGTGTACATGGTTTTTAACTCCTTCAAAAGTTATCTCTTTGGTTGTTAAGTCTCCTGATCAAAATGCTTAGTTTGGTTTTTGAGCACCTGGTCAAAAGCTCAAAGGATTGTTAGATATCCCTTGAATATAGATCTTATGGTGCAGGGCACCTGAGCAAAAACCTGTGGTGGAAGGGCACCTAATCAAAAACATATAGTGGATTCCTACCAGTGTTATAGAAGAGTGGATGTACCTAAGTTTTAGGGGAACTAATAAAAAATCTTTGTCTCGTCTGGTTTGCCATTGCTTTCTATTTCTATGATGAATGTTTCCTTTATATATATATATATATATATATATATATATATATATATATATATAAACTCTAGAGTTAGTGTGATCTATCCCTTTACTTTCAGTTGGGTTCTATTTTTAACCTTTAAATTACTTCATCTAGAATGCACCCTGTGTTAGGATACGAAAAATTTGATTATGGTTTCAATTTTGTAATTCCTTGGTCGGTCTGTGGTATATGGAGTCGGGCCCCAGCCAGACCTTCTATTGTATGCCATGTGACAGATGAGGGTGTTACACTAGGTGTAAAGCTACTCTTGAAACAAATACTTTCAAGTGCTATTAGAGGGAGGTTGTTAAAAAAGGACTTAACAGTCTAAACAAATCTCCAAGAGTAGATAAAATTTTCTCCATTGGTTTAGGTGAGAACCACAAGGAGTTGAGCTCCATGAAGTTCCCTATCTATAGAAAGGAAAATTTTGGGATTTGGAAAGAGAGGGTCAGGTTGTTCATAGAAGCCTAAGACACAAGGATTTTCATTATAGTCCAAGAGGGACCCTTCATTCCCTTGAAGATCTCTATCTTGGATGCTAATGTCAAAACTCCTAAGAAGTTCACGGAGATAACCAAGGATGAGGTAATTTTGGCAACTGTGGACAAGAGGGCACAGAATATCATTGTAAGTGCCATAAATGACTCCACCTTCTAGAACCTTGTCCACTACAAGAAAGCCACGGAAATGTGGAACTCTTTTATAGTTTACATGGAAGGGATAGAGGAGGTGTGGGATGATAGGAAATCCCTCTTGAATCAACAGTATGAAGCCTTCAAGATAAGGAAGAAGGACTCCATTACTGATTGTTATAAGAAGTTCTTCATCATAGTGAACAGTCTGATCACA
Source organism: Platanthera zijinensis (assembly GCA_039513925.1). Lineage (NCBI taxonomy): Eukaryota > Viridiplantae > Streptophyta > Magnoliopsida > Asparagales > Orchidaceae > Platanthera > Platanthera zijinensis. The sequence continues at coordinate 76,755,516 of CM077079.1, forward strand.
TATGGTAGAAAGTTCACTAGTTATGAGGTTGATGACAAGTTTTTGAGATCCCTTAACAAGAAATGGGACATCAAGATATGTGCCATTAGAGAAGTTGGCAACCTTGCCAACATTCTACCTCAAAACTTATTTGGGTGGCTGTTATCCCATGAGATGCAGCTGAACTCCAGGATGGCTAAAGAGGATGCATCAAGATATTTAAACAAAGAGAAGACAGTGGCTTTCAGAGCAGAAGCCATAAGAAGAAGCAGAGAAAAGACTCCTCCTCCAAGGAGAGTTACTGAGTCAGAATGCTCAGAACCCAGCTCCTCTTGGAATTAATTGTCAGATGGAGAACTAGCAATGTTCTCCATGCAATTCAAGAAGTTGTTGATTAGGAGAAGACAGTGGAAGAATAGGGGTTCTTTAAGCTCTTCATCAATAAAGCCCCACTCCAGCAAAGACAAGACCATGATTGACCCCTCTGGGGAAAGGTATGACTCCAAACAGAACAAATATATAAAGATTAATATTGTTTGTTATTATTATAACAGGACTGAACATGTCTTGCTGACTGTCCAGTTAATAGGAAGGAGCAGATGAAGTCTGATTGAAATTACCATCACAAGGTCAAGAAGACTGAAAAGAGTTTCTTGGCTAAGAAGACTATCAGCCTATTAGACAGTGATTCTAAATCTTCAGAATCAGAAGAAGAGGAGGCCTACATTGGCCTCATGTCCATTGAAGAAGATGCTGAACTTCCTGCTTCTCCATCTGGCATCAGGGCCCCACTATCCTCAATTGATAGTGACTGTGAAGAGGATGAGGAGTACTGTCTCATGGCTACATCAGAAGACAATCATGACCTTTCTGTTCTTGATGAGGTACATTCCATCCCTAGCTCTCCTTCTATCTATGAGTCTGGCTCAGACTCTGATGCATCCACCTCCTCTAGTGGGGAAGAGGGATCAGATTCTGAAGATGATTTCAATTAATTGATTGACAAAAATGGTGCAATTCTGGATGCTCTGAAGAGGAGCAAAAGACTTTTCAAGAGGCAAGCTAAGGATATTGTCTCCCTATAACAAGTCGTTTCCCTGGAGTCTAAATCAACACCATTGCTTGATCATATGAGGAGGGAAGTTAGCCAACTCAAGACAATCTCAACCATCTAAATTGGGACCATCAGGCATAAGAATAAAAACATCTTGGATCCTGAAGAGATGCTCCTTAAAGAGAAAAGATTGTGGTTGATTTCAGTAAGCCAAAGACAGTGTTGCCACTGATATACTTCTTCACCTCTCAAAAGGTTAAGAGATGTTTGGGCTTCAAGTGGAATTCTAGAGTTACCCATCCCAAAGGGAAAGACAAAGCTATAGTAGTGCCTCAAACAACCTTTCACAAGGTAATACTCCCATCAAACAGGTATGCCCAAGATAACATTTATGGTCACTAGAAAAATGGTAAGTCTGTTTGTAAGAATATAAGGGTATCTTATAATGGAGGGAGAAAGTACATGGGTGTGAGTGCACTGAAGGCATCCCATGAGGAAATCCAGAAGGCCCATCATGGACCATTTATATTTGGTGCATAGCCCCCATACTCAACGATAGAGGAGTAGCCTATTCTCAAGCTCTTTTAGCAATAACCCAGACCAAGAGTAAGTCAGTCATTAAGCCTGACTTGGCTATCTCTGAGGCCATTAACAACATGTCAACTGCAAAGAATATGGCTAATGGTGGAACTCAGAGTAAGCCAAGTACATCTACTGGCAGACTCACTTTCAATCAGATTCTTTCTGAAAGAAATAAGAAAAAGGCTGCTTCTCTCCCTTCTGAACAGATAGTTTTTGACTATTTGAACTCCATAAGGGCTGTTCAGAAGAGGATATACAACATTCATGAATATTGGTACTGTGATAAAGTGGGACACTTTGCCATTGATTTTTTACACAACCCTAGTGTGTAAAGGGCAAGGGTAAGTCTTCCTGTTAGGAGTGCTGCATATAAAAATGTTCAGTTTCAAGCTAACAAGAACCAAGGACCCAATGCCTTTTGGGGTACAAAGGTAAACTAAACTATATTTGCAAGATAGTTCAAGTACCCATACACCAATATGGTACTTTGACAATGGATGTTTCAGATATATGACTGGTTCAAGGAGCAACCAGAAGGATTATACTCCTGTAAAGAATGGACCTAAGGTAATCTTTGGAGGTTCAGATAGAGGAGTCACCAAAGGTTATGGTATGATCACAAATGGCATAGTCTTCATGACAAAAGTAGCTTATGTGGATGGATTACAACACAATCTAATTAGCATAAGCCAACTATATGATATTGGCTATGTAATTGTCTTCCATAAGGATGAGTGTCTGATCAAGAGGTCAAATGTCAAAGAGGTCATTTTGATAGGCACTAGGAGTGGAAATATATATTATTTAAACTTCTTGTGTTTAAGTACAGACTCACTAGTTTGTCTAGTAAAAAATGAGAAAGTCTCTTATTATGTGCAATGGAACATGAGGCTTGCTCACTTGAACTATAAGATAATTAGCATGCTCTTTAATGAAGGTCTAGTCAAAAATTGACCCAATATAAGATGCAGAAAGGAGGGCATTTGCTTTGCATGTCAAAAGGGCAAGCAGACCAAAGCATCCTTTAAGAGTATTGGGGTTAAGGACTCTGAGAGGTGTTTGTATCTCTTGTATATGAACTTGTTTGGTCATATGCTAGTTCATAATCTAAGAAGGAAAGTCTATACACTTGTGATAGTTGATGACTATTCCAGATTTGCTTGGGTTTTCTTTCTAATGAAAAAGTCTAAAACCCTAGACATCTTCAAGACCTTTTTTAGGAAAATTCAGAATGAAAAGAATAATTCTGTGGTCAAAATTAGAAGTGACCATGTTAATAAATTTCAGTATGATAGCATGAAAAAATTCTATGAAGAAAAAGGTACTCATCAAGAATTTTCTTCTCCTAGAACACCCCAGTAAAATTGGATAACTGAGAGGAAAAATAAAACTCAAATAGAAGCTGGCAGGACACTGCTTAGTGACACTTCTCTTCCAAAATACTTTTGGGCTGAGCTAATAAACACTGCTTGTCATGTCTTGAATAGAGATTCTATCAACAAAAATCACAAGAAGACTCCCTATGAGATTATGAATGGAAGAAAACCAAATCTAGCCTATCGCAGGATCTTTGGAAACAAATGTTTTATGCTAAATAATGGAAAGTCCTACTTGACAAAGTTTGCTTCCAAGTCCTATGAAGGGAGATTTGTTGGGAACATTAATAATAGCAAAGCATATAGAGTCTACAACCTGAAAAATCAAGTTGTATAAGAGTCTAAAAATGTTGTGTTTGATAAAACATATATGATTAACAGTGAGCTGCCTAGCTCCTCTAGATCTATAGGTGTAGAGTTGTATATGGATAAACTAACCATCAAGGACACTCCTTTAACTATCCATGAAGAAGATGATGGTGTATAAATTCCTGAAGAAGGACAAAGTTCACTAGACATGGGTGAACACCAGCAAGATCCAGGCATTAAAGAACATGATGCTTAAGAAAGAATTCCTCCTGCTATCAGGCATTTAAGAGATCAACCCAGAAATTAGATCATATGAGATGCTAGCGAAGGGGTTACAACAAGGAGCAGAAGCCTCAACATTGTTATGTACTCCAACTTTTTGTCTCAAGTTGAACCTAAAAGGTTTGAAGATGCCAACATAAACCAATTTTGGATTGTGTCTATGCTAGAAGAATTGAACCAGTTCAAGAGATGCAAGGTCTGAATACTAGTTCCCAGACTACATGAACAAAAAATCATTGGAACCAAGTGGATCTACAAGAATAAACTTGATGAAAATGGTGTTATAATCAAGAATAAAGCTAGATTGGTGTCCATGGGATACATGCAAGAGAAAGGTATTAATTTTGATCAAACCTTTGCACTAGTTGCTAGATTGGAAGCTATAAGATTGTTCCTTACATATATTACACATAAAGGATTCAAGGTCTACTAAATAGATGTAAGGTTATCTTTCCTACATGGTGACCTAAAAGAAGAGGTCTATGTTGAGCAACCCTCAGGTTTTGTTATCTCTAAAAGTCTTTAATTTCAAGGATAGCTAAATCACCTAGAGGGAGGTGAATAGGTTATTGGTCTCTTTATTAGTTTTTTTCTTTTCCTTTATTTTGCTTCTTGAGTGGTAGGTTAATTTCTGCTTTCAAGGTGACTTACCCTGCACAAAGAAAATAACACAGAAAAGCACACAGATATTTATAGTGGTTCCCCAACTGGGTACATCCACTTTCCCTCCCACCTATCCAACTGTCTTGTTAGACTAAGCACTTCTCCAAAATGCTCCAAGGAGCTTACACCTCAGGCCCTCAGCCTTACACTCAGATTCTCTTCAGAACCCAACCTCAGAACCACAAAGGTTCCTACCTCAGAGCCTTGCATTGCTCCTACAGCCCAGTGGTCCTCAAACCACCAACCTCAGCCTTATCTCTAAGGCCTAAACCTAAGGCTTTTCATCCCTACAATTTCAGGCGCTAGTCCCTACTCTCAGAGTGATGTAACACTCCTACAGCTCAGATCTAGAAGGATCCTACATGATGGAAATGGGTTGATATGGTTCTTGATTAATCACAAGAGGAATTCCTCTGTGATAATCAACCTTGGGTGAGTCAGACTCATCCCCCCACTATGACACCAGGAGAGTTTTCCTGTGTCAACTTTACTGGACTGAGAGCACCTCAGTCCTAATTACTTCACAGCAACAAGTTTATGCACTTGAGCTTGAAGAAACTTGCAGAATACTATTCTACCTCTTTCTAAACTGAACCAAAGATTCAGCTTTATCTTCTTCATAGCAATAATTATGTAGAAGCTTGGGCTTATGCTGGAAGCAACTAGCAGATCTATTTCTCTGCTCCCTTCTTAACTGGGCTGACTGCTCAGCTTCAACTTCTCCTTTACAGCTCCTCAAGTGTGAGTTCTTTTAGAAAGTATTAGCTGGATCTGTGAAGCTCCTGCAGTAAGGGTTGGCTCTTGCTGCTACCTCTTTCTCAAAGAATCACCCTGAGCTTCCTTGTTGGTGCAGATGAAGATGACACTAGCAAACTTGTCGTTGAAGATGTTGATCTCAATAGCTAACTTTCTCTCTTTTTCATTCTCACTTAAGCTTCCTGTTCTTTGGCTCCACAACAATGCCCGAGAGGAAAGAACAACTGTCACTTCCTTTTATTTATTGAGACCCAAGGCTCTTTTAGCAGTGGGTCCCACACTTTAAATGTTGGCTGCAATTTTGCTTTAACACCAACTGTCGTATAGTAGGTCTGCGATAACCTTTGTCGCGTATTATAGCAATCCCGCCACTTATTTGAAATATGTTGACTTGTTGTCTTGCTGACGTCACCAGCTGTGGACTTAGCCAAAAATCAAGCAACATTAGCATAGGTGTTGAGTGAGTAAGCATCACTCAACGCCAAAACCCTTGGACAGATTTATTGTCTTTTGGCATTGAGTGAGTAACTTTCACTTAACGGCAAACTACTTAGAATATAAATCTGTTTCTAGGCATTGAGAGCGTTGAGTGAAAAATCCTCACTCAACATCATCTACCTTAGCTAAATATTTGCTTCTTTAGAAACTGAAGCATTGAGAGCATTGAGAGCGTTGAGTGAGCATGCCTCACTTAATGAAATTTACTTTTAACTCATTTCTGCATAAAGGCATTAAGAGCATTGAGAGTGTTGAGTAAGCACGCCACACTCAATGCGTTTTGCCTTAGCCAATTTTTTGTATTTAAAACCACTAGGCTTTGACTGTCTTACTTTGAACTGAGTTCGACGAATGGTGAACTGAGCTCGACGAACTTTGTACTCAGTTCGATGAAATATAACCTGAGATCGACGAACTCAGAAACACAAGCTCTAAACTTAGCTTGACGAAAGGTGAGCTGAGCTCGATGAACTCTTAACTGAGCTTGATGAACTCAAAACTTAAGTACTGAACTTAGTTCAACCAGTTCAACTTTCAGCCTTTTTGCTGAATGGCATTGAGTGTGACTTCATCACTCAACGCCAAAACACTTAGCCAACTTTCTCTTTAGTAGCATGGCGTTTAGTGAGTTGACTTCACTCAACGCCTGTGGAATTGGCCATATTTTAGCTCATTAAAACTTTAGGCTTTTACTTCTTTAGCTTATCTAACAGCTTTTTGTTGTATGACATTGAGTGAGTTGACTTCACTCAACGCCTGTGGACTTAGCCATTTTCTCAGCTTGCCACTGCCTTGGCTTTGATTATATAGGCTTCACTCAGTGCTATAAGTCATCTGACGTTGAGTGATTGATCTTCACTCAATGCCTACAGACTTAGAAAGTTAGCTGTCTTTCCACCACTTAGGTAAGAACTTACCTGTCTTAGTCACTTAGACTACCTATCCCATCATAGCTTATCAGGACAAACTGCAATCATTCACCTTAAACACAAGTTAGATCACAATATGTGTATACATTATTTTGCTGGTCCTTCTTCAAATTTAGGATATTGGGATCAATGGACCCAACAACCTCCCCCTATTTGAAGAAGTTAAAACCTAAGACAATGTGTATACTAACATACTTATGTTATAAATATTTAAAACATATCATCATAGCATAATTCAGATAAATCATAATAGACATATTAAATGATGTAGCAGATAAGTCAAAGACATAGTAAATGATGAGTTAGACATATCATGATTATAACAAAAGGTTATTCTATTTAATCATATACGGAATAAATGTTTGAGCAATATAAACACTGTGTTTCATCCCTAGCCCTGTAAGCAGAGCCTGAAACATTTTAAGTTCTAAGTTCCCTTATCATAATCCCACTCCCTCTAGATCTCTTTATCGGCTTGTGTTCAGCTCCAGCTATCTTCTTTCCTTTCTTATCGGCTTCATCAACATCCTTAGCCTTAGTAGTTCCAGCTTCAGCTTTATCCTTTTATCTCTCATAATAGCTGAATGGTTTGGCGAAGTATTTAGATGGTTCCATAGAATCAGGAGTGAAAAGATTTGCCTTTTTGTTCCTCCAAAAGATACTTCTCTCTGTGTCTCTCTTTTTCATCTTATCTCATTCAGCCTTGTTGTACCATTGACCTCTGTCTGGTCTCTTATTCTTGACCTGATTCCAAGTAAGCAGAATAATAGATCTGGACTCTAGGCTCCACTGCTCGAAATCAGGTCTCTGTTCCATTTCTTCTCTATATCTCTTTTTCCTTAGCTTGGCCTCCTCTTCAGCATCATTAGTGATTCTTTCTTTGACCTGTAGTGACCGGTCTACTGTGGAGATGAAGGAAGGATTTTGAGCACCAATAGTCTTCTCTCCCCACTGAGCATTAGCACTGTCACCTTCTTCAATGTACTGAACATATTCTTGATTGTCTTGAACTTGGGCTTCACTGCTATACATCTTGTTCAAAGCATCTTGTACATGGTCAGGCATCATTGGGATGTTATTATATTGTAGTGGCTCCATTCCAAATGAGCCTCTCACAGCATTTGTGGCCCAGACCATATTCTCAGTATTTGTTCTGATGATATTTCTCTCCCCCTTTTTGACTTCTTCCATTCTCATCTAACTTGTTCCTAAAAATCCACTTTGTACCAATGATGTTGTGGTCTTTTGGCTTAGGAATAAACTCCCAGACCTTGCATCTTCTAAACTGATTAAGCTCCTCTTGCATAGCATTAATCCAGTGTTGGTCTTGGATAGCTTCTTCAAATTTCTTTGGCTCCAGTTGAGATAAGAAAACTTGAGTGCAGAACTATATTCAGATTTCTACTTCTGGTTTGCACTCCATGTCTTAGATCACCAATTATCTGATCTGCTGGATGATCCTTTAGATGTCTTACAGCTGGAGGAAGACTTTATTCTGGCTGAACACCTCCAGTTTCTTCATTGTGCTGCACCTCTTGGTTGTCATCAGCTTCTAGAGAGTCTTGTACTCCCCCTGCACAGTAGCCATCATTTTCCAATACTTCATCTGCAGTTGAGCCTTCTGCAATGGAAAGCTTATCCATTCTATTGCTTATACCTGTTGGACTGCATGAACTACAAGGCAACTCAATGTTGATTAATCTTGTTTCATCAAACACAACATGTACAGATTCTTCTACAACCTGAGTAATCAAGTTGTAGACCCTATAAGCCTTACTATTTGTAAGACCCCATTTTTTTTTCTTTTCAAACCCGGGGTCTTATGCCCAGAACCGCCGCTTTGCGGTGACACCTTCGCACCCGGGAAGGTCGTCACTACAACGCGCCGATTCTGCCGGCCTTTTCGATCACAATAAGTAGCAAGCAAGAAGAGTAAGCAAGTCCACCAGAAGAAAATATCACATATAAATCAAAACTCCACGAAGGGATTGTCCACAGAAAATCATCAGAGTATAAATAGTCTGGAAATAAAAGGGCTCATGCCCGGTACATCAAATCCTCACTACAATACCACTCAAAAGCGAAAACAAAACTAAAACTCTACGAAGGGCCGGGACTCACAGTCCCCATAGTCTGGACTCCAGTGCTAGACTGTCCCATCTCCAAGCGTACCGGCCTCCTGGGCTGCTCCTCCATGCTGGGCTCCGCGATTCCCTAAAATGATGTGGTCCGAAAACCGTTAGTCTATAAGACTAAGCCCTATCATCCCCCACCCCTTCCCCCATGCCCTAAGGCACCGAGCGGAGAGGAAGAAAGGGAAGGACATGAAGGTGGAGAGTAGTCAAAAGCAAATGACGGTGGACCTAACTTGCAGTTGTGTATTCGGGGAGCAACTAATCTTAAGTGTTGTAATAGGTCAAACAAGAAGGAAAATAAGTAAGGTAATTTAAACCTTCACTTATGTGAGTACACATAAGCCAAGGGATCTTTTGCAAGGCTCCCATCGTATAAAGTGTCTCATACCACTTATACGTTGGGGTGTCGGTTATCAAACAGCAGCATATATATATATTGAAATTAACCTTTGATTTATAAACTTGCCCACACAAGCTTATAGACCAAGGGGTCGTTTTGCAAGTCCTAAAGTATAAGCGTCCCATTCCACTTATACTTTAGGTGTCAAGGTTGTTATGAATGATTATGGCATGCAGCTATATGGTGGGTATGATGATCAAGCAGTGCAACTCACACACCCAACTTTGTGTACACAAACCTTTATTTCCCCCTTTCTGGAGATAACTCCCAGGATACTCCCGTAGTGGCAGATGGAAGCGGTGGGTTGGGCCTCGCCCACCTCAAAACCAGTAAAAGCACCACTGGTCTGACCTATCGTACGCCCTCAATGCCTGGTGCACGAGGCGGACTCCTGCGTACTCTTGCCGACTGGTCCGCCGGACTTAACCTTGGCTAAGTGCTAGTCACCTTGCCGAGTCAACGATATCGGTGTCGGTGCAATCGAACTCCCCGATATCGAGAACCCACCACCTTAATTTTTCCTATTTTTATGCACATGCAGCAGTTTAATATATAACAATTTAAAGTGTCAAACTCCCGGACTAAACCGTCCGTATTAACCACATTTGAGACCAAATTCCCCGGACTAAACCGTCCGGCTCATCTCCAGACTCCATCCCTTAGAACACCACGGAACAGCGCCCCCTTGAACACCTCGGGACGACTTAACCATTACCAACCCTAACTAATGAGTGTGTGCAATGTGAATCCCTATTAAGCTAATTACTCTTTCGTTTGTTTTAAGATTTACGTTAGCCCAGGACTGCCCCCGGCATACCCCGTGAAGGGCACTAGGAACCAAGACGGCGGCATTACGGCCTGAAGTTCCCTTTCGCAAGGCACTTATTGTTATTGGTTGTTTTTCCCTTACCCGTTCCCTCTATAAATTGCATCGAACTAACCCTAGGGTGGATGTGACTCTTCACTCCTACGGGGACGGCGATCTTTCGTCGGTCCCGCGCACCTTCTAGAGCGCATCAACTCATTCCTCACAGCACTCGAAACCTCCTATGGTGATCCATCCTCTTTCTTTAAATCCATCCAACACAAGCTGTCCTTATGCTAACCCAAACCTTCTCTTGTTACTCATTTACCAAAATTACTAAATGCAGACCACCTTATACTAAGTAATGTCTATGATAGGATGTCCTTTGTGTTTTCTTCCGAACGGCCTAAGTTAATTACTGGGGGCCTATCATGACATTATTGAATCGATTTCCGATAATAACAATTTTTCCAATTAATCTAATAATTAATTAATTTTACTAAAATCCAAGGTCTTCCAAATTTGTACAAGGATTATATTTTTCAGTCATGTATAAATCATGATAAATTTAAGACAAATATTAATGTATCTAAAAATGACATATCCAAGGTTTGGCAATTTTCCCTATGGTCTAAGGGGCCTAAACTTATTTTTGCAATAATCCATTTTCTTCATGTCTAATGAATAAACTACATCAAATTCTCTTCCAAATAAATTGGATTAATTACAGGATATTAGAAATACCATGAAAACAGTACTGTAAAAGTTTCATAATTTTCCCTTTGGAAATTAATTTATAATAAATCATTTACTAAATCCTTAAACTTGCATGCTTGTGAATCAAGTACTAAATCCATAACCCCAAAAATCCAGAGAAAAATCCAGAGAAAAATCCCACTGATTCATAATGATAAAAACACTATTTACCAACTTTCATAATTTTTCAGAGACTATTTATGCCATAAAATATTTTTAAAACATAGAGCCCTTTAATAATACTTGTGAAGGAACTATTCTATTTAATCAACATAAAATTGAACCAAAATTCAAGGGCATTCCTACTGGCCAAAAACATCTAATTCCAGAGTTTCAAGGGGGCCTTATTTGAATTAAAAATCTTTAATAAATAAAACATCAAAAAGGGCTATACCCACATTCATGAATGAAGTACTAGAAATACCTATCCAAAAATTCTAGTAAAATTATCCTAGGGGTCCTAACTACCCTAGAAACACACTACCCAAATTTCATGGCTTTTAAAAGAGTTTAAGATACTATTTTGACCTAAAATCCCTTCTACCCTAAAACTATGGGTTAAGTTTTGAGGTAGCTACCTACATCAAAATTCTCTAACAATACAACCAGAGAGTTACAAACTCATGAACAACCTCTCCACCAAATCTCAAGGCCATACAAGGGCATTTGCCCCTATGTCCTTCACAAACCCCCAAAGTCCACCTTTAGGGTTTTAACCTGGGCCCTAGGGTAAACTTACCCTAAATCATCCCATCTTCCCTAAGGAGGTTCTTAGGATCATTTCAAACAAATGGTAAAAATCTCAACCTCTGTTGAGGTGAGATGATCTCTCAAGTGTCAAAAGTACCTTTTCCCTAAATTTCCCTTCCCTAGGTCCAAACTAGGGTTTAGTGAATTCCTATTCAAAACTCAACCAAATGAGTTGAAATTTGAACCAGACCTAGATACCTATACCAGGGACACCTCACCAAAATTTGGGAGGGTATGGAGGTCATTTGACCCTTTAATTATCTTGCCCTAGCTTTTCTAGGGTTAGGGAAAAACCCTAAGCTACACTATTCCAAATGGTCTCCAATTTTTACAGGAGCTATATCTAGGTAATAATAAGCCCCTGTCAAAAATTCAGGGAATTTGGACTAAGGGCTAGGTGTGGGGAATTATTTTAAAATCCGCCCTACATATAGGACCTACCCTAGAAAAATGGCCCTATAAGTCTGTAGACTTGTCCTAAAATTTTTCATAACATATCAAACTGTAGATAATAAAAAGGCCTACAACATTTATATTGATCATTTTTGATGAACATGCCCCTAAAGGGCCTAAATAATTTTTATAATGAATCTGCCCTAGTTTTAGGACATACCCATATTGAAATGACCCTACAGGTCTAGGTTCTCTACTAAATTTTCACCACAGTATATCAAATTGTAGGTATTTAAAGGACCTACAACTTTCATGTTATAACCTTTTTCAGGAGGTGTCTAGAAGTGGCCTTAATTTCATTTACAGTGAATCTGTTTAATTAAAATATAGAAATTGAATATAATAAATCATTAAATCATGTTTTAGGGTTGCACGGATCTTAAAGGAGATCCGACGGGAGTTGTACTTCATCTTCTCCAAATGGCCTGAACCAGAACCCGTGAGAAGTGGTTATCACGGGGCTGTTCCCGGCCATTAGGGGCGGCGCCACCACCGGGAAACAACTCCTACATGTTCCCGGTGGTGGGGGCTAGCCTTGCCGGCGGCTAGGGCGGCCGGAGGTGGCGGCGCCGCCCTACCCGAGTGCTTCAAAATTCCATAAAAAATGGAAATTTCTGAAATTTTAAGCTTTTGCTCCGGTTCGTTTGAGCATAAACTCAACTCCTAAACAATCCTAGGATCTAAACATGAGAGAAAAGGTGAGGGAGGACCTGATTTCGGGCTTGGATGCGAGTTGAACGGCGGGATGACATGGTGGCGGCGGTGGCGGCATTTCTCTCCTTGGTGGCTTCGGCAAGGGTTCTATCCTCCTTCTCTGATTTCGAAATGGGTTGCCCCTCTCTCCTAAGTGAGTATATAAAGAGGAGAGGGAGAGAGGGGGCGGTTTTCCTCAAGGGCCATAACATCTCTTCATGGTGGGGGGTGGTTAGAGGAGAGAGAGGGTGGAAACACCTCTTGATGGCCGGGAAAAGGGTGGGGGGAGGAGGTGTCAACCTCTAGGTGGCTGTTGGCCCCTCTTTGGCCGAACTCATGCCTCCTCCCTCTTCAAAACACCTCTTCACCTCTCCACCACCTTTTCTCTCTCCTCTATATAACCAAATATTTTTTTTTTCTCTCTCCTAGTCATCCTCACGAAATTTCTTCCCCTAGAAGCCTAAAGCCATCCCATAAAATTAATATTAAAACCTTAAATGCCATATGAGAGGGGGGCTCACCATTCTATCATGAAAATACCCTTAATTCACACTTTCTCTCTCCTATATTTAGCCTATTTCTCTCTTCTTTCTCTCTCCTAGTCAACATGTTGGCTAGCCTAGGGTTTAGGCTATAGGCAGCCATAATAACTCCTAATAAAACCCTATGAGTCTACATGAGGCGGCTTGAGCTTGAGTTAACCCAATTGAGCTAGGTTTGACTTGATTTGGGTTTAGGGTTGACTTGGTCAATTTGACCTTCCGAGTCAACATCAATAGACCCCTAGGGACCCATTAACCTCCCCTAAGGCCTAGGTATGGTTAGGTAGGGTAGACTTGGCATAAAGAGGGTGAGTTGATCCAGGGCAGGGTTACTTTGGCCTAACTAGGGCTTAAGTTGACTTGGGTCAACTTAGCCACTAGGTTTGCACCCAATGGGTCCTTGGTGACCCATTGATCTCATATTAGGTCTAGGAATGCCTTGGAGTCAGATTGAACCCACTAGGCCACCAAAATCAGGGTTTTAAGATTTTACTATTTGCCGCCCAAGTGAGTCTCAACTAACTAGTTGGGTCACTTGACCTCCTAGGTTCAACCTAGGACTTGTTATGACCTAGGAATGTTCAAGTCACTCCTAATGGGGGGTCTAATTGAAAAATGGGATGTTACACTATTGTTGTTGTACCCAACAAATATCCCATCTTGGGATTTGGCAGCAAACTTAGTTAAATAAGACTTGCCATTGTTAAGGATATAACACTTGCAACCAAAGATTCAAAAATAGGATAGATTTGATTTTATACCTTTCATGATCTCATAGGGAGTCTTTTTGTGGTACTTAGTGATAGAAGCCCTGTTGAGTACATGACATGTAGTGTCACTTAATTCTACTAGCTTCAATCAATGTCATATTCTTTCTTTCAGTAATACCATTTTGCTGAGGTGTTCTAGGTGAGGAGAATTCTTGAAAAATCCCAAACTCTTCACACAATCTTGTCATACTTTCAGATTGAAATTCAGTGCCATGGTCACTTCTAATTTTGACCACTATACTGTCCAGTTCATTCTAAATTTGTCTGACAAAACTGTGTAAAACACTTGGAGTTTCAGATTTTTGTCTTAGAAAGAACACCCAGGAATATCTAGAATATTCATCTACAACCACAAAAGTATAGACCTTCCTACCTAGACTATGAACTGGCATAGGACCAAAAAGATCCATATGTAAGAGGTATAGACACCTTACTGAATCCTTTTTTTCAAGGCTATGAAAGGAGGATTTTGTCTGCTTGCCCTTTTGACAAGCTGAACATATCCCTTCCTTTATACACTTAACATGAGGGTCATTCCTCACTAATTCTTTACTAAAGAGTTGGCCAATTGTCTTGTAGTTAAGATGGGTCAGCCTCTTGTGCCATTTGACACAATGAGATGCATTATCATCAGCTACAAGACAAATAGGAGAAACCTTGTTCTCACATACAAAGTCAAGACAATAAACATTTCTTTTTCTATATCCAGTCAATATGACCTTTTGATCACTTGACCTCTTGATATGACATCCATTATTAACAAATAAAATGTCATATCCAAGATCACTCAGTTGACTTATGCTTATCAGGTTGTGTTTCAAACCTTTTACATAAGCCACCTGAGTGATGGTAATTTTGTTTGAAGAAATGTTACCAAATCCTCTGATGATTCCTCTTTCAGATCCACCAAAGATTACTTTAGGCCCATTCTTGATAGGTATGTACTCCTTCAGCAGCCCCTTTGTTCCAGTCATGTGCCTGGAACAACCACTGTCCAAGTACCATAAAGGGGCATGGCAACTTGGACTTTCCTGCAATACAAAATTACTTTCCCTTAGAACCCAAGTAAGTCTTGGGTCCTTGGTTCAGGTTAGCATCATTCATATCAAGCCTACCAGCAGCTCTTCTAACTGGTAGACTATTATTCTTCCTGACACTTATGTTATGCCACCAGTGTAAGGCAAAATGGCCTATCTTGCCACTGCACCAGCATTCATACATGTTGTATCTAGGTCTAGATACATTTTTGGCAGAAAAATTTCTGTTCTGAGCTGGTGTTGCTGCAACTACACCCACTGAATTCTTATAACCATGGGGTTTATTAACATAGATTGAATTATTGGCATAAACATTCTTGTTCTTCAGAACATCAGTCTTAATATGACCATGAATATTCTCAAGATCATATTTATTAGAAGGCACTTGTACCTTTCTAAACATAACTGAGACTTTAAGGTTTAGTGGCTGGACTGGAGCTTTGCCTTTTCTCTTGAATTGGGCAGCCCTGGTGTTACCCTTGAAGCCTAATCCTGCCTTACCCTTTTGAGCCACAAACTCATCTATTAAAGGTAAGACTGATTTTGGCTTAGAGTAACTAGCCACTAAATCTTTCTCTACTCTCAGTCTGGCCTCCAGACTTTTAACTTGATCTTTGTAATATGTGATTGTGCCCATCTGAATAATAGTTATATTTTTCAGTTTGGCAATCTCATTTAACTTTTGATCCAATACTTTTTCTAACTCAGATGCAGCCACCTTAAGATCTGCAATCTCCTGAGCCTGAGTTTTGGCAAGGTTCTTGCTTTTCTTAAGAGCCTGCAATAAGTCTCCATACTTATCTATCAACTGATGAATATCTCCTTCAGATTCAGATCCATCCTCATTACTTGATGCAGATGAATCTAACTCTGAACTGGTACTGTAATTAGAAATTCTAGAATTACTTTATACCTTATTGGGACCAGGCTGATCCTGGCACTTGTTGTCTTCTGAATCAGCCATCAGTCTCATACACTGATGGTCTTCTTGATCATAGATGGAGTTTATCAATTGCATAAACTCCTCTTCTTCATTAGCTGCATACAGTCCAATGTAAGCTTCAGCTTCAGATTCTGACTCTGAGGAAGATTGATCTGTAAGACTCTTCTCCTTCTTAGCAACAAAAGATTTCTCCTTCTTGCCCTTTTGTTGAGTCTTCTTTCTATCTGTTGACTCCTTCCTCTTATCTGGACATTCAGCCACCACATGTCCTGGCCTATTGCAGCAATAGCAAATAATCTTTGATGTTGTAGCTTTGCTGGGCTTTGATCTGCTCCTTTCCTTTCTTGATGATTTTCTCTTATGATAGTAATCATCAACTGGCTGTGATGTGGAGGGCCTTGACTTCCACTGCATCTGAATCACTGCTTTCTGAGTTCTGATTGTCTGAATTTTCTGAGTTATCTTCAGCAACTTCCTTAGAAGGTGATGGAGACATTCTCCTGCTCTTTCTAGTGGCTTCAACCTTGAAGGCCACTGACTTCTCTCTATGCTCTCATTTTGTAATTTTTTCTTCCTCCTTCCTAGCCATTAGTTGCATTTCATATGAGAGCAATTTTCCAAATAAGGTTGGAGGAGAAATGTCTGCTAGTTTGGCCACTTCTCTTATGGCACAAATCTTGGTATCCCAATTCTTTGTCAAGGATCTTAGAAATTTGTCATTCAGCTCATATGTACTGAAGACCCTTCCATAGGACATCAGTTCATTCACTATCCTGTAGAATTTCTTGTAGCATTCAGTTATGCTATCAGAATTTCCTTGTCTAAAACTCTCATATTCTTGATTAAGCATAGTTTTTCTATCTTGTCTAACTTCTTCAGAACCCTCCATGTAGACAATCAAAGTGTCCCACATTTCCTTGAAGGTTTTGCAGTGAATCAAATTTTGGAAAGTAGAATCATCTATGGCACTCACTATGATATTCTGAGCTCTCTTATACATAGTTGCCAATATAATCTCATCCTTAGTCATTTTAGAGAAATCTTTAGGAGTTTTTTCATTTGCATCTAGAGCAGACACATTCATTGGGATATATGGACCTTCTTTTACTGTAATATAGATCCTTGGATCAGAAGCCTCCATAAATAACCAAACCCTTTCTTTCCAGATTCAAAAAATCTCTTTTCTTCAGATGGGTAATTTCATTGACCCTAGTTCCTTGTGATTCTCTCCAGAACCCATTTTCTTGATTCTTGATTCTGCCTTTAGGGATCTAACTCGGACTGTTAAGTCCTTCTTCGAGTAACCTCCCTCTGATACCACTTGATAGTTTTACTTTCAAGACCACCTAAACACCTAGAGGGGGGTGAATAGGTTCTAATGCTTGTTTTAACTTAAGGCAGAATATAACTACAGGTTATATTAAAATTCAGAAAACTCTGCAGCTAACACAGCACAGCAATCACAAACATGTATACATCACAGATAGCACATAGATTTATAGTGGTTACCCAAGGTCTGGGTACATCCACTTTCCCCCTTCACCTATCTAGCAGTGTGCTAGATTCGGCCTAACTTCCTCCTTTAACTCAGATCCTCAGATCCTACAACTCAGAACCCTGAAAGGTTCCTACAACTCAGAACCCTATAAGGTTCCTACAACTCAGGCTAACCAGCCCTACCTCAGCCTTTCCATAAGGCCTACAACTCAGAGAACACCTTCTCCTACAACTCAGGCATAAACAGCCCTACCACTCAGAGAATACCTCTCTTACACTCAGCCTTTATAAAATAGGCTTACAACTCAGATCTATAAATAGATCCTATAGAATTTGAAAATGAAGTTATATAATATCTTACCCCTGTTGAGAGAGAAGGGATAAGACTGTTCTTGATCAGCTTCTTGAAAAGGCTGATGAATGAAATCAACTGGATATTAGCTTTCTTCAAGGCTTCTTGAATCTGAACTTAGTTTGAGTTGATTTCCTTTGGAATATACTGCTTCTTAAGAAACCTGTGATAGCTTCTTTCTTGTCTTCAAATGGCTGGATCTCTCTCTATCCACAACCCTTGATAATACTTCTGAATTCTTGAATGAATTCAGCTTAGACTGAATCTGAGTGGATGTTCACTTCAGAAAGTCTTCTTAGATCTTCTCTCAAAGATCTTCTACTGTGCCTTGCACTTTCTTGATTAGAGATCTTATCTCACAACAATGATCAATCAATCAGTTTTTTTTTCTTCTTCTGAATCTGTCTATTTATAGACTTCATCCTTGGTAACCGGCTGATCTGGTTTCTAACAAACTTCTGACAAGTTTGACAGCTTCAGTCATCCTGTTGTAACTCACAGCTGTCAAGTCTTCAAACAGATTTTGTGTCTTTGTCTTTGTCAGCAAAGTGTCGAGACTGTCTGTTAGAAAGTGTCGAGACCATCTGTCAATATGTGTCGACATAAGTGACTTAGGTGTCGACACATCCTTTAATGATGTCGACATGTCTGCCTTTATGTCGACTCAGCTTCTTGATACTGTATCTTGAGAATGTGTCGACACTGAGTATTTGTGTCGACAGAAACACTTCATCATTCACCAGCAACTAACTTAGTCTAGACTTTGTTGTGTGTCTACACAAGTCCTATATGTCGACACAGTTGATGTAGACTAAGAATATAGTGTGTGTCGACACAGCCTCCAGGTGTCGACACAGCTGTTGTCGACTCTACCTCTGTGTGTCAACACAGTCTTCTGGTGTCGACACAAATGTTGTCGACTAGCAATTCTGTGTGTCGACACACCTTCCCAGTATCGACACAGCTTCCCAGTGTTGACACAGTTTATGTCGACCAAACTTCTGTGTGTCGACACTGCCTCCAGGTGTCGACACAATTGTTGTCGACTCTATTTCTCTGTGTCAACACAGCCTTCTTCAAGTGTCGACACAATCTTTCTGAAGTGTCGACACACTTTCTTCTGGTGTCGACACATTGACTTAGAATTTTTTTCATGCATTCTAGTACATTCTTAGCCTGCACATATAAACTCAAAATAACATCAAATACACCTTGATGTATATAATTGAGCTAAGTTAGGCTTCTTCAAATAAGGTACACATTTTCCAATGTACCCAACAAGAACCCTAAATGAATCTGCTACTACATTGTTGACAGATGCTCACCTACCTCTATCTTTTTGGGCTGAGGCAGTGAACACCTCCAACTATGTGTTGAATAGAAGTCTAATACATAAATTGAAGGGCAAGACTCCCTATGAATTGCTCAAAGGGAAGAAACCTAAAGTAGACTATTTCAGAATCTTTGGTTGCATTTGTTATATACACAATAATGACAAGAAATATTTAGCAAAATTCCAAGCTAAAGCTGATGAAGGGGTGTTTCTGGGATACTCCATGATCAGCAAGGCTTATAGGGTATATAATAAATCTACTCTTAAAATAAGAGAATCTGTTCATGTTTCTTTTGATGAGACTAACATGTTTTATAAGGAGAAATCTGCTTCTACCATAGAACCATTGCAGGTACACTTTCTTTCAAAAAGTATGGACAGATTACAGGTTAAAGAAAAGGATACAGCTTCTCCACCTATCCAGCAAAAGGATGAGAGCAGTGATGATGAAGAGGATGTGCAACATCTAAAAGAGCCAGTTGTTGTTCCACAAGAGGAAACAACAATAATGGTTGGTGAACAATCAACACCCCCTGTTGATTTAATAACAACAAGAGATCATCCAATCTCCCAAGTGATTGGAGACATCTCAGCTGGTGTGCAAACAGGAAATCAGGTCAACCAGAACCTGATGCTTACTTGCTTTCTATCTCAAGTTGAGCCTCAATCCATTCAAGATGCAGAACAAGATCCCCACTGGATCATTGCTATGCAAGAGGAACTACATCAATTTGAGAGGAATCAATTTTGGGAACTAGTGCCAAGGCCTAAGGATCACTCCATTGTTGGAACAAAATGGGTGTTCAGGAACAAGTTGGATGATCATGGAGTCATTGTAAGGAACAAGGCAAGGCTAGTTGCTCAAGGCTACTCTCAAGAAGAAGGAATAGACTATGACCAGACCTTTGCACCAGTTGCAAGGTTAGTGGCCATCAGAATATTCCTAGCTTATGCTGCTCACAAGGGATTCAAGGTCTACCAAATGGATGTGAAGAGTGCTTTTCTCAATGGAGACATCAAAGAGGAACTCTATGTTAGACAACCTCCAGGTTTTATCTCTTCAACTTATCCTGATCATGTTTTCAAATTGCATAAAGCATTATATGGTCTCAAGCAAGCTCCTAGAGCATGGTATGAGACCCTAACATGCTTTCTTCTAGAAAATGATTTTATTAGGGGTAGAGTAGACCAAACTCTTTTTATTAGAACCCATAAGTCCCATACCCTACTAGTACAAATATATGTAGATGATATTATCTTTGGTTCTACTGATTTAAATTTGTGAGAAAAGTTTTCCAAGCTGATGCACTCTAAATTTGAAATGAGTAGCATGGGTGAGCTTTCCTTCTTTCTAGGATTGCAAGTCAAACAACATGCTGAAGGAATATTCATTTCTCAAACCAAGTATGCAAAGGAACTGGTTAAGAAATTTGGTATGTCTGAAGCATCTTGTATGAAAACACCTATGCCTACTAATGTTGTATTAGATGCTGATGAACATGGAAAACATGTTGATCAGACAACATATAGAGCAATGATTGGCTCTCTATTGTACCTTATAGCTAGTAGACCTGATATAATATTTGCTACATGCATATGTGCTAGGTTCCAAGTAAGCCCTAGATAATCACACTTAACTTTAGTAAAGAGGATTCTTAGGTATGTAAAAAGTTGTCCAAATCTAGGACTCTGGTATCCAAAAGACTCAGGATTTGAATTAACTAGATTTTTAGATGCTTATTATGCTGGATACAGAGTAGACAGGAGAAGCACCAGTGGAACCTATCAGTTCCTTGGTGACAGACTTGTCTCCTGGTTTTGTAAGAAACAGACATCTGTGTCTACTTCAACTGCTGAAGCTGAATACATGGCAGCAGGCAGTTGTTGCTCACAAATTCTGTGGATTCAAAACCAGCTTCTAGACTATGGCTATAACTTAGAAGGGTAAAAAATCTTTTGATATAACACTAGTGCTATCTCCATAGCACAAAATCCAGTCCTCCATAGTAGGACAAAACATATAGAGATTAGGCATCACTTTCTAAGAGATAATGTTGAAAAGAATAAAATTGAACTACAATATATCCCAACTAATTTGCAAAGGGGAGATATTTTCACCAAGCCTTTGGATGAGAAGAAACATACCTTCTTCCTCAATCAGTTAGGAATGCTAGATGGAGGCTGTCTAAAATAAATTCCAAGATTTTGAAAATCTAAAAACAGACCAAGACTAGGCTAAAAACTTATATTTTCTCTTGTCTATAGGTTCTGTTTTGTCTCTGAACTGCGCTCGACGTTTTTCCAAAAATCGTCGAACGGAGATCGACGCTTTCCAATAAGCGTCGACCGGAGTTCAGCGTTTTCCATGCAGCGCTAGGCTATCTTCCTCTGGTCAACGATCGTCGAATGGAGTTCGACGCTCTCCAGTATCGTCGAACGGAGATCGACGTTATTGAAGACTCTTCAGATTCCATTAGAAGCCCAGATCGTCAAACGAAGTTCAACGATCCTTCCTTTCCGCCGTCGAACCCTAATATAAAAATCATTTTTCGTCGTCGTTCTTCGATTGCGCATTCATACTCTCTGTAATTTCTTTCTTTCCATCCAAACTCTACTACACTTGGTTGTGTTTGGTACTTTCTTGCAGGTACTCAATGGCCGTGAATATTGCTGTGCTTGCAAAGATAAAGTTTGATACCGGGTTTAATATTGATATGGATTCATTCGCCGGCAGCAATCAAATTTTTAAAGATATTCTGGAACTCTTCAAGGAACAACAACTAGAGAATATTATGTCAACATGAATGAAGATTGTGGCTGATGAAATAAAGGAATGGGTTTTTACTACAAACAATGAGCATGAGAATATTATAGTCGGCACGATCAACGGGACTCAGGTACCATTGTCCCCTATTCTTCTGACTGAGGTATTCAACTTAAGTTCTGGAGATGATTCCCCTGATATGTCTGGTGAAGAATTTGATTCCATGTTAGATAGAATGGGTCACTCTGCTGTAAACCCTAATAAGCTATTTAAAAAGAATCTATTTGTTGAATATAGATTTTTGGCTGATGTTGTGGGCAAAGTGCTGCTTGCCAAGCATTCAGCACATGATACCATCTCAAGGTATCAGTTCTGTTTAATGGGAGCAATAGTTTACAAGAAACATCTGAATTGGGGAACTATCTTCTTTGATTTGATCAAGAAGAAAATTAACAAAAGTTTTGTCAATTTTGGGAGGATTCTAGGGGTTTTCCTGCATTCCAGGTGCCCTGAATTACTGGTTTCCAATGGGATGCACATCAATGCATCTAAGAGATTAACCTGTGCCCTATTTGGGAAATGGGACAGGCAGATTATAAATCCTGCCAGGACTGTCATAGCTTCAGGCACAAGGACTCCTGCAGTCACTTCCTCTCTGGCTCCAGAAGAACTGTCTGCCTCCTCTCCTCCTTCTCCTCCACTTGTTTCTACCTCCATCTCCACATCAACCACAACAATTTCCTCAACCATAACCATCTCTTCCCCCCATTACCATCTCATCACCTCTTTCTCCTCCATCCACTTCAGAAACATTCCATCCACTCCACTATTATCCATCTCTTACCATTCCATCATTCAACATATTAGAAGACTCCTTCATGGATGATTCCCCTTCCTCTCCTCTTGAGCTTGCTTCTACCTCCTCTTACCACCAACTACTTCAAGATATACTCTCCCAACCATCCTTCACTCTATCCATCTCCACTCCTATACCATCCATCTCCACCATCCCTATCTCTCAACCATCCATTCTACCATCCACCACAGCATTAACTGCAGTCCATCAACCATCAGCTCCAGCCACCTCTTCCTCCACCTCTACTCAAGTATCCCATGAGCAAGTGGATCTTTCAGCTCTGGCAGATAGGCTTTATGGGATACTGTCCCCCAAGCTAGTAGCCCTGCTGGAGACCTCCTTGGCTCCACTCCTCAAATTTATACAGGAGCTATCTGACAGGCTGTCTGCTATCTCCTCTCCTCAGGCAATTCCTTCAATGGAGTGTCTTGATCCAGTCCTGACTGAATCAAGGCAGGGGGAGATGCCTCATGAAGTTGAAGAAGTGCCTTTTGCTGCTCCAGTACCAGTATTTACAGTGGACCTCAGGTCACTGTTGTGTGCTTTTGATATTCTTCACAGAAGATATTTACCAACTCAGGGAGTTGAAGACCTCACTAAGGCCATTGTGCCTATTTCAGAATGTGATCCCAGCCTGATTATATCATATGTCAATTCTCTTAAGACTGAGGATGTTGTTGCTGCTGCTGTTATATCTATTGAATCTACTGACATTGAAATGCTGTCTGCTAATGCTGATACTGCTGCTGCTGAAGAATTGGCTAGTTTTTTGGAAGAAAAAGTCTCTGAGACTCCTGCTGTTTCATCTGCTCCACAAGTTTCTGTTACTTCATCTGCTCATGCTGAAGTTCCTGCTGCTATCCCAACACTTCCTGCTCCTGTTGCTCCTGAGAAATCAAAAATCCAAGAAGAATACATCAAGAGAATAGATGATCTGTATGAAAGACCACAGAGTTCTGATAGTGACAAGTTCAGTACTGAATCTGATGACTCTGCTGGCACCATTGCCAAAAAGAGGAAAGCTAGAAGCAAAGCTATGATGAAAGTTCCTCCTGCAAAGGCCAAAGATGTTAATGACATACCTTATTACATTCTACATGACTGCCAGATAACAGAGTCCTGGATGCAATATTCCAAAAATCAGTTAAAGGCTATGAAAAAGAAAAGGAAACTGGATAAGTATGAGAAAGGATCCTCTCAGTATCAACCTCCTCCTCCTCCAGACTCAGGATCAGGTTGAGGCTCAGCCTTTCAAACCTCTGCTTCAAAGCAAAGATCCTCCCAATCTTCCCAGAGATATCATCCCAGAGGACAATATCAGAAAAGTTATCAGTCTAGAAGAGGTCAACACAGAGGAAGTCAGAGAGAATATAGAACTTATTCTAGACAGCAAAGGGAAGGACAAAGACATATGGACTCAACTCAAGGTCCTTTCCCTTACAAACTCAGAGATACTATTGTTACAAGTACATCTACTACTTCAGAAACCATAAACAAATATGAACCTTCAATTCCTTTTGAGGATCCAGAAAACAATCCTCTATCTTGGACTGCCAGGATGAAAGAACTTGCTGCTCTAGATCAATTGAAAAAGCCCAGAGAACAAGGTAAAGATACTTCCAACATCTCAACTCTTTCAGAGCAAAGAAAGGCAGAGCTAGAGAAATATGCTTCAAGGAAGTTCTTTGACCCAGAGGATTACATGAAACTACATCCTGAGGCTGTAGTTCCAAGGCCCAGATCCCAAACCTCCTTAAGTGCAGAAGATGACAGAAGGTCAAAGAAAGAGGCTCTCAATCCCAACAGAGAGATTGTATTTAAGAAAGGCAGTGAAAGGAAATGAATTCTGTAAGCAGACAGTACATTCATCTTTAATCATTTGCTGATATTCTATCTGAATGCTGCTATGTCATATGTTCTGCTCTGTTGTTTTAAATTTTGCTTTTCTGTATATGCTTTTGTATTTCTTACTGAGTCCTGTAAATAGTAATCCTAACCCAAATAGGGGGAGATTGTTGGAACACCCTATTACTAATTTGGGCAAGGATCACTATGTTTTTAGGGAATTGGTTTGACCTAGATGTATAGTTGAAATGGTCAAATTAGAATGAGTCTAGGGCTTAGAACTTAGGTTTGAAGCTGCCCCCAGGACCATTCAAAGATCAAGACTTAGAGCTGAGACAAAGACAATTTTCGTCGAACTCCGTTCGACGCTCTCTGAGCTCAACCCTATTAAGTCGTCGAACTCCGGTCGACGATCTTCGAGCTCAGATCAACAATCTGTCTTCAGTTACTTTCCTAGTCGCTGAGCTCAGTTTGACGATCGTAGAGCTAAGTTCGACATTTTCTGTCTGCTGTGTTAATCCAATCTCTGAGCTCAGTTCAACGATCGTAGAGCTCAGATCGAAGATTTCTATGAGGGATCGACGTCTTCATAATTCAAATTCAAGGAAAGTTATGGATTATAATCAGAATTAATTCCTGCATTGATTGCAAAGGATTTTCTAGCCGTTTCAATCAATCTGATGCAAGTTTCAAGGAAAGACTAAATGGAATATTGCTTAGGACTTTCCCCAGATACAGCTGTCTATTATGGAAGTCATTTATGACTTATTAAATGGTCGTCTAAGGGAATATCTAATATACTCCTTAAGTTTTCATTTTTGAAAAACAGATACACAAGATACAGTGATCAACACAGACAATACAAAGAGATACAGAAGAATTAGATTACATTACAGAAGATTGAACAACATAATTTCTCTGATCAAGATTTCAACTTCTGTGATTTACAAATCTACTGAATCTTCAAGTGTTCAAAGGCTTCAACATCAAGGACTCCAGACACCAAATATTTAAGCATTTGCTGGAATCATCTTCTGCTGGAGATCTTAAGCTTCTGAAGGCCTATCACCCTAGCAAAGCTTTCACTCTTGAACCATTCTACATCTCAGGGGGAGCGTTTACAACATCAACAATCCACTAGTCTTCTCTCAGTGATTTGAGATAGACAAGACATCATCATCTCTTTCTTTTTCTTTTCCTGCTGTAAAAGGGTTATCAAAACTCCCTTCAAAAGTTCTGAATCTGGTTCTGAGAGCCTTGTCAAAACTCAGTGGTGGCAAGACACCTTATCAAAAAATTGTTGGAGTTACCATGGTGATCTAGAAGTTGTCAAACATGTAATCTCACTGCCAACGCGATATGAGCCTGCAGGGTCGCACATAAGAGCTGTGGAGGAGTTGGAAGATTGACCGTATTGGTAAAGGTTACCAATCACCATTATGTATGGGGTCAGGCAATTGTTGCCAATAAAGTTCATAGGGCATGGATAGTCGAAAGGTCGTCGAGAATGTCTCGACGACCAAGGCAAATCGTCGAGAATGTCTCGACGACCAAGGCAATGTCGTCGAGAATGTCTCGACTACTATGGGGTTTAGTTGAGAATCAATCTAATAGATTCGTCGAGAATCAAAGACTTAGTCGTCGGGACTATCCATTGATTCTCGCCGAATCTGCCTGATGATTCTCGCCGATCGACGAGTATCGTCGAGAGTTATCGAGTATGACTCGACGACTAAAGGCCATTCGTCGAGAATCGTCCCTGATTCTCGACGACTTGGCGGATGATTCTCGCCGAACGCCTTTGCCGATTCTCGCCGAATTCTTCCAGGGACCCTATGATGTGTGGTCTGCGGATAGCCATTCCTTTAGGTCTATTTATACCTTTGGTATAAATAGACACTTAGGGTTTTGGAAAACAGGAGACTTATGCTTTTTGCGGCCGATTAGAACCCGACGGAAGAGTTCCGCCGATCGCTCGTTCCGCCGCATCTTGCACATCACCGGACGGAAGTGTTCCGCCGCCGCCGTGTCTGCTCCGCTGACCCTCCCATTTCCGGCGATAGTCGTTGTTCTTGCCTCTCCTGGCGCGGACCTAGCAGTCCGTGGAGTTGCAAAGGTGCGGCTGTCTTCCTCCCGATTGTTCGTGCGACGAGCAGTTCGGGTTTCTCCTGCTCGTGTGGATTTCTGCAGAGACGTGGATATTATTCCACGTACAACTCGCTACCGACAGCACTCAATACTTGGAGCATCTTCGTTGAGTTGTGACTCAACGCCACTAAGGTATTTTGCCCTAGTTATTTTGTTTACTTCTTGATACAACGATCATGGCCAGATCCAGTTCTCTTGGGATGTTCTCGTCCTTTTCCTTTCCGCTACGTGCACAAAGTGTTGTGCCAACCCTCACGAGAAAACCCAACAGTGGTATCAGAGCGAGGTTGCGGCCATGATTGTTGTATTGGAAGTTAGGGAATTCCAACACGTGTAAACCTAGGGATTTAGAAGTGTTCTAAGTGTCTAGATTTATTCCTGGAACATCAATTGTTGATGATTTTTCCAAGGGAAATCGCTGCCCCTTGGAACCCCGCTAGGAACGTCTGGGATTTCGTAGCAATTTCTAATTGTAGAAGTTGTTGTCTCCTTAGCAGTAACCATCCCTCGAATTTTGTTTTGGATTTTGAATCCAACAAAGAGAGATGAGCTTGTCTACTGCTTTAAGTTGAGTTGCCTTTCCCCTTTGTCCAATGCATGTAAACCTGAATATTTGGAAATGTCCATATGTTCAGATTTAGTCCTTTGCTCTATCAAATGTTGATAGTGTCTTGTTGTGCACATAAGGGATGCATGAGGATTCTAGAAATGTTTTATTTTATTTAGATGTGCACATTGATCAAATGTTGATCATGGTTAATTGTTAACATACTATCAAAATTTAAATCCCTTCATCAAACATTAAGTGTTCGGATGCCTTCCGATGGATGACACTCTTCCTGCCTCGATCGATGAAGTGTGGGCTTGCCAAAGCAAGGTGCATTAATCTATCTTGGTAAGGGTGCGAGCGGATAATTGTGATATCCCACTGTCGACATCGGGCCCCACTTAACTAGGTGACCTCAAAGTTTGAGCGCCTAGAGGCATAGGGTTGGCATGCACCATATGATGGATGCGAATAAAGAGTTATTCACCAACCATACAAGAATTGCATGAGGATGCAATTGGCAAGCGTTGCCTACCTAAATAACTACATCGTGAGAGGAAAGCCAAAGCTGACTCATTGTGTTGGTGAAATACGGATCTTGTCCACTAAGAGAGTAGCTCGCATGAACTCTCCGAATTGATAGTGAGGGCTATTAGTTCGAATAAAATAGTGGGAGTTTTAATTAGAGTCCAAATTAAAATAAATTGTATTTTGAAACTTTGGTACTGATTTTATTCTGCATGAATTCTTGTAGAATTCCATGGCAAGTGGTTCACACTCCACTTTGTCTCTGAGAGCCATCCTTGAGAAGGATAAGCTCAATGGGACTAACTACATGGACTGGTACAGGAGCTTGAGAATTGTTCTCAGGCAAGAGCGAAAGCTCTATGTCTTGGAAGAAGAATCCCCCGAGGTGCCGACCGGGAATTCTTCCCGTGCTGATAAGGATGCTTACAAGAAGTATACCGATGATGCTTTAGACATCGAATGCCTCATGCTTGCCACCATGAACTCTGAGCTCCAAAGGCAACATGAGAACATGGGGTGCAAGGAGATTGACGAGCATCTCAAGAAAATGTTTCAAGGGCAGGCTCGTCAAGAGAGGTTCGACGTCACAAAAGCGTTGTTTCAGTGCAAGATGGGAGTTCGAGACTCAGTAGGGACTCACGTACTCAAGATGATTGGGTATATAGAGAACCTTGAAAGACTGGGTTTTCCTCTGGGTCAAGAGTTGGCCACAGATCTGATCCTGCAATCGTTGCCGGACAGCTACGAGCAGTTTGTCTTGAACTATAACATGAATGAAATAGATAAGACACTGCCCGAACTCCTAGGCATATTGAGAACTGCCGAAATCAATATGAAGAAGGCCAAGCCTACCAGCCCCATACTGATGGTGCATAAGGGCAAGGGAAAGGCCAAGGGCTTCAAGAAGACGAAGGTGGGACCTAAGTCACATCTTGAGCCCAAGTCTTCTGCACTGAAGAAGAAGAAAAGCACGGTGAAGGAAGGGAAATGCCACCACTGTGGCAAGGCTGGTCATTGGAGGAGGAACTGTCCTTCTTATATTGAGGGTCTGCAGAAAATGAAGGGAGGTATGACTTCCGCTTCAGATATTTATGTTATAGAGATAAACCTTTCTGCTCCTTCATCTTGGGTATTGGATACCGGATGTGGTTCTCACATTTGTACAAATGTGCAGGAACTAAAAAGGAGAAGATTGCTGAGTAAAGGGGAGGTGGACCTGTGTGTCGGCAATGGAGCAAGAGTTGTTGTTGTAGCCGTAGGGGTTTACCGTCTTTCTTTGCCCAGTGGGCTTGTAATAGAACTAGATAATTGTTATTTTGTTCCGGCCATAACTAGAAACATTATATCTATTTCATGTCTGGACATGATTGGATTTTCTTTTATAATTAAGAACAACTGTTGTTCCATATTTAAGAATGATGTTTGTTATGCTGTAGCCCAACTGTTTAATGGTCTTTATGTTTTGAACTTAGACCATATGATCTATAATGTAGAAAATAATAAAAGACTAAGAACAAATGACTCAAACCCTACGTATCTCTGGCATTGTCGTTTGGGCCATATAAACGAGAAGCGCATATCCAAGCTCCATAAGGATGGACTTTTGGACTCATTTGATTATGAATCATTTGAGCGATGCGAATCTTGTTTGTTAGGCAAAATGACAAAAGCTCCTTTCACTGGTTATACTGAGAGGGCTGAGGATCTCTTGGGTGTTGTACATAGTGATGTATGCGGACCCATGAGTTCCATGGCTAGAGGTGGGTATTTCTACTTCGTTACATTTACTGATGATTTCAGTAGATACGGATATGTGTATCTTATGAAGTGCAAATCCAAGACCTTTGAAAAGTTCAAAGAGTTCGAGAATCAAGTAGAAAACCAGTTGGGCAAAAGGGTTAAAGCACTCCGATCCGATCGAGGTGGTGAATACCTGAGTCACGAGTTCCGTGATCATCTATCAGAGTGTGGTATTATATCACAGCTCACTCCACCTAGAACACCACAGCACAATGGTGTGTCTGAGAGGAGAAATCGTACTCTGTTAGACATGGTACGTTCGATGATGAGTCATGCAGACTTACCTGTTTCCTTTTGGGGTTTTGCTTTAGAGACTGCTGCTATGACACTGAATCGCGCTCCAACAAAAATGGTTCTGAAGACACCATATGAGATATGGACTGGGAAACGTCCTAGTATGTCGTTCATTAAAATTTGGGGCTGTGAGGCATACGTGCGACGTCAAATGCCTGACAAGCTGGAACCCAAATCAGATAAATGTTATCTGGTGGGATATCCTAAGGAAACGAAAGGATATTACTTTTACCTACCGTCCGAGGGCAAGGTGTTTGTCGCAAGGACCGGTGTCTTCTTGGAGAAAGAGTTCTTATCAAGAAAGACTGAAAAGGTAGAACTTGAAGAAGTTCAAGAACCACAAATAGTAAATGAACCAGAATTGGATTCTGAATTAGGACTACAAGGTGTTGTAGCTAGAGAACCTACTCAAGAAACACATATCATGCGCAGATCTGGTAGACCAAGATTTGAGCCTGAGAGATATGGATTTATCGTGTCTCAAATAGGTAATGTGTTGCTAATGGATCATGATGATGAACCAGCAACCTACCAAGAGGCTATGAATGGACCGGACTCCGACAAATGGCTTGAGGCTATGAAATCCGAAATGGACTCCATGTATGCAAACCAAGTTTGGAACTTGGTGGAACCACCTGAAGGGGTACGACCCATAGGGTGCAAGTGGGTCTTCAAGAAGAAGACCGACATGGATGGGAATGTACAGACATTCAAAGGGCGACTGGTGGCTAAGGGTTTTAGACAAATTCATGGTATTGACTATGATGAAACCTTTTCCCCTGTTGCCATGGTAAAGTCCATAAGGATATTGCTTGCTATTGCTGCGTATTATGACTACGAGATCTGGCAGATGGATGTCAAAATAGCTTTCCTTAATGGAAACCTCCTTGAGGAAGTGTACATGACACAACCCGAGGGTTTTGTATCCCCAAATGAAGTCACTAAGATATGCAAGCTGAATAGGTCCATATATGGACTGAAACAGGCCTCTCGAAGTTGGAATCTTCGTTTTGATGAGAAAATCAAAGAGTTTGGTTTCATCAAGAATGAAGATGAGCCTTGTGTTTACAAGCGAATCAGTGGGAGCATTGTTGTCTTCCTGATACTGTATGTAGAAGACATACTGTTGATTGGGAATGATATTCCTACCCTGAAAGTTGTTAAGAACAACCTAGGGAACTGCTTTTCTATGAAAGACTTGGGTGAAGCGACTTATATACTTGGTATTAAAATCTATAGAGATAGATCGAAGAAGTTGCTAGGTTTGACCCAGAGTACATACATCGATAAGGTGTTGAAGCGGTTCAACATACTTGAGTCCAAGAAAGGATTTTTGCCCATATCTCATGGTGTGAATCTCTCTAAGGACCAGTGTCGAAAATCTTGTGAAGATAAGGACCGCATGAAGTTGATTCCATATGCTTCGGCAATTGGATCAATCATGTATGCAATGTTATGTACTCGACCCGATGTCTCCTTTGCTTTAAGTATGACTAGCAGGTATCAGTCAGACCCCGGTGAGTGTTACTGGATTGCAGTCAAGAATATCCTGAAGTACTTGAGAAGGACTAAGGATGTGTTCTTGGTGTATGGTTGAGAGGAAGAGCTCATTGTAAGTGGTTACACGGATGCTTGCTTCCAAACTGATACGGATGATTCAAAGTCTCAGTCAGGGTTTGTGTTTTGCCTGAATGGAGGAGCTGTGAGCTGGAAGAGTTCCAAGCAAGAGACAGTTGCTGATTCTACAACGGAAGCCGAGTATATCGCTGCAGCTAATGCAGCGAAGGAGGCTGTATGGATTAGGAAATTCATCGGCGAGCTTGATGTAGTTCCTAGCATTGTTGGTCCCGTAGTTCTCTACTGTGATAACAATGGTGCAATTGCACAATCTAAGGAACCTAGATCTCATCAGCGCTCCAAGCACATACTTCGGCGGTTCCATCTTATTCGTGAGATTGTCGAACGAGGAGATGTGAACATTTGCAGAGTGTCGACTGAGGAGAATATTGCGGATCCACTGACAAAGCCTCTCGCGCAGAGAAAGCATGATGGTCATACTAGATCAATGGGTATACGATGCCTGAATGATCAACTCTAGTGGGAGTCTTGTGGGTTGCATGTAAATATATTTTTTGTTGGCTGTTTATTGTTTATTCATTTGATGAATTTTGTACCTAAATGTTTCTTTTTATAATTAATGGCAAGTTCTTTTATTATGATTTTTCTATATGATAGTTAAATTGTAACATAATAAATACCCTTAGAGTGTTCGCTTCCATAGGACATCAAGTACGTGACTTGAATGTGAGAGCCTATGATTTATTTGAAGCTTCATTCTTAAAAGGTCCCTGGTCATTGTATCGTCATAGAAACTAAGGGTGATGATGATACCTTAAGACTAGCACGTGCGTTGACTGATGACCAGTTCTCACAGGTCATGATATTGTGATATCAAGTCATCATGTGGGTACTTGTTAGTGAACAAGTTGTACTGGACAGACCCAACCTGAGACTACTCTGTGGATTGTCATTCAATTGTGTCACGAGTAGGTCTCAATTGACAATGGTGTTGTGGTCCTTTGACCTGAAGTCACAGCATTCATCAAGTGAGGAAGAGCATGCTTTGATGCCATCTAAAGTCTTCCTTGAGAAAGGTTGATGATAAGGGTGGTTGTTGGGCACGTTACGAATCATTTGGATGTTTGTGTGTGAGCAGATATGGAATTTGTCCTCCTATATGACAGGAGTTGCATCCATTGGCCCCTTGATGGAACTGGACTGAGAAATGCATGGCCATGCTTGGTGGAGTCAATATGTGATATTGGCCTCACCATTCTCTGGATGTCCGTTCTAGATCAGGAAACTTGGATTGAGCTTTTATGAGGGTGACACGGTCCATGCCTCTAGTTCTTTCCGGATGTAAGGGACAAAGGGACAAAGACAACGCTGATACATTGTTCATGAAGGCTTATGAGTTATAAACTCTTATTGCTTGGGGAGCAATGATGCATTGCTAGATGCCGCTCATTGTTTGTGAGGTTTATGGTTTGATACTTCCAAGATCAAGTGGGAGACTGTTGGAGTTACCATGGTGATCTAGAAGTTGTCAAACATGTAATCTCACTGCCAACGCGATATAAGCCTGCAGGGTCGCACATAAGAGCTGTGGAGGAGTTGGAAGATTGACCGTATTGGTAAAGGTTACCAATCACCATTATGTATGGGGTCAGGCAATTGTTGCCAATAAAGTTCATAGGGCATGGATAGTCGAAAGGTCGTCGAGAATGTCTCGACGACCAAGGCAAATCGTCGAGAATGTCTCGACGACTAAGGCAATGTCGTCGAGAATGTCTCGACGACTATGGGGTTTAGTTGAGAATCAATCTGATAGATTCGTCGAGAATCAAAGACTTAGTCGTCGGGACTATCCATTGATTCTCGCCGAATCTGCCTGATGATTCTCGCCGATCGACGAGTATCGCCGAGAGTTATCGAGTATGACTCGACGACTAAAGGCCATTCGTCGAGAATCGTCCCTGATTCTCGACGACTTGGCGGATGATTCTCGCCGAACGCCTTTGCCGATTCTCGCCGAATTCTTCCAGGGACCCTATGCTGTGTGGTCTGCGGATAGCCATTCCTTTAGGTCTATTTATACCTTTGGTATAAATAGACACTTAGGGTTTTGGAAAATAGGAGACTTATGCTTTTTGCGGCCGATTAGAACCCGACGGAAAGAGTTCCGCCGATCGCTCGTTCCGCCGCATCCTGCACATCGCCGGACGGAAGTGTTCCGCCGCCGCCGTGTCTGCTCCGCTGACCCTCCCATTTCCGGCGATAGTCGTTGTTCTTGCCTCTCCTGGCGCGGACCTAGCAGTCCGTAGAGTTGCAAAGGTGCGGCTGTCTTCCTCCCGATTGTTCGTGCGACGAGCAGTTCGGGTTTCTCCTGCTCGTGTGGATTTCTGCAGAGACGTGGATATTATTCCACGTACAACTCGCTACCGACAGCACTCAATACTTGGAGCATCTTCGTTGAGTTGTGACTCAATGCCACTAAGGTATTTTGCCCTAGTTATTTTGTTTACTTCTTGATACAATGATCATGGCTAGATCCAGTTCTCTTGGGCTGTTCTCGTCCTTTTCCTTTCCGCTGCGTGCACAAAGTGTTGTGCCAACCCTCACGAGAAAACCCAACAAAAATCTAGATCTGGTTTTTGAGCACCTTATCAAAAGCTCATTGGTGCCCAGGACACCTGATCAACTCATCCTGCAGTGGATTCCTACCAAGGGTGGTAGAAGAGTGGATGTACCCAAGTTTTTGGGGAACCACTATAGATCCTTGTGTCTTCTGGTTGCTGTGTGTTTGTTATTACTGTGTGCTGTGTAATTCTTATTTCTTGCTTTAACTTTGTTGTTCTACAAGCACCTTACACATATAATTAAATTAAATCTTCCACTGCCTTACAATTTTTAATTGTCAACATTATTTTAAAATACTCTATTCACCCCCCTCTAGAGTCAAGGTAGATCTTTTTCTCACTTTCACTCAAGATGAGAGTAAATAGGGAGCAGCAACAACAGCAAGACCACCACGGAGTGCGGATCGAGGAGCTCCTGCCTTGGGTGGAGGAGGATAGGTATGAAGACCGGGTAGATGTAGGAACCCGGGGAGGGATCATAGTTATCCGGGGGGAGGGTCGAGGCTTCCCAAAAGGCAAGTCTACATACCATGTACCGCAGGAGCGTCGACTCCACATCCTAGACCCCACTCCCAGAAGAGAGAATCACCTTCTCAGTCAAGGATATGTCGGGTCGAGAGGACCCCTTTTACGATGCACTGGTCATCCAGATGGCCATCGAAGATTTCACCGTCTCCCGCATCCTCATCGATAACGGTAGCTCGGTCAACCTCATCTTCAAGAAGGCATTCGACGCAATGAAGGTAGACTCGAAGAGGGTACTCGCCTCGGAAGGGCCCCTGTTTTGCTTCTCAGGGGAGAGGAAGTAAGTCGAAGGAGGAGTGGGACTTCATGTCTCTCTGGGGGGCAGTCCCGCACCTACAGGTTTGTCATCCTGGATGCCCCCAGTAGCTACAGCGCCATATTTGGGAGGCCCCTCATCAGCGCCTTCTGCTGCGTCCCCTCGTCCTTCCATCAGTTCCTGAAGTTCAACGTCGAGGGGGTCCAGGTTCGGGTCCGGGGAGACCCCAAGGTAGGAGGGAGTGCTACGTCACGGCGGTGAACTCCATCTCTTGGCAGGAGGGTACTGAGGAGATGGGACGGAGGATGTAGGAGGCGGAGCAGGAGACCGGCAGAGAGGAGATGGAGGTAGAGGAGAGCCGCACTTAGGGGTGGCAGAAGGAGTTCAGTGGTCGGCCGAGGCGATGGCCGTGGAGGAGGTTGGAGAGGAAGTCCTTGCCCCAGGAGGGGTGACGTTGAAGAATAGGGGAAGCAGTCCCGCCTGGAAGCATCAGAGGAGGTGTGGAGATGGAGGTCCTCACCATGGGAGGCAGGGTGGAGAAGGTTCGCGTCAGCGGGGGGCTGACCCCGGAGGCCCAGGGCAAGATGCTGGAGTGCATCCAAAAGAACGTGGACATCTTCACCTGGAGCGCTACGGAGATGCCAGGAATCGATGTCGACCTGGCTTGCCATCGCCTTAACTAGAACCGGAAGCTCACCCCGTCCAGTAGAAGAAGAGATCCACGGCAGGCAGGTTGGCTTAGCCGATCAGCGAGGAGGTAGCCAAGCATCTCAAGGCTGGTTTTGTATCCGAGATCCAATACCCCGGCTGGGTATCTAATGTAGTAATGGTTAAGAAAGAAGATGGATGGTGGAGTATGTGTGTTGACTTTTCATTTCTTAATAAATAATGTCCCAAGGATTGTTACCCCTTGCCTCGGATCGACGTGCTGATTGATTCAGTCGTCGGTTTCCCTGTAATGAGTTTTCTAGATGCATTTTCAGGTTATCACCCGATTTGGATGCACCCCGCCCCCCCCCCCCCCCCCCCACCAACGTCAAAGATGTATCTTTCATCACGCAGGATGGATGCTACTGCTACAAAATGATTCTCTTTGGGCTAAAGAATGCAGGTGCGACCTATCAGAAGATGATGGACAGGGTCTTCCGAGAGTAGAGGGGGAAGAACTTAGAAGTGTATGTGGATGACCTCATGATCAAGAGTCGAGATGTTGACTCTCACCTCTAGGATTTGGAGGAAACCTTTGCCACCCTATGCAAGTATAAGATGAGGCTGAACCCCCTGAAGTGTGTCTTCGTGGCGGGCAGGGGTAAGTTCCTAGGCCATCTCCTCACCTCAGCAGGTGTAGAGCCCAATCCTGATAAGTTCCGAGCAATCATAGAGCTGGGATCGCCTCGAAATTCTAAAGAGGTGCAGTGATTGACAGGGAAGCTGGCAGGGTTGAGTAGATTCCTCTCCCGGGCTGGAAAGAAGTGTTCTCCCTTCTTCAAGACTTTGAGGGGAGGCCAAAAGTTCGAGTGGACCTCGAAGTGTGAGGAGGCATTCTAGGCCCTGAAGAGGAAGTTGACTCAGTCCCCCCTGCTCCAGGGGCTGAAGGAGGGGGAAGATCTGTACTTGTATCTCAGGGTCGGAGTAGAGGCCCTAAGCTTTGTCCTGGTTCGAGAAGAGGGGAAGAAGCAGCTCCCCATATATTATATAAGTAAGATGTTCAGGAAGGCCGAGCTCTTCTATCCTATCCTGGATAAGCTGGCCTTCACTCTAGTCATCTCAGCCCGGAGGCTTCAGCCTTACTTCCAGACACACTCGATCTGAGTGGTGATTGACCACCCCCTCTGCAAAATCTTCGAGGGGGTGGAGCATTTGGGCAGATTGGCTAAGTGGTCGTTGAAGTTGAGCGAGTTCGACATCTCCTTCATCCCTCGCCTCTCGATCAAGCCCAAGCTATAGTCGACTTCTTGGGTGACTATATGGTCGAGGTGGCGGAGGCAGAACTCACTCGCCCAATCCTTGGAAGGTGATGGTGGATGGCGCTTTAGGGAGGCATTCCATGGGTGTGGGGTTATATTAGAAAGCCCTCAGGGAATGACGATTGAGCAAACTGTGGTGGTGCACTTTCCCATCACCAATAATCAAGTCGAGTACAAGGCAGTGATTGCAGGGCTCCGCCTAGCTAGGGAGCTGGGGGTGCATGAGGTGGAGGTCCTCACTGACTCC
Organism: Platanthera zijinensis; assembly: GCA_039513925.1. NCBI lineage: Eukaryota > Viridiplantae > Streptophyta > Magnoliopsida > Asparagales > Orchidaceae > Platanthera > Platanthera zijinensis. The sequence goes on from CM077079.1 coordinate 76,792,386, forward strand.
ATTGTGGTGGCTTCACAGATAAATGGGGAGTTTGAGGCAAGGGAGCCCACCCTACAGCTATACTTGGTAATGGTGAAGGGAGTCATCAGTACGTTTCAGAATTTCTCCATCCGACACGTGCCTAGGGAGGAGAACAAGCGGGTAGATCAACTGGCGAAGCATGGCCCCCGGGTGGGGGTACAATCACCGACCTCTTCCGCCCATCCATCAAATAAGGGGAGCTGATGGAGGTGGAACAATACCCCTCGTGGATGGATCCGTTCACGACCCTCCTGTCCACGGGAGAGTATCTGGAGGGGATGGACAAGAAGAAGCTCAAGTTTAAGTCAGCATACTACCTCATGCACGACGGACAGCTATATCGGAAGACCCTCTCAGGGATGTTGGCACGTTGCGTGGCCGATAGGGAAGTTTCGATGATTTTGGAGGAGGTCCACTCCGGGGAGTGTGGAAGCCACGCCGGGAGTCTATCCCTAGAAGGAAGGATCATCAGGAAAGGGTAATTCTGGCAAACCCTGGTCCATGACGTCGTAGAGTTCACAAAGGGATGTAACAAATGCAAGTTGTTCGCTCCCCTCCAGCTGCAACTGGCCCAATGCCTCAGAAGTATCACAGTACCCTGGCCATTTGCAATCTGGGGAATGGACCTGGTTGGACCCTTCCCCCAGGCCAGTGGCCAAAGAAGGTTTCTACTGGTCATGATCGACTATTTTTCCAAGTGGTTAGAAGTCAAGGCGTTGGCCAAGGTGACCTCCCAGGTCATCAGGAACTTCTTATGAGGGGATATAATCTGCCGTCACGGGTTTCCCCGGGCCATTATCACGGACAATGGTCCTCAGTTTGCTAGCGCCGAGTTCATCATCTTTTGTGGGCAACTTGGGATTGATCTCAGGTTCGTCTCGGTCCTTCACCCTAGGAGCAATGGATAGGTGGACGCGGCAAACAAAATCATTGTCAACCTCCTCAAGAAGAAGGTGGAGAACTTGAGGGGCAGCTGGGTAGAGCAACTTCCTTTTGTCCTCTAGGCCCTTAGGACCACGCCAACAATAGCCACAGGAGAGACCCCCTTCAAACATTCCCATGTGTGTGAGGCGGTACTCCCCATAAAGTTCAAGGTCTGGACGCCTCGGGTGGTCGAGGCAGGGGAAGATAGGGAAGAATGGAAGGCCGAGAATGAGGAGCTACGGCTCTCCCTGGACATGTTAGAGGAGCTACACGACCTCTCCGCAATCCGACAGGAAGAGGTGGAGAGAAGGATGGATAAGTACTTCGACAAGCACGTCAGGGTCAAACAGTTTGCAGAAGGGGACTTGGTCCTAAAGAAGGTGGATGTAGCTAGGAGGTCAGCCGTTGTGGGGAAGCTCAACCCCAACTAGGAAGGCCCATACATAGTACAAGAAGCGATGAGATAAGGAGGGTACCGCCTTCGGAATGTGGAGGGAGAGACCCTAATTCTCACCTGGAGTGGTGACGACTTAAAGCATTTCTTCCCCTGAGTCATGTAAGTGGTGTTCCATTTCTTAAAAAAGCCTTTTTTGACGTACTTGTGCTCTTGCGATGAATAATACAAGTATTAGTCTACCCAAACCCCTAGCAGATCCCGATGTCAGGCTCCCATCAAGCTGGCAGGTCTGGATGTCACTCGAAGGAGTCTATCCAGACCCCGAGCAGATCCCGCTGCCAGACTCCCATCAAGCTGGTATGGTTGGATGTCACTCAGAGGAGTCTACCCAGACCCCGAGCAGATCTCGCTGCTAGGCTCCCATCAAGCTGGCAGGGCTGGATGTCACTCAGAGGAGTCTATCCAGACCCCGAGCAGATCCAGCTGCCAGGCTCCCATCAAGCTGGCAGGGTTGAATGTTACTCGAAGGAGTCTACCCAGACCCCGAGCAGATCCCGTTGTCAGGCTCTCATCAAGCTGGCAGGGCTGGATGTCACTCGGAGGAGTCTACCCAGACCCCGAGCAGATCCTGCTGTCAGGCTCCCATCAAGCTAGCAGGGCTAGATGTAACTCGGGGGAGTCTACCCAGACCCCGAGAAGATCCCGCTGCCAGGCTCACATCAAGCTGACAGGGTTTGATGTCACTCAGAGGAGTCTACCCGGACCCCGAGCAGATCCCGCTGCCAGGCTCCCATAAAGCTGGTAGGGCTGGATATCACTCGGAGGAGTCTATCCGGACCCCGAGCAGATCCCGCTACCAAGCTCCCATCAAGCTGGTAGGGTTGGATGTCACTCGGAGGAGTCTACCCAGACCCCGAGTAGATCCCGCAGCCAGGCTCCCATCAAGCTGGCAGGGATGGATGTCACTCGGAGGAGTCTACCTGGACCCCGAGCAGATCCCGCGGCCAGGCTCCCATCAAGCTGGCAAGGCTGGATGTCACTCGGAGGAGTCTACTAGGACCCCGAGTAGATCCCGCTGCCAGGATCCCATCAAGCTGGCAGGGCTGGATGTCACTCAGAGGAGTCTACTTAGACCCCGAGCAGATCCCACTGCCAGGCTCACACTTTGCTGACAGGGCTGGATGTCACTCGGAGGAGTCAGCCAGACCTCCCCCCCCTGTCCGGCAAGAGTGGGAGAACCTTGATGAATACGGCGCCTAAGTCGAGGAACTATACACCCGCCTCACGAAGGTGAGAGTCGAAGGGCCACCGAGACCATCTTGGCAGGCCAGCGGGCCAGAAACACCGACCTTAGCCTGTGGTTTGGCGAGACCCAAGGAGGGGGTCCAGGAGGCGAGAGTTTGGCCACGCCGAGACCCCGACAGCCGTCCCGCGCGAAATAAGGAGCCACGAGCACTAGCAAGGCCTTCGCACCCGCTCCGCGCCACGAATGGCGTGACGAGCCCAAGTGGAGGACACGAGTCGCCGACCCACGGCGCGGCTAGCTATCCTACCTCTCGCTTTTAAGCCTAAGTTCTGAATCAAGAATGAACAGGCGACCACGCTCGCTCGCAACCACAGATCATAAGAGGCTAAGTAAATCGTGAGAGCAAGAAGAAAATATTTACATTATATTAAAAGCAGAATATAGGAATAGTTTTTCAAAGAACATTGGGTCGATAAAAAATATATGGTTATGGCAAAATACTGGGCCTCGGCCTGCATCCTGGCTACAACAAAAGTAATTTTAGGTGAGGCGCAAGCTTCCGGCGAGGCGAGCCCCCCCCCCCCCCCCCCCCCCCCCATAGCTTGGCGCCCTCGCTCTTGATCAGGTTGGCCCGCCGCAGCATCTGGAGGGTATACTTTGCCGCACTGGCGGCGTTCTTCTACATCAGGACTTCGAGGTCATACTCGCTATAGTGAGCGAGCTGACAGCCGCTGCTAGACAGCGGCAGAGTGGTCGCAGCAGCCTCCAACGCGCCCACCAATGCCTGCAGTGCCTATTTCTCCTGCCTGAGGGTGGCGACCTTGGTGCCCAGCCTGCTGGCCGTCGACGCATCCTGCGGGAAGAAGGGCGATTGAGATGAGTGTGAGAAAAGGCAATAGAGAATTAGTGCGAGTTGAGGGACATACCACCCCATGGTACTGAGCGAGGGCAGCCTCGGCTGCGTTGGCTCATTTTTTCTGGTCGTCCGCCTCCTCCTGGGCTAGCTTGCAGGCCGCTTCCTTCTCGTTAGCTAGCTTCTTTAGCGAGGGGTCATTCCTCTCCACCCGGAGACACTGCCGGCCGACCATGTGGGACAGCTCAAGACTGCAAAACTGGGCCCGTGCGTTTTCGTGAATCAGCACTCACGTGGCCTCCTCGTCATAGAGCGCAGCATCCTCCCATGAGTAGAGGCCAAATGAGAGGTTGTAAGCCTCTCCTTCAATGGTGTCCTGCTCCACCCAACTCGGCAGCAGCGAGGAAATAAATACCCGGTTTGTCTCCTTATCCCATTGAAGGAGCGGGACGCCGAGCTCATCTGCGGGCCCCTCGCCGTCTGTGCCCTCTTGGCACTGGCTTCGCAGCGGGCTCAGCCCCTTCTTGGGATCCGAAGTGCTAGCTTCCTCAGCGACAGAGCTGCCGGTCGGCGGGGCCGCGGGGGCGGGATCGCCGGGTGACTTGCCTACCGGGGCCTTGCCTTTCTTGCGAGCTGAGGGAGGTACCCCGCCCGCTATCTTCGATTTCTTGGGTGGTGGAGGAGCCTGAGGCTGGGTCGCTTTTGGGCTGTAGGGGTCGTAACTGCGCGGTGAGCGGAGGCCGCCGCCTCGTCCCGTGCGAGCCCGCTATAAGTGAGCCACACGTTCTCGTATAGAGGGTGCAGGGGGATGTTGCGCTCGCCTGCGAGAAGTGTAAGTCTTAGAACATTTTAAAGACGTATGGAAAGATGGAAGCGCGAACCGCTTACCTTCCCCCGGCGGGACGGGGATGAGGTCGTCCAGGTTCCTGCGGAGGAATGCCACTTAGAAGTTCTTCCCAGCGAAGAACCCGCATAGCTCCTCTTCATGGCCCCCCAGGCTAGGGAGAGGTAGCTTACCTCGCTGATCTGGATCGGCGAGAAGGGGACGTAGCCAAAGTCCCCCTTGTAGAAGATGAACTTCTTGAGCCAGTTGTTGCTCTTGTTGACGGTCTACCACACTTTCAGCTAGTTGCTGGCGAAGCAGGCGGTCCCGTCCTTGTTCGCTTGGAAGGAGAACAGCTTGTGGAAGATCGCGAGGCTGAACTAGATCCTCTCTGCCCGCAGGAAGCAGGCAAACCCGACCACTACCGTGATGGAGTTGGGGGTCATCTGTCCGGGGACGACCCTGAAGTACTTGAAGATCTGGCGGACTTCCGGCCATAGGGAAGCCGGAGGCCCGCCTCGAAGTGAGCCGTGGGGAGCGTGAGTTTGTCCACTGAGAGGTCGTTTATCCGCTCGCCCGCCCCAGGTCTCCTTATTACAAAACCCAGCGGAACGAAGTTAGCTACGACGTCCAATAACTCGCGCTCGGTGATGACGGAGGAGGGGAAATCGTGCTCAGAAAAGGTCCAAACACACTTGCTCCTCCCATCCGCCTCGCCGCTGCCGCCAGCCATCTCGCGGAAACTTCGCCGAGCAAAACAAAGAGGTTATCACAAAGGATGAAGAGGAAGAGGGAGCCTTAAATGCGGTAGATTAGAAGGCCGGCAGGGCCTATTTATAGAACCGAAAAAGGCAGGAAAACATTCCTTTGGCGAGAAAAGTGCGGATAGCAATTTAGCCTCGACGTTTCGACTTTCGAACCCAACCCATGTCCTCTCCAACCCACCGGTAGGCTGCGAAAAACCCCCAGCCGTAAAACTGCCCGCACCCACGGCCGCACGGTAGGATAACGGCCGCAATGCGGGCCCGCCCTAACAATTGCGTGAGTCGCAAGATGCGCGACCTGCGAGCGACCGGCCCACCCTCACCAAGACTATATAATACTTACTAGGTAAGGCAGCTCAACAATGCCGAGCCCGCTAAAAGGAGAGCCGGCCAAGCCAGGGCATCTCGCCCGCGCATACTGTAACGCCCCGAAACTTAAAAATGAAACGGGCGGCATTCGAACCAAGTTCGGGTCTTTGTAGGGTGAACACGGCCTGTGACATGGGCGTGTCACAGGGCGTGTCGTGCTCGGGTATTCGATTTGAGGTTGACGAGCATTGAGTGGTCGAACACGACCTGTGACACGGGCGTGTCACAGGGTGTGTCAGGAACACGGCATGTGACGCGGACATGTCACTTGGTCGTGTACTCCTCTAGAATTTTGGGTCTGTGTCGACTGAGGGACACGGCCCGGAACACGGGCGTGTTCTATATGACACGGGAGTGTCAAACTCGGCACAGGCGTGTGGTCACCCGTGTCCACCAAGGGATGTGGCGGTTATTCGTGACACTCCACTAGTCACGGGTGTGTCGATTACCCGACACGGGCGTGTCAAGTTGGGACACGGGCGTGTCCCAACCCGTGTCCTTTTCTGTACCCGGCAATCGTGTCTTGATCGAGGCATATGACCTGGGACACAGCCGTGTGCAAAGCCGTGTTCGGCCCAGGGTTTGTAGATTTTAGGCATATCTGAGCCGTTCGTTTTCTTTAAATACGATCTGACGGCCCCGGTGAGTTCCTGCTTAGTTAAGTTCAGGAATTGAGGGTTAATTCCTACTTTAATCCTAAACTCTCTCTTTCTAAGAAGTTAGAGAGAGGAGAGAGCAAGGAAGAGGGAAGGTGAGGAATTCGGCTGCCGGTGGAGCATCGGAGCACGAAAGTGAGATCGAGACCAGATCTGTGGAGAGAATTCCCTTGCAAAGCCTTTCATCCGGCTAGTTTTTCATGGTGCCTAAGCAGACTTCAAGGGTAACGATTTTCAACTTGAGCATGTGAAGCTCTTCTTCCTTTGCATAGGAAAATCCTCTCCCGCGAGTGTGCGATAGGTTTGTGGTGTTCCTTGGGGTAGATATGTGAAGTCCCCCTTATTTAGAGTCCGAAATCATAGTACGGACATAGGCATTATGTGTGAAGCCTACCCGGACGTGTTGTCTGGATCCGTGATGTTGCATTGCATGAGTGGCCAGAGAAGACTCCGTGCCTTTGATTGTTTTCGGGTTTCTACGCGATAGATTACAGCAGGGATCCTTGGGGATTAACTCCAAGGCACACCCGAAAAAATGGGCGGAAATGTGATTCTGCTAACTTGGCGGCCGGGGAGCCAGCCTTGAACATAACTGGGTTATGTGATGTTTGGGAATGTTTTAGGATCCGAGTGAAGCTTGTCTCGCACGTACGTCTTAAAGTGACAAGGCAGCGTGAGCAACGGGCGGGTGGAAACAGACCTAGGCTTTGCGGTTCGGTGCTAGAGGCCCTAAAGTGGAACTGGTCGTTGGCATAGTCGGGAGTCTTGGACTACGGTCAGAAAGACTCAAAAATGCTAACAATGTTTGCCATCCTGAGGGTGGTGGTGAAGCCACGGAATTGATCGGATTCACCGAGAATGTGCCCTAAGTGCACGGGGTATTTGGCCGAGCGAGCCTACACCTGTGGCAAAATATATATCTGCACTTTACTATTTAGCTGGGCTATTGATATGCAGGGAAGGAGCACCGCCGTCCCAAATAAGGGGCGGGGTCGTTATATTTTGGTCAGCCTTAGATGACCGTTGCTTTATTTGCCACCATGCAGTGGAATGTTGCTTGCAGGTACTGCGGAAGCAAGCGCCAAATAGCGGGCCGAAGCCCAAGCTGCTGAGCTGGCCCTCGAAGGCCAAGCAAACTATTATTTTACTTTTGTCATGTGTGTCCGGCCTGTGAGCCGATATATGTAAAACATTTTATTGTCAAGTGAACATTTGTAAGGCCTTAAGGCTGTGTACCCTTTTGTGTATTTGTTGAATTTCATCCTATGTTGTATAGTGGACATTCATGCCAGTGTTGTGCAAATTTTGGGTTTTCTTAAACTTTTTAAAAGCTTCCGCTAGAATTCTCTGTGTTTGGGCGAGTAGTTGAGTATTTTTTGTATTATTCTTTAACCCTTCCGACTGTCCGTGGTATATGGCACCGGGTTCCAGCTGGACCTTCTGTTATATGCCATACGACGGATGGGGGTGTTATAATTTGGTATCAGACTAGGGTGTCGGTCGTCTGTATTTGAATCCGTGGGCGAATTCTTTTAAGGGGTGGTGAGCACATATATGTGCATCATCGTTATAACATAAAAGAAATCATGAATGTCCACTTAGGAATGAAAAAAATACACTTGTTTTGAGGAACCTGAGTGTTCTAATGATTGCTTTTAGCAATTTGTGTGTCGCCTAATCAAGGGTTTATGCAATTATAGGTAACTAGGAGCGGTGCTGGGAAATCAGAACATCCGCAATCGGCGGAAAGTAGTGCACTGAGTGACGTGCCTACAACACCTCCTTCAGCAGAAACCATCAGATTGGTGGCTGAAGCAGTCTTTGCTATGATCAATGCCCAACAAGTGCAGCACGCACCACCTGCTAATGAGAAAGAACTGATTAGAGTGGCAGAGACGGGAGTGGTAGAACGCGTGGCAGTTTATCCGGTAGCACCAAGTAGAGCCACGGAGAAACAGCTCAAGCATGTGATGAGCTTTAATCCTCCGGTGTTCGACGGGATGGGAACGCCAACTCAAGCTGAGCATTGGCTCTCTACAATGAAGAGGATCATGATCGCCACAGAAACTGCAGAGTTGCAAAAAACCACAATAGCGACTTCCTATTGGCTGGTGAGGCAAAGATGTGGTGGGACGAGTTGGAGGTTCATCTCTTAGTGGGAAGGAAACTTGTCGAAGTACCGATGGAGGAATTCTCAAGGTTGTTCTTGGCCAGATACCTACCTTTTGTCCAGAAGCTTGAGATGGAGAATAAGTACCTTGGTTTGACTCAGGGAGCGAGTAGCGTGGATGTGTATCTCCATGAGTTTACTCAGTTAGGTCGTTATGCTGGTGCTATATTTACTGAAGAAGAGCGGAAGACCAACAGATTTTATGAGGGCCTACGGAGCGACCTACAGCTACTCCTCGCTATGCCTAAAGCACAGGGCTTCCTAGCCTTGGTTAATACGGCTCGGTATTTGGAAAGGGCCGCGAAGAAAGTTCAAGAGAAGAAGGAGCCAGGGGAAAAGAGGTCAGAGTTCAAAATGCCGAGTTCAAAGTCTGGTTTACACAGATGGAACAAGAAGCAGAAGACTTCAAGTTCAGCCCCTTCATCTGGTGCGACGGGGGCAAACTCAAGTCGAGTCCCAGGAGTATGGTATAACTGTGGAAAGGTGGGGCATTTTTCACGTGAGTGTTGGAGCGGACGTGCAAAGTCCGAGAAGAGACATGGAGCAACTTATGAAGAAAAAGGGAAGGCGGCGGAATCAACCGCATCCCACCAAGCTCCATCCCAGCCTAGAGTTTACAACCTTAGTCTGCAAGAGGCCATTAAGCAAGCTGACGTGGTGACAGGTATGAGTTAAGTATTTACTATTTAGCTTTTGTAACCATTACCTTTTTACATGTTAGCTTTTAAATCTTGGTGTTAGGCTTTGTGTAAGTTTTCGATAGTATGGCGAGAGCCTTATTTTATACGGGAGCTTTGCATTCCTTCTTGTCCGAAAGATTCATATCGCGCATCGGAGTTCCTTCCTCGATGGCAGAAGACAAGTTGGATGTGTTGTTACCCAATGGGTGCTTATTGCGTGCGGATAGAGTCTGTGTGGTAAAGTTGCGGATCGGGGATCAAGAGTTTGATTTGCAAGCGTCAGTGTTGCCGTTAGTGGAGTTCGATATTATCTTTGGAATGGATTGGCTCTCGGAGCAGCGAGCATGCATTGATTGCAACCGAAAGGAGGTTAAGCTGGGACTGAATACCGATCGGGAGACTACATTTGCATACATGAAATGGTCGAGCAAGATTTTGATGTTGGCTCTTCAGGTGATTAAGGCAGTTCGGTCTGGGGCAGAACTATTTGTCGCATTAGTGCAGGCTTCAATGCCTAAACCTAGTCTTGACAGTATTGCAATTGTGTCCGAGTATCTCGATTTATTCCCAGACAATCTCACGGGAGCCCCTCCTCAGCAGGAGATTGATTTTATAATTTAGCTGGTGCCGGGTGCAAACCAGTGTCACGCTCTCCGTATAAAATAGCTCTTAAGGAGATGGAATAGTTGAAGGTGCAACTGCAAGAATTGTTAGAGCAAGGGTATGTGCATCCAAGTTCATCGCCTTGGAGCGCACCGGTCCTCTTCGTTAAGAAGAAAGATGGGAGCTTGAGACTCTGTATCGACTATCGGGAGTTGAACAAGCTTATGGAAAAGAATAAGTATCTGATCCTAAGGATTGACGATCTATTTAATCAGTTGGTTGGGTCAACAGTATATTCGAAGCTAGATCTGAAATCCGGATACTACTAGCTAAGGATAAGGGAAAGTGATATCCCAAAGACAGCGTTCAGCACGCAGTTTGGGCATTACGAGTTTACGGTCATGCAGTTTGGGTTGACCAATGCGCCATCCGTGTTTATGGATTTGATGAACAGGATGTTCAGAGAGTACCTGGACCATTTTATGATAGTATTTATCGACAACATCTTGGTGTACTCGCGGTGTGAGGATGATCACTACAAACATCTGCATATGGTATTGGAGACGTTGAGGAAGAATCAGTTGTATGCTAAGTTCTCCAAGTGTGAGTTCTGGTTATCCTCAATCACGTTCCTTTGTCATATTATTAGTGGTGAAGGCATAATGGTGGATTCGGCGAAGATAGTGGCGATTCAGGAGTGTCCAGTGTTGACTACGATGGCGGAAGTCCAGAGCTTTTTTGGGATTGCCGGCTACTATAGGCACTTCGTAGAGAACTTATCGCGGATAGCGCTACCTTTCACAACGCTGACAAGGAAGGATCAAAAGTTTTTATTGATGCTGGAGTGCGCACAGGCTTTTGAAGAATTGAAGAGGTGGTTTATCATGGCGCCTATTTTGCGCTCGTCGAGTGGGTCTGAAGGGTTTGAAATTTTTAGTTATTCTTCGGGCAGTGATTTGGGCTGTGTTCTGTTACAGCATGGGAGCGTAATAGCATATAGATCACGACAGTTGAAGGTTCATGAGAGAAATTATCCGATCCATGACTTGGAGCTAGCGGCCGTGATATTTGCTCTAAAGCTGTGGAGGCACTATCTTTACGGTGTGAAGGTCTATATCTATACCGATCATAAAAGCCTAAAGTATTTGCTAGATCAGAAGGACCTGAACATGAGGCAGCGGAGATGGATGGAGTTCCTGGGGGACTACACTTTCAAAATACATTATGTGCCCGGGAAAGGAAATACAGTGGCGGATGCGTTGAGTCGTAGGGCACCTGCCCAAGCCAACTAGTTGGCGGTGCATGATGAGAGTTTGGTCCGTGATTTGGAGGCTTTGGAGATCTCCTACGTTGAAAAGTAAGCTAGTGTCGAGGCAATATTGTGTTGGACGAAGGTGTAGTATGACCTAGCTAATAGGATTCGGCGGGCTTTAGTTCAGGATAGAAGTATGAAGCAGATCTTGGATGAATCATTGGATGGGTCAAATTCCCAATTTGCAGTTGAAGATGAACTGCTAAGGAAGGAAGGTCGCCTATGAATCCCTAGTGCGGATAGTCTTAGGTAGGAGTTGATGTATGAGGCTCATCATACCAAGTAATCAATCCACCCGGGGAGCACAAAGATGTATAGGGACATGAGGAAGTTGTTTTGGTGGCCAGGGTTGAAGAAGGATGTAGCACTTTATGTGGCGAAGTGCCAAACTTGTGCCCTGGTGAAGGCAGAGTGCCAGAAGCCTGGAGGTTTCTTGAAGTCCTTGCCTATCCCGGAGTGGAAGTTCGACGACATTTCCATGGATTTTGTGCATGGTTTGCCAAGGTCGCAGAAGGGAAATGACACCATCTGGGTGGTCGTACATAGATTGATAAAGGTGTCGCACATCATCCCGAATAGGAAGTAAGATCTGGTGGAAAAGTTAGCCAAGCTCTATGTGGATAATATTATACGGTGGCATGGTGTGCCACGCAGTATCGTTAGTGACCGAGACAGACGCTTCACGTCTAATGACTGGAGGCTGGTTCATAAGTTGTTGGGAACTAAACTGAGTTTCAGCACCGCCTTTCATCCGCAGACGGATGGTCAGACAGAAAGGGTCAATAGGACGATGGAGGACATGCTTCGCATGTGCGTCTTGGATTTCAAAAGACAGTGGGAAGATCACCTATAAATGGTAGAGTTTGCTTACAATAATAGTTTTCAAGCGAGTATTGGAATGGCACCGTTCGAGGCCCTATATGGGAGAAAGTGTCGCACGCCGTTGTCTTTGTTATAGACAGGCGAGTCAAAGTTATATAAACGGTAGGAGGTGGAAGTCGTCACTTCAATGGTACGTACGATTCAGGAACGGCTAAAGATTGCTCAGGACAGACAGGAAAAATACTATAATGCCAAGCATAGGAATGTGGAGTTCAGTGTTGGTGATTTGGTGTACTTGAAAATAAAGCCATTTAAGAGTGTCTCGCGGATTTGACACTTGAAGAAGCTAAGTCCAAGATACCTTGGACCGTTTGAGATCCTGGAGCGGATTGGAGGAGCAGCGTATCGATTGAAGTTGTCGGTGGAGTTGAGTGGGCTACACGATGTATTCCACGTTTCGGCATTGTGGAAGGTGGTACAAGAGCCTTCTCAGGTTGTTGTGGTCGATCAAGTGCCGATTGATAATGGGTTGACGACTAAGGTCAAGCCAGTTCGCATTGATGACTTTGAAGTCAAACAGCTCCGCAACAAGGAAATCTAAATTGTTAAAGTCCATTGGGATAACTGCGGACGAGAGGAGCTTTCTTGGGAGCGAGAGCAGACTATGTTGGAAGCATACCCCAAATTATTCCACAAAGGTAATCTTTAAGTTGTTTTGTGTACCTTTACATAATTTCGTGGACGAAATTCTTTAAGGGGGGAGATTTGTAATGCCCCGAAACTTAAAAATGAAACGGGCGGTGTTCGAACCAAGTTCGGGTCTTGGTAGGGTGAACACGGCCTGTGATACGGGCATGTCACAGGGCGTGTCGTGCTCGGGTAGTCGAGTTCAGGTCAACGAGGGTTGAGTGCTCTAATACGGCCTTTGACACAGGCGTGTCACAGGGCGTGTTAGGAACACGGCATGTGACACGGGCATGTCACTTGACCGTGTACTCCTCTGGAAGTTTGGGCCTGTGTCGACTGAGGACACGGGCATGTACTGTATGACACGGGCATGTCAGTTTCGGTACGGGCGAGTGGTCACCCATGTCCACCAAGGGACGAGACGGTTGGCGTGGCGGTTATTTGTGACACGCCACTGGTCACGGGCGTGTCGATGACCCGACACGGGCGTTTCAAGTTGCGACACGGGCATGTCCCAACCCACGTCCTTTTCTGTCCCTGACAATCGTGTCTGGATCGAGGCACACGGCCTGGTACATGGCCGTGTGCAAAGCCATGTTTTGCCCAGGGTTTTGAGATTTTAGGCAAATCTGAGCCGTTCATTTTATTTAAATACGATCTGATGGCCCCGGTGAGTTCCTGCTGAGTTAAGTTCGGGAATTGAGGGTTATTTCCTCATTTCATCCTAAACTCTCTCTTTCTAAGAAGTTAGAGAGAGGAGAGAGCAAGGAAGAGGGAGGGGGAGGAATCCAGCCGCCGACAGAGCATCGGAGCACGAAAGTGAGAACTGAGATTAGATCTGTGGAGAGAATTCCCTTGCAAAGCCTTTCATCCGGCTAGTTTTTCATGGCTCCTAAGCAGACTTCAAGGGTAACGATTCTCAACTTGAGCATGTGAAGCTCTTCTTCCTTTGCATAGGAAAACCCTCTCCCGCGAGTGTGCGGTGAGTTTGTGGTGTTCCTTGGGGTAGATATGTGAAGTCCCTCTTATTTAGAGTCCGGAATCATAGTGCAGACATAGGCATCGTGTGTGAAGCCTACCCGGACGTGTTTGTCTGGATCGGTGATGTTGCATTGCATGAGTGGTCGGAGAAGACTCTGTTCCTTTGATTGTTTTCTAGTTTCCACGCGGTAAATTGCTGCAGGGATCCTTGGGGATTAACTCCAAGGCACACCCGGAAAACTGGGTGGAAACGTGATTCTTCCAACTTGACAGATGGGGAGCCAGCCTTGAACATAACTGGGTTATGTGATGTTTGGGAATGTTTTAGGATTCGGGTGAAGCTTGGACCGCACGTACGTCTTAAAGTGACTAGGCGGCATGAGCAACGGGCGGGTGAAAACGGATCTTGGCTTTGCGGTTCGGTGCTAGAGGCCCTAAAGTGGAATTGGTCGTTGGCATAGTTGGGAGTCTTGGACTGCGGTCAGAAAGACTCAAAAATGCTCACAATGTTTGCCATCCTGAGGGTGGTGGTGAAGCCACGGAATTGACCGGATTCACCGAGAATGTACCCTTAGTGCACGGGATGTTTGGCCGAACGAGCCTACACCTGTGGAGAAATATATATCTGTACTTTACTATTTAGCTAGGCTAATGATATGCAGGGAAGGAGCATCGCCGTCCCGAGTAAGGGGCAGGGTCGTTATATTTTTGTCAGCCTTAGCTGACCGTTGCTTTGTTTGCCACCATGCGGTGGAATGTTGCTTGCAGGTGCTGCGGAACCAAGCGCCAAATAGCGGGCCAAAGCCCAAGCTGCTGAGCTGGCCCTCGAAGGCGAAGCGAACTGTTGTTTTACTTTTGTCTTGTGTGGCCGGCCTGTGAGCCGCTGTATGTAAAATATTTTATTGTCAAGTGAACATTTGTAAGGCCTTAAGGCCATGTACCCTTTTGTGTATTTGTTGTATTTCATTCCTGTGTTGTATAATGGATATTCATGCTAGTGTTGTGCAAATTTTGGGTTCTCTTAAACTTTTTAAAAGCTTCCGCTAGAATGCTCTATGTTTGGGCGAGTAGTCGAGTATTTTTGGTATTATTCTGTAACCCTTCTGACTGTCCGTGGTATATGGCGTCGGGTTCCAGATGGACCTTTTGTTATATGTCATATGACGGATGGGGGTATTACACATACCACATAGATCGAAACATCAACACAGAAAAGAAAAGAGCAGCAAATACTTACCTGTGGCAGGCGAGAATGGTCCTGAATTATTACAGATTCAAATGTCTCGAATAAAAATTTCACCCCACTACGCTTTTGTAGATCCCTGTATGTGGAGATGATCCGGGCCCATCAGTCTGCAGCGGGAAGGAGGCAGGAGGATCAGTATTGAATCCACTTCCACCTGGCTTGCCTCCCCATGCCAAATTGGGGGGGGGGGGGGGGTACTTGAGGATAGTGATACTCATGGACCGCTGTCAGCTCCTGTTGCGCCAGATCGACCGCTCTGTGGCATGCCTGAGTCGTTCCTTAGCTCGCGTAATGTGTACGCCCGGGGAGGTCACCCCATCCTCGTCAACTGAATGTCTAGCTCCTTCCAAGGCCACGAGTCGCCCCTCCATCTCGACCTTGTCCTTCTCCACTCTGCTGAAGACCTTTTGTAGCAGCAGTGTGTGCTTCTGAAATAATCGCATCACCTGCTTCTTCATCTTCTTGGCATCCCTCGGGTCACCCGGGTACTCCGAAATGTGATCCATATCACGGGGAGGCGAGTACCCCTCGCTCATCTCGATGTCGGAAGAAGAGATCGCATTATAACCTGCAGGAATAAGTCAGAAAGAGCAGGCCATGGTAAGCGGGCAACAGGGAAGAGCTCACCTGGAGTTGGCACCTCGCCCGCGTCGGCAACTTGTCGGAAAGTACCCGGCCACCCCTCGAAAGTTCCTCTTCCAAGGTTGACAAAAGGCTTCCTAAGACCAGGGGGCATCGGCGGCGGAGGCGTCGTGGGAGGAATGTGCCTTTGGGCCGAGGAACTAGCGACCCAATCAGCTATCAGCAGGGTGGAATGACCCGCCTCTTCCCCATCTTCTCCATCATTCTTAAGCGTCTCCTGCAGAAATTGGGATCAGAAAGCCAAGTGACGACTCATATGGAAGAATCACATACCTCAGGGCCAACCTCGGTATCGCCGGCCGCACAGGATGCGAGGTCGTCACATGTAGGAGACCGTTTGATGATCTTTCCCTTCTTTGGCTTGAAGAGGGGGCCTTGCGACCCGCGTGCAAACCATGGGGCGGCCCAGAGAGCTAGCTCCTGGGTACCCTCCCCGCAGCCTCCAAGCGAGCCCGCATCTCCTCGGATATAGTCATCGTCCAGCTACAAGTCGCGGAAAAGGATAAAGAAAGGAGGAGTTTTTCCAAAGGTCTGACGGCATATTTATAGCATAAAGGTGGGCCCCCACCAAAAGATTCCCTCAAGCTCAGCATGGCTTTCACCGAACACATGGGGTTGGATGTTTCTTTCCATGCTTTTGCAAAGATCGCAAAGAGCGGGGATTATGTACAACCCCGTGTTCAGCGACTGGATCTAGATGGGCAAACAAGCCAACTCCGACCAGCACCAGTATAAGCGGGCAGATGGTCCTAGAGGAGCGGTTCACTCTCTTAAAGGCCTGAGAGGTCTTCTGGGCGAGTCAACCCCGACCTGCCTCTCCTAGGCGGGTCAGCCCCGAATCAACCCCAGCCAGCCTCTCCTAGGCGGGTCAGCCCCGAATCAGTCCCGGTCCGCCTCTCCTAGGCGGGCAAGCCCCGAGTCGGCCCCAGCTCGCCTCTCCTGGGTGGGTCAGCCACGATTCGGCCCCAGCTCGCCTCTTCTGGGCGTGTCCGCCCCGTCCCGCCTCTCCTAGGCGAGTCAGCCCCATGTCGGCCCTAGCTCGCCTCTCCAGGGCGAGTCAGCCCCGGCCTACCTCTCCTAGGCGGGTAAAACCCAAGTCGGCCCTAGCTGGGCTCTCCTAGGTGGGTCAGCCCTAGTCCGCCTCTCCTATAAAGGTCAAACCCGAGTCCGCCCCAGTCGCTCTCGCTCGATGCAGTTGCGGGTTGACCCGGGGGTTAGGAGACCTCTTTCTCGAGGGGCCTAGAGGCCAAATTACTAGGGTTACCCTATTGGAGGTGCACATAGCCAGTCAGGATAGCAGAGTTACGTTGTTGGCAGACCCCGTTGGGCTGCACATAGTTGTTCAGAACAGCGGAGGTTGGCTATTTGCAGGCCATTTTCAGAGTCTTATGAATAGGACCCGAGGGGTACCTCTGAAGGCACGCTTACTTGCCTCCCATTCTTCTAGCGGTTTCTGAGGTACCTTAGCTCGACATTTGGCTAAGAAGGGGAAGCGCTCAGTGATTTTCTGAGTGTGTGGTGGGTCCTCCTCGCCAGGCCCTTGGTCCAGTCCCTTGTTCTTTTTTCCTTGTTGTTTTTCTTGCATGAGAGAAGTACGTGCGCGATCACCCCTTCCCCAAGGGTGAACTCTACAGAGACCGGCTTTTCGGTTTCAACACATATAACCATCATGAGTCTATTTTATTTTTCAAGGGTGGAGATTGAGTGGTGTGGGCTATATATAGCCATGTATTGCTTTCATTTTGATTAGATGAAAAAGTAAAATTGAAACTTTGAATTCAAAATTTGAATTTCCCCCTTACCTCTCTTTTCCGCCTTAGGCAAAATTTTGCCCCCTCTTTCTCCTCCCCTCACTTTGGCCGCCGGCCACCTTTCCTTCCTCTCTCTCTATTTGGCCTCCTCTCCACTTCCTCCTCCCTCACCTTTCCTCTCTAAAGAAACCCTACCCCTTCCCCTATAAAATCCGGCCACCCTCTTCCCTACCAAAACTGACCAACCTCTCTCCTTTGGGGTGAAATTCGGCCAAGGAAAAGATCCCCCCTTGTGGATTCCAACTCTGGCGTGAAGCGATGAAGGCGGATGAGTTTTCTATCCATCTGTCATGACTCTAGCGGAGCCATTGAAGGACGACCAAAAAAATAGTGAATCGGACTCATCCATTCCGATTGGGTAACGAAACCTTGCTACTTGTGTGTTTTCCCCTCAAGATTAATTTTTGTGGTGGAATTCTTTATCGTTGAATCTTGATATCATTAATTTTATCGTTGTTTCTTCGATTGATTTTATTGTTCATCCTTATTTTATTTAAGTTCGAGAGGTTTGGCGACCCTTCGTTTTCATTTTGTTGGGAGAGATCTACCGTTTCTGAATCGCAAATTTCGGTAGATCTCTTTTGGTACAACCATCACTCGATCGGACCGGGTGGGTCCTTTTAGCAGGAAAGAATATTGGCCAATAGCCTTTATTCGATCCTAATCGGTTTGGCTACCCGTATGTTAGCATCTAATTTATATAATTGTAGTACGTGTGTGCCGCATTGGAGTTTTGTGCGAGTGTAGAATTTGACCGTAGAGAGGCAATCATGTTTAGTCCGTTGATTTTACGATGTCAACGCGTGATCCTGCATCAATTTGGTATTAAAGGGAGGTTCACGTCAATTTCCTAATTGGCACCCTCCCCCTTTTATTATTTTGCTGTCACGCACTTGCATGTTTCTATGTCAAAATAAAAAAAAAATTTAGTTTTGGTCTGCCAATAGCAACCTGAAATTCTCAGTTTTTCTAAAAATTCAAAAAAAAAAATCTGGAAATTTTCCATCATTTTATTGGTAAGAAATCAAAAAAATATTTTATTTTTATTAAGTCATTATTTTTATTAAGTCATTATAAATATTTAATTTTTTGTGTGCAAATTGCGGCATAAATTTTTTATTTTCCTGCAAAAAAAAATTTAATATTCTTCATATTATTTTCATCCAGAAACTCAAAAATAATATTTATTACCCTAGTTGCTAAGCGGGAACAATTCCGTCTTTCCTATAGTTTAGTTGGTCAGGTTCATTTTTCATTGCATGTGCAGAAGAATCAGATTGAGTTTTCTCTCTGATTCTCACTGATATGGCCTCTGATGTTCATGTTTCCCTTTTAGACTATTGGTATGATAAAGCCATGGCTAAACACACCCTAGCCTTGCCTTCATACCATAGGAATACCAATCATCCCCATGCTTATCCGCCCACTAGAATTGAGGCACCTACTTATGATGGTTTAGGGTGTCCCCAAGTTTTCCTAGACTAGGTTAAGGAAATAGAGTGCTACTTTGAGTGGTACAAATCGACTGACGCGGATAAGGTGCGAGTGGCGAGAATAAAGTTGTTAGGTAGAGCTAAGATATTCTGGTTGATTTAGGAACGACATCTGAGAACCGAGAACAGTAAATTACTTATTGATTGGGCAGACATAAAGACCATGCTGACAGAACAGTACGTCCCTACATACCATCGAACGAAGATTTCAGATGGTTTGGCTACCCTTAAACAAGGGAATAAGTCGGTCTCTGAGTGTATGAGTCTTCTTAAGGATATGATGGTTAGGTGTGGTGTGAAGGAGATGCTAGAGATCACCCTCTCTAGGTTTCATAAGGGGTTAAACCCCGACATCCATGGTAAGTTACTGTGTTATGGTCACACTGACCTAAACACCACTTTTAATGTTGTATTGGATATTGAGAAGCACAATGTCATAAGAATAATACTCACTCGTTTCAGATTGGAAAGTCCGTCTTAGGACCACCACCCACTTTTAGGGAAACCATTCCTAATAGGTCTTATGTCTTGGACTCCAAAAAATGTTACTGCTAGGGTGTTGCCTCTGTTAACCTCGATGACTGAGCCTCCTAAGATTGTGATTGAAACCAATGAGGATTCTGATGTATATATGGTATCTCTTGATTCTTAGGATGACCCAATAGGTGAGAGTATTCCGACATGTACGTTAGTGGCCGACAATTCTGATGAGTCTGAAATTGAGGGAATACCTAGTGATTTGGAAGATAATGTATGGGATGATTACATTTTTATCTGTGAGAGTATTTTATGGCCTATTACGTGCCCTACTAGCATTATGTCTGTTCACCCTAGTATTGAGTGCCCTCTCCAGGATACGATCCCCATCGTATTAGAGCCTACGATTACACCCACTGAGATTGTATCTGAGTTATCTGAGGAGTCTTAAAGTGAGGATGTCTCTATTTTTATTGTGGATGAGCTACCATCTGAGGGAAGGGTATTTTTGGACGAATCTTTGGTTGTACACCCGGATGAGAGTTTTTTGATGTTGTCACCATTGGGTGAAATCAATACTGATTCAGATTTTATCCTGGGTTTGATTTTACCGACCCTTCCGCCTATTTATTTGTCCACATTAGTTGACTTTTTAGGACGTGGAACCGGTAGACCTAGTCCGAGTTTTTGTGTAACGTCCACTTTATTAGTTCCTACATTGGCATTGTATTAGCGTATAGATATTACTATGTTGAGCGCACTAGTATTTGGACTTTACACCGCACCTCATAGGAATGACTACGCGTCACTTTTGACAGCTCATTTTTTTGCATGTCTGACTACGATTCTGTCCTCTACTACGACTGATTCTGATTTTTTGGCAATTATGCCTCTGGTTGTGGTGTCCCCTATACATACTTTTATACCACACCCGGTCGCACACATTTACCCATCACCTTTTGATGACCCTCATTTCCCACACATTAGTGACTTTAGTTGGGTCCCTTGAGTTGTATCGCTCGCACATCTTTTCACATCCGGGAGCGTCCAATTCAATTGTTTATGATAAGCAATTCACCTTAGCATATCTTCATGCCAAGCGTAAGTATGTAAAATATAAAATTAAAACTGTGAATTTGGAGCTCATTAAAATCATATCTGATTATAAGGCTCTCGTGCCACCTGACTTAACGCCCTTATCCTCCGTGTTTGGGTATAGTCATGTTGCACATGAATTCTCTCCTCATGTATCTTGGACGTTAGTGTTTCATTTTAAGTTATGTCGTATGCACTTCCACTTATTTCTGAGACCGTCCGATGCTAGATTTAGTGATTTGGGTTTAGTCTGGTAAGTCCCCGAGCGGATGCCTTCTGGCTCCGTTAATATATTAATACGTAGGAATGCCACTCATCCATAATTATGAAGAACGTCAGATTTCATGCTTTTATTTCAGTTTTTTATATAGCACAAGGTGTTTCACTTTATTTCAAGTTTCCGGACTTTTTACTGTACGTCTCTATTCCACCTGAGTCGCTTTCTCCATCATTTCTTCCTACCACTAAATATTCTCTTGGGTTGGGGAGTGTTAGTGTTGTCGTATCTAATTTCCACATGGACTCCTAGGTTCGTGAACCGGATGGTAAGATTCAAGTTAATTTTCTTTTGCCTGACATCATTTCGAGTTTTGTTGTTTCTACACCTGACAGGTTCTTAGTGCTATGGGATGTTCATGCTACTACGAAACGGATTGCTGGGCCAGATTTGCCCCATGTTGCTGCTTCTTTCGACTGTTACCCCCTCACGGGCCATTCATCGGTGATGAGTAATTTTGAGTGGGGGAGGATTGATGGAGATGTTGTTGTTGCGGCTGCCATTGATCCCCATCTGAGAGAGTTCGTGGATTGGGACGATTGTTGTTGCAAGATCTAAGATGGGATTCTACCACGACGCCCTTCGCCATCGCCGTGACATGTTTTGCACGACGTCCACCGCCGCCACTAAATAAAATATATAATTATAAATTAAATAATTATAATTTTATATTTTATCAAATTATTCTTTTTAGCCATTTTTATTTTAAGCAATTTTATTTCATGCATTTAATAAATGAAGTTTAATTCATGTATGATGGGTGATTATAACCATCTAGTATTTTATTTCATGCAAGTACTATTTTATTTCTTTCATGATGGGTGCATATAACTATCATGAGTCTATTTTATTTTTCAAGGGTGGATTTTGAGTGGTGTGGGCTATATATAGCCATGTATTGCTTTCATTTTGATTAGATGAAGAATGAAAAATTGAAATTTTGAATTCAAAATTTGAATTTCCCCCTTACCTCTCTTTTCCACCTTAGGCAAAATTTGGCCCCCCTCTTTCTCCTCCCATCTCTTTGTCCGTCGGCCACCTTTCCTTTCTCTCTCACTATTCGGCCTCCTCTCCACTTCCTCCTCCCTCACCTTCCCTCTCTAAAGAAACCCGACCCCTTCCCCTATAAAATCAGACCACCCTCTTCCCTACAAAAACCGATCAACCTCTCTCCTTTGGGGTGAAATTCGGCCAAGGCAAAGATCCCCCCTTGTGGATTCCAACTTTGTCATGAAGCAAAGAAGGCGGACGAGTTTTCTCTCCATCCGGCATGACTCCAGCGGAGCCATTAAGGACGATCCAGAAAATAGTGAATCGGAATCATCCATTCCGATTGGGTAACGAAACCTTGCTACTTGTGTGTTTTCCCCTCTAGATTAATTTTTGTGGTGGAATACTTTGTCATTGAATCTTGATAGCATTAATTTTATCGTGGTTGCTTCGATTGATTTTGTTGTTCATCCTTATTTTATTTAAGTTTGAGAGGTTTGGCGACCCTTCATTTTCTTTTTGTTGGGAGAGTATACCATTTCCGAATCGCAAATTTTGGTAGATCTCTTTTGGTAAGACCATCGCTCGATCGGACTGGATGGGTCCTTTTATCCAGAAAGAATATTGGCCTATAGCCTTTATTCGATCCTAATCGGTTTGGCTACCCGTACGTTAGCATCTAATTGATATAATTATAGTACGTGTGTGCCGCGTTGGAGTTTTGTGCGAGTGTAGAATTTGACCGTAGAGAGGAAATCGTGTTCAGTCCGTTGATTTTACAGTGTCAACGTGTGAGCCTGCATCAAGTCCACAGATAATAGCTCACTATTAATATATATATAAGAGCAATGAAGATCATAGCAAATTCCGCAATGAGTACACGTAAAGTAAACTATGAAATACATAACCTTAACATATATGAATGCTCATACAAACTTATATGTTAAGGGGCCTTTTGCAAGATACTTATTTTTATTGGTATCTACCCATGTCCCAATTTGTTATCATTTCTCTTGGACTAGCTCTAATCATATTTAGACTTTCCCTTTCTAAGGAAGAACGATCCACCGTCAATCCCAAGCACAACTCTTCCCATGCACAACCAGGCTCACACAACCTATCTTCCATTGGTGACCTTATTCATTCTCAATCAGACTAGGTGCTCCATCTACCCCTTTATCCCATACTAAGGTTCACCTAATTCCTTAATTCTATAGTTTTAATGTGTGCAGACCTAATGAGGTACGTGGTGTGCATGAAAGGTGACCCATCCAAATATTTATCCAAATGACCTAAGATAATTACTGGGGTTCAATCATGATATTTTAAGAATAAATCAAGAAGATTATAATTTTCCTAATTTATTTGGTGTTTATTATATTTTCTGCAAAATCAGGTCGGCCATGTTTTTGAACATCAAGTATATATTCCTGACCTGGTATGGCCTCAACAAAATTATGGCAAGTATATATCATCCTAACAACAATAAATACTGAGAACCACAATTTTCAAAAAAGTGGTTGACCTCCAATTAAAATATTTATTAAATAATGACCAAGATAAGGTAAAGAAAGAAATATTACAAATAATCATCCAAAAATTATAAGAAAATTATTAGATGACAACTATATGCAGGAAAGATCACTGACCAAGAATAATAATTTCCTAAGTCCATTTGGTCACATAAAATTACTTAAAGATATTCAACATAGGGCACTTTGTGAAACAACTTGTATAGAAAGCCTTCCAATAATTTTATAAAAATTCACAGAGATCAAGGATGTCTTATAAAGTCCTTTGACCAAATTTAATATTTTTTTCATTTTTTATTTAACTCATAATTAATTTTCTTTCAATTATGGCAAACAATGGGGTTGTGAATAAAGTATCAAATATATCAATCTAAAATTCATAAAAAAAATTATTAGAGAACAATAACATTAATATAGGCTCACTGCCAAAGATTCATGAACATCCAAGACTATATAAACATGAAATTCTATTTTGAAATAAAGTGCCCTAATTAATCCTTAATTAATTCAGAGGGGATAAATGTTCCTAAAAATTCCAGTAAAATTATTTAGGGCTTATTACCACCCTATAAAGTAATCTACCAATATTCAAGTTAGTCCAAGGACATATGACCATATGTCCTTCTCAATACTCAAAGGACAACCCTAGGGTTTGTACTAGGGTTTGTGGGCATATCCACCCAAAACCACTTGAGAGGGGGTTATATGTGACTACAAGTCAGTGGCCAAAGTTTAACCACATTTGATGAGAAATGGTCACTCACTCCACCTAGTGCACTTTTGACCTAATTTTTCCCTTATGAGACCAAACTTTGGTCACACCAATACCTAATCAAATAAACCCAAATTGGGCTGAGATTTTTACTAGGGTTATATAATAACACTAAGAATAATCCACCAAATTATTGGAAGTATTTGAGGTCAAAAAGACCTCTAGTTAAATCATACATATTTTATTAAATATTTACAAAAACTATAGAAAAGTGTTTTCCAAAAATTCGCATTTTTGGATGTCAAATTTATAGGTAAGAGTGACCTCCAGTCCAAATCTCAAGTCATTTGGATGGCTGGATTGATTGAGGTACTCAATTTAGTCTCTAGATCACCCTATGTATAGACTGCACCATTTTGAGTGATGTGGTCAAACTACTGACCCAAATGGGTGGAAATCAATTTTAAAATAAAGTAGACTTCAAGGGCTACAATTTTTATGTTGACCACTTTTCAAGGTTCAGCCCCTAAGGGCCTTGTTTTTCTAATTTAAAAGAGTGCGCAGTAAAGGGATAAATAAACTAAATTATATATATTAATTATTATGACAAGAGATTGACGGCTCTGATTATCTCTTCCCCCTCCACCCAAGAGTCGTGATTCACCTGACTTGGAGAAGCTTTTAGAGATATTTGCCAGCGATCTAGCCCCCTCCCCGGCCGACCACCACCACCACCTTCGTTGAGGTGGTGGCTATCGCCAGAGGGCGGCACGGCCGCCGGAGGGGCAGTTTTCGGCGAACCCGAGTAGTATAAAAACCATGATTTTTCATGGAATTTGAAAATGGAAATCAGCCCAATTGAGCTCGATTTCAAATCCTATTGATCTAGGAAGCTAACACAAGGGGATAGGAGGAGAAGTGGACCTGCAACTGGGCTTGCCGAGGTGTTTGGTGGTGGTGCGCTATGGCCGATGATGGATCTATCGGGTGCTCTGCAACAACACAGCCAAATCTTTGATTTCTTCAGGGGAAGGGTGGAAACATCTCCTCTCAGCCTGGTGAAGCTTTTAAAATAGCCAAATGGGGGAGGGGAGTGGCCATGACATTAATGCCATTAATGGCCTTGAAAGGAGATTTTCGGCCTTGGTGGAGTTAACTGCACACAGCCACTAAATGGCCTAGAAAACCCCTTGATCTTCTCAGAACTGTTGGGGGAGATGAATCAACCCATTGGAGATGAAGAGAGGAGGCCCCTTGGCCTTCCAAGCCATGAATGGCCCTCTTTCTCTTTCTCTCTCCTCCATTAAAGGGCAAATTGAGCTTTCTCTCTCCTAGTCCCTATTTCCAGAAAATTAATGGCTAATCATGTCATTATAAACGCCACCTAAATTGGGCTTAGCCCAAGTGGATTGGGCTTAGCCCAAGTGGATTGGGCTTAGCCCAAGTGGATTGGGCTTAGCCCAAGTGGATTGGGCTTAGCCCAAGTGGATTGGGCTTAGCCCAAGTGGATTGGGCTTAGCCCAAGTGGATTGGGCTTAGCCCAAGTGGATTGGGCTTAGCCCAAGTGGATTGGGCTTGGTTAGGTCAAATTACGGAAATTTGACCTAACTTAGGGTTGAGTTGGCTTTGGTCAAATTGGCCTTTTGGTTGACCCCAATGGGTCCTTGGTGACCCATTGGCCTCCCCAAAGATCTAGGTAGACTTGGGCAGGGTTGGTTTGGCACCTTGGAGGCCACTTGACCCTTAATTAGGGTACTTTGACCACTTTAGAGCTATGGTTGACTGTGGTCAACTTGACCTCTTTAGTTTACCTCAGTGGGTCCTAGGTCGCCCATTGACCTCCCTTAAGGTCTAGGAAGGTCTCAAGTGGGGTCAAGGAGTCAAGGTGAAGGTCCACTGGCCCTAGATAGGTCACTTTGACCATTTTAGGGTTATGATTGACTTTTGTTAACTTGACCACTTTAGTTGACCTAAATGGATCCTTTGTGACCCAATGAACCTTCTAAAGGGGATAGGGATGTTATGGCAGGGTCAAAGAGTCAAGGTGAGGCCCTAAAGTCAAACCCTAGGTTAGGTAATTAGAAAGTGTTATTTGCATACCATGGTGATCTCACCTTCATTCCTAGGTTCACTTGGTCTTCTTGGGCTTCCTAGGGTTTTGTCATGACCTAGTCATGACAAAACCACTCTTAAGGGTCTAGTTGGAAATAGGATGTTACACATTCACTCAACGCCACTCAATGCCAAGGAAACTTCAAAATGACCAAGTACAGAATCGTTGAGTGAGGGTCATTCACTCAACGCCACTCAATGCCTGAGTGGATTTTGAGAATTTAGCTAAGTCCACAAAGGGGACGTCAGCAAAAGTCAATGCAGTTCAAAATAGTTGCGGGAAAGCTACAGAATGGAATTAATGGCATTGATGGCCAGCCGGTTGTCTTCTTGTGTAAAAGGAAAGTGATATTCCAGCAATTAAGGCGGGGACCACACAGAAAATAGTCGTTGATCAGCGTATAATAAAAGGGGAAGATTTGCTGAGTCGATGACAGTAATTAGGGTTTTCTGTTTACGCATTCTTGTGGCTAAACATCGTCTTCTTCCTCGCCTTCTTGCCGAGCCTAAAGAAGAAGTTCAGATCAGTGAACCTGAAAGCGAATCGAGATAGCAGAAGCGTTTTTCATCTGTGACAGCAAGTTCGGAATCATATTCTGAAAAAGGAGAAGGAGCAGAGTTCTCAAATATCTGCAGGAGCTAGGGCTAAGAAAATCTCATTCTAGGAAAGATAGACACAGTTAAATCCTCTAGTGTCAAAATCAACACATCTATTGTTTCTTTTGTAGGATCCATTAGGATCTGAGTGTAGGCCTGATCTATAAAGGATGAAAGGTAAGATTCTTGTGTGAATCTGAGTTATAGGTCTATATTATAAAGGCTAATGTAGTATCATTTGTTGATCTTAGTTGTAGGATCCTTTGGATCTGAGGTAAGGCTTAGCGCCCGAGTGGTAGGTCTTGGAGAAGACTTAGAGGTCCTGCAGGATCTGTGCTGTAAGATCTTAGGAGTCGAGTGTTGGTGTTGTGCCTCATCTAACACACTGTTAGAGAGATGGGAGGGACAGTGAACGTACCCAAGATCGGGGAACCACTATAAATCAACTGTGTCATTTGTGATTGATCTTGAAAGCCAAACTAACCTAATCACTAAGCACAGCAAAATCAGTTAAGGTCTAAATAAATCAAAAGGAAACCTAAAACCTATTCACCCCCCTGTAGGTGTTTAGCTGACCTTGAAAACAAGTCTTTTAGTTATGAAACTCTTCCATGATGGTAGTAGATAACTTACTTTACTTGCTTTACCCGCGTTGCACCTTTCTTACTATTCTTGCAGCTTACTAGTCTACATATTTACTCAAATTTAGTCTTTACATATTGTTGTAGTATATACATATATACAATTTCTAGCTAGAGTCATGTCACCTGCTCTTGTCATACTTCTTTGTTGTCCTTTTATTTTTTCCTATCGCGCGGTGCCTAGGACTCGCGGGGGTGAGGAGAGGACAAAGCAACTTAGTTTTTTTATTAACTGTCGGTGGACCATATCATTTTAGGAGCATATGGATACGTAGTAGCAGCACGACCCGGAGGACCAACGGCATGAGGAGGCAGAACCTGAGGATTCATTATCGCGTTGTAACATCCCTCAAGCAACTAGACCCCTAGGAGTGGTTTTGTCATGACTAGGTCATGACAAAACCCTAGGAATACCAAGTAGACCTAGGAATGTAGGTGAGATCACTATGGTCCGCAAATAGTAGGTTTCCAAACACTAGGTTGGGATGATCATAGGGCTTCACCATGACTCCAAGACCCCGCCACAACCTCACAAATCTATTGGATGGTCCATTAGAGCCCTAAGGGTCCATTAGAATCAACCCAGGATGGCCAAGTTGACCTAGGACCATCCTAAGCCTAAATTGGGCAAGGTTCCCTAACTAAGGGCAATGTGCCCCCAATTAGCCCAACCAACCCTACCAAGGTCTTCCTAGACATAAAGTGGGGTCAATGGGTCACCAAAGATCCAATGGGGTCAACTCTAGAGCCTGAGATGACCCAAGTCAACCCTAGCCCTAAAGTGGTCAAAGTGCCCTAACTAAGGGGCAAGTGACCTTCAGGGTGCAAAGTTAACCCTACACAACCCTTCCTAGACCTTAGGGAAGCCAAGGGGTCATCAGGGACCCCTTTTGTTCAACCAAAATGATCATGTTGACCAAAGTCAACTCTAGCCTTGGTGACTAGGAAAGAGAGAGAGCTCCACCTCACCCTTAATGGAGGAGAGAGAAAGAGGGAGGAAGAAGCCATTCATGGCTTAGGGAGGCCAAGGGCCACCTTTAATGGCTAGATTCAACTCCTCTGGAGAAGAGGAGGAGTTTACAGCCGTTTCCTGGCCACCCCAAGGCAGATTCACCCCCCCCCCCCCACCACCACCACCATCATGGCCGAGAATGGCCTTTAATTGCCATTGAGCCCACAACCTTCCTCTTCCCTATTTGGTGGTTTTAAAAGCTTCACTGAACTCAGGGGAGTCGTTTACACATTTTACCTGAAGAAGATAAGGTATCCCACTATATAGTTGCAGAAACCCAGCTGGTGGCACCACCACCATGGCAACCCGGAGATTGGCTCGTCTCTAGACCACCAATAAGGTCCTCCTCCTCTCCTTACTCTATGGGTAAATCTTAGGTTTCAGCTAGAATGAAGATCGGGCTCAATTGAGCCTGATCCATGCTTTCGATTTCCTGGTTCTTCTGGAAAATTCTTCTTGTCGGGATCGCCGGAAAAGGCCCCTCCGACGGATGTGCCGCCGCCTGGCGATAGCCACCACCTCGACGGAGGTGGTGGTGGCGGTGGCCGGCAAGGGAGGAGGCCGGATGGCCGGGAATTAGGTCGGGAAGTGGATCCAGGTCGGGACGATCCTGGCCATCAATTGGAGGTAGACAATGATGGGATACCATCCGATTCTGCGCCAAGATTCATGCGCTTGATTTAAATCTTAGGAATTATTTAATTTCATTTCATTTGATTCTGTCACAGAAATTGGTATTAATGTTTTTATTTATTAAAAATACCTAGAGGCTTGTACTGAGAAAATGGTCAACATAAAAATTGT
This sequence comes from Platanthera zijinensis, assembly GCA_039513925.1. NCBI lineage: Eukaryota > Viridiplantae > Streptophyta > Magnoliopsida > Asparagales > Orchidaceae > Platanthera > Platanthera zijinensis. The sequence goes on from CM077079.1 coordinate 76,821,135, forward strand.
AGATCTGTGAGTCTACTTTAATTTAAAATTGTTTTCAACTAATTTAGGTAAGTGTCTTGACCACGACATCCATTTTGGTGGGGTCTATACCTAGGGATAGTCAGAGGTTTAAGGGTGTGCCCCCACTTAACCACAAGTCCAAATGATCTAAAATTTGGACAGGGAGTTAGTCTTAACTATATCTAGGTCATGATAAAAACTGGGAATTTTTGGAGATAATTTTTCTATAGTTTTAGAAATTATTTAATAATCCTAGGGTAAATTAATTAGGAGAGCTAATTACCTCCAAACCCTCCCAAATTTTTGTGAGTGGTCCTTAGAGTCATTAGAAGGCTCTGTATAAATATTCACCCCATTTAGAGATGATTTATTTGGGAAATGAGCAAACCCTAGCCTTTCCCAAAAAGGGGTATTTAGGTCAAAAGTGCACCTTGTGGGTTTGGGTGGCCAATCCGCCTCAACAGAGGTTGAAATTTGGGTCACTGATTGGACATGACATTTAACACCCTCATATGGATTATGGGGTGGTTTAGGGTAGAATTGCCCTAGGACCCAAGTTCACACCCTAAGGTTGGATCTTGGGGGTTTGAGAAGGGCATGGGGTCAAATGCCCTTGTACAAACTTTAAATTTGGTGGGGAGGACCCTATGGTAGTTGAAGTCCTTTGGTGAAAATATTAGTGGATTTAGAGATAGTTAGACCCCTCAAAATCCTAACTCTAGTTTAGGGCACAACCCTTATACATGTAAAATAGGCCATCAAAACTTAATGAAAAGTTGTGAAACTTGGGTAGTATAGACATAGAGTTAATATGAGCCTTTGGAAATTTTATAAGAAATTTTGGAACAATAATTTTAGTACCTTCTTTATAAAACATGGATTTACCCTTGATAGTCATTTGTTTATTATGATCTCACTGTTCATTAAAAATTTATGAAAATTTGGCAGAGGGAGTTTTAGGTCATTATACTTATATCTGAATTTTTTTATAATTTTTAGTACTTACTTCACAAGCTTATAAATATGAAATTATGTTCAAAAATAGATTCAAAGCTTAATGATTGTTAGAAAATTGTGAAACTTATGTAAAAGTGTACTTAGGTTAATATGCTTATGAGGAAATTTTATCATAATTTTAGATGAATATTTTCAGTAGTTGTTTCAATAATTTATGAAAGAGGATTATTGCTCAAAATTAAAGTTCATTATTCACTGGAAAGTTTGAAAACTTTGTCAGAAGTGTTTTTAGGGTATATTAGTCATGCTTGAGTTTTCTTATAATTTTTGGAAGCCTAATTGCAGCACTAGTTTCTTCAATTATTAACTATGAGTTTATATTTGAAATTTTGGATCAGAGGCCTAAACCTTGCAAAAAAATTGGGAGACTTGAATTTACTGTCATTTAGCTGTTTAGTATTTATCATAATTTTTTGAAGCATTTTGCATGAATGTAAAGACCACTTCATATTCAAAACTAGGGCATTTAGATTTTTAGGGAAAATAAATAAAAGGTCAGATAAATTAGGAAAATTCCAAATTTCTGGATTTAGGCTATAAATGTCATGATATGCCCCAATTAATTATCTTAGTGTGTTTGGATGAGAATTTAGAATACCTCCTATCATGCACATCATATAGCATAAGGTGGTCTGCATTTAGTAAAATGCAGAAATTGTGATAATATATGGAATGGTCATGGGGAGATGGGATTGAAAGTTTACTGATTTTTGTGAAGTGAATTGGAGTATATCATTGGAATTTGGGATGAGTAAATTGTTGGGTTGTCTAAGACTAGGTGGTGCTCAGGATCGACGAAAGATCGTCTTTCCTGTGGAAAGAGAGAGTCAAAACACACCAGGGTTAGATCCAGAGTAATATTAAAAGGGATCGAGAATCGGATATTAACCAATAATAGTAAGTTCCTTGCGAAAGGGAGCTTTGGGCTTCAGCCCATCGTAGTTCCTAGTGCTCTCGAGAACCCTTCATGGGGTATGCCTTGGGCAGTCCTGGCTAACCTAAACTGTAAGCAAAATAAACGGCAAGAGTAACTAGTATAACTAAGGATTCACTTTCACTCACCTCGATGTCTTGGGATGTTAGGTTGGCTCACTCGGGCAATAAACTCGGTGGATTTGGTGATAGGAAGGTTGGCCCGGCGTGCTTTGGCTCGATTGTTGGTTGTGACGGACGGGTTAGTCTGGGGAGCTTTGGTTCGATTGTTGGTTGAGACAGACGGGTTAGTCCGGGGAGCTTTGGCTCGGTGGTTGATACATCAAGGTTGCAAGTGCATAAATTATAAAGTTGTGGGTCTTCGGTACTGGAGGGTCGATGCACCGATGCCAATATGTTGACTCAACAAGTGTGGTTTTGCACTTCGCCAAATTAAGTTCGGTGGACTAGCCGGCAAAGAGTATGCAGGAGCTCCGCTTAGTGCACCAGCATTAAGGCATACGATAGGTCTGACTGGTAGTGCAATTACCGGTTTGGAGGTGGGCGAGGCCCAACCCACCGCTTCTATTTTTCCACTATGGAGGTATCATGTGAGGTTAGGCTCAGAAAGGGGGAACTAAAGGTCTGTGTGCACAGAGTCGAGTGGGTGTGTTGCACTTGCATGATTCACATCATAGCACACTTGCATGTCATAGCACAACCATTTCATTTAACCTTTGACACCTATTGTATAAACTGGTATGGGACTTTTTATACAGTAGGCCCCGCAAAATGACCCCTTTGTTTATAAGCTAGCGTGAGCGTTCTTATAAGTTAAGGTTTATTTTATGAATATATAAATAATGCTTGCTTAAAAATAGACACCAAATCGTATAAATTGGTATGAGACTTTTTATACGATAGGAGCCTTGCAGAAGATCCCTTAGCTTATATGTTTACATATAAGTTAAGGTTACTTATTTCTTGTTCAGTTTTTCATACTTTTATTACTTCCACATATACTTATAGAACTATTTGATTAGTTTCGTCGTCACCTGCTTCTTGTTCATTCTCCACCCTCACTACCTCTCCTTTCCTTCTCCTCGCTCGGTGCCTAGGAGCCATGGGGGAAGGGGTAGAGGATTGTAGGACTTAGTTTTTTAGACTAACAGTTTTCGAACCACATCATTTTAGGGGACTGTGGAGCCCAGCATGAAGGAGCATCCCTAGAGGTCGGCACGATTGGAGATGGGATAGTCTAGCACCGGAGTTCAGACAGCTGGGACTGTGAGTCCCTATCATTAGTAGTTATTTTAGTTTAGCTTCCGCGATGAGTGATATATAGTGAGGATATTGATGTATCGGGCGTGAGCCCCATTTTCAGTACTTCTTTAATTATTATTACTGTGGACTCTCCCTTCATGGAGATTATTCATGATATATGTGATCTCTGTGGACCTGTGTTAGAGTTTTTGTTTCATTTACTCTCTTGCTACTTTTTCTGTGATCGATTTGGCTGGCAGGATTGTCGTTTTGTGGTGACAGCCCTCCTGGGTGTGAAGGTGTCACCGCAAAGTGGCAGTTCTGGGCCTAAGACCCCGAGGTTTTAAAAAGAAAAAAAGGGGGTCTTACAAGTGGTATCAGAGCGAGACCTCGATCAAAAAAGTAGTAGTCCACTAACCCTGGGTCACCCCACACGAGTTTAGTTTGGGGACAAACTAAGCAGCATAAGCAGCGGTGTGCCCATAAGGGGAATCACATGTAAAGTGCACCTTTCCTTGGTTCCACGTTTATATCAGAAAATAATTGGAATTCTACTTTATAGCCTGCGGCAAACCCTGCCCCCAGTAGGGAGCACATCCGGCTGCGAAGATCTCATCTTATAATTCTCTAGTCAATGAGTTAGACTCAATCCACTAGGACACGTGACTAACCACGATAACTTATAATATGCCCTAGTTCGAAATAGACCTTGGGTAAGGACTTGGTTAAGGTAAGGAGATACCCAAAGAGAATAAGGAGGAGTTTAACACGGGAATGGATACCTAAGCCATAAACTCAAATGTACCTACATTCCCTATCAAGGATTACACGAACCGGTAGGACTGCCTTTAAGAGAATTGGGGCCAATAATCTATTAGCAAAATGGTATAAGACACTTAGTCTCAATCCTTGTACAAGTAAAAGGATTACCTTGAGACAACCACCAAGACAAACATCGAGGGACGGATAGGAATTTAAGTTCGAAAGAGACTCATTTGGGGTTGGGAACATTTGGCCCTGATAAGCTTGTCATAAATGTGACTCAGAGGGTTTAAAGTGTGGAGTATATCAACAAGTTTAAGGATCGAACCCCAAATATAGGGTTGATGCCCTATGTCACAACCCATATTTTCCTAACAATTAAGCTATATCAGAGTAAGGGAAAATACGCATTCCTGATGCCACGCCGTGCAGGGGATAACTCCAGACGCTCAGGCAAGACTCCACACTCTATAGTTTAAAAAGAAAAACATATATTATTCTGAATGAAATCCAATTTAATTTGAGAAGATAACTATATCTCTCGGTTTAGTGGATCATCTAGTCCACTATTCAAAATATAGTTATACGTTTGTCGAAGATACTTGTTTAAATTAACTCTAACACCCTACGTGAGTATAAATGTCCCAGAGGAACAACTCATGCTATGCAACTCTAGATTTATAATAAGTATAGGAAAGAGTATTTACGCTAACCAGAAAGTAGTGACTTAGTTTTGAAAGAAATTGCATGTATGTTTTACTAATAATAGGTTTTTATAAACTTAAAAATATCTAACATGCAGCCCTAGCAATAAATCTTCCCAAAAAGCAAGTAATCTAAATCAAGCATAAAGGAGACATCAACAGCTAGCAAGTGTCAAAATCAACAACTCTGTGGGCGTCAACAAACTGACACAAACCCACAATAAAAAAGTATGTCTGAACTAGGAAAAGAAAACTAAAACGACAAACTACCTCGCTATGGCGAGGTTCAAAACCACAGCCGACACTGCTGTTAAGAGAGTCCAAAAAACAACTCCACTACCTACTAAAGCTCCGAACCTGAGGCATTCCAAAGACAACACCTCAGCAAGAAGGTACAAGCGATGATAAAAAAAAGTAAGCAAAGTAAACAAAGGTCAAAAGGGGTACCAACCCAAGACCAAATGTGCTGAAGTTAAGCACATAAGTAAAGTACAAAAATTTAGAGAAATAAAACTTACGATAATCATCACGTACAACACGAATCACGCCAGACATCCAAAAGAAAGGGAGGAAATATGATTAAATCATAAGAAAGAATGGACAAAACTTTACTAGTCACTTGTGGTCAACTCTACCAAAAACACAGGCAGGGTGGTCACTTCTCTGGATACACCCTCACAGATATTAAAATCTGTCTAACTGTCGGGGAGACTCAAATACTCTATCATTTCCCGAAGACACCCAAACCAGGTAGAGTTCCACAAGGCACTAATAAAGGAAACACAAACCTTGCGGTCGGTGGATTTGTCCACTAACGCCCCCAACATGGAAACCCCATGAAATAAATCTCAGGACTTTGCACATCGGATTTTACTCGATATTTCTAGATTAAAGACGCAGTTGATCAACCTCTAGGAGCGATTTACAATCCTAGATAAACTCTAACACGCTAGACAACGATAGATAAGCAATTAAATTTTACCGTTAAAACATTCCAAGAATGACTAAACATACCTAATCAAGAACGAATTTAACATGACCTGATCCTATAATTTCAGACGATCAACAAAAAAAAGATTAAACATAGAAATATCTTGGAAGGGCGAAAGTGCTGAAAATTAAAGAACAACATTACAGTTACTAGAAAACGGAAAAGAAGAAAAGAGGGAAACCACCACTTGCCTTGGTTTTATCGGAAAAGTTCTCTAAATCGCTCCACGTCGAAGATCAGGGCAAAAGAACGCTGGAGAAGTCAAAATCTGAACAAAAATGGCCGAAATTGAGGTTAGGGCCGAAAAACCCTAACGACAAAACTCAAGGAATAGGGAAAAATAATACCACGATGGCGTAGCTCTCGACGGAGCTTTCCGGATCTATACTCGGTTGAAGATTTCGAGCACCGGAGCACCGTCGGCAACCACCGGAAGATTCACGAAAAAGTTTTCTCTCTCTCGCTCATGCCGCTCTAGTTTGGGAGATAAAAATCGAAGAAGATGAAGTTGTATTTCTGATTATCTTAAATATAAGAGTATATATATATATAACGTTTTGTCTAAATTATAAAAAAACATATTGTTTATGAGTGGGTACGGGGAAATCGAAAATAGAGTCTTAGTACGCTTCAAATCGAAAAGTGACCAACATGAAAGTTGTAGATCTCGTCGAGACGAACAATTTTCATGTTAACCATTTTTCATACGACACCGTTTTGACCCTCAAAATGGCGCCCGAACTAAAAATATACAGGGCAACTCGAGATGAACAAAGGTACTCGAGAATGAGGTTAAAAACAGGCTACTCGAGAGGCAAAAGATCACTCGAGAAGCGGGAGAATACACTCGAGAAGAAGAATCAGTACTCAAGAATAATGAACAGTAGATCACTCGAGAGAAAAGGCAGCACTCGAGAGTAGTAGAAGAAAAGAACCAGAATTCACTCGAGAACCAGCCTGCTACTCCAGAACAATACTGCAAACAACTATAAGAATAGTTGCTTTTTGTCCTCCTTGAATAGTTGTTTTTACAAAAATATCCAAAAATTAAACTATAGAGATGAATAGTAAAAGACATTTTTGAATAGTGGTTTAATATTAAAATAATCATTTTTATATTTTTTGAACAAGAAAACACGAGTTCAAAACGGAGGCCCAAACGCACTCCGAATTAGACGAAGCTCACACCGTAGGAGAACACTGACGCTATGATCCCAACGATGAAGTCAAAACCTAAATACGACGAGCCATTCTCGAGATATTAATTTTTAAAGTATACGGCGAACATAAATTACACAAAACTTCGGAAAATCGCAGAGGCCCGAATATCCCGCGGATTGCGACGAAACTTGACGTGCAAGTCCAAAATTATTCAACTTAAATTCCAAATGCGAAATTTTCCGATTACGACAAGAATTTGACCGACTCGACCGCACAGACGCGAAAATACCTTAACGGCGTTGTGCCGTCAACTCGACGTTAAAAGTAACGCCATGACGTCATAAATACGACGATACCAATTAGAATAAAATCATTGAAAAATCGGGGGCGTTATAGTCACTCCCCCTAAAAAGAAGTTTCGTACCGAAACTTAACACATCTCCAAAACCAAACCAAAGATAAAATCAAGCACAACCAAAAAAATAGGGACATTCCTGAAACTAAGAGAAGAGGTGCGGATGAGATTCTCTCATCACCGATTCCAATTCCCACGTCGCGCTCTCGACGTCTTGATTTCTCCAAAGAATCTTGACCATGGGGATGGTCTTTCTTCGCAACACACACTCTTGAGATTCCAAACACGAACAGGCTCTTCCACATACGAAAGGTTGGGTTGAATTTGGGGCACCGAGTCAAGGACTTGACGACCACTACGAACACACTTCCGCAACTGACTCACATGGAACACATCATGGACACCAGTGGGAAGGTAGCAGGAAATTCTAGCCTATAAGCTGACACTCCGATGCGCTCAAGAATCCGTAAAGATCCCACATACCAGGGGGTCTAACTTGTGGTTCATTCCAAACCTTTTAACACCTGGCATCAGAGAGACTTTCAAGAAAATCAAGTCCCCAACGACAAACTCCAGATCAAAACTTCATCGATTAACATTCTTCTCATAATGCTCTTGTGCTACACTGAGCTTCTCTTGAATATGAGTTACAGCATAATTCATCTCTTCAAGGGCTTCCGAACCTAGCAATGGTCTCTCTTCAACTTAGCCCCAAAAAAAGGAGTCATACATCGCGTCCAATACAAGGCCTCAAACGGGGCCATCTGCAGACTCTTTTGATAACTATTATTGTAAGAAGATTCCATGAGTTTGAGACGTTCATCCCAAGCGCCACCGTGATCCAATATATAACACCTGATCATATCCTCCATGATCTGATTTATCCTTTCCGTCTGACCATTTGTCTCCGGATGATAAGCGGTGGAATACCTTAAATCAGTACCCAACCCCTCTTTCAAATTCTTCAAAAAGAACGACATAAATCTAAAGTCTCGATCTGATATAATGCTGACAGGCACTCCATGTAATCTGATGACCTCTTCAAGATATAGCTCAGCTATCTTCTTCATAGAATATCCAATCTTAAATGGAACAAAGTGAGCACACTTGGTCAATCTATCGACTATCACCCAAACAGAATCGTGCCTACGGGGAGACTTCGGTAAATCGGTAATGAAATCCATCGAAATACTCTCTCACTTCCATTGTTGAATATCAAGCGGTGCTAGTTTACCGCCAGACCTTCGATGATCACCCTTAACATGCTGGCACGTACAACATTCTGACATAAACCTTGCTATATCATTCTTCATTCCTGACCATCAAATAATTTGCTTTAGATCTTTATACATTTTGGTGGAAACAGGATGGTAGGCCACACTGGAACCATGAGCTTCATTACAAATCTTAGACCGAATTTCACCAAAAACAGTGATATAAAATCTACCTTGATATTTCAGAGTACCTAACTCGTCCATAAAGAAATCAGGTAACTCACCCCTCTCAGTTCTATTCCGGAGATGCAATAAATTAGGATCATTCTTCTAGTGCACTCTGGTGAGGGAAATCAAAGAGGGATCTTTTGCTTCCAAACTAGCAGGCACAGCACGACTCCCAACTTCAATGTCCATCAATAAGAACTCTTCCACCAGAGACTGCACTGACGGATTAAAGTTTTCGGCGGTCTTCCTACTCAAAGCATCGGCTACTACGTTAGCCTTTCCTGGGTGATACAGGATCTCTACATCACAATCCACCACATACTCTAACCACCTACGCTGTCGTAGATTTAGCTCTTTTTGAGTGAAGACGTACTTCAAACTCTTATGGTCTGTATAGATCTTGTACAGCATGCCATACAGTAAATGTCTCCAAAGCTTCAATGCATAAATTACAGCAGCGAACTCTAAATCAGGCGTAGGATAGTTTCTTTCATGAACTTTTAATTGCCTTGGTCCATACGTGATCACATTTCCTTCTTATATCAGAACACAACCAAGTCCAATGTGTGATGCATCCACATATATAGCATACTCAAGCCCTTCAGTAGGCAGAGTTAAAACTGGAGCAGTACACAATCTTTTTTTCAGCTCTTGGAAGGCTTCTTCATACTTATCGCTCCAAATGAACGTGGTTTTCTTCTGTATAATTCTAGTTAAAGGATCAGACAACACTGAGAACCCTTCCACGAACCTTCTATAATAACCTGCCAGACCTAGAAAGCTCCTAATCTCCTTAGGTGTAGAAGGTCTCATCCATTCCATCACAGCAAAAATCTTTGTTGGGTCTACGTAAATACCGTCCTTGCTCACAACATGACCCAGAAAAGACACCTGGGGTAACCAAAATTCGAACTTACTCAACTTAGCATAGATCTTGTGCTCCCTCAGGGTTGACAAAACTAAACGCAAGTGTTGAGTATGCTCCACAACACTGCGGGAATACACAAGGACGTCATCTATGAACACAATAACAAAATGGTCCAAGAAATCTTTGAACACTCTATTCATTAAATCCATGAATGTAGAGGATGCATTTGTCATACCAAAGGACATCACCAAGAACTCAAAATGCCCGTGTCGGGAATGAAAAGCATTTCGGGTTACATCAGCCTCACGGACTCTCAACTGGTGGTAGCCTGAACGAAGATCAATCTTTAAAAACACAGCGCATCCCCACAACTGATCAAATAGATCATCAATCTGAGGCAACGGATATCGGTTCTTGATGGTTAACTTATTTAACTCTCGATAATCTATGCAGAGCCTCATGGAACCATCTTTCTTATTAACGAACAAAATAGGAGCACCCCCTAGAGAAGAACTCGTCCTAATAAAACCACACTGTAACAACTCATCTAGCTGAGTGTGCAACTCTTCTAACTCATGCGGAGCCATAAGGTATGGTGCCTTAGAAATAGAGCGAGTACCTGGCTCAAGGTCTAACACAAACTCTACCTCTCTTTCAGGAGGAAGTCCTGGAAGACTATCAGGAAAAACATCTGGAAACTCTCGCACCACCGAGACATCCTCAAGACGTGGTGTAACAAAAGCTGTTTCCAAAGCTATTAGAGAAATAAGATATGCCTCGTAACCAGACTCTAAAGCTCGACAAGCACGTACCACAGAAATAAGGAGGGAACCCTTGCCTTGAGAACCATAGACACTCATAGATTGACCATTATCCATCTTGAAGTCCAACCGCTTAGCCTTGTATTGGATGACTGCATCATACTTGGACAACCAGTCCATGCCCAAAATCACGTCAAAGTCTGCCAGATCCAATACCATCAGATCCGCAAAAGCTAGAAAATTGCCTTGATAAATAGGGCATCTCTGAATTCCTCGACTTGATATCACCAGATATCTAGAGGGAAGCCTGACGTTGAAGGAATCTTCTAATTGATCCACGTTCAAACGATGCTTATCTACAAAACTTCGTGCCACGAAAGAATGGGTGGCACCCGAATTAAAAAGGACGTGTGCCTAACTATTCTTCACCTTAAACTCCCCTAAAACGTAGCATATATAATTAAATGAACGAAAACTACAACAAATAAAGAGAGTAAAAGTAAAACTAGAATCTAACCTGATATCACTTGGGTAGAGGTCTGAGCTTCCTCTCTTGTCACCACATTTAGCTTTCCTTTCTCTTTGTCCTGGTTTGGTGGCGGCGGCAGAGCTCGAAGCGGGATAGGATGCAGTGGGGACTGAGCCTGGGGGCATGAAGTCTTCAAGTGCCCCTTCTGCCCGCACTGGAAGCAAGTCTTTTCCTTCAACCAGCAACGACTCTCATCATGACCCTTCCTTGAACAGAATGCGCACACCAGCTTTCCCTTAGGTGCACTTTGGATGGCGAGCACCTGCTGCTTCTGAGTAGCATCCCTTTTGAAACACTTTTCGTAAGGGTGGCCAGATCGACCACAGAAGCTACAAATCTCTCCACTTTTCTTTTTCAAAGAAGGGTCAGTTGCCCTAGAACTTCTATCCTCAAAACCTTTCCTCTTATCTTTCCTCATTGCAGCACCTCGATTCTTGGAATTTTCAATCGCCTCAACCTTCAGTGTGGCTTCCACTGCCTCAGCATAAACTTCTCCTCTATAAGCGCATGTCAACTGTTGGGCATCGCTTCTTAGTCCACCAAGGAAACGTTTCACTCTACCCTCCTCCGAAGCTACCAAATCGTGAGCAAATCTGCTCAACTTGCTAAACTCAATCTCGTATTCGATCACCGAGAGTTGTATCTGCTTCAGATGCAGGAAGTTATTCATAATACGGTCCGGCTCCACCGAGGGTAGAAACTTTTTCAGCAGCATCTTCTTAAAAGACTCCCAGGAGCAGCCTTTCTTCAGACTCTCCCTTTCACGAATCCACCAACTCTTTATCAAGCCTTTTAACTGATAGGCTGCAATCATTACCTTCTGGGCTTCTAGAATCCGGGAATACGAAAACATCTCTTCGATGGATATGATCCAATCATCTAAGATCATGAAGTTGGCACTCCCGTCATAGGTTGGAGGTCCTAACCGTTGGAAGTGCGATATGAAATTCATTTTTGGTGGTATCGTTATTGGGGGCACCAGAGGAGCAGGGGTATCGGGCACAGCTTGGCCCAAGGAAGGATCTTGTACTAAGGGTTGTTGGGCAGGAGCGGCAGACAACAAAGACTCAATTTGCGATTGCATCGCAACTACTTGTCTTGACAGAGCCTCGTTGCTCTGACGCAGACTCTCAATAATCGCCTCACTCTGCGCTCCTAAAAACTCATCCTATGACTGGGGAGTCGTCCTCATCGCAATATACTTAGCCGGAATTTCTAAAAGAAAACAAACGAACACTCAATCAAAATCCTAGATTACGACTAGGGCAAACAAAACTAGTTCAGATCATACTTAAAAGACACTTGCTTATGCTGCAACTTGCTCTGGGATTTTATAATGATGATATGTTCTACTTAGAATGATATCCTATCATCCTATTGACTCATGTGCCTATGATATGAATGCATGGATTTTTTTACTCTTATTTAAAATCATGTGTGTACACATATCATCATGTAAATCTTTAGCTTGGCATGTTGTGCTTATGTTATGTTATACTATGTATGCAGTGTTATGCATCCTAAAAAGGCCTTAATACATGTTATGAGCGACATACACATGAAATGTTATGCATCTCATACTACATAACATTGCATGCAACGAAAAATAAAACGTACTAATGGGCATTCATGTGGTGAGTTTATGCATCCCATTCTACATAACCCTCACATGTTGTCACCTATGGTGGATCCATATACAAATACATATTATGCATCCCATACTACATAATATGCCATGTATACTTCTAATAAAGTTTATGAGTGTAGTGTTCATGCTTCAGTCAAGGCGTACTGATGACACATCGGTGTGTGTATGATATGACACTAAACAACTAACACTAACAAGGGAAGGTTGCCCGACCAATTATCAAGCAACCTCCCTCTAATACCAACTATCACAACCTGTATTTTTTCAACAATTAAGCTATATCAGAGTAAGGGAAAATACGCATCGTGATGCCATGCTGTGTAGGGGATAACTACAGACGCTCAGGCAAGACTCCACACTTTATAGTTTAGAAAGAAAAACATATGTTATTCTGATTGAAATCTAGTTTAATTTGAGAAGATAGCAGTATCCCTCAGTTTAGTGGATCATCTAGTCCACTATTCAAAATATAGTTATGTAACAACCCGACCCGTAAAATAATATATAATAGAAGGTCCGGCCGGAGCCCCACATTATATGTCAAAAACAAACGGCGAGGTCATAGGTTAATACCAAATACCACACATCCTAACTCAGAGCATTCTAGCGGAAGCTTACAAGTTATACGAACTCAATCCATGAATGTCCACTACTATATAAATAACTCATTTATATACAAGACCAAGAATGTTAACAAGCACACCGCTCATGGCCTTAAGGGCCTAACAGCAACATGAAATCCAACGCTTCATAAATCGGCACGCAGGCCGGCCACACATGAAATCCAACGCTTTGCACGGCCTTCGAGGGCCTAACAGCAACAGCAAGGGCTTTAGCCCGCACAATCCATTTCCACAGCTACAAGGGCAGCACCTGCATATAGACATCCACCCTAGGGGTGACAAACAAAGCAACGGTCATCATTTAGCTGACCAATTATAATGACCCTACCCCTTACCCAGGGAAGTGGTTCCTTCCCTGCATGTAGTCTCAACACATATAAATAATACACAATATCATCACAAACACCGGCCTTAGTGCCAGACGTTCCGTGCACTCAGGGCACGCTTAAGGTGTACCAAGCTCCTCATGGTTCCACCACCAATTTGAGGTGTGTACTTGTTGGCCGAGTCTAAGCCTCCAAACCCCTGTTGAAGTCATCCCGCACCCGTCCACTCAGAGGCACGTACCTCTTAACAAATTATGAGCACTATCAGTCGACCTACCCACGTAGTGTAACAAGCCTAGGGAAATCGCCCCGCTGCATTGCTACCAATCGACCGCTCACCTGATCCTATAACGGAACTTGTTGGGTGGCCCACCCACTCAGAGGTTCTTAACTTGTTGGCTATGGGCATCAGTCGCCAAACCCTTGTTGACGACCTCTCATACCCATCCACTCAGAGGTGTTCGCTTACGACCAATTCGATCAGTGAACTTGGTGGGTATCCTACCCACTCAGAGGTTCTCACATTCGTCCTCAACACCGGCACATCGTACCACTATCCATTCCATCAATACAGCTCGCGCCGAGCATACAATCAAAGGAGCTAGACTAAGCTCATCACAATCGTCCTCACCATCTCCGTAAGGTAACCGATGTATACATGGAGTCTTCTCTGGTTCGCAGCATCACCGATCCAGACATCCATCTAGATGGGCTTCACACAGTATGCCTATGCCATACTACACAGTTCCGGCTCTAGATGCAGACTCAACCACTGGAATCACTTACGCTCTTCCATCTTTTGATGGAGGATTACACAGATATACATGCATAAACAAAGGGCTTCACCTGCCCAAGGAAGAAAGACCGTTACCCTTGACGATTGCTTCGGTGCCATGGAACACTAGCTGGATGGAAACCACTGCGGCGGCCTTTCCTCTACAACGCTGCACTCGGCTCTCAAAACGGACCGCTGAAGCTCCACCGGCGGTCAGAAAGCTTCTCCTTCTTCCTTCCTTGAACTCCTCTCTCTCTTCACTTAGAAAGAGAAAGGCTAAGATGATAATAAGATATCCATCTCTATTCTTGGCCTTATTAGAGCAGGGATGATCTGGGACCACAGGATCCAAATGGAAGGGAACGAACGGCCTCGATTGCTTGGAAAAGCATCTAAACAGAGCTGACACGACTGGTGACATGCCCGTGTCACAGGCCGTGTCCCTTGAGCGGTTTAGGAACCGACTCAATCTGGAACAGAATACGGGCCACGACACACCCATGTCACTCCTTAACACGCCCGTGTCAACAAGTAAACGGCCATGTCGATGGTCGTGTCACCTCATCAACACAAGGCTGAAACACCCGAGAAGGACACGGCTAAGGTACACGCTCGTGTCCTTGGCCGTGTGCTCAACACGCCCCTGTGACACGCCCGTGTCACAGGCCGTGTACCACACTCAACACCACTCAACACCACTCCACTCAATGCCACTCAACGCCACTAAACGATTCACCCGAGCAGGACACGCCCTGGGACACGCCCGTGTCACAGGCCGTGTTGCCTCTTGACAATCAGTTCTCGAGAGCTCGAGTCGACGCCTATGAAAACAGAACACGCCCTGGGACACGCCCGTATCCCAGGCCGTGTGCACTCGACACGCCCAGGGACACGCCCATGTCCCAGGCCGTGTCACTCAGGCTAAATCAATTTTTGGTACTTAGGGTTTTTGAGTTGTTACAATCCTCCCCTCCTTATAGAAATTTCGTCCCGAAATTTAGCGCAACATATCCAACAATACAACCATTACTTGATACAAATACACATGATGGTCTGGGGTTACGCTCCCCACGTTCTCGCACCAACAGAAGTGTTTTCATAAACACATATACGTACAAGATACAAGGTACAACAAAAAGCAATAAAGTGTACCCTCCACTTTATTTCCGCTCCTCCGCATCTCTAAGAAGCTTTTTAACATCCTCCTGTAACTCCAGGTTAAACACTCGAGGCTGTTGCACATCATAATGTGAGCTTTGCGGCTCCTGCACTCCGAGATTGTACACTCGCGGTTGCGCCCGGGATGTAGATTATTCTGCCACTGCCTTACCCTTCTCCTCATAGGACGCACCTGGCTTTTTCTCATTCTTTGATGGGCCTTTCCAACAGTAACAGGCAATATGCCCCGTGTAACACCCCTATCCGTCGCATAGCATATAACAATAGGTCCGGCCGGGGCCCGATGCCATATACTACGGACAGGCCGGTTGGTTACGCGTTGAAACCATTAAACCAATTGCACGCCCTACACAACACCTAGAGGAAGCATTAAAGTTAAGTTGCACAATTAAGAACCCTGCCAAAAGCATGAATGTCCACTACAGTAACACCCGCAGGAATGTTCCAATACACAAAAAATAGAAATGGACTTAAGGCCTTACAAAGTTTGCTTGACATAAAAGTGTTTTCATACATCGGCTCGCAGGCCGGCCACACATGGTCACAATGAAACACTCAAAATTAGGCCTTCGAGGGCCGGCTCAGCAACTTGGGCTTTAGCCCGCTATTTTCCGCTCGGCTCTGCAGCACCTGCAAGCACAAACCACCGCCCGATGGCAAACAAAAGCAACGGTCAGCTATGCTGACCAAATTATAACGATCCCGCCCCAAAAATCGGGGCGGCGATGCTCTTTCCCTGCACTTTATTAGTATAGGCAATTTATTAGTGTAAACACACATCATCACAGGCGTAGGCTCGCATGGCCACACACCTCATGCACACAGGGCACATTCACGGCGAACCGGCCAACGTCACGTCAATTCAAGCCATAGATGTTCCCGTTCCACCACCGCCCCTTGGACGGCCAACCATATGAGCATTTTGTCTTCTTGGCCTTGGTCACGACAATTTAAGCCATAGACCGTCGAAGACTCTCATCCATGCCAACGGTCCCACCGAACGACATAGATCGGGTACGGTTCCGCCTGACCCATGCTCATATCACAACGGCAATTTAAGCCATATGCACAGGTCAAGACTCACCGAGTCCCGTATCCGCCACAACAATCACATAACCCAGTTATGTTCACGTTGGCTCCCCGGCCATCGTGTTGGCAAAACTCGCTTTTGCCCAGTTTTCTAGGTGCACCTTGGAGTTAATCTCCAAGTCTCTCTGTTGCAATCTACCACGTAGAAAACCCGAAAAATGCCCAAACACCCGGAGTTTTCTCCGGTTCATATGCAATGCAACATCACCGACCCGGCTCTACTTGTCCGGATAGGCTTCACACACAATGCCTATATCCGTTTTCGGATACGGACTCTATACAAGGGGGACTTTACATATCTACCCCAAGGAACGCTCCAACTCTTCGCTCACTCGCGAGAGAGGGCTTCCTGTGCAAAGGGAAAAAGGGCTTCACATGCCCAAGGATGAGAAATCGTTACTCTTGCGTTCTTCCGCGGCGCCATGAAAAACTATGCGGTTGGAAAGCACCGCAATGGCGTCACCTCCGCGGATCTGGACTCGGATCGCGATTTGGAGCTCCGACGCTCCACCGGCGGCCAGATCTTGGTATCCAACCTCTCACCTTGCTCTCCCCTCTCTCTAGGATTTAGAAAGAGAATGGAAAAAGAGAATGAGGGTTTTGAAACCCTTATCCCGGCTAAAACCACCCAAGAGATGCCCCCCACCGTCGGATCCAAAGCCAAGGAAATGAACGGCCACGATTAGGCCTCAAATTAGAAAATCTGGGTCGAACACGGGTTGCAACACGGCCGTGTGCCTGGCCGTGTCACCCATTTGCCGTCTCGACCGACTCGAAAACCAGCACACGGCATTCGACACGGCCTCCGACACGCCCGTGTCGAGACCCGTGTCACGCCCCCCGTGTGCAATCGGCAAGCTTTCCCAACCCGAGAAGGACACGGCCTGCCCAAAGTGACACGCCCGTGTCATGGCCCGTGTGTCTGCCTCAAAAAACTGCCCAAAGTGACACGCCCTGGGACACGCCCGTGTCCCAGGCCGTGTGCCTCAACTCGACGATCTCCGATCGTCAAAACGTCGACTACATGACCCATGGACGAACACGCCTGTGTCACGCACGTGACACGTCCGTGTCACGCCCGTGACACGCCCGTGTCACGCCTATGACACCTGCTCCAAAACTTAGACTGGGCTTAAAACATCACTCGTCCCTCTTTTGAGTTTCGGGGTGTTACAAATCTCTCCCCCTTAAAAGAATTTCGCCCACGAAATTTACTAAAGGAAAACCATAGGAACTTAAAACTTTTAACGGTACCTGAGCGGAATAACTCCGGGTACTCCTCCAGCATAGTTTGCTCCCTTTCCCAAGAGAGCTCCTCCCGACCGCAATTATCCCACCGGACCTTAACCATCCGGATCGCCTTGTTACAGAGCCTCTTGATCTCAGAGTCTTCAATACAAACGGGCTTGACCTTAGTCGTCAACCCTTCGTCCACCGGTACTTGATCCACTGCGATCACAAGTGAAGGCTCTTGCACTGCCTTCCGCAACACAGAGATGTGGAACACATCGTGTAGCCCACTCAACTCCACCGATAGCTTCAAATGGTATGCAGCTTCGCTGACTCGCTCCAGAACCTCAAAAGGTCCAAGGTATCTTAGGCTCAGCTTTTTCAAGCGTCTCACCCGCGAAACCCCCTTGAACGGCTTCACTTTCAAGTATACCCAATCGCCCACCGCGAACTCCACGTTCCGGTGCTTGGCATTGTAATACTTCGCCTGCCTGTCCTGAGCGATCAACAAGCGCTCCCGAATGATCCGCACCAACGAGGTAGCACTCTCCACCTCCTACTTCTTGTACAACCTTGCCTCACCCGTTTCTCACCAAGACAACGGAGTGCGACATTTTCTACCATATAGGGCCTCAAAGGGCCCCATTTGGATACTCGACTGGTAGCTGTTGTTGTACGTGAACTCCACCAAATACAGGTGGTCCTCCATATGCTTCCCGAAGTCTAGAACACACATGCGGAGCATATCCTCCATCGTTCTATTGACTCTCTCGGTCTGCCCATCCGTCTGCGGATGGAAGGCTGTGCTGAACTTCAACATTGTCCCCAGCATCTGCTGCACCAACCTCCAATCATTGGACGTGAAACGCCCATCGAGATCACTCACAATGCTGCGAGGCACACCATGCAGTCTAACTATATTGTCCACATATAGCTTCGCCAACTTATCCACCGAGTCGTCCTTCCTATGCAGAATGAAATGCGATACCTTAGTTAACCGATCTACGATCACCCAGATGGCGTCGTTCCCCTTCTGCGACCTTGGCAACCCATGCACAAAGTCCATAGATATGTCGTCGAACTTCCACTCCGGTATAGGCAAGGACTTCAGAAATCCTCCCGGCTTTTGGCACTCCGCCTTCACCAAGGCGCACGTTTGGCACTTAGCCATAAACAACGCTACGTCTTTCTTAAGCCCCGGCCACCAAAACAGCTTCTTGAGGTCACGGTACATCTTTGTGCTCCCTGGGTGGATCGAGTACTTGGTATGATGAGCCTCGTACATCAACTCCGCCCGTAGGTTACTCCCGCTTGGGACGCACAACCGATGATCCTTCCTTAACAACCCATCTTCCACTGAAAATTGGGAATTTGACCCATCCAACGCTGCCTCCATAAGCTCCTTCATGGAGTCATCTAACTCCAATGCCTGCCGAACCCGGTCAGCCAGGTCATACTGAACCTCTGTCCAGTTCAACATTGCTTTGGCGCTCGTCTGCTTGTCAACACAGCAGATTTCAAGCTCCTCCAACTCCCGTATCAGCCGCTCATCATGCACCGACAACCAGTTGGCTTGGGCGGGAGCCCTGCGACTCAACGCATCAGCAACCGCATTGCCCTTCCCGGGTACATAATTAATCTTGAAGGTGTAGTCCCCCAGGAACTCCATCCACCTCCTCTGCCTCATGTTAAGATCCTTCTGATCCAATAGGTACTTCAGGCTCTTGTGATCGGTATATATATCGACCCTTACGCCGTATAGGTAGTGCCTCCACAGCTTAAGTGCAAATATCACGGCCGCCAACTCCAAGTCGTGGACCGGATAGTTCCTTTCATGCACTTTCAGCTGATGCAATCCATAAGCTATCACGCTCCCATGCTGCAACAGCACACAGCCCAAACCACTACCCGAGGCATCACTATAAACCTCGAAGCCCTTGGTCCCACTCGGCGAACTAAGCACTGGCGCCGTGGTCAACCGTCTCTTCAGCTCCTCAAAAGCTTGCACGCACTCCTGCGTCCACAAGAATCGCTGATCTTTCCTTGTCAACTTCGTGAGAGGTAGCGCTATCCGCGAGAAGTTCTCTACGAAGCGCCTGTAATATCCGGCAAGCCCGAGAAAACTACAGACTTCCGTGACAGAAGACAACGCAGGCAACTCCCGTATCGCAACGATCTTCGCCGGATCCACCGCTATACCTTCCCCACTGACAATGTGACCAAGGAATGCTACTGAGGGTAGCCAGAACTCGCATTTGGAGAATTTTGCATACAGCTCATTCCTCCTCAAAGTCTCCAACACCAGGTGCAATTGCTTGAAGTGATCTTCTTCGCACTGCGAGTACACCAATATATCGTCAATAAAGACGATCACAAAGCGATCCAGGAAATCTCGGAACATCCTGTTCATCAAGTCCATAAACACTGATGGCGCATTCGTCAGTCCAAACGGCATGACCGTGAACTCGAAATGCCCATACCTTGTGCTGAACGCCGTCTTCGAGATATCATATTCCCTTATCCTCAACTGATAGTACCCCGACTTCAAGTCCAACTTAGAATATACCGACGATCCGACTAACTGATCAAAGAGATCATCATTCCTCGGGATCGGGTACTTGTTCTTCTCCGTCAGCTTGTTCAACTCTCTGTAGTCGATACACAACCGCATACTCCCGTCCTTCTTCTTAACGAAGAGGACCGGTGCGCTCCAAGGCGACGAGCTTGGACGCATATAACCTTGCTCCATCAGCTCCTCTAGCTGAACTTTCAACTCTGCCATCTCCTTAGGCGCCAACCTATACAGAGCACGTAACACCGGTTTGGCCCCCGGTACGAGCTCGATGGTGAAATCAATCTCTCGCTGCGGTGGGGCTCCGGGAAGACTATCCGGGAACACATTAGGGTATTCACAAACCACGGGGATGCTATCCAACGTGGACTTTGGCTCCACAGCCCCCACTATTATGAAGAACAGCTCTGCACCAGCACGAACTGCCTTTACCACCTGAAGAGCAGACATCAGCGTCTTGCTCGACCCCTTGAGTCCCTCGAATGTTGTCCCCCGCCCAACACCCAGCTTGACCTCCTTCCGGTCGCAATCAATCCAAGGCTTCTGCTCCGAAAGCCAATCCATCCCAAAGATAACGTCGAACTCTACTAGCGGCAGCAATGAAGCTAGCAAGTTAAACTCTTGGCTCCCTATGTGAACCTTTATGGCACACACTCTGTCCGCACGCATCGAGCACCCATTCGGTAGCAGCACATCCAACTTGTCCTTCGCCATCGAAGAAGGGACTCCGATGCGCGATATAAAATTTTCGGACAAGAAAAGCCTATGCAAACCATATTAGGCTAACAAGCAATAAACAACAGTATCTAAGTTAACTTGCTATAAATTAACTCGTACCTGTCACCACATCCGCTTGTTTAATAGCCTCTTATTGCCCCAAGTTGTAGACTCTAGGCTGATTCGGAGCATAGTAGGACGCGGTTGACTCCACCGCCTTGCCCTTCTCTTCGTAAGTAGCTCCTTGTTTTCTCTCGGACTATGGGCGTCCGCTCCAGCAATCGTGGGCAAAGTGCCCCGTCTTTCCACACGTGAAACAAGCGCCCGGGGTTCGATTGGTAGTTGCCCCCGAGGCACCTGTAGAAGAAGTTGGACCTGACGTCCTAGCCTTCTTGTAGAATCTTTGATAGCCCGACTTTGACGTAGTCGGCGACATAAACTCTGATTTCTTCCAACCGGATTCCTTCTTAGCTTGCACATTTCTCATGTCCTTCTCCAAGGATCGGGCCGAGTTGACCAAGGTTAGGAAACCCTGTGCCATAGGCCCTGACAGTAGCAACCTCAGCTCATCTCTTAACCCTTCATAGAAGCGGTTAGTCTTTCGCTCCTCATCAGCAAAGGTAGCGCTAGCATATCTCCCCAACCGATTAAACTCGTGGAGGTACTCGTCTACAGTGCTATCTCCTTGCACCAACTTTTGGAACTGGTTCTCCAATGCGATCCTCTGCGCTGAGGGGAGATATCGAGCCATGAACAATCTTGCAAACTCTGCCATAGGAACTTCGGCCAACGGCCTTCCCCTCAACTGGTGTATCTCTAGGCCTTCCCACCATAACCTTGCGTCCCCATCCAAAAGGAACGTCGCTATTGTGGTCTTCTGCCACTCTTCCATTTCAGTCGATGTCATCACCCTATTGACTCTTGAGAGCCAATCTTTAGCCTGGGTCGGGGTTCCCGTTCCCGAGAACACCGGTGGGTGGAAGCCCATCATATGCTTAAGTTGTATCTTAGTTGCTCTTCGAGGCAACTCCAGCTCCACCGCCACCTGCTCAACCCTTCTAGGCTCCGCCGCTTGGAGCGGCACTTGCTCCTCCGCAGGAGTAGGCTGCTGCACCTGTCTTGCGGGTTGCGCATTAATCATCGCCATGACAGCTTCTGCCACCAACCTAATGGTCTCGGCAGACGGAGGTGTTGCAGGCGCTTCACTTGGCGCACTGCTTGCCTCAGAACCTGGCCATTCTGACGGCCCAGCACAACTTCTGGTCACCTATAATCGTGCAAAATACCGATAAGCGACCAAATATTATTGCAAACAGCAATTATAGGAACACGCAGGTTCCTCAAACATATGTATTTTCATTCCTAAGTTGACATTCATGGGTTCTTTTCATGTTATAACGATGACGCACACATGTGCTCACCACCCCTTAAAGTGAATTCGCCCACGAATTCATTTAAGTTTGACCGAAACCAGTTGTCTGATACCAATTTGTAACACCCTTATCCGTCGCATAGCATATAACAGTAGGTCCGGCCGGGGCCCGATGCCATATACTACGGACAGACCGGTTGGTTACGCGTTGAAACCATTCAACCAATTGCACGCCCTACACAACACCTAGCGGAAGCATTCAAGTTAAGTTGCAAAATTAAGAACCCTACTAAAAGCATGAATGTCCACTACAGTAACACCCGCAGTAATGTTCCAATACACAGAAAATAGAAATGGCCTTAAGGCCTTACAAAGTTTGTTTGACATAAAAGTGTTTTCATACATCGGCTCACAGGCCGGCCACACATGGTCACAATGAAACACTCAAAATTAGGCCTTCGAGGGCTGGCTCAGCAACTTGGGCTTTAGCCCGCTATTTTCCGCTCGGCTCCGCAGCACCTGCAAGCACAAACCACCGCCCGGTGGCAAACAAAAGCAACGGTCAACTATGCTGACCAAATTATAACGATCCCGCCCCCAAAATCAGGGCGGCGATGCTCTTTCCCTGCACTTTATTAGTATAGGCAATTTATTAGTGTAAACACACATCATCACAGGCGTAGGCTCGCACGGCCACACACCTCGTGCACACAGGGCACATTCACGGCGAACCGGCCAACATCATGTCAATTCAAGCCATAGACATTCCCGTTCCACCACCGCCCCTTGGACGGCCAACCATATGAGCATTTTGTCTTCTTGGCCTTGGTCATGACAATTTAAGCCATAGACCGCCGAAGACTCTCATCCATGCCAACGGTCCCACCGAACGACATAGATCGGGTATGGTTCCGCCTGACACGTGCTCATATCGCAACGGCAATTTAAGCCATATGCACAGGTCAAGACTCACCGAGTTCCATTTCCGCCACAACAATCACATAACCCGGTTATGTTCACGTTGGCTCCCCGGCCATCGTGTTGGCAAAACTCGCTTTTGCCCAGTTTTCCGGGTGCACCTTGGAGTTAATCTCCAAGTCTCCCTGTTGCAATCTACCATGTAGAAAACCCGAAAAACGCCCAAAAACCCAGAGTTTTCTCCGGTTCATATGCAATGCAACATCACCGACCCGGCTCTACTTGTCAGGATAGGCTTCACACACAATGCCTATATCCGTTTTTGCATACGGACTCTATACAAGGGGGACTTTTACATATCTACCCCAAGGAACACTCCAACTCTTCGCTCACTCGCGAGAGAGGGCTTCCTATGCAAAGGGAAAAAGGGCTTTACATGCCCAAGGATGAGAAATCGTTACCCTTGCGTTCTTCCGCGGTGCCATAAAAAACTATGCAGTTGGAAAGCACCGCAACGGCGTCACCTCCGCGAATCTGGACTCGGATCGCAATTCGGAGCTCTGACGCTCCACCGGCGACCGAATCTTTGTCTCCAACCTCTCACCTTGCTCTCCCCTCTCTCTAGGATTTAGAAAGAGAATGGAAAAAGAGAATGAGGATTTTGAAACCCTTATCCCGGCTAAAACCACCCAGGAGATTCCCTTCACCGTCGGATCCAAAGCCAAGGAAATGAACGGCCACGATTAGGCCTCAAATTAGAAAATCTGGGCCGAGCACGGGTTGCAACACGGCCGTGTGCCTGGCCGTGTCACCCATTCGCCGTCTCGACCGACTCGAAAACCAGCACACGGCATTCGACACGGCCTCCGACACGCCCGTATCACCTTTGACAGGCCCGTGTCGAGACCCGTGTCACGCCCCCCGTGTGCAATCGGCCAGCTTTCCCAACCCGAGAAGGACACGGCTTGCGACACGGCGCTCGACATGCCCATGTAGCATTTGACACGCCCGTGTCAGGGCCCGTGTCATGGCCCGTGTGCCTGCCTCAGAAAACTGCCCAAAGTGACACGCCCTGGGACATGCCTGTGTCCCAGGCCGTATGCCTCAACTCGACGATCTCCGATAATCAAAACATCGACCACATGACCCGTGGCCGAACACGCCTGTGTCACGCCCGTAACACGCCCGTGTCACGCCCGTGTCACGCCCGTGACACGCCCGTGTCACGCCCGTGACACCTGCTCCAAAACTCAGACTGGGCTTAAAACATCACCCGTCCCTCTTTTGAGTTTCGGGGTATTACACCCCGGCTTTCCACAAATGAAACAGGTACGCGAATCAACACGTTCTTGACCAAACGTCGCGCTGAAGCCTCATCCGAAGATGTTTGTTCAGCAGGCTTGAACTTCTTCTTATCCCGTTTCCTGAACTCTGACTGTTCGGACTGCGGGACTTTGAACTCCGACTTATCCGCCGCCAAGTTCTTCTTGTCATGTACTCATTTCAAATCTTTTTCCAGCGCACAGGCTGTATCTACTTAGGCTAGGAAGCCTTGTTCACTGAACTCGGAAGCGCCAATCTCAACTCATCTCGGAGTCCCTCATAAAATCTGTTCGTCTTCCGTGCTTCTTTCGCAAAAGTCGACCCTGCATAACGTCCCAGCCTGGTAAATTCATACAGGTAGTCATCCACAGTCCTCTCACCCTGCACCAGACATTGAAATTCGCTCTCCATCGCAATTCTCCGCAATACTAGCAAATATTTTACCCAAAACAACCTGGAGAATTCATCCATCGAAATCTCTCCCAGGCCTCTGCCTGCCAACTGGTGCATCTCGACGTCATCCCACCACAGTCTCGCCTCTCCTTCCAGTAAGAAAGTGGCTAACGTCACTCTCTGCCCCTCATCAATCCTGAGCGTTGTCAGGATCCTCTTCACTCTTACAAGCCAATCTTCCACCTGCGTTGGGGAATTGGCCCCAACAAACGTAGGTGGATGAAAATCAATAAATCGCTTCAAATTCTCGTTAGTCGCTCGCTCGTCCACTCGAGCTTCCACCCGCTCTTGCCTTGCACCAACCCGAACTGGCTCCACGACAGGCCTTGCCTGCCTAACAGGTTGTGCTTGAAGCATGGCAAATACCGCCTCCGTAACTAGGCGTATAGTTTCCGCAAAAGGAGGAGGTGTGGGAACCTCGGCTAGTGCCGCACTCTTATCCGAACACTGGGGCTCAGACTGCCCAGCTCCACTTCTTGTCACCTACATGTGAACAAGATATCAATAATCAACCTCCAATCCAAACGGTAAACCGACCGAATACACACACGCACATTCCTAGTGGACATTCTTGAGTTCAATTATGTTAAAACGGTTTGAACGTACACGTGCTCGCCACCCGACAAAAGAATTCGGCCACGAATTTGAAAGCGGAAAACTGAGAGGGCCTCTGATACCAAAATGTAACAACCCGACCCGTTAAATAACATATAATAGAATGTCCGGCTGGGGCCCCACATTATATGCCACAAGCAGACGGAGAGGTAACAGGTTAATACCAAATACCATGCATCCTAACTCAGAGCATTCTAGCGGAAGCTTACAAGTTATACGAACTCAATCCATGAATGTCCACTACAATATAAATAACTCATTTATATACAAGACCAGGAATGTTAACAGGTACACCGCTCACGGCCTTAAGGCCTTACAAGTTTCTCTTTACAAACATACGACTTCATACATCGGCACGCAGGCCGGCCACACATGAAATCCAAAGCTTCGCACAGTCTTCGAGGGCCTAACAACAACAGCAAGGGCTTCAGCCCGCTCAATCCATTTCCACAGCTACAAGGGCAGCACCTGCATATAGACATCTACCCCAGGGGTGACAAACAAAGCAACGGTCAGCATTCAGCTGACCAATTATAATGACCCTACCCGTTATCCGGGGCAGTGGTTCCTTCCCTGCATGTAGTCTCAACACATATAGACAATACACAATATCATCATAAACACCGACCTTAGTGCCAGACATTCCGTACACTCAGGGCACGCTTACGGTGTACCAAGCTCCTCATGGTTCCACCACCAATTTGAGGTGTGTACTTGTTGGCCGAGTCTAAGCCTCCAAACCCCTGTTGAAGACCTCCCGCACCCGTCCACTCAGAGCCACGCACCTCTTAACAAATTGTGAGCACTATCAGTCGACCTACCCACGTAGTGTAACAAGCCTAGGGAAATCGCCCCGCTGCATTGCTACCAATCGACCGCTCACCCAATCCTACCACGGAACTTGTTGGGTGGCCCACCCACTCAGAGGTTCTTAACTTGTTGGCTATGGGCATCAGCCGCCAAACCCCTGTTGACAACCTCTCATACCCATCCACTCAGAGGTGTTCGCTTACGACCAATCCAATCAGTGAACTTGGTGGGTGTCCTACCCACTCAGAGGTTCTCACATTCGTCCTCAACACTGGCACATCGTGCCGCTGTCCATTCCATCAATACAGCTTGTGTCGAGCATACAATTAACGGAGCTAGACTAAGCTCATCACAATCGTCCTCACCATCTTCGTAAGGTAACTGATGTATGCATGGAGTCTTCTCCGGTTCGCAGCATCACCAATCCAGACATCCATCCAGATGGGCTTCACACAGCATGCATATGTCGTACTACACAGTTCCGGCTCTAGATGCAGACTCAACCACTAGAATCACTTACGCTCTTCCATCTTTTGATGGAGGATTCCACAGATATACAAGCATAAACAAAGGGCTTCACCTGCCCAAGGAAGAAAGACCGTTACCCTTGACGATCTCTTCGGCGCCATGGAACACTAGCCGGATGGAAACCAACGCGGCGGCCTTGCCTCCACAATGCTGCACTCGGCTCTCTAAACGGACCGCTAAAGCTCCACCGGCGGTCGGAAAGCTTCTCCTTCTTCCTTCCTTGCTCTCCTCTCTCTCTTCACTTAGAAAGAGAAAGGCTAAGATGAGAATGAGATATCCATCTCTATTCTCGGCCTTATAAGAGCAGGGATGATCTAGGACCACAGGATCCAAATGGAAGGGAACGAATGTCCTCGATTGCTTGGAAAAGCATCTAAATAGAGCTGATATGGCTGGTGACACGCCCGTATCACAGGTCGTATCCCTTGAGCGGTTAAGGAACCGACTCAATCTGGAACAGAACACGGGCCACGACACGCTCGTGTCACTCCCTGACATGCCCGTGTCAACTAGTACATGGCCGTGTGGATGGCCGTGTCACCTTATTAACACAAGGCTGAAACACCCGATAAGGACATGGCTAAGGCACACGCTCATGTCCTCGGCCGTGTGCTCAACACGCCCCTATGACACGCCCATGTCACAGGACGTGTACCACACTCAACGCCACTCAATGCCACTCCACTCAACGCCACTCAACGCCACTCAACGATTCACTCGAGCAGGTCACGCCCATGTCAAAGTCCATGTTGCCTCTCGACGATCAGTTCTCGAGAGCGTGAGTCGACACCTACGAAAACAAAACATGCCCTGGGACACGCCTGTGTCCCAGGCCGTGTGCACTCGACACGCCCAGGGACACGCCCGTGTCCTGGGCCGTGTCACTCAGCCTGAATCCATTTTGGGGACTTAGGGTTTTTGGGGTGTTACAAGTTATACGCTTGCGGAAGATACTTGTTTAAATTGACTCTAACACCCTACATGTTGGAACCAACAAAGTCGGCTCCTCCTAAAGCTCGGATCTAAGGCTGCAGCCTACACCTACTCTCTCTGGACCACGCTCCCAATAGGATTCCTGGAAAAACAGACCGAGGGCATCAGCTCGGAGGTCCCACCTCTTACCCGAAAGAACTTGTGATTCTCCCCCTCCCTAGCCAATACTGAGCTAGGTGCCTGAAAGAGAGAGAAAAATAGGGATTCCAATGCCTTTCTCTCAGACACCTTACCGGTCTATTTATAGGCCTCAAGATTTTAATTGCAAATAACCAAATCGAATTACTCATGAAATTACCAGAATGCCCCGGGTCGGGTCTGCCAACATCCAAACTCCGTTATTCTGAAGGGCTATGGGCAGACCACTAGTAGTGAAGGAGTAAAAACCTCTGAAGCTAAAAAAGGAACCGTTTATCACCTGAACCGGTCTTTGTCCATTAACTGAACCGGTCCTTCAACTTCCTGCCGAACTGGTGCTTGGCGAGAGCGCCGCCCCGCGGGTGAGAGCACCACTTGGGTCCGTCTCGCCTAGCGCGAATGGATACTCTCTTGGGTTCGCCTCGCTTAGCGCAAATGGATCCTCTCTTGGGTTCGTCTCGCCTAGCACAAAGGGATCCTCTCTCAGGTCCGTCTCGCCAAGCGCGAAGGGATCCTCTCTCGGGTCCGTCTCGCCTAGCGCCTTTTCTTCTCTTGGGGTCCTTGTAGTCCCCTCTTTTTCGACCCCCCCCCCCCCTCGTGCGATCCCGAGGTTGTATACAATCCCCGCTCTTTTCGGGGTTGTCTAAGCTCGAAAAGAAAGTCCAACCGAGGCTCGTGTCACCATAGCGACTTTATGATGGAATATTTTTCTGGTGGGGGCCTGTCACAACCCGCATTTTCTCCGAATTAAGAATTATCAGAGTAAGAGAAAACACGCGTCATGATGCCACGTCAAGCAGGGGATAACTGCTGACGCTCAGGCAAAACCAACTACAATCTTTATGCAAGAAAATCATGTGCTTAATGAATAGAAAATCAGTTATGTTTAGAGTCCGTATCCCTCGGCTCAGTGGATCATCTAGTCCACAAAAGAAAACTATATTTAAACGCTGCGGAAAAATACTTTATTTAGATTTGACACCCTAAAGAGCGCATCAGGGTCCCCCGAGAAGCACTCATGCTATGCAAGACTCTACATTAAATTTATGTAATATATAAGAAAATGGTTTTTGTACGTGATTGGAAAATAGTGATTAAGTTTATAAAAACATGCTGATCATGAGCTTCATTTATAATAGTATTTATGGTTTGAAAATACCTAGCAACCTAGCATAAACCTTCTCAAAGCAAGTAGACTATCTCCAGAAAAATGGTAGCAGCAATAGTATATATCTAGTATAAGGTAAAAACTACCAGTGGGCGCCAACAATCTGACACGAACCCACTGGCACAAATATATGTCTGTAAGAAAGTACTGAAAACAACCTCACTAATAAGGTAAACGGAACTCCAAAGTCCGGGAGTCCACCAACAACACCACCTCCAACTAGCCACCAGACTGGCTACAGCTCAGAACATGAGGCATTCCAAAAGAAAACAGAATACCTCAGCAAGCAAAATCAAGGAAAAACTGCATGAAAGAGTCAACTAAAGGACAAAGTAACAGAAAAACATGCAGTAGAAAGAGTCACAACTGTCCAAAACAGGACCACAAGAAATGCATAACGTGCAAAGCAACAGCAACGACCCAGCCCAGGAACCACATCCTGCAGGGCCTACTAGGCTGCCAAGAGCCAGAATGTTGCAAACTACCAAAGAAGAAACTACTAACAACCTAAACTGTGGGAAGTGATAATAGCAAAAACAACAACGAGGAACCGGATCGAAGGCAAACGCAGTCCCCCAATCCACCATGTCCAAGTCAAAAGCTCGAGGGTCAACACGTGAAAACACAAGGGATCTTCCACCCGACATGCCCAGCCCGTACCTGGAGCAAGAAAAAAAAACATGGGTGGCCTTGGCTATATCACACAACTCCACCCCCATAAAGAGCTACAACCACCACTACTAACCACGACCCACGATTCGGCCTTTAGGAAAATAAAGAAAACGGCCGACAAGGAAAACCCAGAAATACAACTGGAAATCCACTCGGAAACGAAAGACAAGGTAAAGGAAGAGTGTTGAAATAAACCAACACGACTAGGCGTTGAGTGAAACCCACTCAGTGCCTACCTAAACTTTGGCGTTGAGTGGGCTAGCCTCACTCGCCGCCAAAATAATGCCACTACCCACAGACCCTCTAAAGAATACGGAGCTCGACGACAGTCGAACGACCAAGACAGAAGATCCAGAACTTGAGTAGTTGCCTGCCACTTGAGTATCTAAACTCCCGCACTCGAAACCAGCTAAACTCGCCTAGCAAAAGAAAATATACAAAGCGCACGATCAGTGACGCACGATCAGTGGTCGTGCGCACTCATCGGCTGATGATCGTGCGAAGCGAACCTGGAAAACCTGACAGAAAACTTAGCGTCAGCGCACGATCAGTGACGCACGATCAGTGGTCGTGCGCACTGCTTGCCAGCGCTCGTGCGATTCTCCGAGACAGAACTTTGGAAACTGAAAGTTATACGCGCACGAACAGAGGCACACGATCAGTGGTCGTACGCCCTAACGGTTAACGACCGTGCGCGGCTAACCTGTGCCGTTTGGAATTTCCCGAATGACACCGGAACGCGCACACGACTCACGCCACTGCAGTAGCAGCAGGAAACTACCAACGTCGCGCACCACTACTATACAAACTATGCCTAATCATTCGAGTAATACCTTAACGAAAATCGGCAACCACACCCCCACCTAACTCTCCCTCTCGGCTACACCTGAACCAGAGCAACAATCAGAGTAAATGAAAACAACGGCTTTACGCCGACAATTTGGATTCCAATCATCACAAAATAGGGGGGGTTTCAGTAGGAAGAACTAAGCCCTATAGCTAGCAAGAAAATGAGAATAACAAGGCCTCTAACCTGGGCTAACCGGGATTTCAATTTCAGCAAGAAAAATAAAAAAAAAACCTTGGCAAGGGCAAGAATACCACTTGCCTCAATTCACAGCGAAGCTTTGGACTGCTTTCCTCCTCTTCGCACGGATCAAAACGGCCGCAACACCTAAAACAAACTCTCGGCCATTAATGGCGGAAAACTTCCAAAACCGAAAATTCCAAACCTCTCAAAACTCCACGAAAATCGAATTTCTTACCGTAGGAATGAAGGTCTTGACGAGAGCAATCCGAATCCACTCTCGGAATCGAATTCCGTCCACAAACGCTCCTGGAATCGGCGTCCGAAGGGAAGGGTAGGCGGTTTCTCCGTTTCCCTCTCGTACAGGCGGCGGTTTCAAGCGGGGAAGAAGATGATGGCGTACCTTTTCATACTATATATATATATATATATATATATATATATATATAATTATATAATAATATAATTAATTACAAAATTACATAAAGCACCAAAACGACGCGAAAACCGAACTACCTCGGAATTCGACGAAATTCGCACCGTAGCTAAATACCCACGCTACGAACACAACGGCGAAGTCGAAATTAACTTTCGACGAACAGAACTCGAGTTATGCCCAAACAAAGCCAAACACAAACATCCCCCCGAGAGGCCACACCGGGTCACCAAAACGACTCGGTTTGCTAGGGAGATCTTGCCAACAGGCTACCAAACAGGGCACTCAGTTCTAAGGAGCTAAACCACACTCCACAAATGGCACAAGCCACGGAAACGCGTCATCGTAACGCCAAACGAGAATAAAAATAATCGCTGAAAAAACGGGGCGTTACAGTCACTCCCCCTAAAAGAAAGTTTCGTCCCGAAACTTTACGCACAACCCTCCTACTAAAGAAGGAAAAGTAACAAACAGAAGTTACAAAGGGAAACATACCGATCAAATCAGTGAAACAGGTGAGGGTACGCCCTTCTCATGGCCGACTCTAGCTCCCAAGTCGCGCTCTCCAAATCCTGATTTTTCCATAGAACTTTCACCATCGGTATGGACTTCTTTCGCAGCACACGCTCCTGAGTATCCAAAATACGAACTGGCACCTCAACAAAAGAGAGGTTGGGCTCCAACTGGGGCACAACATCCAAGAGTTGCCCACTGCTGCGCACACACTTCCGCAACTGGCTAACATGAAAAACATTATGAACACCAGGGAAGTTCGCTGGCAAATCCAATCTATAAGCAGCCACACCAATCTGCTCTAAAATCTCGAACGGGCCCACATACCTTGGGTCCAATTTCCGATTTTTACCAAATCTCTTCACACCAACCATTGGAGAAACCTTGAGGTATACATGATCCCCTACTAAAAACTCCAAAGCAGACCTACGCCGATTGGCGTTCTTTTCATACCTCTCCTGAGCTATACGAAGCTTCTCCCGAATAAGCTTCACGGCGACTTCCATATCCTCCAGCGCATCAGGACCCAACAACGGCCTCTCACCAGCCTCGGCCCAAAACAACGGAGTCCTACAGCGCCTCCCATACAAAGCTTCGAACGGAGCCATCTGCAAGCTTTCCTGATAACTGTTATTATAAGCAAATTCCATGAGTCGCAGACGCTCATCCCACGCTCCACCGTGGTCTAAAATATAGCACCGGATCATATCCTCAACAATCTGATTGACCCACTCCGTCTGCCCATTGGTCTGAGGGTGGTACGCAGTAGAATACCTCAGATTCGTACCCAAACCCTCCTGCAGACTCTGCCAAAAACGAGAAGTAAACCGAGAGTCTCGATCAGAAATGATGCTAACCGGCACACCGTGGAGTCGGATGACTTCATTCAAGTACAACTCCGCTATCTTCTTCATCGGGTAATCAATCTTATAAGGCACGAAGTGAGCACACTTCGTCAATCTATCCACTATAACCCAAACAGAATCAAATCCCCTCGGGGATTTTGGCAATCCCGTAATGAAGTCCATAGATATACTCTCCCACTTCCAAGTCGGGATCTCTAGCGGAGTCAACTTACCACCAGGCCTTCCATGATCGACCTTCACACGCTTGCAAGTGTGACACTCAGCAACAAATCGGGCTATATCACCTTTCATACCATACCACCAGGCAATTTGCCTTAAGTCACGGTACATCTTCGTAGATCCTGGATGGTAGGCAACGCTGGAACCATGAGCCTCACTGCAAATCATACCTCTAATGTCCCCAACAGCGGGAACGCAAAACCTGCCGCGGTACTTCAAAGTACCCGCATCATCAATAGCAAAATCTGGCAACTCTCCCTTCTCTGTCCTGGTAAAAAGGTGCAACAGATCCGGATCGTCCTTCTGATGCAGTCTAGTCAAAGAAATCCAGGACGGCTCTGCCACTGACAAACTACTCTGCAAACCACAGCATCCCACTGAAATATCCATAAGGAGGAACTCCTCAACTAACCGATCGACGGAGAGGTTAAAGATCTTTCCCGTCTTTCGGCTCAGGGCGTCGGCCACCACATTGGCCTTGCCCGGATGATACTGGATTTCTACGTCATAATCCGCCACATACTCAAGCCACTGCCGCTGACGCAGATTCAACTCCTTCTGCGTGAACACGTACTTCAGGCTCTTATGGTCAGTAAAAATCTTGCACTGAGCCCCATAAAGTAAGTGCCTCCACAACTTCAACGCATAGATAACCGCTGCAAACTCAAGGTCATGCGTAGGATAATTCTTCTCATGAGTCTTCAGCTGCCTTGACCCATAAGCGATTGCTTTTCCATCCTGCGTTAATACGCATCCCAAACCTACAAGCGAAGCATCCACATACACATCATAATCCACGCCCTCAGTAGGAAGGGTCAGAACGGGAGCAGTACACAATCTCCTCTTTAACTCCTGAAAAGCTTCTTTGCACTTCTCGCTCCAAACAAAAGCCACATTCTTCTGAGTCAGCTTGGTCAAAGGTGCGGCTAGAGAAGAGAAACCTTCCACGAATCTCCTGTAATAGCCAGCCAACCCTAAGAAACTTCTGATCTCCTTAGGAGTATTCGGCCTACTCCAATCCATCACTGCTGCAATCTTTTCTGGGTCAACCGAGATCCCATCCTTGTTCACCACGTGGCCTAGAAAAGAAACCTGAGGCAACCAAAATTCGCACTTGCTCAACTTGGCGAATAACTTGTGGTTCCTCAATTTTGATAGTACCAAGCGCAGATGCTGCTTATGCTCCTCAGCACTGCGAGAATAAACCAACACGTCATCAATGAAGACCACCACGAACTTTCTAGGAAATCCTTGAATACCCGATTCATCATGTCCATGAAAGCTGATGGTGCGTTGGTCAAACCAAACGACATCACCAAAAACTCAAAGTGTCCATGCCTCGACCTAAACGCAGTCCGCGGAATATCTGCCTCACGGATCCTGAGCTGATGATAGCCCGAACGAAGATCGATCTTGGAGAACACCGTGCTACCACGCAACTGGTCAAATAAATCATCGATCCTCGGCAGAGGGTACCTGTTCTTGATAGTGACCTTGTTCAACTCTCTATAGTCGATGCAAAGCCGCATCGACCCATCTTTCTTCTTTACGAACAAAATAGGAGCACCCCAAGGCGACGAACTCTGCCTGATAAAACCTTTAGCCAACAACTCATCTAACTGAATTCGCAACTCCTCTAACTCACGAGGAGCCATCCAGTAACGCGCCTTAGCAATAGGACGCGTACCCGGCTCCAAATCAATAACAAACTCCACATCCCGCTCAGGAGGGATACCAGGAAGATCATCAGGAAAAACATCGGCGAAACCACGAACAATAAGAATCTCCTACAAGCATGGCACGCTAACAACGGTTCCAACCGCCGAGACTAAACAAACACAACAATCAGAAAGAAACAATCTCTGAACACATACCGCCGAGAGAACAGGAGAATCCTGATACGGATCAGCATACACGCTGCCGGGCTGACCGTCGTCCCTGATGAAGTCCAAGCGCTTTCCTTTGCACTGAATGACCGCATCATACCGAGAGAGCCAGTCCATGCCCAAAATGACATCGAAGTCCTCTAGATCAATCATCTTCAGGTCCGCCTTCGCAAGAAAATCCCCCAACAAAACCGGGCAATCCAAAATACCCAAATCTGACAACACAGATTCACCAGAGGGAAACTTGACACGGAAGGAATCCCTAACACGATCTAGAGACAACCGATGACGCTCCACAAAGGCTCTAGCCACGAACGAGTGGGTAGCGCCGGAGTCAAACAGAACACGCGCCCAGCGGTTCTTCACCTTAAATTTCCCTATAGGAACGCACAAAGCTAAGTAACTAGCACAACAGTACCGCAAATAATCTAGCAACTAAACTACCAGGCTAGAAAGAAAAAACAACAAACAACTAACCTGAGATCACCTGGGTCGAAGCCTGAGCCTCCTCGGAAGAAATCACGTTCAGCTTCCCCTTTCCCTTGTCCACACGCTGAGGTGGAGGTAAAGCCTGTAATGGAACTGCAGGAAGAGCTAGCTGAAACAGAGGACACCTCGACTTGATGTGTCCCTTCTGCCGACACTGAAAGCAGACTTTATCCTTGGTCCAATACTGGGCCGCATCATGGCCGGATCGCTTACAAACAGAACAGGAGGCATCTCTCCTAGGAGCACCCTGAATCGCATGAACCTGCTCCTTCTTCTGAGCTGCCGCCTTCTTGAAACACCTCTCGACAGGATGGCCTGATCGGCCACAAAAACTACACACCACCCTGCTCCTCTTTCCCGGAACAGCATCGGGTACCAGGGGTTTCTTCTCCTCTACCAACTTCCTCTTATCCTTCTTCAACTGCTGGCCTCTGCTCTTCTCCGTCTCAATGGCCTCAACCTTAAGAGCAGCCTCTACAACTCCAGTATAAGTCACTGACCCATAAGCACTGGCCAACTGCTGCACCTCACTCCTCAAACCACCGAGAAATCGCTTAACTCGATCAGCCTCAACGCTGACCAATCCAGGGGCAAAACGGCTCAACTTGCTGAACTCTATCTCATACTCACCCACCGTGAGTTACCTTTGCTTCAGATGGAGGAAGTCGTTCATGAGGCGGTCACGCTCGACCGAGGGTAAGAACTTCCTCAACAGCATCTCCTTGAACACTTCCCAAGAGCATCCGGCTACCAAGCTCTCCTTCTCTCTCAGCCACCAACTCTTAGCCAAACCTTTAAGCTGATAGGCGGCTATCATCACCCTCTGATCATCTGCAATCCTTGAGTACGAGAACATCTCCTCCATGGAGATCAGCCAGTCGTCTATCACCATGAAATCTACCTTCCCATCATAAGTGGGAGGGCTCAGCCTCTGAAACTGCGAGATGAAGGCCATCTCTGCTGGCACCACCACTGGAGGTCTCAAGGGTGCAGGAGGAGGAGGAACAGCTAACACCCCAGCAGGAACTTGCGCACCCTGAGCCTGACCTGCCACAACAGCCACCAAAGACTGAATCTGGGCTTGCACCTCCTCCAACTGCCTGCCCATAGCTTCCCTACTCTGACGCAGACTCTCGATCACCGCATCGTTCTGAGCTCCAGAAGATTCACCCTCAGACAGGGGAGTCGATCGAGTCGCAGGACGCCTAGCCATCCTAAAAATCATTACAACGCAAATCAGATCCAAATCCAACGACTAGAACCGATTACCAGTGCAGACAATACATATGTAGATATAGACTTAAAGCTGCTAAACTTGCTCTGAGAGTTTATCTTCTTCACAAAAATTAGATGATATGTCCTAACCTAGGATGGTTAACCACCACCTTACTAACTCTTGTGCCTAGATCGGATGCATGAACTTATGTTAATTTGAAAACTCCTGTGTGTACATATGTCATCCTGCAAATCTTTAGCTCGGCGCGTTGTGCTTATGCAATGATATGATATGCATGATTGTGCTATGCATTCTATAAAAAAAGGCCCTAATGCATGTTATGAGCGGTATATGCATGAAAATGTTATGCATCCCATACTACATAACATTTCCATGCAACGAAAAAGAAACGTGCTAGTCGCAGTCATGTGGTGAGGTTATGCATCCCATACTACATAACCCTCACATGTAGCCCCTATGGTGGATCCATATACGAACATATATTATGCATCCCATACTACATAATATGCCCCGTATACTTCATGTTATGCTATGAGTGTAGTGTTCGTGCTTTTGCCAAGACGTGCTGATGACATATCGGTGTGTGAATGACATGATGTTGAACTACTAATAAGCGAACAAAGGAAGGTTGCTCAACTAACTTGTCAAGCAACCTCCCTCTGATACCAACTGTCACAACCCGCATTTTCTCCGAATTAAGAATTATCAGAGTAAGAGAAAACACGCGTCATGATGCCACGTCAAGCAGGGGATAACTGCTGACGCTCAGGCAAAACCAACTACAATCTTTATGCAAGAAAATCATGTGCTTAATGAATAGAAAATCAGTTATGTTTAGAGTCCGTATCCCTCGGCTCAGTGGATCATCTAGTCCACAAAAGAAAACTATATTTAAACGCTGCGGAAAAATACTTTATTTAGATTTGACACCCTAAAGAGCGTATCAGGGTCCCCCGAGAAGCACTCATGCTATGCAAGACTCTACATTAAATTTATGTAATATATAAGAAAATGGTTTTTGTACGTGATTGGAAAATAGTGATTAAGTTTATAAAAACATGCTGATCATGAGCTTCATTTATAATAGTATTTATGGTTTGAAAATACCTAGCAACCTAGCATAAACCTTCTCAAAGCAAGTAGACTATCTCCAGAAAAATGGTAGCAGCAATAGTATATATCTAGTATAAGGTAAAAACTACCAGTGGGCGCCAACAACCTGACACGAACCCACTGACACAAATATATGTCTGTAAGAAAGTACTGAAAACAACCTCACTAACAAGGTAAACGGAACTCCAAAGTCCGGGAGTCCACCAACAACACCACCTCCAACTAGCCACCAGACTGGCTACAGCTCAGAACCTGAGGCATTCCAAAAGAAAATAGAATACCTCAGCAAGCAAAATCAAGGAAAAACTGCATGAAAGAGTCAACCAAAGGACAAAGTAACAGAAAAACATGCAGTAGAAAGAGTCACAACTGTCCAAAACAGGACCACAAGAAATGCACAACGTGCAAAGCAACAGCAACGACCCAGCCCAGGAACCACATCCTACAGGGCCTACTAGGCTGCCAAGAGCCAGAATGTTGCAAACTACCAAAGAAGAAACTTCTAACACCCTAAACTGTGGGAAGTGATAGTAGCAAAAACAACAACGAGGAACCGGATCGAAGGCAAACGCAGTCCCCCAATCCACCATGTCCAAGTCAAAAGCTCGAGGGTCAACACGTGAAAACACAAGGGATCTTCCACCCGACATGCCCAGCCCGTACCTAGAGCAAGAAAAAAAACATGGGTGGCCTTGGCTATATCACACAACTCCACCCCCATAAAGAGCTACAACCACCACTACTAACCACGACCCACGATTCGGCCTTTAGGAAAATAAAGAAAACGGCCGACAAGGAAAACCCAGAAATACAACTGGAAATCCACTCGGAAACGAAAGACAAGGTAAAGGAAGAGTGTTGAAATAAACCAACACGACTAGGCGTTGAGTGAAACCCACTCAGTGCCTACCTAAACTTTGGCGTTGAGTGGGCTAGCCTCACTCGCCGCCAAAATAATGCCACTACCCACAAACCCTCTAAAGAATACGGAGCTCGACGACAGTCAAACGACCAAGGCAGAAGATCCAGAACTCGAGTAGTTGCCTGCCACTTGAGTATCTAAACTCCCGCACTCGAAACCAGCTAAACTCGCCTAGCAAAAGAAAATATACAAAGCGCACGATCAGTGACGCACGATCAGTGGTCGTGCGCACTCATCGGCTGATGATCGTGCGAAGCAAACCTGGAAAACCTGACAGAAAACTTAGCGTCAGCGCACGATCAGTGACGCACGATCAGTGGTCGTGCGCACTGCTTGCCTGCGCTCGTGCGATTCTCCGAGACAGAACTTTGGAAACTGAAAGTTATACGCGCACGAACAGAGGCACACGATCAGTGGTCGTGCGCCCTAACGGTTAACGACCGTGCGTGGCTAACCTGTGCCGTTTGGAATTTCCCGAACGACACCGGAACGCGTACACGACTCACGCCACTGCAGTAGCAGCAGGAAAATACCAACATCGCGCACCACTACTATACAAACTATGCCTAATCATTCGAGTAATACCTTAACGAAAATCGGCAACCACACCCCCTCCTAACTCTCCCTCTCGGCTACACCCGAACCAGAGCAACAATCAGAGTAAAGGAAAACAACGGCTTTACGCCGACAATTTGGATTCCAATCATCACCAAATAGGGGGGGTTCAGTAGGAAGAACTAAGCCCTATAGCTAGCAAGAAAATGAGAACAACAAGGCCTCTAACCTGGGCTAACCGGGATTTCAATTTCAGCAAGAAAAATCAAAAAAAAAAACCTTAGCAAGGGCAAGAATACCACTTACCTCAATTCACAGCGAAGCTTTGGACTGCTTTCCTCCTCTTCGCACGGATCAAAACGGCCGCAACACCTAAAACAAACTCTCGGCCATTAATGGCGGAAAACTTCCAAAACCGAAAATTCCAAACCTCTCAAAACTCCACGAAAATCGAATTTCTTACCGTAGGAATGAAGGTCTTGACGAGAGCAATCTGAATCCACTCTCGGAATCGAATTCTGTCCACAAACGCTCCGGGAATCGGCGTCCGAAGGGAAGGGTAGGCGGTTTCTCCGTTTCCCTCTCGTACAGGCGGCGGTTTCAAGCGGGGAAGAAGATGATGGCATACCTTTTCATACTATATATATATATATATATATATATATATATATATAATAATAATAATATAATTAATTACAAAATTACATAAAGCACCAAAACGACGCGAAAACCGAACTACCTCGGAATTCGACGAAATTCGCACCGTAGCTAAATACCCACGCTACGAACACAACGGCGAAGTCGAAATTAACTTTCGACGAACAGAACTCGAGTTATGCCCAAACAAAGCCAAACACAAACATCCCCCCGAGAGGCCACACCGGGTCACCAAAACGACTCGGTTTGCTAGGGAGATCTTGCCAACAGGCTACCAAACAGGGCACTCAGTTCTAAGGAGCTAAACCACACTCCACAAATGGCACAAGCCACGGAAACGCGTCATCGTAACGCCAAACGAGAATAAAAATAATCGCTGAAAAAACGGGGCGTTACAGGGCCCTCCCCTCCCTTGAGTCTATAAATATGGGGTTTCTTCATGTATATGCAGATAATCTCTTCTTTCCATATTTTACCCCACCCATTTCCGCTGTCATGTCTCTTAGTAAGAGCTTCCGCGATCGCATCACGCTGGTGCGCCAAAGAAACAAGGCTAGCGCGGCGGCCCTGAACTTAATTCCCATTCGCACTTCCTCCTCCCTACCACCTTCTTCCTCTAAACCGAAGAAGGCGAGGAAGAATGACCTTTCTTCCTTAGTGCTGGAGCCCTCTCGCGACCCTCTGGAGAAGCGCATCCCTCCTACTTCTTCTTCTCCCAGAGAAAAGGTGGTAAAACTTCTCGCTTACCTTTCTTCTTTTTTATCCTCTCCTCATTGCACTCTTTTTTTATTTACCTTCAGAGAACCTCCGCACCTCTTCATCATCCCGATAGCGCCCGAATTCATCTCGCAGAGCATTGTCCAGACTCTGTCTCGCCTCCACCGTCCACCCCTCCTTCTACTCCTGAAGTGAAGAAGGGCGACCCTACCAATGTCGCCGGGACCTCTCGCCACCCTGGTAAGGGCCCCCACTGCCTTGGAACTCCCCCCCCCCCCCCCCCCCGCTCGCTGTCAACATTCCCTTGAAGGCCTCTCTTTATCCTGTTCCTTGCTTTGTAGATGTACGGGTGGACTCACCTGTTGAGGATTCGCCTGCTGAGGAGCGCTCAAGGCAGGTAGTCTTCTCGCCTCTTCCTCCTATAGGCGAGATCGAAGACTATCTGGGTGATCCCATGGATCCACTTGAGATGAAGCGTAGAGTGGCCGGGATGTTCCAGAAGCAAACGCTCATGATCCATGAGTTAGAGAAAGATAAGCACGCGGCTGATCGGCGAATCGACTGGTTGGAGGTGGAGTGTGCTTGCCTGACTTCCGAAATTGATGCAGACATTGAGATAGACGAGACCGATCCCCAGGCGATCCTGAGCGAGGTCGACCAGCAGCTCCATCTCACGCATCATGGAGTAGACGCGGCTCGCGCCTTTCATCTCCCCAACCGTCCTCCTTGCGCGAGATCTCATGGCGGCGGATGCTGGAGATGGCATAAGAATTGACGAATTCCCATTTAGTCTCGCGTCTCGCTTCCTTTTTACCCCAGGCTCTGTAATAATAACTTAAACGGTGCACTCGCAAAAACTTCCACATTCTGCGAACGTGCCGCCCGTCTCGCGCGGGGAGTGAATATTTTAATAATTATATTTTTTGATAATTTCCTGTTTCAATGATTTATCTGCTCTATTTTCTTCGCCTTAATCTATTAGGGTACATGGCTCTTATTAGTGTCACATATTTTGTTAACAGGACTTTATCTGATAATCTGATAATCTGTTTTTTTTTTCTTTTTTCTTTTTTGCCTCGCGTTGCCTCCCGGTTGGGAGCTTATGATGGGCTACGTCAATCGGGGTTCAAAGAGAGAAAAAAAGATCAGTTGCCTCTTCCCCTTCCTCTGCATGATTTTCCCCGCCTGTTCATATTTTCCCACTTATCCTACCTGCTATAAATACATCCCCCTACCCCGGGTCAGGGTCACGCTCTCTTTTTTTATGTTCCAGTGCCCTAACCCTTATCCTTCTTCCTTCTTTTCCTTGCGTACTGCTCTCATCTTTGCTCTGTCTCGCCTATTCTTCTCGCACCTCTTTCGCCCTTTTGGTTGAGAATGGGGAAGAAGAAAGTTGAAGAGGGGGAAGGGCGTAGCCGGTGCGGGAGGCGATTCGCTGATCAAGATTTTTCCCCCGGCCGCATCTCTGAGGAAGAGTACAACGCCTTCACTCACGATTTTTTGCCCGAGGGGTTCGACTCGCGTCCTCCTAAAGAGGGCGATTCGATTATCACCTTCAACTATGGAGAACTCGCTTTCCCCATCTCACACTTCGAGGCAGGGTTGAGACTGCCCCTCTAGACGGAGGTTAAACAGGTCCTAAAATACTTTGGAGTAGTCCTTGCTGTTGGGTACATTGGAAAATGTGTACCTGATTTGAAGAAGCCTAACTTAGCATTAATGATATACATCAAGGTGTATTTGATGTTATTTTGAGTTGACTTGTGCAGGTTAAGTAAGTTCTAAAAGTATAGGAAATTATTCTAAGTCCATGTGTCGACACCAGAAAAAACTATGTCGACACTTCAAAATAATTGTGTCGACACTTGAAGAAGGTTGTGTCGACACAGAGAAAGAAAGTCGACCACATTTATGTCGACACTGGGAAGCCGTGTCGACTTACAGAAGTAGAGTCAACAACAGCTGTATCAACACTGGGAAGCTGTGTCAACACATTGAAGCAGAGTCGACACCAGAAGTCAGTGTCAACACATTGAGGCAGAGTCGACACATATTGGTAGGGTCGACAATAGTTGTGTCGACACCAGAAGACAGAGTCGACACATATTGGCAGAGTCGACAAAAGCTGTGTCGACACCTGAAGGCTGTGTCGACACATACTATGTTCTGAATCTATAACAACTGTGTCGACACACAGGACTTGTGTCGACACACTGCAATGTCTAGACCAAGTCATCTTCTGAAGAATGATGGTTTGCTTGAGTCGACACAAATATTCAGTGTCGACTCGCTCTCAAGATGAGGTTCTGAAGAAGCTGAGTCGACTTAAAGGCAAACCAATCGACATCATCAAAGGCTGTGTCGTCACCTAAGTTACTTGTGTCGACACATATAGACAGATGGTCTCGACACTTTCTAACAGTCAGTCTCGACACTTTGCTATCCAAGACAAAGGCACAGGATCTGTTTGAAGATTTGACAGCTACAGGTTGCAACAGGTTAACTGAAGCTGTCAGACTTGTCAGAAGACAGTTAGAAACCGGATCAGCCGGTTACCATGAAGAAGGTCTATAAATAGACAGATTTAGAAGGCAATATTAAGGATTTTGATTTTGAGAGCAATATACATACAAACTGATTGAAGAATCAAATCAAGAAAGTGCAAGGCACTAAAGAAGATCTTCATCGGAAAATCTAGGAAGACATTCTGAAGGGTTCAACCTATCAGGATCTGTCTAAGGAGAATTCATTCAAGAATTCTGAAGTAGATTCAAAGGGATTGGATAGAGAGGGATCCAGCCATTTAAGATCAAGAAGGAAGCTGTTACAAGTTTCTCAAGAAGC
Organism: Platanthera zijinensis; assembly: GCA_039513925.1. Lineage (NCBI taxonomy): Eukaryota > Viridiplantae > Streptophyta > Magnoliopsida > Asparagales > Orchidaceae > Platanthera > Platanthera zijinensis. Next base: position 76,864,530 of record CM077079.1, read on the forward strand.
TGTTTGGAAATCAACTCAGCTAGTTCAGATTCAAGAAGCTTTGAAGAAAGCTAAGTTTCAGTTGGTTTCATCCATCAGCTGATAAGGTGCTGTCTTGTCCATTCTCTCTCAACAAGGGCAAGATTCTATAAAAACTCTTTTCTAATTTCTGTAGGGTCTATTAATATAGATCTGAGTTGTAAGCCTATATTATAAAGGCTGAGTGTAGGAGAGTTGATCTCTGAGTGGTAGGGCTGTTGCCTGAGTGTAGGAGAAAGTTTTTCTCTGAGTTGTAGGCCTTGTGTCAAGGCTGAGGTAGGGCTGTTGATCCTGAGTTGTAGGAACCATTCTGGGTTCTGAGTTGTAAGAACCTTTCCAGGTTCTGAGCTGTAGGATCTGCTGATCTGAGTTAAAGAGGAAGTTTGGCCGAATCTAACACACTGCTAGATAGATGAAGGGGGAAAGTGGATGTACCCAGACCTTGGGGAACCACTATAAAACTGTATGCAATCTGTGTTGTATGAATTTTTGTGATTGTTGTGCTGTGTGATTTAATTCAGTTATTATATTCTGTCTAAAAGTGAGAACAAGCATTAGAACCTATTCACCCCCCCCCCCTCTAGGTGTTTAGGTAGTCTTGAAAGTAAAAACTATCAAGTGGTATCAGAGGGAGGTTACTCAAATAAGGACTTAACAGTCTGAGTAAGATCCCTTAGGCAGAATCAAGATTCAAGAAAATGGGTTCTGGAGAGAATCACAAGGAGTTAGGGTCAAGGAAATTACCAATCTGTAGAAAAGAAATCTTTGGAATTTGGAAAGAAAGGGTGAGGTTGTTCATGGAGGCATCTGACCCAAGGATATACATTACAGTACAGGAAGGCCCCTTCATTCCAATGAAGGTATCTGTTCTTGATGCAAATATCCAAACTCCATAGAGTTATTCAGAAATGACCAAGGATAAAATCATTTTGGCAACCATGGATAAAAGAGCACAGAACATTATTGTAAGTGCCATAGATGATTCTACATTCCAAAATCTGATTCACTGTAAGACCTCCAAAGAAATGTGGGACACTTTGATTGTCTACATGGAGGGATCTGAAGAAGTAAGACAGGATAGAAAGTCTATGCTCAATCAGGAATCTGAAAGTTTTAAACAAGGAAAATCTGATAGCATAACTGAATGCTATAAGAAATTCTATAGAATTATGAATGAGTTGTTGTCCTATGGAAGAGTCTTCAGTACCTCTGAACTGAATGACAAATTCTTAAGATCCTTAACAAAGGATTGGGACACCAAGATCTGTGCCATAAGAGAAGTGGCTAAATTGGCAGAAATTTCTCCTCCAACATTGTTTGGAAAGTTGCTATCTTATAAAATGCAACTAATGGTGAGGAAGGAGGAAGAAAAGATTTCAAAAGGAGAACATAGAGAAAAGTCTGTGGCATTCAATGCAGAAGCCACTAGAAAGAATAGGAGGATACCTCCATCTCCTCCTAAGGAAGTTGCAGAAGTTAGTTCTGAAAATTCAGATGATCAAGGTTCAGAAAGCTGTGATTCAGATGCAGATTTTGCTGCATTCATAAGGCAATTCCAGAGGTTCTTGAAGAAGAAGTAGTGGAAGTCTAGGCCCTCCACATCACAGCAAGTTCATGACTATTATCAGAAGAAAAAGTCATCAAGGAAAGAGAAGAGCAGAATAAAGCCCAGTAAAGCCACTATATAAAAGATAGTCTGCTATTGCTGTAACAGGCCAGGACATGTAGTAGCTGATTGTCCTGATAAAAGGAAGAAGTCATCTGACAAGAAGAAGACTCATCAAAAGGGCAAGAAGGAGAAATCCTTTGTTGCAAAGAAGGAAAAGAGCCTAACTGATCAATCAACTTCAGAGTCAGAATCAGAAGCTGAAGCATATATTGGACTGTATGCTGCTACTGAAGAAAAGGAGTTCATGCAATTGCTAGACTCCATCTATGAACAAGAAGATCATCAGTGCATGGGATTGATGGCAGGATCAGAAGAGGACATGTGCCAGAATCAGTCTTGTCCTAATAAGGTACAATGTCCTTCTATAAAATCTGTTTGTAGTACAAGTGCAGATTCAGCTACATCTGCATCAAGTGATGTAGATGCATCTGAATCTGAAGGAGATGTCTATCAATTGATAGATAAGTATGGGGACTTGTTGCAGGCCCTTAAGAAAAGCAAGAACCTGGTTAAATCTCAGGCTCAGGAAATTGTTGATCTAAAGGTAGCTGCAACTGAGTTAGAAAAAGTAATAGATCAAAAGATTAATGAGATTGCCAAACTGAAAAATATAACTGTTATTCAGATGGGGACAATCAGATATACTAATGATCAAGTTAAGAGTCTGGAGGCCAGACTAAGAATAGAAAAAGATTTAGTGACTAATTACTCAAAGCCAAAATCTGTCTTACCCTTGATAGATGAGTTTGTGGCTCAAAAGGGTAAGGCAGGATTAGGGTTCAAAGGTAACCCCAGGGCTGCCCTATTCAAGAGAAAAGGCAAAGCTCCTGCCCAGCCACTAAACCTTTCAGTCCCTATTAAGTTTAGAAAGGTGCAAGTGCCTTCTAACCAATATGATCTTGAGAATATTCATGGTCATATTAAGGCTAATGTTCAGATAAACAAGAGTGTAAATGCCAACAGGTCTACCCATGCTCATAAACCTCATGGTTATAAGAAATATGTGGGTGAAGCTGTAACAGCACCAGCAATGGACAGAAATTCTTCTGTCAAGGGTATATCTAGATCTAGATACAACAAGTTTGAATGTTGATGTTGTGGCAAGAAAGGCCATTTTGCCTTAGACTGCTGGCACAACACAAGTGATAGGAAGAACAATAGTCTACCATTTAGAAGAGCAGCTGGTAGTTTTGTTGGTGCTAACCTGAACCAAGGACCCAAGACTTACTTGGGTTCTAAGGGAAAGTAAATCTGTATTGCAGGTGAGTCCAAGTTGTCATGCCCCTATATGGTACTTGGACTGTGGATGTTCCAGGCACATGACTGGAATAAAGGGACTACTGAAGGAGTACACATCTATCAAAGATGGACCTAAAGTAATCTTTGGTGGATCTGAAAGAGGAGTCATCAAAGGGTTTGGTAACATTTCTTCTAACCTAATTACTATTACCCAAGTGGCTTATGTACAAGGTTTGAAACACAATCTGATAAGCATAAGCCAGCTGAGTGATTTAGGATATGACATTTCATTTGTTAAGGATGGATGTCATATCAAAAGATCAAGTGATCAAGAGATCATTTTGACTGGGTATAGGAAGAGAAATGTATATTGTCTTAATTTTGTATGTGAGAATAAGGCTTCTCCCATATGTCTTGTAGCTGATGATAATGCATCTCTTTGTGTCAAGTGGCACAAGAGGTTGGCTCATCTTAATTACAAGACAATTGGCCTACTCTTTAGCAAAGAGTTAGTGAGGAATGGTCCTCAAGTTAACTGCATAAAGGAAGGGATATGTTCAGCCTGTCAAAAGGGCAAGCAGACTAAATCCTCCTTTCATAGCCTTGAAAACAAGGATTCTGTGAGGTGCTTATACCTCTTGCATATGGATCTTTTTGGTCCTATGCCAATTCATAGTCTAGGTAGGAAGGTCTACACTTTTGTGGTTGTAGATGACTATTCTAGATTTTCATGGGTGTTCTTTCTGAGATAGAAATCAGAAACCCCAAGTATCTTACTTAGTTTTGTAAAGCAAATTCAGAATGAACTGAACAGTACAGTGGTCAAAATCAGAAGTGACCATGGCACTGAATTTCAATCTGAAAGTATGACAAAATTATGTGAAGACTTTGGGATTCTCCAAGAGTTCTCCTCACCTAGAACACCTCAGCAAAATGGAATTGCTGAAAGAAAGAATAGAACATTAATTGAAGCTGGTAGAACACTATTGAGTGACACCTCTCTTCCAGAATATTTCTGGGCTGAGGCAGTAAATACTGCATGTCATGTAATCAATAGGGCTTCTATCACCAAGGGCCACAAAATGACTCCCTATGAGATTATGAAAGGTAGAAAACCAAATCTATCGTACTTCAGGATCTTTGGTTGCAAGTGCTATATACTTAACAATGGCAAGTCATATTTTACTAAGTTTGCTGCCAAATCCCAGGAAGGGATATTTGTTGGGTACAGCATAAATAGTAAGGCATATAGAGTCTTCAACTTGACTACACAAGTTGTAGAGGAGTCTGTTCATGTTGTATTTGATGAAACAAGATTAATCAACTGTGAGTTGTCTTGTAGAACAAATGATTCAACAGGTATAAGCCAAAGGATGGACAAGCTTTCCATTGCAGAAACATCAAAGGAAGATGGAGCATTGGAAAATGAAGGCTTCTGTCCAGGGGGAGTACAAGACTCTTTTGAAGCTGATGAAAACCAGGAGATACAGCATAATGAAGGAGCTGGAGATGTTCAACCTGAAGGAAACCTTCCTCTAGCTATAAGACATCTTAAAGATCATCCAGCTAATCAGATTATAGGTGATCCAAGACAGGGAGTGCAGACTAGAAGCAGAAATTTGAGCACAGTTCTGTATTTAAGTTTCCTATCTCAAATGGAGCCTAAGAAGTTTGAAGAAGCCATCCAAGACCAACACTGGATTGATGCTATGCAAGAGGAGCTGAATCAATTCAGAAGGTGCAATGTTTGGGAGCTTGTTCCTAAACCAAAAGGCCACAATATAATTGGCACAAAATGGATCTATAGGAACAAGTTGAATGAGAGTGGAATAATTGTGAAGAACAAAGCTAGGTTGGTTGCTAAAGGATACAGGCAGGAAGAAGGGATTGACTTTGATCAAACATTTTCCCCAGTAGCAAGGCTGGAGGCAATCAGAATGTTCCTTGCCTATACAGCATATCAAGACTTTAAAGTGTACCAGATGGATGTGAAATCAGCATTCCTGAATGGTGATTTAAAAGAGGAAGTCTATGTAGAGCAGCCATCAAGTTTTGTAGATCCTCTTAAACCTGATTATGTTTATAGGCTTAGGAAAGCTTTGTATGGGTTAAAGCAAGCCCCAAGGGCTTGGTATGAAACTCTGTCTACTTTCCTTATTGAGAACAAATTCTCAAGAGGGAAAATAGATAAAACTCTATTCCTTAGGGAATCTAAAGGTAAGATCATCTTAGTTCAGATCTATGTAGATGACATAATTTTTGGATCTACTGAGAACAACCTTTGCAAAAAGTTTGCCAAACTTATGCAAGGGAAGTTTGAGATGAGCAGTATGGGGGAACTTAAGTTCTTCTTGGGACTTCAAGTAAGTCAGACTGATGATGGCTTGTCCATATCCCAGTCTAAGTTCACCAAAGAGTTGATAAAGAAATATGGTATGGAATCTTCCTCTACCATGAAAACTCTTATGGGAACAAATATGCTTATATGTAAAGATGATACAGGTAAGCCTGTAGATGAGTCTTTGTATAGAGGAATAGTTGGTTCTCTATTATACCTCACAGCTAGTAGACCAGATATTATGTATGCTACATGTGTGTGTGCTAGGTACCAAGCCTGCCCTAAAGAGTCTCATTATACTGCTGTCAAAAGGATTCTGAGATATCTTAAGGGCACACCTAATCTAGGCCTTTGGTACCCTAGGAATAAAGATTTTCTACTAACAGGTTATTCAGATGCAGATTTTGTAGGCTGTAGAGAGGATAGAAAGAGTACTACAGGTACTTGTCAATTCTTGGGAGGAAGACTGATATCATGGAGCAGTAAGAAGCAGACCAGTGTGGCAATATCCACAGCTGAGTCAGAATATATTGCTGCTGGAAGCTGCTGTGCACAGCTATTGTGGATACAACATCAATTGAAGGATTATGGTATTCAAGTAAGTAGAACACCTTATTGTGTGATTCTAAGAGTGCTATTTCTATTGCTAATAATTTTGTTTCTCATAGTAGAACTAAGCATATAGAAATCAAATATCATTTTCTTAGAGAACATATAGAAAGAGAAGACATCTCATTGGAATTTGTTAAAACAGATTATCAAATTGCAGATGTATTTACTGAGCTACTGGATGAAACAAAATTCAATAAATTTAAAATTGAATTGGGAATACTGACCATTGACTAGTATATCAATAAATTTTCAAATGGTATCAACAAACAAATATTGGCTAAGTAAAATGGTGTCGACACTTATAGTAATAAAGTGTCGACTCGATGTAGTCTTGTCGACTAGTCAGAGAAATTGTGTCGACACAGAGAATATGTGTCGACACTTAAGGGTCATATAGTCGACTCATCCAGAAATGTGGTGTCGACTTCACCAGAACATTGGTGTCGACACTTACAGATTTTGTGTCAACACTTGAACAAAGAGTCGACACAGAATTTCTGATGCTCTACTATGTATCCCCAATTGGTGTCGACACATAGTAGTCAGATTTGTTTGTCAAGACAATAGAAGTTTATGTCGACACATCCATCTGTGTCGACACATTTAGTCTGTTTTTTTTGGTCCGCCTTTTGACCTTCTTTCAATAGATGGTATAAATAGGTCAAGAACTTATTCTGTCGACACGCTTACAAGATTTTCGAGACTGAAACCCTGTGTCGACAATCTCTCTCTTCTCTCTCAAGCTTTCTCGTCTGATCAATGGCACCAAAGGTTGAAGATAACGTGAATGAAGGATATGAGCTGGTCAGGGCTGCGTTCGACTCCGCCGCACCAGAATTCAAACAAGTGATTTCCCTTATTGCTGCAAATGGATTGGAATTTCTGGTTTCTGAACCAACGAAGATCTGGAAGAAGGAGGTACTTGAATTTTACACTTTTGGATCAGTGGATTCTTCTGGACTCAAGATCAAATCCACAGTTCATGGCACCAAGGTCAAGCTTACTCTACGGAGTTTAAGAAAAATTCTTCAATTGCCAAGCATAGAGAATGAAGAAGAGGTTCCATCCTCTAAGACAAGGGAGGCTCTCCAATGGTGTGGAATGGATCCAACCATAAAGATTAGAGCAGCCATCAATAGAAAAGGAATGAATCACCAGGGCAAGTTTCTGTCTGAGATAGTTGGAAAGGTGATTTTGTGTAAACCTGGAGGACATGATAGGGTCTCAGCCTATATGTTCTGCCTTATGACAAGAATTGTCTTTAAAATTCCAACTGACTGGTCAGCAGTTGTATTTGATAAGATCAAAGAAGGACTTAAGAAGCCAAATCTGGCTAGGATTCTGAGTTTATACTTGGCTGGAGTCATCCCAGAAGTTATGCAACAACTTCCTGGGACTAAGATTAATCACATGAGAAAGATGGATATGAGATTATTCTCAAGATGGGATAGAGTGCTGTCCAAAGAGATGCCTGAGGTGGACAGGCAGGATTCACCTAAGAAATCCCCAGGTCATGAACAAGGTACTGAGCAGCATCAAGAAGCACAAGTTAGAGAACCAGCTGAGGACCTGCTAAGATCTACTCCAGCCCAGCAAGAAACATTACATGCACAGGTGCAGGGGGAGCAAGTGTACTCACCTGCCCAGGACATTCCAAATACTGAACAAGTGCAGGGGGAGAAGAATTCTGAACAAGTACAAGAAGTAGAAAGAGAACACCTACCAAAAGATCTACACAGTCCTGCTCCAGATGATTCATCTTCTATTCAAGCTCAGAAGGAATACACTCTAGGTGAGTTATTTCCTAATGTTGAAATTGCTACTGATAGAGTGGAGGAGGAGCAAGACAATGAGGAGGCACTAGATATGGAGATAGAGCAAGAAGCTGAGAAGACACAAGAAGTTGAGGAAGGGCAAGTAGTTGAGGGGGAGCCTGTGAATGTTGAGGCTGAGCAACATATCACTGAAACTAATATTCCTCCTACTCCTCCTAAAAGAGTTCAAATAGAAAGTTCATCAGACTCTGAGACTGAAGAAGCCAGAATGGCTAAGAGGAGAAAGCTCATAGTCTTCAAGAGAAGGAGCCAAAGTTATAAACAGGCACTCCAAACTTCAACTCACCAATCTTCATCTGAATTTAACTACAACAAGTTCATGGTAGATTTGCAAGTTAAGTTGGATGAGCAAAGATTAGCTTTGGAGAAGTATGTTGATGAGAGCAATAAATCCCTTCAATTTTACCTGGCTCAAGATATTAAATCTATCAGATTTGAGGTGAATATGAATAAAAAGGAAATGACAGATTGCTTCCATAAGGGAGGTAATGCTGTAGTATTTTTAGCTAAACAACAGCAGTCCATTCTTACTAAAATAGATGATATTGCTTTGAAGCAAGGTTATGTTTTGGAAAATCAGCTGAGAATGAATGAAAATCTGACTCAATCTCACCATGAGATTATCAAAAAGGTAGTAGATACTGCTGTAGGACTGTCTGCTGCAAGAGCTAAAGAAATGGAAGTGTATGATCAGAAACTCAAGGAGGCTATCACTTCAGTTCACACTACTATCACAACCTCTCAGACAGAGATATCTACTAAGCTTCAACAGTTGAAACCGTTTTTTAAAGAGGGTGTGAATTATCTTGATGGCCAGATAAGATTTCAGAAGGATGATCTCCGAGACCATATTGCAAGAGAAGTCCTAAAGGGGGAGAGATTATTAGTTCATGCTTGCTCAGAACACACCAAATGGGTGACTAATAGTATTCGAGCCACATTGGGATATCCACCTTTATGTGATGATGCTATGGTGGCTGAGTCAGGAATTCAACAAGATTTACTTGATGGCAATCCACTTGAGGTTGCCCAAGTCATTTACCCCCCTGCAGATTTTGATATGATTGATCAGCAAGTACATGCTATGTATAGTCCTCCACAGGAGGTTATAAATGTGGTTATTGAGAAAGTTGATAAGCCTGATGCAGGTTTGAAAGAACAGCAAGATGCTCTACTGTCCAAGAAAAGATTTAGAGAGCAAGCTGAACTTAAGCCTGACTTTGAGCAATGGAGTCCCACTTCAAGAAACATTATACTGACAGCATGGAAGGCTGTAAAGGATCAAGTCCATGAAAGAGGAAAGTGATATAATGTGATTGAATGGCAAAAGTATGAAGCTAGGCAGGAGGCTATAGTTCAATATAGAAGAAATGCCAAGATGGGGAGGCTACCACCAGGTGCTCAGGAGCCAAGCAAATATTTTCCAAAGCCCTTTCACTACTTTGAAAGGCAAAGGCTCAAGGAAGAAGCTCAGAAGAAAGCTGATCTGAAAGGCAAGAAGCCTGCTGAGGTTGTTGAACCTGTTGTGAAGGCTCAAATTCAATCTGGCAAAGGAATTGTCATAAGAGAGCCTGATCAGTCTTAGCTTAAGTTTACCAGTCCTTTAAATTGTTTTGTAATGTTTTGTTAAGTCATTCAATGTAAACATCTGTAACAAACATTTCCAAGTTATAAACAAAACATTGTTTTGTAATCATTTATTAATGTTCATCTTTATTGTGTGATGAATTTGCTGAATGTTTTGTTTATTAATGTATTCATGTAATGTCATGCTTATATACATCATCATATTATATTTTTTAAATGGTGTATATCATTAGCTAAAAGGGTTATGACTTCTCCAAATAGGGGGAGATTGTTGGGTACATTGGAAAATGTGTACCTGATTTGAAGAAGCCTAACTTAGCATTAATGATATACATCAAGGTGTATTTGATGTTATTTTGAGTTGACTTGTGCAGGTTAAGTAAGTTCTAAAAGTACAGGAAATTATTCTAAGTCCATGTGTCGACACCAGAAAAAACTATGTCGACACTTCAAAATAATTGTGTCGACACTTGAAGAAGGCTGTGTCGACACAGAGAAAGAAAGTCGACCACATTTATGTCGACACTGGGAAGCCGTGTCGACTTACAGAAGTAGAGTCGACAACAGCTGTATCAACACTGGGAAGCTGTGTCGACACATTGAAGCAGAGTCGACACCAGAAGGCAGTGTCAACACATTGAGGCAGAGTCGACACATATTGGCAGGGTCGACAATAGTTGTGTCGACACCAGAAGATAGAGTCGACACATATTGGCAGAGTCGACAAAAGCTGTGTCGACACCTGAAGGCTGTGTCGACACATACTATGTTCTGAATCTATAACAACTATGTCGACACACAGGACTTGTGTCGACACACTGCAATGTCTAGACCAAGTCATCTTCTGAAGAAAGATGGAGTGCTTGAGTCGACACAAATATTCAGTGTCGACTCGCTCTCAAGATGAGGTTCTGAAGAAGCTGAGTCGACTTAAAGTCAAACCAATCGACATCATCAAAGGCTGTGTCGTCACCTAAGTTACTTGTGTCGACACATATAGACAGATGGTCTCGACACTTTCTGACAGTCAGTCTCGACACTTTGCTATCCAAGACAAAGGCACAGGATCTGTTTGAAGATTTGACAGCTGCGGGTTGCAACAGGTTAACTGAAGTTGTCAAACTTGTCAAAAGACAGTTAGAAACCGGATCAGCCGGTTACCATGAAGAGGGTCTATAAATAGACAGATTCAGAAGGCAATATTAAGGATTTTGATTTTGAGAGCAATATGCATACAAACTGATTGAAGAATCAAATCAAGAAAGTGCAAGGCACTAAAGAAGATCTTCATCGAAAGATCTAGGAAGACATTCTGAAGGTTCAACCTATCAGGATCTGTCTAAGGAGAATTCGTTCAAGAATTCTGAAGTAGATTCAAAGGGATTGGATAGAGAGGGATCCAGCCATTTAAGATCAAGAAGGAAGCTGTTACAAGTTTCTCAAGAAGCTGTTTGGAAATCAACTCAGCTAGTTCAGATTCAAGAAGCTTTGAAGAAAGCTAAGTTTCAGTTGGTTTCATCCATCAGCTGATAAGGTGCTGTCTTGTCCATTCTCTCTCAACAAGGGCAAGATTCTATAAAAACTCTTTTCTAATTTCTGTAGGGTCTATTAATATAGATCTGAGTTGTAAGCCTATGTTATAAAGGCTGAGTATAGGAGAGTTGATCTCTGAGTGGTAGGGTTGTTGCCTGAGTGTAGGAGAAAGTTTTTCTCTGAGTTGTAGGCCTTGTGTCAAGGCTGAGGTAGGGCTGTTGAGCCTGAGTTGTAGGAACCATTCTGGATTCTGAGTTGTAAGAACCTTTCCAGGTTCTGAGCTGTAGGATCTGCTGATCTGAGTAAAAGAGGAAGTTTGGCTGAATCTAGCACACTGCTAGATAGGTGAAGGGGGAAAGTGGATGTACCCAGACCTTGGGGAACCACTATAAAACTGTGTGCAATCTGTGTTGTATGAATTTCTGTGATTGCTGTGTTGTGTGATTTAATTCAGTTATTATTTTCTGTCTAAAAGTGAGAACAAGCATTAGAACCTATTCACCCCCCCCCCCCCCTCTAGGTGTTTAGGTAGTCTTGAAAGTAAAAACTATCACCTGCACAACTGAACCCTAACGCTATCTCAATGCTTGTCGCCTTCTCCAGCTATATGCACCAGTTTGACCGTCTTCTGCAAGCTATTTATCTATCATGCTAATCACGATGGAGTGTCCTACTTCACTGGGCAAGGTCTCAAGGTTTGTGAGACGCCCAACAAAAACCATCATTAGCTCACCCGCTTCGCCTTCATTCGCGGCAATTTTGGAGGCATCCCGCTGGCGCCCGTGTCGCCCGCTGAAATATTCTATGGGACTCCCCAAGTTGGGGGTACAGACAAACTCCTCTGTGACTTCTTCTCCGGCAAGAACTTCGAGGTCCAATACTTGAGACATGGCCTCGACTGCCTTCTTCCTGTACTCCCTAGTGAAGGTAAGCTCTCGCCCCCCCCCCTTTATTTTCGTTTCTTTATTTTAACTTACTTGTGACGTCTCGTCTCGCCTATTATAGGAGAGAGGAATGTTCCCGTTCACCCACCCTACAAAAGTAGCATCAAGCTATCTAAGGATGTCGCTCTCGCCACCATGGCGGCTGAGGCGGCGAAGGAAGCTTTGATCCCCTCCCTCAAGAAGAGTCCTACCGAAGGCTCTGCCCCGCCTTGCCTGAGCCCCGCAAAAAAGTTAAAGACTAAAAAAGTGGTACCCCTTCCCGCCGGAAAAGAGAAACAAGTCTACATCGAGCAGGTGGAGGCGCCAGAATCCCTGACCCCAATTTCCCTGGGGTCTCAGTCTCCCGGGTCACCTCCTCGGTTTCCTTCTCAGTGTGCCTTCTCGCCAACTGGCGAGACGAGTCGGTCTGTCCGGCCTTCTGACACCCTCCCTCAATCATCTAAATCCCCCTCTCGCGAGATGGGCTCTTCCAGTCGCCCTGACCCTTCTGCCCATCAAAATTTCAACATGGGTCCGGTGGTCTTGGATGCTGCCAATGACCCGACTCTGATCTGGGATAAGGGGGCGAACTGCGTCTCCATCTCGACCCTCCTTCCCCCCTGGATGGAGCAGGACAAGCCTACTGGCCATACCTTCTCCCTGGTCTTTGGCCTATACGGTGGTTCAGAGCCAGACCCCGCCGGCGAGCCTCCTTCACGAGATCTAATTCTGAGGGTTGCGCACTCTCAACTACGCACCCTAGAGATCTCGCACCGGCTCTCGTGCCGGCTAATTTATAATAATCGAAGCTGGAGGGAATCTGAGGAAAAACAGGCGGCGGAGCGCGAGAAGTCTGGGGATCTTGAAAAGATGTTGGCCGTGGCGGAGAACCTTCTCGCCAAGGCTCGGGGCGATGTGGTGAGTTCTTCCCCACCCTTAGCTTATGTTTTATGTATCCCCAATCTCATCTAAATAATTGACCTCTTGTAGGATGCCGAGATGGCCGATAGGATGCACTCGCGCATAGCAACCTCGGAGACAGAGGTTAAGGGCCTGGAATCACAAGTCACCCAGCTTCAGACTGCTGCCCTCTCGCCTTCACGCGTGACGATTCCCAACCCCGGCTCCTCCCTATTATTCTCATGAGGAGGTCGAGGAACTCTGCAAAGACGCCAACATTAGAACATCTGAGCTGATTATGAAGATGATGAAAGAAATGGGGGTCATCACGGAGGGCTGCGAGGATGTCACCGCTCGCGACCTCGTGCCGGAGATTTACGGCGAGGAGGGAGATGACTCGTCATCAAGCGCGGGAGAGTAGAAGATATCTGGGGAAAAGCCTAGGATTGCCTTTCCACTTTCTATTGTATACACACTTTTTGTATTAAAACATTTTTTGTATTAAGACATCCTGTTATTTTTGTAAAAGGGGGTTCTTCCGGACAAGTTAGACCTTGACGATGGGTCATGTTTCTTTGTATGTGAGACGTCTCGGCTCTCTTTTGTTTTTCCAATATAATTGTTTTTGTTTCTCCAAACAACCTCCAACAACCGAGAGAGCCTACAGCCCTGCCAGCTTGATGAGAGCCTGGTCAGCGGGTCTGCTCGGGGTCTCCTCTCAAAACCTCCTCTAACCACCGAGTGAGCCTACAGCCCTGCCAGCTTGATGAGAGCCTGGTCAGCGGGTCTGCTCGGGGTCTCCTCTCCAAACCACCTCTAACCACCGAGTGAGCCTACAGCCCTGCTAGCTTGATGAGAGCCTGGTCAGCGGGTCTGCTCGGGGTCTCCTCTCCAAACCACCTCTAACCCCTGAGTGAGCCTACAGCCCTGCCAGCTTGATGAGAGCCTGGTCAGCGGGTCTGCTCGGGGTCTCCTCTCCAAACCACCTCCAACCACTGAGTGAGCCTACAGCCCTGCCAGCTTGATGAGAGCCTGGTCAGTGGGTCTGCTCGGGGTCTCCTATCCAAACCACCTCCAACCACCGAGTGAGCCTACAGCCTTGCCATCTTGATGAGAGCCTGGTCAGCGGGTCTGCTCGGGGTCTCCTCTCCAAACAACCTCCAACCACCGAGTGAGCCTGCAGTCCTGTAAGCTTGATGGGATCCTGGTCAGTGGGTCTGTTCAGGGTCTCCTCTCCAAACGACCTCTAACCATCGAGTGAGCCTACAGCCCTGCCAGCTTGATGAGAGCCTGGTCAGCGGGTCTGCTCGGGGTCTCCTCTCCAAACAACCTCCAACCACTAAGTGAGCCTACATCCCTGCCAGCTTGATGAGAGCCTGGTCAGCGGGTCTGCTCGGGGTATCCTCTCCAAACAACCTCCAACCACCGAGTGAGCCTACAGCCATGCCAACTTGATGAGAGCCTGGTCAGCGGGTCTGCTCGGGGTCTCCTCTCCAAACAACCTCCAACCACCGAGTGAGCCTTCAGTCCTGCCAGCTTGATGAGAGCCTGGTCAGCGGGTCTGCTCGGGGTCTCCTCTCAGAACAACCTCCAACCACAGAGTGTGCCTACAGCCCTGCCAGCTTGATGAGAGCCTAGTCAGCGGGTCTGCTCGGGGTCTCCTCTCCAAACAATCTCCAACCATCGAGTGAACCTACATCCCTGCTAGCTTGATGAGAGCCTGGTCAGCGGGTCTGCTCGGGGTCTCCTCTCCAAACAACCTCCAACCACCGAGTGAGCCTACAGCCCTGCCAGCTTGAAGAGAGCCTGGTTAGTGGGTCTGCTCGGGGTCTCCTCACCAAACAACCTCTAACCACCGAGTGAGCCTACAGCCCTGCTAGCTTGATGAGAGCCTGGTTAGCGGGTCTGCTCGGGGTCTCCTCTCCAAACAACCTCCAACCACCGAGTGAGCCTACAGCCCTGCCAGCATGATGAGAGCCTTGTCAACGGGTCTGCTCGGGGTCTCCTCTCCAAACAACCTCCAACCACAGAGTGAGCCTATAGCCCTGCCAGCTTGATGAGAGCCTGGTCAGCGGGTCTGCTCGGGGTCTCCTCTCCAAACAACCTCCAACCACCGAGTGAGCCTGCAGCCTTGCCAGCTTGATGAGAGCCTGGTCAGCGGGTCTGCTCGGGTTCTCCTCTCCAAACAACCTCCAACCACCGAGTGAGCCTACAGCCCTGCCAGCTTGATGAGAGCCTGGTCAGTGGGTCTGCTCGGGGTCTCCTATCCAAACAACCTCAAACCACCAAGCGAGCCTACAGCCCTGCCAGCTTGATGAGAGCCTGGTCAGCGAGTCTGCTCAGGGTCTACTCTCCAAACAACCTCTAACCACCGAGTGAGCCTACAACCCTACCTGCTTAATGAGAGCCTGGTCAGCGGTTCTGCTCGGGGTCTCCTCTCCAAACAACCTCCAACCACCGAGTGAGCCTACAGCCCTGCCAGCTTTATGAGAGCCTGGTCAGCGGTTCTGCTCGGGGTATCCTCTCCAAACAACCTCCAACCATCGAGTGAGCCTACAGCCCTGTCAGCTTGATGAGAGCTTGGTCAGTGGGTCTGCTCTGGGTCTCCTCTCCAAACAACCTCCAACCACCGAGTGAGCCTACAGCCCTGCCAGCTTGATGAGAGCCTGGTCAGCGGGTCTGCTCGGGGTATCCTCTCCAAACAACCTCCAACCACTGAGTGAGCCTACAGCCCTGCCAGCTTGATGAGAGCCTGGTCAGCGGGTCTACTCGGGGTCTCCTCTCTAAACAACCTCCAACCACTGAGTGAGCCTACAGCCCTGCCAGCTTCATGAGAGCCTAGTCAGCGGGTCTGCTCCGGGTCTCCTCTCCAAACCGAAGCAATCTTACTACACGAAATAGATATCTTAACTTATATTATATTTAAAAATTGCGCCAAGTTTACAGGTATTAAAAAAATGAAAATATTCCAAAAGAAGAAATAAACCATAGACATGAAAGAGATAACATCAAGGGTAAAATTACTTTAGATCATCATCACTTCGGGCGCGATCGAGGGATACCCCGTCGAAATCCTGGAGGTGGTACCCTCCAGACTTTAAGACCTCATTTATTATAAAAGGGCCTTCCCAGTTGGGGTTGAGCTTCCCCACGGAGGCCCCTCTACCTTCCGCATCCACTTTCTTGAGGACCAAGTCTCCCTTCTTGAATTGCTTGACTCTAACGTGTTTGTCAAAATATCTTGACATCCGGCGCTTGACCTCCTCCTGCCTGATGGACGCTAGCGCTCTAAGTTCCTCCACCAAGTCAAGAGAGAGCCTTTGCTCCTCCCCGTTGTCTGCCTCCCATTCTTCATTTCCCTTTCTCGCCGCTGCCACCCTAGGTGACTCAACTTCGAATTCAACTAGTATGACGGCCTCTGATCAGTGGGAAAGTTTGAATGGTATCTCTCCCATGGCGGTACTCGACGTAGTCCTCAAGGCCCAAAGGATGGATGGGAGCTGCTCCACCAAACTCCCCCTTAGGTTTTATACCTTCTTCTTCAAGAGATTCACGATGACCTTGTTTGTGGCTTCCACCTTCCCATTGCTTCGAGGGTGATGCACCGAGGCGAACCGAAGGTCTATACCTAGCCGGACACAAAAGTCCACGAATTCTCTACTGGCGAACTGTGGTCCATTATCCGTGACAATGGCCAAAGGGAGCCCATGCCTGCAGACGATTTCCCCTCATGCGAAGCTTTTGACTACCTGAGACGTCACTTTTGCCAATGCCTTCACCTCCAGCAACTTTGAAAAATAGTCCACCATGACCAGCAGGAACCTCCTCTTTCCACTGGCTTGGGGAAACGGGCCTACCAGATCTAGCCCCCATATGGTGAAAGGCCAGGGAGCCGTAATCGTGCGCAATCTTTGGGCCAGGAGGAGTTGAAGAGGAGCAAATTCCTGACACTTCCTGCATCTTTTCGCGAATTCCTCAGCATCCCTCCTAAGAGTGGGCCAGAAGTATCCCTGCCTCAGCACCCTGCTTTCCAAGGTCCGACTTCCGGAATGGCTGCCACACTCCCCCGAGTGAATCTTCTCCAGCACCCTTGCGACCTCCTTTTCAGACACACACCGACCCAGCAGGCCTGACAGCGTCTTACGATATAAGGTTCCCTCTTTCACCAGGTAATATGTCGATTTGTATCTGACCTGCTTTTTCTCAAGGTCTCCCCCTGGTAATCGTCCGGGGCAAAAAAAGTAATAAATGGGTCCATCCAGGACCCCTGCTGGTCAACTTCCATCAATTCCCCCTCTTCTATGGAAGGCCTGAAAAGTTCTATCATGGTTCCTCCGGCCCGAGGACCGTGCTTAGCGAGCAAATCTGCCCGAGTATTTTCTTCCCTGGGGACGTGTTGAACTAAGAAGCCGCAGAATTGTCCGATGATACTTTTTACCTTCATTAAGTACGATTGGAGGGTGGGTTCTCTTACTTCAAACTCCCCCTTGATGTGTCCTGCAACTAGCATAGAATCGGTGGATACCTTGATGTCTTGTATGCCGAGCTCACGGGCCAACCTCAACCCTGCTATGATAGCTTCGTACTCGGCCTGATTGTTGGTGAGGGGAAATGAATCTTCAGGGCCTGTTCGATCCGGGTTCCCTCGGGACTTACCAAAATCATCCCACCCCCAAAAGAGCTCCTTCCTGAGGCCCCGTCTACGAGCATCTCCCAAGCCACTACGGGAGATACCTCGGCCTCCTTTACTTCACCCACGTAATCTACCAAGAAATCTGCCACTGCTTGCGCCTTGATGGCCACCTGAGGAACGAAAACAAGATCGAACTAACTGAGTTCTATTAACCATTTGGCTAACCTCCCAGAGTGCTCCACCCCCTCCAGAATACGGCGGAGAGGGTGGTCTGTCATGACCTGGATGGAGTGGGCCTGGAAGTACGGCCTGAGTTTCCGGGCTAAGATGACGAGGGCAAAGGCTAGTTTCTCTAGGATAGGGTATTTTAGTTCTGCCTCTTTGAGGACCCTACTCACGTAATAGATTGGGAACTGCTTCTTGCCTTCTTCCCGAATAAGGACCGAACTCACTGCTCCTGCCCCCACTCCCAGGTACAAAGACAAAATCTCTCCCTCTCGTGGTCCTTGGAGTAGCGGTGCTTTGGTGAGTTGTTGCTTCAGGGCTAAAAAGGCCTTTTCACAGTCTAAGGTCCACTCGAATTTCTTTCCCCCTCTCAACGTTCGAAAGAAAGGTGAGCACCTTTCTCCTGCTCTGGAAAGGAACCTGCTTAACCCAGCCAACTTGCCGGTGAGACGCTGGAGCTCTTTGGCACTCTTCGGAGATTCCAGTTCTAGGATTGCCTTGACTTTGTCCGGGTTAGGCTCTACTCCTGATGGGGTGAGGAGATGTCCTAAGAACTTTCCCCTACTGGCCCCGAATACGCATTTTAGAGGATTGAGTCTCATTTTGTATTTCCTTATGGTCGAAAAGGTTTCTTCTAGATCCGCAACATGGGACTTGAGGTCTTGGCTCTTGATCATCAAGTCATCTACGTAAACTTCAAGGTTCCGTCCCTTTTGTTTTCGGAAGATCCGATCCATCATTCGTTAGTAGGTTGCCCCTGCGTTCTTCAACCCAAAGGGCATCATGTTGTAGTTGAAGCATCCATCCTCGGGGATAAAGGTTACATCCTTGATGTCTGGAGGGTGCATGCGTATTTGATGATATCCTGAAAAGGCATCTAGAATACTCATTAGTGAAAAACCGACGGCTGAATCAACCAGCGCGTCGATTCGAGGCAAGGGATAACAATCCTTAGGGCATGCTTTATTTAAAAGGGAGAAGATGATACACATCCTTTACTTTCCCTCCCCCTTTTTTACCATTACAACATTACTCACCCACCCCGGATATTTGATGGCAGATATGAATCCCGCCTGGAGTAGCTTTTCCACCTCCTCTCTGATAGGTCTAGCCATCCGAGAAGTGATGGCCCTCTTCTTCTGCTGGACGGGGCGAACCTTGGGGTCAAGGTTGAGACGATGGTACGCCACGTCCGCATCAATCCCTGGCATGTAGGCTGCACTCCAAGCGAAGATATTGATATTTTCCTGCACGCATTTTCGGATTTCTTCCTGGTCTTCTAGGCTAAGCTCTCCACTAACCTTGATCTTCTCCTTTCTCCCCTCCTTCGTATAGGCTTCCATTTCCTGTACTTCAACTGCTGCCCTCAGCCTCGAGGGCTCCTCTTATCCCTCCTGATCCCTCAGACTCTCCTCTTGTTCTCCGGGTTCTCGTTCCTCCACGACCGCCACCGATTCCCCTGCGAACTTTTTCCCCTCCTGCCCAAGACCTCTTCCCAGCAATGATCCTCTCCGCCCTTCTGGCTGTGCCTCCCTCTCGAATGGCTCCTCCACGTCTCTTATCTTTCTTTTCTTCCCTCCAACTTCCTCAACCTCTCTTCTGGCTCCCTGTTCTCATGCCCTTGTTGGTTCCACCGCAATGCCTCTCTCTACTCCAGCCTCCTCTCTCCTCTCCTGCTCCTCTCAATCCACCTACTCTCCCGCCATCTCTTGCTCCACCGCAATACCTCTCTCTGCTCCAGCCTCATCTCTCCTCTCTTGATCCTCTCCATCCACCTGCTCTCCCGCCATCTCTAGCTCCACCGCAATGCCTCTCTCTGCTCCAGCCTCCTCTCTCCTCTCCTGCTCCTCTCCATCCACCTGCTCTCCCGCCATCTCTGGCTCCACCGCAATGCCTCTCTCTACTCCAGCCTCCTCTATCCTCTACTGCTCCTCTCCATCCACCTACTCTCCCATCATCCTCCTCTCTAGCTCTTCTGCATCGCCCTTCCACGAGATAGTCTTTACTGCCGTCACATAGCACTCTCGGGCTGCCTTCGGGTCTCCCCGCACCCTGATCTGTGTTCCCCCTGAATTAAGCTTTAAGCACTGATGGAAAGATGATGGCACGCATCTGAAAGCGCTGATTAAAGGGCGCCCAAAGATAGCATTGTAACTGTTGGGGGCGTCCACTATCACAAAGCGACAATTTCTGGATAGCCCTCCCAGAGTCACCTGGAGTCCTACTCCACCCTCGACCTCCTTCCTTTCTCCTTAGAATCAGAACAGCGGTCCTTCTGCCGCCAACACTCTCCTGGCCTCTACCCTCATCTCGTTGAATGCCTTCTTGAAAATGACATTTACCGAGCTCCCATTATCTACCAAGATCCTCGACACCGTGAAGTTTTCGATTGCGGTCCGAATTACCAAGGCATCGCAGAATGGGTCTTTGTGATCCGGCAAGTCCTTCCGAGAAAAAGTGATCTTCTCGTCCGGGGGCGGGGCTTGCGACGTCGAAGCAACGCCCCAACGATACATGGTATGTAGGCTGGCCTTGCGGGTAGATTCAATCCCCACCCCCCCCCCCCCCATGGATCACCCTGATCCCCCCTCGTTCCCCCTAGTCCAATCGGTCCACACATCGATCCTCCTCCCCCGTTCCAGTCATCTCTACTATCCGCACTGGTAGCTGCTGCTCACCCGCTCCTCTCCTCCCCTTTAATTCTAAAAATTCTGGGTAGGTAGCCGTCGGGTAGCCTTCCTCCTCGTGGAAGTCACAGAATGGCACAACTACTCCTCCCTCCTCCCTCCCTTCTAGGGGATTCCTCCTTCTCCCTGCTCCTACTCCTGCTCCTGCTCTTCCTTGCTCTCTTCCTCTTCCTCGCCCCTGGCCTATGACCATAGCTTGCTGAGGCGGGGGTGGGAGTGGTCTTGGACCATGCCCCCATCCCAGTTGATGTAACCTTCCTGGTCCCCCTGGTAGTAGTTCCTTCCTCTCGGAGGAAAACCTCTTCCTTGCCCTTGAACAAGGCCCCCCTGTTGCCTCCAACCCAACTCCTGATGCGCCGCCCCCCTCGTCTCCTCCCTCCTCCTTACTTCCTTCTGCCTCGCTCCTCCTGATTCTCTCGACTCCACTTCTGTCAACCTCGCCAATTTTTTAGCAAACGCCGGGTTTGCCGCCTCCATCGTTATCTCCTTTGCTGCCTTTTCCATTAACCCTTCGAATGATAACATCGCCTTCCTGGTCAGGCTCATCTTGAATAAGCCTTCCTTTAGCCCGACCGTAAAGGCCATCTGGAGGGCGAATCCCGGCACCTCCTGGATGTCCAGGATTTCTTCTTGGAAACGGTCCATGTACTGGGCCAAGGACTCCTCGGCCTTCTGCTTGATCAAGAAAATGGACTCCGGGTTTTTCTTCCTCTTCTTAGAGGTCGAGAAGCGCAATTGGAAACTTCTACTCAAGTCTTCGAAACTGTAAATCGACTCTGCTGGGAGTTGATGAAACCAGTCCCGGGCTTTGTCCTTCAAAGTGATGGCAAAAAGGCGGCACTTGAACGCATCCGTCATTGGTCTGATAGAGACCGTGTCCTTAAATCATTGCAGGTGTTGGAGAGGGTCGTCCTTTCCCACATAATAGGTCATCTCAGGCTCGCAAAATCCCTCTGGGACGGGAACCGAAAAGATCAATTCATAAAAAGACGATCCTCTCACCAGGGGTCTCGCCACCTTTACTCGCGCGATGACGTCCCCTGGCGAGACGGCACTCACCGGGCTGGGGAACAGCTCCCTTCCTACCAGATCTCGCCCCCTTCCTTCCACAACTTTCTCTTTCCTAGGCCGCCCCCCTGGCGCGTCCTCGCCTACCCTTGCCGAGACAATTCCCTCCTGAGGCGAGAGGCCCGGTGCCTGAGGGAGGGAGGTCACACAATCACCTCGCTGTGAGATCCGTTGCAGCATGTCCATGATACCTCCAATGGAAGCCATGAACTCCTCTCTCCCAACGTATCCCCCCGGGTTCTGGGACCCACCCTTGTCTTCTCCTCCCTGGTTTCCTGCCATGAGGTGATCAAAAGTTCTTCTGCATAGGCTGTGATCCACGCTCACCGCACCAAAAATGTTGGAACCAACAAAGTCAGCTCCTCCTAAAGCTAGAATCTAAGGCTGCAACCTACACCTACTCTCTCTGGACCACGCTCCCAATAGGATTCCTGGAAAAACAGACCGAGGGATTCAGCTCAGAGGTCTCACCTCTTACCCAGAAGAACTTTTGATTCTCCCCCTCCCTAGCCAATGCTGAGCTAGGTGCCTGAAAGAGAGAGAAAAAGAGGGATTCCAATGCCTTTCTCTCAGACACCTTACCGGTCTATTTATAGGTCTCAAGATTTGAACTACAAATAACCAAATCGAACCACTCATGAAATTACCAGAATGCCCCAGGTTGGGTCTGCCAACAGCCAAACTCCGTTGTTTTGAAGGGCTATGGGCAAACCACTAGGGGTAAAGGAGTAAAAACTCTGAAGCTAAAAAAAAGGAACTGTTTGCCACCTGAACCGGTCTTTGTCCAGTAACTGAATCGGTCCTCCAACTTCCTGCTGAACTGGTGCTTGGCGAGAGCGCCGCCCCGCGGGCGAGAGCACCACTTGGGTCCATCTCGCCTAGCGCGAATGGATCCTCCCTTGGGTCCGCCTCGCTTAGCGCGAATGGATCCACTCTTGGGTCCGTCTCGCCTAGCGCGAAGGGATCCTCTCTCGAGTCCATCTCGCCTAGCGTGAAGGGATCCTCTCTCGGGTCCGTCTCGCCTAGCGCCTTTTCTTCTCCTGGGCTCCTTGTAGTCCCCTCTTTTCCGACCCCCTCCCCCCCCCCTCGGGCGAGCCTGGGGTTGTACACTACATGAGTATAAATGTCCCAGAGGAATAACTCATGCTATGTAACTCTAGATTAATAATAAGTATAGGAAAAAGTCTTTACGTTAACCAGAAAGTAGTGACTTAGTTTTGAAAGAGATTGCATGTATGCTTTACTAATAATAGGTTTTTATAAGCTTAAAAATATCTAACATGCAGCCCTAGCAATAAATCATCCCAGAGAGCAAGTAATCTGAATCAAGCATAAAGGAGACATCAACAGCTAGCAAGTGTCAAAATCAACAACTCTGTGGGCGTCAACAAACTGATACGAACCACAGTATAAAAGTATGTCTGAACTAAGAAAAAAAACTGAAACGACAAACTATCTAGCTACGGCGAGGTGCAAAATCACCGCCAACATTGCTTCTTAGAGAGTCCAAAAACAAGCTCCACTACCTGCTAAAGCTCCGAACCTGAGGCATTCCAAAGACAGAACACCTCAGCAAGAAGGTACAAGCGGTGGAAGAAAAAGTAAGCAAAAGTAAACAAAGGTCAAAAGGGGTACCAACCCAAGACCAAATGTGCTGAAGTAAAGCACAGAAGTAAAGTACAAAAATTTAGAGAAATATAACTTACGAGAATTGTCATGTACAACACGAATCACGCAAGACACCCAAAAAAAAGGGAGGAAGTTTGATTAAATCATAAGAAAGAATACACAAAACTTTACTAGTCACCTGTGGTCAACTCTACCAAAAACACAGGCAGGGTGGTCACTTCTCTGGATACACCCTCACTGATATTAAAATCCGTCTAACTGACGGGGAGACTCAAACACTCTATCATTCCCCGTAGATGCCCAAACAAGGTAAAGTTCCATAAGGCACTAATAAAGGAAACACAAACCTTGCGGTCGGTGGATTTGTCTACTAACGCCCGCAACAAGGAAACCCCATGAAATAAATCTCAGAACTTGGCACATCAGATTTTACTCGACATTTCTAGATTAAAGACGCGGTTGATCAACCTCTAGGAGCGATTTACAATCCTAGATAAACTCTAACATGCTCAAAAACGATAGATAAGCAATTAAATTTTCCTGTTAAAATATTCCAAAAATGACTAAACATACCTAATAAAGATCGAATTTAACATGACATGATCCTATAATTACAGATGATCAACAAGGAAAAGAATAAACAAAGAAATATCTTGGAAGGGAAAAAGTGCTGAAAATTAAAGAACAACTTTACAGTTATTAAAAAATGGACAAGAAGAAAAGAGGGAAACCACCACTTGCCTTGGTTTTATCGGAAAAGTTCTCTGAATCACTCCACGTCGAAAATCGGGACAAAAGAACGCGGGAGAAGTCGAAATCTGAACAAAAATGGGTGAAATTGAGGTTAGGGCCAAAAAAACCCTATCGAGAAAACTCAAGGAATGGGGAAAATAATACCATGATAGTGTAGATCTCGGCGAGAGCTTTCCGGATCTATACTCGGTTGACGATTTCGAGCACCGGAGCACCGTCGGCGGCCACTAGAAGATTCACGAAAAAGTTTTCTCTCACTCGCTCAAGCTGCTCTGGTTCGGGAGAAAAAAATCGGAGAAGATGAAGTTGTATTTCTGATTATCTTAAATATAAGAGTAATATATATACGAGTGACAGGCACGGGCCTCCGGCCCTCGTGCCCCTCGCGATAGTACCCAGTCGCGAGGGCGGGCTTCGCCCGCCCCCATGCCTATGTAATATAATATAATATATATTTATATAATATGAAAGTGAGGGTAAGATCTATCTTCACTCTAGAGGGGGGTGAATAGAGTATTTTAAAATAATTTACAATTAAAACTGTAAAGCAATGGAAGAATTAATTTACTTATATGTGTAATGTGCTAGCAGAAAAGTAAACACTAAAGCAGTAAGAAAACAGAAACACACAGCACACAGCAAAGCAAAAAGCATAGCAAGCCAGATGATACAAGGAGCTATAGTAGTTCCCCAACAACCTGGGTACATCAACTCTTCTACCACCCTAAGTAGGAATCTACTACAGGAATAGTTGATCAGGTGTCCTGGGAACCAATGAGCTTTTGATAAGGTGCTCAAAAACCAAAACTAGATTTTTTGATAAGGTGTCTTGTCACCACTGAGTTTTGACAAGGTCTCAGAAACCAGCCACAAAACTTTTGAAGGGAGTTTTGAGAAACCCTTTTACAAGAGAGAAAGGAAAAATAAAATAAGTTGAGTTGTTCTTCTCTGTCAACAATCTGAGAGAAGACAAGTGGAAGATGTTGTCAAAGCTCCCCATGAGATCTATAAGGGTTCAGGAAGATGAGCTTTGCTTAGGGTGATAGGCCTTAAGTTGCTTCAGATCTCTAGCAATAGATGATTTCAGCAGATGCTGAAATGTGTGATGTCTGGAGTCCTTGATAATGAAGCTTTTGAACACTTGAAGCTTGAAGGAGTAGAAAGGCAGATGATCTCCTTCACAATGATGTTCCTTGTGTTCTTGAAGAATTCTGACTCAGTAATTCTGTAAGCTTTTGTCTACTGAATCTATTCTCAGAAGATGAATTCTTGATGAGTGAATTTCTTGTTTTCTCTACTGTATATCTTTTTCAAATCTTGTCTGTGATATATTCAGAATAATTCTCTAGGTAGTATATCAGATCCTGACTTTAGATGGCCGTTATTCAGTCATAAATGACTTCCATAATTGACAACTGTCTCAGGGGAAAGTCCTAAGTAACATTCCAATTATTCTTCCTTGAAACTTGCACCAGATTGCTTGAAACGGCTACATAATCCTTTGTCATAAATGCTTAAAATAAATCTGAATGAATTCTTTAACTGTCCTGAATTTGAATCCTGAAAACGTCGACCTCTCAGAAAAATCGTCGACCTGAGCTCAGCTATCGTCGACCTGAGCTCAGAGATTGGATTTATACTAGAGACAGAAAACGTCGACCTGAGCTCTACGATCGTCGACCTGAGCTCAACGACTTGGAAAACAGCTAGAGACAGAGCATCGATCTGAGCTCAAAGATCATTGAACGGAGTTCGACGCCTTATTGAATTGAGCTTAGAGATCGTCGACCTGAGTTCGACGTTTCGTCGACCTGAGCTCGACGAGAATTGTCTTTGTCTCAACACTTGAATCCTGATCTGTAGAAGGTCTTGAGGGCAGCTTTCAAACCTAAGTACTAACCCTAAACTCATTCTAATTGACCTATTGGATTATACAGCAAGTTCAAAACAGAATCCTAATCACATAGTGATCCTTACCGAAATTAGTAATAGGGTGTTCCAACAATCTCCCCCTATTTGGGTTAGGATTACTATTTACATGACAGAATGCAAAATAACAAGCATACATTAGGATTAAAGAAAACAAAACAGAAACAACAATGCAGATAACATATATTGAGCATTGTAGAAACACAGCATGAGTCACAGAATCTTTCAGAAGATAAATATGAGTATCAGCTTACACAAGTTACTCATTGCCCTTCTTGAATAAGATTTCTCTGTTGGGATTTAGGGCTTCTTTCTTGGATCTTCTATCATCTTCTGCACCTAAGGAGGTTTGAGATCTTGGACTTGGAACTACAGCCTCAAGATGCAGCTTCATATAGTCTTCTAGATCAAAGAATTTCCTTGAAGCATATCTCTCTAATTCTTTCTTTCTATGTTCTGACATGGTTGTTATGTTGGAAGTATCTCTGCCTTGCTCTTTAGCCTTCTTAATCTGATCTAATGCAGCAAGATCTTTCATTCTAGCTGTCCAAGATAAAGGATTGTTCTCAGGGTCCTCGAAAGGAACTGGGGGTTCATATCTGTTGATTGACTCTGAATCAGTTTGAGGAGCCCTGGTGATAACTGTATCTCTGAGCTTGTATGGGAAAGGACCTGATGTAGAATCAGTGGGGCCTTGTCCTTCCCTTTGTTGACTGGAGTAAGTTCTATAATCTCTTTTCCTTCCTCTTGACTGACCTCTTCTAGACTGATAACCTCTTTGATGTTGTCCTCTGGGTTGATATCTCTGTGAAGGTTGAGAGGAGCTATGCTTTATAGCAGATGACTAAAAAGCTGAGCCTCCACTAGATCCTAAATCTAGAGGAGGAGGAGGATGAAATTGAGATGATCCTTTTTCATACTTGTCAAGCTTTCTCTTTTTCCTCATGGCCTTAAGCTGGTTCTTAGAGTATTGCATCCATGGTTCAGTGATTTGGCAGTCATGCAGAATGTAATAGGGTATATCATTGTTGTCTTTGACTTTTGCAGGAGGTACTTTCATCATAGCCTTACTTCTTGCTTTCCTTTTCTTGGCAATGGTTCCAGAAGAATCATCAGATTCAGTGTTGAAATGATCACTATCTGAACTCTGGGGTCTGTCATATAGATCATCAATACTTTTGATATACTCTTCTCTTTGTTTTGACTTCTCAAAAGAAGCAGCAGGAGCAGAAACTATTGGAGCTTCAGAAACAACAAGTTCTTCTAAGTAAACATCAAGTTCATCAGCAGCAGCAGCATCAACAGAAACAACAGGCAACATATCAATATCAGCAGATTCAACAACTTCAACATCAGCAGCAACAGAAACAATAACTTCCTCCTTCTTAAGATAACTGATATAAGAAGTAATTAGACTGGGATCACAGACAGCAACAGGCACAATGGCCTTAGTAAAGTCTTCAACTCCCTGAGCTGGTAAGCAGCTGAAGTGAAGAAAGTCAAAATTAGATAGCAGTGACCTGAGGTCCACTGTTAGTACTGGTACTAGGGCTGGAACTGAAGCATCAGCAGCAATTTCTGGCAGCAATTCCTCTGAAACAGCAGGCACTACCACAACTTCATAGGGCATCTCCCCCTGCCTTGATTCAGTGAGTACTGGATCAAGGCACCCCATTGAAGGGATTGCCAGAGGAGTAGATAGAGAGGAGAGCATGTCAGTTAACTCCTTGATGGACTGCAGGAGTGGAGCCATGGAGGTCTCCAGCAGGGCTACTAGCTTGGGATCCAGTATCCCATAGAGCTTATCTGTCAGTGCTGAGAGATCCACTTGCTCAAGTAGGACTTGAGTAGAGGTGGAGGAAGAAATGACTGTGGCTGGTGATGTATGGGCTGCAGGATGAGTGGGTGGGGATGGTAGGATGTTGGGTTGAGAGATTGGGATGGTGGAGATAGAGGTTATGAGTGTGGAGATGGATGGAGTGAAGGATGGTTGGGTGAGAATGTCATGGAGTAGTTGTTGGTATGAGGAAGTTGAGGGAAGCTCACTAGGTGAGGAGGGGGAATCATCCATGAAGGAATCATCCATGATGTTGAAAGATGGAATGTCAAGAGGTGGATAATAATGAAGTGGATGGAATTGTTGTTCTGTGGTGGCTGGAGGAGGTGAAAGAGTGGACAGAGGAGTTGAAATTGTAATGGGGGAGGAAATTGATGTGGAGATTGTTGAGGTGGAGATGGAGGTAGAGATGATTATAGTGGATGAGGGAATGGTTGAGGGAATACTTGAGAAGGTTGAGAAGAGGAGGAGGCAGGCAATGCTTCAATGAGGGTAGGGGCCTGAGGGGAAGAGACTGCAACAGTCCTTGTGCCTGAAGCATTAGTAGTCCTGGTTGGCCTGACTATCTGCCTGTCCCATTTCCCAAACAGGGCACAGGTCAGCCTCTTTGATGCATTGATGTGCATTCCACTAGATACCAGCAGTTCAGGGCACCTGGAGTGCAGGAATAACCCTATTATCCTCCCAAAGTTTACCAAACTTTTGTTCACTTTCTTCTTAATCAAGTCAAAGAAGAGCTCTCCCGAGTAGAAATGTTTCTTGTCCACAAGTGCTCCCATCAAGCAGAACTGATACCTTGAGATGGTATCATGTGCTGAGTGCTTTGCCAACATCACTTTCCCCACAACATCAGCGAGAAATCTATACTCAATAGATAAGTTCTTTTTCAACAACTTGCTAGGGTTAGCGGCAGAATGTCCCATTCTATCTGCGTCCCGGCTATAGTACCAACCAATGTATTCTGATCCAAATTGTTCGCTGTATATACCCATTCTTTAATTTCATCGGCTGCAATCTTCATCATGGTTGTCATTATTTGCACTAGTTGTTGTTCTTTGAATAGGTCCAGAATGTCTTTAAAGATTTGATTGCTTCAATCAAAGGAGTCCATGTCGATATCAAACCCTGTGTCGAACTTCATCTTGGCAAGAGCGGCAACAGACACAGCCATTATGTACCTGCAAAGATGAACAAACACAACCAAGTGTAGAAAAGTTTGGAGGGAAAGGAAACGTTTGCAGAGAGTATGAAAATGCAAAAGAAGAACGACGGCCAAAAGAATGATTTTATATTAGGGTTCGACGCCAGAAAGGAAAGATCGTTGAACTCCGTTCGACGATCTGGGCTTCTAAAGGAATCTGAAGAGTCTTCAATAACGTCGATCTTCGTTCGACGATACTAGAGAACGTCGATCTCCGATCGACGATCGCTGACTAGAAGAAGATAGCCTAACGCTGTCTGGAAAACGCTGAACTCCGATCGATGCTTTTGGAAAGCATCGATCTCCGTTCGACGATCTTGGGGAAAAACGTCGAGCGCAGTTCAGAGACAAAAAAAACCTACAGACACTAGAAAATACAAGTTTTTAGCCTAGTCTTGGTCTATTTTTAGAGTTTTAAAATCTTGGGTTTTATTTTAAACTTCCTCCATCTAACATTCCTAACTGATTTAGGAAGAAGGTATGTTTCTTTTCATCCAAGGGTTTGGTGAAAATATCTCCCCTTTGCAAATCAGTTGGGATATACTAAAGTTCAATTTTATTTTTCTCAACATTATCCCTTAAAAAGTGATGCTTAATCTCTATATGTTTTGTCCTACTATGGAGGACTGGATTTTGTGTTATAGAAATAGCACTGGTGTTATCACAAAATATTTTTGACCCTTCTAAGTTGTAGCCATAGTCTAGGAGCTGGTTTTGAATCCAAAAAATCTGTGAGCAACAACTGTCTGCTGCCATGTATTCAGCTTCAGCAGGTTAAGTGGACACAGATGTCTGTTTCTTACAGAATAAGGAGACAAGTCTATCACCAAGAAACTTGCAAGTTCCACTGGTGGTTTTCCTGTCTACTCTACATCCAGCATAATCAGCATCTGAAAATCCAGTTAATTCAAATCCTGAGTCTTTTGGATACCAGAGACCTAAATTTGGACAACTTTTCACATACCTAAGAATCCTCTTAACTAATGTTAGGTGTGACTCTCTAGGGCTTACTTCGAACCTAGCACATATGTATGTAGCAAACATTATATCAGGTCTACTAGCTGTAAGGTACAATAGGGAGCCAATCATTGCTCTATATGTTGTCTGATCAACATGTTTTCCATGTTCATCAGCATCTAATACAGCATTAGTAGGCATTGGTGTTTTCATACATGATGCCTCAAACATACCAAATTTCTTAACCATTTCTTTTGCATACTTGGTTTGAGAAATAAATATGCCATCAGCATGTTGTTTGACTTGCAATCCTAGAAAGAAGGAAAGCTCACCCATGCTACTCATTTCAAATTTAGAATGCATTAGGTTAGAGAACCTTCTGCACAAATTTGAATCAGTAGAACCAAATATGATATCATCTACATATATTTGTACTAGTAGGGAATGGGACTTATGGGTTCTAATAAAAAGAGTTTGGTCTACTCTACCGCTTATAAAATCATTTTTCAGAAGAAAGAATGCTAAGGTCTCATACCATGCTCTAGGAGCTTGCTTGAGAACATATAATTCTTTATGCAATTTGAAAACATGGTCAGGATAAGTTGAAGAGATAAAACCTGGAGGTTATCTAACATAGGCTTCTTCTTTGATGTCTCCATTGAGAAATGCACTCTTCACATCCATTTGGTAGACCTTGAATCCTTTGTGAGCTGCATAAGCTAGGAATATTCTTATGGCTTCTAACCTTGCAACTGGTGCAAAGGTCTGGTCATAGTCTATTCCTTCTTCTTGAGAATAACCTTGAGCAACTAGCCTTGCCTTGTTTTTTACAATAACTCTTTGATCATCCAACTTATTTCTGAACACCCACTTTGTTCCAACAATGGAGTGATCCTTAGGCCTTGGCACTAGTTCCCAAACTTTATTCCTCTCAAATTGATGTAGTTCCTCTTGCATAGCAATGATCCAGTGTGGATCTTATTCTGCATCTTGAATGGATTGAGGCTCAACTTGAGATAGAAAGCAAGTGTGCATCAGGTTCTAATTGACCTGATTTCTGGTTTGCACACCAGCTGAGATGTTTCCAATCACTTGGGAGATTGGATGATCTCTTGTTGTTACTAAATCAACAGGGGGTGTTGATTGTTCACCAACCTGTGTTGTTGTTTCCTCTAGTAGAATAACAATTGGCTCTTCAAGATGGTTCTCTCCAAGATGTTGAACATCTTCATCTTCACTGATTTCATCCTTATGTTGGTTAGGTGGATATACTAGATCCTTCTTTGCAATATGCAATCTGTCTAAATTTTCTGAAAGAGAGTTTACCTACAAGGGTTCTATGGTAGAAGTGGACTTCTCCTTATAAAACATGTTAGTCTCATCAAAAGATACATGAACAAATTCTTCAATTTTAAGAGAAGTTTTGTTATAAACCCTATAAGCTTTACTGATCATGGAGTATCCCAGAAACACTCCTTTATCAGCTTTAGCTTGGAATTTTGCTAAATACTTCTTGTCATTATTGTGAATATAACAAATACAACCAAAAATTTTGATAGTCTACTTTAGGTTTCTTCCCTTTGAGCAATTCATAGGGAGTCTTGCCCTTCAGTTTATGTATCAAACTTCTGTTCAACACATGGTTGGAGGTGTTCACTGCCTCTGCCCAAAAGGATAGAGGAAGGTGAGCATCTGTCAATAATGTAATAGCAGATTCAATTAGGGTTCTATTTTTCCTTTCAGCTACCCCATTGTGTTTGAGGAGTTCTAGGAGCTGAGAAAGTATGTATGATCCCTTCACTCTGACAGAACTCTTGCATAAGAAGAGAATCAAACTCTGTCCCATGATCACTTCTGATCAGGGCAATGTGAGTATTGAACTCAATCTGTATGTATTTGTGAAAATCTGTCAAACACTTAAAGTTATCAGACTTCTTCCTCAGAAAGAATACCCATGTGAATCTAGAGAAGTCATCTACAATCACTAAAGTGTAAGATTTCCCTCCTAAGCTTTGACTGTAATAGGTCCAAAAAGATCCATGTGTAACAGATACAAGATCCTAGGTGAATCACTCTTATTAAGTGACTTAAAACTATTTTTAGTTTGCTTGCCTAATTGACAAGCCCCGCAGAGTCCTTCCTTCTTATAGGGGCAAGAAGGTATTCCTCTAACAAGATTGTCCTTGGATAGCCTAGCAGTGATTCTAAGGTTTATATGCCCTAGTCTCTTATGCCAAAGATCATTTGGTTTGCAAACAGAATTAAATAAACAGATATCTAAATTTGTTGAAAGGAAATCTACTAGATAAATGTTACCTTTCCTTTTACCTGTTAACACTATTGTGTTATCCTCTGACTTGATCTTGCATAAGGATTTGTTGAATATCACTTGATAGCCTTCATCACAAAGTTGACTGATGTTGATTAGGTTGTGCTTCAGTCCTTCCACATAAGACACCTTCTTGAATGTGACTGAGCCAATCTGAACAACACCATATCCTTTTGTTTGACCAAAGTTTGAATCACCAAATATCACTTTGGGTCTAAGTTTGGTTTTGAAGGATGTGAGATTCTCCTTGATCCCTATCATGTGCTTTGAGTACCCACTATCCAGATACCATTGTTGGTTCATTGCTGGATAGGTCTTCACCTGCACATAAACAATTTATATGTTTTTGACTCAGTTTACCTTGAGTCTAGGTTTATAACCTTTAAACTCAGAAATAAAAGACATCCCTTGCTGACTCTTATATCCTTCAGGATGGTATCTCCTAGGAGGCACTATCTATTCAGTATAAGGGTTGAAGCTTTGGGATGAGGGACTTCTAGGATTGATTTCAGATTTACATCTAAAAGAATGTTCAAAGCTCTGAGCTCTGTTCGACGATCGTCGAGCTGAGTTCGACGATCTTGGGTCAGATCGTCGAGCTTTGTTCGAAGATCAACTATACCAGAGTTCAGAGTTCAGAAGTCGTCGATCTGAGTTCGACGTTTCAGCCTGAGATCGTCGAGCTCTGTTCGACGATCGTCGACCTTTGTTCGACGTTTTCTGTTGAACTTTTTTTTCCTTAGGTAAATAAGGATTCTTCCTAGCTACCTCTACAACACCCTTTCCTTTATCAAAAATAAATTTAATTGGGGTTGTTAATACTATAGGTTGGCTGGATGAAGCACCCAAGCCCAGTGTACTGTTGAATCTTGAGTTCACTGTGCTTGTGATGTCCATCAGTCTGATGCTTCTCCCATTAAGGGATTCTTCAAACTTCTTTGCCTGGGATAGCTCACTTTTCAGTGAAACTATCTCCTCCCTACAGCATTCTAACTCCTCAGAGAGTTTGAGGTTGTCTGATTTTAAGGTGCTATGTTCAGACAATTGATTTTTGAGAGAGATAATCTCCTTCTAAGACTTTAACAGGTCTAAACAAAGTGCCTTAAATTCAGATCTAAAGTCCTCTGAATCAAAGTCAAAGGAGCCTATTACCTGGTCTTCTTCAGTTTGAGTTTCAGATTCAGACTCTAACCCTTGTTCTACATATGAATTTTGTTGGGAGGCATTGATAGCCATCATGCAGAATTCCTTTTCTTCAGCATCATCTTCATCATCACTTGAGCTTGATGAAGCCTCTGATTCTTCTTCAGTTTCACTCCAGGTTTCTGCTACAAATCCCTTACTTGTATGTTTATTTTTGCTGGAGGAGGATTTGTTGTAATTGTTTCTCCTGGAGTCCTTGTCTTTTCTCCTATCTTTCCTGTCCTTCTTGTCCTTATTCTGATTTTCTGGACAGTCAGGCACAATATGGCTTGGTTTCCTACATCCAAAACAGATTATTTCTTTATTATTTGACTTGTCATACCTTGGCTTCTCATGCCCTCTGGATGACCTCTTTCTGAAATCTTTCCTGGCCATCTTATAGAATCTTTTGGCCAGCAAGCTCATCAATTCTTCATTGCCTGTGACCTTGTCTTCAGGCAGATCTTTTGTAGCTTTGAATGCAATTGTCTTCTCCTTCTTGAGAGCTTGAGAAGCAACCTTTTGTTCTTCCTCTCTTTTCTTGATGAGCAGCTCATAAGACTTGAGCTTGCCCAACAAAGCTTCAGTAGTAATCTCAGTTAGGCTTCTGGCATCCTTGATTGGCTAGATCCTTGAGTCCCAAGTGCTAGGGAAGCACATTAGGATCTTGTCATTTAATTCAGTTAGAGAGATCTCCTTGTCTAGTGTTTTTAATTCACTGACTATTAGGCTGAGCCTGTTGTACATGTCAGCCACTGACTCAGTTTCTCCCTTTTTGAAGTTCTCATATTTACATATGAGATGGGATCTCCTGTCGTTCCTTTCATCAGCAGATCCTGAGACAATTTCAGATAACTTGTCCCATATCTTTTTTGCTAAACTGCATTCAGACACCTTTTGGAATATCTCATCAGACATAGTCTGAGCAAAGATATTCATAGCCTTTGCATCTGTAACTTTCCATTTCTCTATTTCTACATCTGTTCCTGAAGGAGGTGGAACATCACTTGTACTTGTAATTACTGGGGGTCTTGGACAAACTGTCAAAACAGAATTGTAGATGTCCTCATCAATAGAATTTATGTAAAGCCTAATCCTTGCCTTCCAAAGTGCAAACTTAGAAAGGTTGCACACTGGAGGTCTGGTGCTAGCATAATCTTTGTTCTATGTCATGGTTTTGTATGAAAATAAATATAATACAAAAAGTAATAACCCTCTATAGATGATTTATCTTATCAAGGATCTTTTGGTTCAGGTGTTAGCCTGTTCAACCAATCTGTTGAAGATTTAGTTTTTGAGTAACCAACCTGGCTCTGATACCAATTGAAAGTGAGGGTAAGATCTATCTTCACTCTAGAGGGGGGTGAATAGAGTATTTTAAAATAATTTACAATTAAGACTGTAAAGCAGTGGAAGACTTAATTTACTTATATGTGTAATGTGCTAGCAGAAAAGTAAACACAAAAGCAGTAAGAAAACAGAAACACACAGCACACAGCAAAGCAAAAAAGCACAGCAAGCCAGATGACACAAGGAGCTATAGTGGTTCCCCAACAACCTGGGTACATCCACTCTTCTACCACCTTAGGTAGGAATCCACTGCAGGAATAGTTGATCAGGTGTCCTTGGCACCAATGAGCTTTTGATAAGGTGCTCAAAAACCAAAACTAGATTTTTTGATAAGGTGTCTTGCCACCACTGAGTTTTGACAAGGTCTCAGAAACCAGCCACAAAACTTTTGAAGGGAGTTTTGAGAAACCCTTTTACAGGAGAGAAAGGAAAAAGAAAATAAGTTGAGTTGTTCTTCTCTGTCAACAATCTGAGAGAAGACAAGTGGAAGATGTTGTCAAAGCTCCCCCTGAGATCTGTAAGGGTTCAGGAAGATGAGCTTTGCTTAGGGTGATAGGCCTTAAGTTGCTTCAGATCTCTAGCAATAGATGATTTCAGCAAATGCTGAAATGTGTGATGTCTAGAGTCCTTGATAATGAAGCTTTTGAACACTTGAAGCTTGAAGGAGTATAAAGGCAGATGATCTCCTTCACAATGATGTTCCTTGTGTTCTTGAAGAATTCTGACTCAGTAATTCTGTAAGCTTTTGTCTACTGAATCTATTCTCAGAAGATGAATTCTTGATGAGTGAATTTCTTGTTCTCTCTTCTGTATATCTTTTTCAAATCTTGTCTGTGATATATTCAGAATAATTCTCTAGGTAGTATATCAGATCCTGACTTTAGATGGCCGTTATTCAGTCATAAATGACTTCCATAATTGACAACTGTCTCTGGGTAAAGTCCTAAGTAACATTTCAATTATTCTTCCTTGAAACTTGCACCAGATTGCTTGAAACGGCTACATAATCCTTTGTCATAAATGCTGAAAATTAATCTGAATGAATTCCATAACTGTCCTGAATTTGAATCCTGAAAACGTCGACCTCTCAGAAAAATCGTCGACCTGAGCTCAGCTATCGTCGACCTGAGCTCAGAGATTTGATTTATACTAGAGACAAAAACGTCGACCTAAGCTCTACGATCGTCGACCTGAGCTCAGCTACTTGGAAAATAGCTAGAGACAGAGCGTCGATCTGAGCTCGAAGATCGTCGAACGGATTTCGACGCCTAATTGAACTGAGCTCAGAGATCGTCGACCTGAGTTTGACGTTTCGTCGACCTGAGCACGACGAGAATTGTCTTTGTCTCAGCACTTGAATCCTGATCTGTAGAAGGTCTGGAGGGCAGCTTTCAAACCTAAGTACTAACCCTAAGACTCATTCTAATTTACCTATCAGACTATACAACAAGGTCAAAACAGAATCATAATCACATAGTGATCCTTACCCAAATTAGTAATATGGTGTTTCAACATTGTATATTTTAAATTTATGTTATATATATAATATTCATATAATATTATATATTATATAAATATATAATATATATTATATAATATTTATATAAAAAAATTTGAATCCCTAACCCACCCCACCCCACCCCCCATTTTTTTTGCCCAACACCGCCCTCCCCCCTCTTTCCACTACTGTCGGCAGCTCTGTCGCCGGCGGCATTGGAAAGAGGGGGAGGGCGGGGAGGGGCAAAAGTATTCGTGATTTTGTTTTGCTGGGATCGGGATTCAGGAGAGAGAAGAATGAGAGATTTTTTAGGAAAATTTTATTTGCAGGCCGATCTGATCAATCCGACGGCCCAAATTATTTCCATGAATTTTTAATTCATGGCTATCTGAAGACCAACATACTTCTTTTTAAAGTAGTATAGATATGTATAAAACGTTTTGTCTAAATTATAAAAAAAAAACATATTGTTTATGAGTGGGTACGTAGAAATCAAAAATAGAAGCCTAGGACGGCTTCAAATCGAAAAGCGCCTGACATGAAAGTTGTAAATCTCGTCGAGACGAACAAATTTCTTGTTAACTATTTTTCCATGCGACAACGTTTTGACCCTCAAAATGGCGCCCGATCTCAAACTGTACAGGGAAACTTGAGATGAACAAAGGGTACTCGAGAATGAGGTTAAAAACAGGCTACTCGATAGGCAGAAGATCACTCGAAAAGCAGGCGAATTCACTCGAGTAGAAGCATCAGTACTCGAGAAGAATGAACAGTAGATCACTCGAGAGAAAAGGCAGCACTCGAGAGTAGTAGATGAAAAGAAAACTCGAGAACCAGCCTGCTACTCAAGAACAATACTGCAAACAATTAAAAGAACAGTTACTTTTTGTCCTCCATGAATAGTGGTTTTTACAAAAATATTTAAAAATTAAACTATAGAGATGAATAGTAAAAGACATTTTTGAATAGTGCTTTAATATTAAAATAATAATTTTTATATATTTTGAACAAGAAAACACGAGTTCAAAACGGAGGCCCAAACACGCTCCGAATTAGACAAAACCCACATCGTAGGAGAACACTGACGCTATGAACCCAACGACGAAGTCAAAACCTAAATCCGACGAGCCATTCCCGAGATATTAATTTTTAAAGTATATGGCGAACATAAATTACACAAAACTTTGGAAAATCGCCAAGTCCCGAATATCAATCGGATTGCGACGAAACTTGACGAGCAAGTCCAAAATTATTCAACTTAAATTCCAAATGCGAAATTTTTCGATTATGACAAAAATTTGGCCGACTCGACCGCACGGACGCGAAAATGCTTTAACGGCGTTGCGTCGTCAACTCGACGTTAAAAGTACTGTCATGACGTCATAAATACGACAATACCAATTCAAATAAAATCATCGAAAATTTGGGGGGGGCGTTACACCCTAGGGATTGTGCACCTAGCTAGGATAGATATAATCTGGTAATATCAAAGATACTTAGCCCAAGGTAGGTAGGGGCTTTTTTTTTTATTGGGGGCTTGCCTTTTATTTATTGGGCAAAGTAGTTACTGATTTTGGTTTCCCTTAGACCTCATCTAGAAAATATTGCGTCGTGAACATATTGAAATTGAAGTAAACCGTATTCTATGTTACTCGGGCGTACTCGAAAGAATAAGAACAAGAACTCAATTTACTAGAAGAAAGTTGTGTTTACCAGAACTTGTCTTTCCCCGGAATAAGAAAGACGTCATGGATTTTGTGATGCATGGTGAGGTGATGAAGACTACGGCGCGCAACACCTTGAAGACGGCGCCCTGACAAATGACCGTGAAGAGCATCGTCATAATAGGCGTCCTGATCGCAAGCCGATTTATTAATAGTTAATAATAATTTGATAACAATTATTATTAATTATTAACTCATGCTTTGTGTGTTTTATTTTTAATAATTGCACTTTTATTTCATGTAATATGTGCATTATGGTTATGATATAAAATCATGATGTATGTGTGTGTTTTATTTTCATGTTTTCATGTTTGGGCTGCATGTAGCCAGTTGGAGTGTTGTTGTTGTAGCCTATATATAGGCATGTACCCCCCTCTATTTGGAGGAGATTGAATGAAAAGAAAATTTGAAATCCTAACCTTTTGAAGCTTCCTCCTTCCTCATCTCTTGGCCAAACTTCCTCTTGCTCCTCCTTCCCTCTCCTTGGCCGCCGGCCACCTCTCATCCCCCCTCTCAAATCTCGGCTTTCCTCCTCCCTCTTTCTCCAACCCGGCCACCACTCCTCTCCTACTCGAGCCACCATCCACAACTCCCAAGGCCGCCACCTCTTCCATTTCCCTCCAACAAGAGCCGTCCACCCTCCTCCTTCCTCCTACCCAAACCACCACCATCAGGGCCAACCCGAGCCACCTCCTCCTCCACCAAGCCAAGCCGCCACCTCCACTACAAAAAACAAAACCGACCCCCTCCCTCATAAATTCCTTCCTAAATCCTAAAGAAAATCCTTCCAAACTCATTCTAAAATCATACCATATTCTCCCCCACTTACCATAACCAAAATATCACCTACCATAAATTCCCTTAACTCTCCATATTGGGAATATCTCTTTCCATTAATATTTCTAATCCACCACATTTTCTCTCTCTTGCCATACTGGAAGATATTTATTTCCATATTAAGAAGATTTCGACGGGACTTTCCATTTCCGGCGTAACGCGGCGAAGGCGGACGAATTTCACTCCTACCGGCGTGATTCCGGTGGAGCCGTTGAAGAATGATCCTCGCCGAGTGAATCGGAATCATCCATTCCGGTTGGGTAACGAACCTTTCCACATTTGTGTCTTTCTTTCTTTAAAAAATCCTGTGGTGGGATTTCTGGCATTAAATTTTGAAATCATATAAAACTTCGTAACTAGCTTTAATTGTTTTTGCGTTGTTTTCTTGATTAACTTAATTTTCGTAAAGGGTTTGGCGAACCCTCATTTTCTTTTATTGGGAGAGATCTACCTTTTTTCGAATTCGTGATTATTTTCGGTAGATCTCTTTGGGTACAACCTTCGCTCGTCCGGATCCAACATTGGTCCTTTTAGCTCGATCGGATACAGGCCTGTCGCCCTTATTTGATTGCAAAACGGTTTGGCTACCCGTACGCTAGCGTGAAATTGAATGAATGTAATAGCGTGAAGCAGCGTGGAACAATTGTGTGAGCGTAGAATTAGTTCGGGAAGAGATAGTCGTGTGCGTCCGTAATGTTATTTCGGTCCAAACGTGTACGCCTACATCAATTTGGTATCAGAGGGAGGTTTTCGTCAATTTCCTAATTGGCACTCCTCCCCCTCTCAAAATTTAAAATTCAAAATTCAAATTTCAAATTTCCAATTTCGAATTTCAAAATTCAAAATTAAAATTTCAAATTTCAAATTTCGAAATTTCAAATTTCAAATTTCAAATTTCAAATTTCGAATTTCAAAATTCAAAATTCAAATTTCAAATTTCATATTTCAAATTTCAAATTTCGAAATTTCAAATTTAAAATTCAAATTCCAAATTTCAAATTTCAAATTGCCAATTTCAAATTTCAAATTTCAAATTCCAAATTTCAAATTTTTCTCTAAATTAAAACAAAAAAAATATAATTTTGTGGTCTGCCAATAGCGGCTTAAATTTCTTATTTTTCAGCAAAACATCAAAAAAAAAATTTATTAATAATCTTCATATTTTGTTTAGCAAGAAAATCTATTTTCTATAAGTATTACCCTAGTGGTTAAGCGGGAACAATTCCGGCAATCATAATTTATTTGGGTCAGTTTACTTTTCTTTGCATGTACACGAGTATCGGATCGAGTTTTCTCTCCGGTTCTTATGATTATGGCCTATGACGTTCACGTTTCCCATTTAGACTATTGGTATGATAAATTCATGGTTAAGCCTTCCCCTAGGCAAAGCCACATTAATCTTACCTATGACGGTTTAGGGTACCCTACAAATTTTAGGGATTGGCTTAAGGAGATAGAACTTTATTTTGACTGTCGCGAATGGGATGACCTCCAAAAGATCCACTTCGCCCGAGAGCGGTTAATAGGTCGAGCCCAGTCATTCTGGATAAACGAAGAGCGTCGTGTTGGCAATTATACACACACGTGGTGGGCGATGCGTAGCCTCCTCTCGGATCAATTTGATCCCACCAATCTCCGTACTACTAACGTCAAACCTTTGAGTGAGTATCGTTATGACGCTAGCTTCATACCAACCATTAGGACTGACTATAAACCCAATGCCCAGATCAAACGACACATTGTTGAGCGATCTCCGTCGATTATGCCTGTAGACCCTTTTGAGTCTCCCCCTGAGTTGTCTAGTCTAGTTGTTGACTCTCCTGTTGAGTCTAAGGTATTGTCTAGGATCGTGCCCGTCACTGAGGACGAGGCTGTTATCTTTGATGATGATAGCGACGATGAGGATATTGGTTACCCTAGTGACCTGGATGAGGATTTCACCACTGAGGAATCATCTCCACTCCCCGTCGACGACATTTTGGAGCCTACGATTACTCCTGCTGTGATTACACCTGAGTCGGTAGGCATTTTACCTGATGATGAGAGTTTACTTAGTAGTGACTTAGGAGATGATCTGTTCGGACTCGAGCTGGTTCCTCTTAGACAGAGATATTTTGAGGACTGTTCTGATGATCCTGATATATTGGACGTTCCGGCTGATTGGGAAGACTTACCGTGGGTGAACGAGTTATCCTTGGATGATTTTAGTGTTATGAGCCCGAACGATATTTCTTTGATGCAAACACCTTTATCTGACGTTCCTGATTTAAAGCTTCAGTCGGGCTCAATTTTACCATTGTCTGAGACCATAATTGATTCTAAATTAAATAACTTGGATAGTGTGTCAGAAGAAATTGTAAGCAAGGAAGTTGCATTATTGGACAACTTTTTGGATTGTACCCCGGGTTTGATTTTACCGACTCGTCCCCCTGACCCGTTGACTCGACATACTGATCATTTA
Source organism: Platanthera zijinensis (assembly GCA_039513925.1). Classification (NCBI taxonomy): domain Eukaryota; kingdom Viridiplantae; phylum Streptophyta; class Magnoliopsida; order Asparagales; family Orchidaceae; genus Platanthera; species Platanthera zijinensis. The sequence goes on from CM077079.1 coordinate 76,905,484, forward strand.
GGACATGAGTGTAGTACGATTAATTTCAGGAGTTCTACGATGCCCCCTGAGTTCATTCTGCCAGTACCCCCAGATGAGGTCTCGTTAGTGCCCCCAGATCTCGTATTATTGTTGCCGACCTATGACCCGACCACTGATTCTGAATTACATGATATATCTAATGAATTGGTAAACATGTCGAATGAATTTTTTGTAAGGGCGAATCCATTGTTTGAATTTTCATATGACTTTAATGGCTTGCAACCGGGTGATCTTTCTTGGACGTTAAACCCGTGTTTCGACATTGAGAATGACTTCGCTCCTCCTTTGGACATGTCCCCTTTGAAGGCCTCTTACCCTACGAGTCCATTGTTGGTCACACCCTCGGATGTTTTAGATTTTATGTCTGTGGCGACTATTTCCTTTATCCTAATTTTATCCTCCATGAATTTTAAAGAAAATCATTTATCGAATTATATGTTTAGGATAGGGCCGCTTATAGTGCCTCCTGATGAGATTCCCTCAACGCCACCAGATTTAGTTCCGTTGGTACCGCCTTATGTCGTTCCGTTACCACCGAATGCATTAAGTACGTTTGCGCATGATGATGCTCGCAATGAATTTTATTTATGTAAGCACTGTAGTGAAGAGCCAACCACGTTACAACAATCTATTCAAATTCTTGCTAGCTTACAAAAAAGAGCGTCTTGCGGTATAATTTGCGATTTTGACTTGGTGCGTCTCGTCCCTGAACGGTTGCTTTCGGGCACTATAGAAAGTGTGCGAGTTGGCGAGCTGGACCATTTGCGGAATTTAATGACATTAGGAGAACGCGCAGTACTTTTGAGGTTTTTCACTGATTGGGGTGATACCCCTATTTTTAATGTTTCTGATTTAACGCTGCATATTTTTCCACCACTTGAGTTATTTGCCTGTCCGTTTGGTTCCACTTCGTGCTCTTATGGGTTGGGTAGTGAGATTGTGCCTGGATCACTTTCTTTATCGGTCTTCACTGGAGGTATGTTTGTAGTTGATGTTGAAATTTTTCTTCCTTTATTGCCTAATGCTTTTCCGAGGTTCCCCAGGACCATCTTTTTGCATTACAGGATAGTCCAGGTTGAAGTGCTCCCCTCTACTTGTGGCGATGTTGGCCATTACCTGCTTTGTTGGCGTGATCGTCCAGTCACCGATGTCCATTGGCCGTTTGGATCGGGGGTAGCTCGTTTTGTTGTAGCTCTCCCGCGCTGGTGCAGTCAAATCCACTCATCGGTGATGAGTATTTTCGAGCGGGGGAGGATTGATGAAGACTACGGCGCGCAACACCTTGAAGACGGCGCCCTGACAAATGACCGTGAAGAGCATCGTCATAATAGGCGTCCTGATCGCAAGCCGATTTATTAATAGTTAATAATAATTTGATAACAATTATTATTAATTATTAACTCATGCTTTGTGTGTTTTATTTTTAATAATTGCACTTTTATTTCATGTAATATGTGCATTATGGTTATGATATAAAATCATGATGTATGTGTGTGTTTTATTTTCATGTTTGGGCTGCATGTAGCCAGTTGGAGTGTTGTTGTTGTAGCCTATATATAGGCATGTACCCCCCTCTATTTGGAGGAGATTGAATGAAAAGAAAATTTGAAATCCTAACCTTTTGAAGCTTCCTCCTTCCTCATCTCTTGGCCGAACTTCCTCTTGCTCCTCCTTCCCTCTCCTTGGCCGCCGGCCACCTCTCATCCCCCTCTCAAATCTCGGCTTTCCTCCTCCCTCTTTCTCCAACCCGGCCACCACTCCTCTCCTACTCGAGCCACCATCCACAACTCCCAAGGCCGCCACCTCTTCCATTTCCCTCCAACAAGAGCCGTCCACCCTCCTCCTTCCTCCTACCCGAACCACCACCATCAGGGCCAACCCGAGCAACCTCCTCCTCCACTAAGCCAAGCCGCCACCTCCACTACAAAAAACAAAACCGACCCCCTCCCTCATAAATTCCTTCCTAAATCCTAAAGAAAATCCTTCCAAACTCATTCTAAAATCATACCATATTCTCCCCCACTTACCATAACCAAAATATCACCTACCATAAATTCCCTTAACTCTCCATATTGGGAATATCTCTTTCCATTAATATTTCTAATCCACCACATTTTCTCTCTCTTGCCATACTGGAAGATATTTATTTCCATATTAAGAAGATTTCGACGGGACTTTCCATTTCCGGCATAACGCGACGAAGGCGGACGAATTTCACTCCTACCGGCGTGATTCCGGTGGAGCCGTTGAAGAACGATCCTCGCCGAGTGAATCGGAATCATCCATTCTGGTTGGGTAACGAACCTTTCCACTTTTGTGTGTTTCTTTCTTTAAATAATCCTGTGGTGGGATTTCTGGCATTAAATTTTGAAATCATTTAAAACTTCGTGACTAGCTTTAATTGTTTTTGCGTTGTTTTCTTGATTAACTTAATTTTCGTAAAGGGTTTGGCGAACCCTCATTTTCTTTTATTGGGATAGATCTACCTTTTTTCGAATTCGTGATTATTTTCGGTAGATCTCTTTGGGTACAACCTTCGCTCGTCCGGATCCAACATTGGTCCTTTTAGCTCGATCGGATACAGGCCTGTCGCCCTTATTTGATTGCAAAACGGTTTGGCTACCCGTACGCTAGCGTGAAATTGAATGAATGTAATAGCGTGAAGCGGCGTGGAACAATTGTGTGAGCGTAGAATTAGTTCGGGAAGAGATAGTCGTGTGCATCCGTAATGTTATTTCGGTCCAAACGTGTACGCCTACATCATGAGGTCCATCAGTTAATGAAGGCTAAGTACAAGAGTTTTGGGGAACTATTACAGCCACTGCCCGAGTTAGAGTGGAAGTTCGAGGGTATAATTAGGGGTTTTCATACACAGGATTCCTCGTCCCTACTCCAGGCACAATTATAAAGGGAACTTCGAGGATAGACTGGCCGAAGTAGCTGGGGTCAACCCGATAAGAAGAAAACTCTTGTTGGTGTTTCATAGTATTTGTGAGTAGTTGTCCATTATCACGGTGTGCTCAAGATGATCGTGTCGAATCAGGATAGATAGTGTACGTCCAAGGAGAGAAGATAAATCCAGGCTTATCTGGACTCTCGACAGACATTCAACACAACTCTCCACCCTGGTACGGATGTGCAGGTTTCCACTTTCATGGATCTAGGACGAGGATCCAAAGGCACACAACTCAAAATTTGTTGAGAACCCAGATACCCAGGTGTAACTAATTCGAGATAGGATGTTGGAGGCCCGGGACAGACCGGCCAAATATTACGATGCGCGACATTGCCAAGTAGAGTTTCAGGATGGAGACTATGTATTCTTGAAGATACGTCGGGTGCATGGAGTCTCACGGGTACACTGGCAGAAGAATCCAGTCCAAGGAATATGGGGCGCTACAGGATCCTAGAGCGGATCAGCCCATTAGATTACCGACAAGAGACACTGCCGGAGTTAGCGAGTTTGCACGACGTCTTCCACTTCTCCTCTCTTAGAAATACTATACTATGGCCGGAACAATAGGTTCTTAATATAGATGGCTCGACAGCTTTTGATCAATTGGTCTGATATGAGCCGGTCAGGATAGATGATATAGTGGTGCGGATCATGCAAGAAGGTCTCATTTGTCAGGGTCTTGCGTAGAAATCATGGGCAAGAGGAGCACGCATGGGATCTACATGACTTGATGTAACAAAGTTACCTGAAGCTTTTTAGTCAGGTATTCCTTGCAACCTCTCGGGATGTTACAATTTATTTTTCCTACTTGAAAACCCGTTGGCCTAACTCGAATTTCGAGAACGAAATTTTTTGTTTATGTATTGGGATTTGTAACATCCCTCGGGAAATAAGACCCCTAGGAGTGGTTTTGTCATGACTAGGTCATGACAAAACCCTAGGAAGACCAAGTGGACCTAGGAATGTAGGTGAGATCACTATGGTCTGCAAATAGTAGGTTTCCAAACAATAGGTTGGGATGATCATAGGGTTTCACCATGAATCCAAGACCCAACCACAACCTCACCAATCTATTGTAAGGTCTATTAGAGCCCTAAGGGTCCATTGGAGTCAACCCAGGGTGGCTAAGTTGACCTAGGACCATTCTAGGCCTAAATTGGGCAAGGTACCCTAATTAAGGGCATTGTGCCCCTAATAAGCCCAACCAACCCTACCAAGGTCTTCCTAGACCTAAAGTGGGGTCAATGGGTCACCAAAGATCCAATGGGGTCAACTCTAGAGCCTGAGTTGACCCAAGTTAACCCTAGCCCTAAAGTGGTCAAAGTGCCCAAACTAAGGGGCAAGTGACCTTCATGGTGCAAAGTTAACCCTACACAACCCTTACTAGACCTTAAGAGAAGCCAAGGGGTCACCAGGGACCCCTTGAGGTCAACCCAAATGATCATGTTGACCAAAGTCAACTCTAGCCCTAACTTGGTCAAAGTGCCCTAGTTAAGGGTCAAGTGATCCCCAAGTGCTAATATAACCATACCCAGCCCTACCTAAACACTAAGGGAGGCCAATGGATCACCAAGGATCCATTGTGGTCAACCCAAAAAGTCAAAAGGACCCAGGTCAACCCTAGTTTAGTTTAGGTCAACTTAGCCAATATGGGCTCACCCAAGCTCAAGCCCTCTTTCATTTGGTCTAAACAACTCTTAATTATGTTATGATATTATTTAGTGGGCTGCAAATAGCCTAAAGGGTTGACCAAGTCAGCCTTGGTGACTAGGAGAGAGAGAGAGCTCCACCTCACCCTTAATGGAGGAGAGAGAAAGAGGGAGGAAGAAGCCATTCATGGCTTAGGGAGGCCAAGGGCCACCTTTAATGGCTGGATTCAACTCCTCTGGAGAAGAGGAGGAGTTTTCAGCCATTTCCTGGCCACCCCAAGCCAGATTCACCCCCCACCACCATGGTCGAGAATGGCCATAAATGGGATTCAGCTCACACCCTTCCTCTTCCCTTTTGGTGGTTTTAAAAGCTTCACTGGACTCAGGGGAGTCGTTTACACATTTTACCTGAAGAAGACTAGGCGCCCAACTATGTTGTTGTAGAAACCCGGCTGGCGGCACCACCACCATGGAAAACCAGAGATCAGCTCGTCTCCAGACACCAATAAGGTCCTCTTCCTCTCTTTACTATGTGGGTAGATGTAAGGTTTCAGCTAAAATGAAGATCGGGCTCAATTGAGCCCGATCAAAGCTTTCAATTTCCTGGTTCCTTGGGAAAAATTTTCTTGTCCGGATCGCTGGAAAAGGCCCCTCCGGCGGCTGTGCCGTCTCCTGGTGATAGCCACCACCTCGACGGAGGTGGTGGTGGCGGTGGCCGGCCAGGGAGGTGGCTGATGGCCGGGAATTAGGCCGGGAAGTGGCTCCAGGTTGGGACGATCCTGGTCATAAGTTGGAGATAGACGATGATGGGATGCCATCCGATTCTGCACCAAGATTCGTGCGCTTGATTTAAATCTTAGGAATTATTTAATTTCATTTCATTTGATTCTGTCACAGAAATCGGTATTAATGTTTTTATTTATTAGAAATACCAAGAGGCTTGTACTGAGAAAATGGTCAACATAAAAATTGTAGATCTATGAGTCTACTTTAATTTAAAATTGGTTTCAACCAATTTAAGTAAGTGGCTTGACCACAGCATCCATTTTGGTGGGATCTATAACTAGTGATAGTCAGAGGTTTAAAGGTGTGCCCCCACTTCACCACAAGTCCCAATGATCTGAAATTTGGACAGGGAGTTAGTCTTAACTATATCTAGGTCATGTCTAAAAATGGGAATTTTTGAAAGGAATTTAAGTTCGAAAGAGACCCTTTTGGTGTTGGGAACAATTTGACCCTTATAAGGTTGTCGTAAATGTGACTCAGAGGGTTTAAAGTGTGGATTATATCAACAAGTTTCACGATGGAACCCCAAATATAGGGTTGATGCCCTAAGGATTGTACACCCAGCTAGGACGGATATAATCTGGTAATATCAAAGATACTTATCCCAAGGTAGGTAGGGGCTTATCTTTTGTTTATTGGGGGCTTGTCTTTTGTTTATTGGGAAAAGTAGTTACTGATTTGGGTTTTCCTTAGACCTCGTCTAGAAAACATTGCATCGTGAATATATTGAAATTGAAGTAAGACGTATTCTATATTACTCAGGCGTACTTGAAATAATAAGAACAAGAACTCAATTTACCAGAAGAAAGTTGCGTTTACCAGAACTTGTCTTTCCCCGGAATATGAAAGACGTCATGGATTTTGTGATGCACGATGAGGTCCATCAGTTAATTAAGGTTAAGTACAAGAGTTTTGGGGAACTATTATAGCCACTTCCCGAGTTAGAGTGGAAGTTCGAAGGTATAATTAGAGGTTTTCATACACAGGATTCCTCATCCCCACTCCAGGCACAATTATAAAGGGAACATCGAGGATAGACTGACAAAAGTAGCTGGGGTCACCCCGACCCGAAAGAACTCTCCCGTGGGTGTTTCATAGGATTTGTGAGTAGTTGTCCATTATCACGGTGTGCTCAAGATGATCGTGTCGAATCAGGATAGATAGTGTATGTCCAAGGAGAGAAGATCAGTCCAGGCTTATATGGACTCTCGACCGACTTTGAACACAACTCTCCACCCTGGTACGAAGGTGCAGGTTTCCACTTTCATGGATCTAGGACGAGGATCCAAAGGCACTAAACTCAAAATTTGTGGAGAATCCAGATACCCAGATGTGACTAATTCGAGATAGGATGTTTGAGGCCCAGGACAAACCAGCCAAATATTACGATGCGCGACATTGCCAAGTAGAGTTTCAGGATGGAGACTATGTATTCTTGAAGTTACGTCTAGTGCATGGAGTCTCACGGGTACGCGGGGGGAAGATGCTCAGTCCAAGGAATATAGGGCGCTACAGGATCCTGGTGCGGATCAGCCCATTGGCTTATCGATTGGAGCTACCGCCGTAGTTAGTGGGTTTGCATGACGTCTTCCATGTCTCCTATCTTAGGAAGACTATACTATGGCTGGAACAGGAGGTTCTTGGTATAGATGGCTCGGCAACTATTGATCAATCGGTCTGTTGTGAGCCAGTCAAGATAGTTGATATAACGGTGCGGTTTATGCAAGAAGGTCGTGTTGGTCAAGGTCTTGTGGAGAAATCATGGGCAAGAGTAGCACACATGGGAGCCACAGGACTTGATGCAATAAAGGTACCCGGAGCTTTTCATTCAGGTATTCCTTGCAACCTCTCGGGATGTTACAATTTATTTTTCATACTTGAAACCCGTTGGCCTAACTCAAATTTTGAGGACGAAATTTTTTGTTTATGTATTGGGATTTGTAACATCCCTCAGGAAACTAGACCCCTAGGAGTGGTTTTGTAATGACTAGATCATGACAAAACCCTAGGAAGACCAAGTGGACCTAGGAATATAGGTGAGATCACTATGGTCTGCAAATAGTAGGTTTCCAAACACTAGGTTGGGATGATCATTGGGCTTCACCATGACTCCAAGACCCCACCACAACCTCACCAATCTATTGTAAGGTCCATTAGAGACCTAAGGGTCCATTGGAGTAAACCTAGGGTGGCCAAGTTGACCTAGGACCATCCTAGGCCTAAATTGGGCAAGGTGCCCTTACTAAGGGCAATGTTCCCCTAATAAGCTTAACCAACCCTACCAAGGTCTTCCTAGACCTAAAGGTTGGTCAATGGGTCACCAAAGATACAATGGGGTCAACTTTAGAGCCTGAGTTGACCCAAGTCAACCCTAGCCCTAAAGTGGTCAAAGTGCCCTAACTAAGGGGCAAGTGACCTTAAGGGTGCAAATTTAACTCTACACAACCCTTACTAGACCTTAAGGGAAGCCAAGGGGTCACCAGGGACCCCTTGGGGTCAACCCAAATGATCATGTTGACCAAAGTCAACTATAGCCCTAACTTGGTCAAAGTGCCCTTCCTAAGGGTCATGTGACCCCCAAGAGCCAATATAACCCTACCCAGCCCTACTTAAACCCTAGGGGAGGCCAATGAGTCACCAAGTACCCATTGGGGTCAACCCAAAAGGTCAAAAGGACCAAGGTCAACCCTAGTCTAGTTTAGGTCAACTTAGCCCAAATGGGCTAACCCAAGCTCAAGCCCTCTTTCATTTGGGCTAACCAACTCTTAATTATGTGATGATATGATTTTGTGGGCTGCAAATAGCCTAAAGTGTTGACCAAGTCAACCTTGGTGACTAGGAGAGAGAGAGCTCCACCTCACCCTTAATGGAGGAGAGAGAAAGAGGAAGGAAGAAGCCATTCATGGCTTAGGGAGGTCAAGGGCCACCTTTAATGGCTGGATTCAACTCCTCTGGAAAAGAGGAGGAGTTTCCAGTCATTTCCTGGCCACCCCAAGCAAAATTCATCCCCCCACCACCATGGTCGTGAATGGCCTTTAATGGCCATTCAGCCCACACCCTTCCTCTTCCCCATTTGGTGGTTTTAAAAGCTTCACTGGACTCAGGGGAGTTGTTTACACATTTTACCTGAAGAAGACAAGGCGTCCCACTGTGTATTTAAAGAAACCCGGCCGGCGGCACCACCACCATGGCAACCCAGAGATCGGCTCATCTCCAGACCACCAATAAGGTCCTCCTCCTCTCCTTACTCTGTGGGTAGATCTTAGGTTTCAGCTAGAATGAAGATCGGACTCAATTGAGCCCGATCAAAGCTTTCGATTTCCTGGTTCTTCGGGAAAATCTTCTTGTTGGGAATGCCGAAAAAGGACCCTCCGACGGCTGTGCCGCCGCCTGGCGATAGCCACCACCTCGACAGAGGTGGTTGTGGCGGTGGCCGACCAAGGAGGTGGTCGGATGGCCGAGAATTAGGCCGGGAAGTGGATCCAGGTCACGACGATCCTGGCCATTAGCTATAATAGATGATGATGGGATTTCGTCTGATTCTGCGCCAAGATTCGTGCGGTTGATTTAAATCTTAGGAATTAATTAATTTCATTTCATTTGATTTTGTCACAGAAATCGGTATTAATGTTTTTATTTATTAAAAATACCTAGAGGATTGTAATGAGAAAATGGTCAACATTAAAATTGTAGATCCGTTAGTCTATTTTGATTTAAAATTGGTTTCAACCAATTTGGGTAAGTGGCTTGACCACATCATCCATTTTGGTGGGGTCTATATCTAGGGATAGTCAGAGGTTTAAAGGTGTGCCCCCACTTCACCACAAGTCTAAATGATCTGAAATTTGTACAGGGAGTTAGTCTTAACTATATCTAGGTCATGTCTAAAAATGGAAATTTTTGGAGACAATGTTTTTATAGTTTTATAAATTATTTAATAATCTTAGGGTAAATTAATTAGGAGACCTAATCACCTCCAAACCCTCCCAAATTTTGGTGAGTAGTCCTTAGGGTCATTAGAAGGCTCTGTATAAATTTTCACCCCATTTAGGGATGATTTAGTTGGGAAATGAGCAAACCCTAGCCTTGCCCAAAAAGGGGTATTTACGTCAAAAGTGCACCTTATGGGTTTGGGTGGCTAATCCACCTCAATAGAGGTTGAAATTTGGGCACTGATTGGACATGACATTTAACACCCTCATATGGATTATGGGGCAGTTTAGGGTAGAATTTCCCTAGGACCCAAGTTAACATCCTAAGGTTGGACCTTGGGGGTTTGAGAAGGGCATGGGGTCAAATGCCCTTGTATAGACTTGAAACTTGGTGGAGAGGACCCTATGGTAGCTAAAGTCCTCTGGTGAAAATATTAGTGGATTTAGACATCGTTAAACCCCTCAAAACCCTAACCCTAGTTTAGGGCACAACCCTTATACATGTAAGATAGACCATCAAAACTTAATGAAAAGTTGTGAAACTTGGATAGTGTAGTCATAGCGTTAATATGAGTCTCTGGTAATTTTATAGGAAATTTTGGAATAATAGTTTTAGTACTTTTGTTAATGAAACTTATGCAAAAGTGTACTTATGTCAATATGCTCATGAGTAAATTTTATCATAATTTTTAGATGAATATTTTCAGTAGTTGTTTCATTAATTTATGAAAAAGGATTATTGCTCAAAATTAAAATTAGAGTTCATTATTCACTGGAAAGTTTGGAAACTTGGTCAGGAGTGTTTTTAGGGCATAATAGTCATGCTTGAATTTTCTTATAATTTTTTGAAGCCTAATTTTAGCACTTGTTTCTTTAATTATTAACTATGAGTTTATATTTGAAATTTTGGATCAGAGGCCTAAACCTTGCAAAAAAATTGGAAGACTTGAATTTACTATCAATTAGCTGTCTAGTATATTTATCATAATTTTTTCAAGCATTTTGCATGACTGTAAAGGCCACTTCATATTCAAAACTAGGCATTTGGATTTTTAGGGAAAACAAATAAAAGGTCGGATAAATTAGGAAAATTCCAAGTTTCTGTATTTAGGCTATAAATGTCATGATAGGCCTCCATTAATTATCTTAGGGTGTTCTGATGAGGATTTAGAGTACCTCCAATCATGCACATCATATAACATAAGGTGGTCTGCATTTAGTAAACTGCGGAAATTGTGATAACATGTGGAATGGTCGTGGGGAGATGGGATTGTTAGTTTACTGATTTTTGTGAAGTGAATTGGAGTATATCATTGGAAGTTGGGATGAGTAGATTGTTGGGTTGTCAAAGACTAGGTGGTGCTCGGGATCGATGAAAGATCGTCTTTCCTGTGGAGAGAGAGAGTAGAAACACACAAGGGTTTGATCCAGAATAATATTAAAAGGGATCGGGAATCGGGTATTAACCAATAATAGTAAGTTCCTTGCAAAAGGGAGCTTTGGGCTTCAGCCCATCGTAGTTTCTAGTGCCCTCGAGAACCCTTCACGGGGAATGCCTTGGGCAGTCCTAGGCTAACCTAAACTGTAGGCAAAATAAAAGGCAAGAGTAACTAGTATAACTAGGGATTCACTTTCACTCACCTCAATGTCTCGGGATGTTAGGTTGGCTCACTCGGGCAGTAGGCTCGGTGGATTTGGTGATGGGCAGGTTGGTTCGACGAGCTTTGGCTCGATTGTTGGTTGTGACGGATGGGTTAGTCTGGGGAGCTTTTGCTCGGTTGTTGATTGAGACGGACGGGTTAGTCCAAGGAGCTTTGGCTCGGTGGTTCATACATCAAGGTTTCATGTGCATAAATTATAAGGTGTTGGGTCTTCGGTACTGGAGGGTCAATGCACCAACACTAATACGTTGGCTTAGCAAGTGTTGTTTTGCACTTCGCCAAATTAAGTCCTGTGGACTAGCCGACAAAGAGTACGCAGGAGCTCCTCTTAGTGCACCAGCATCGAGGCATACGATAGGTCTGACTTGTAGTGCAATTACCGGTTTAGAGGTGGGCGAGGCCCAACCCACCACTTCTGTTTGCTACTATAGAGGTATCCTAGGAGGTTAGGCTCCAGAAAGGGGGAACTAAAGGTCTGTGCACAGAGTCGAGTGGGTGTGTTGCACTTGAATGATTCACATCATAGCACACTTGCATGTCATAGCATAACCATTGCATTTAACCCTTGACACCTATTGTATAAACTGGTATGGGACTTTTTATACAATAGGCCCCGTCAAACGACCCCTTAGTTTATAAGCTCGCGTGAGCATGCTTATAAGTTAAGGTTTATTTTGTGAATATATAAATAATGCTTGCTTAAAAACCAACACCCTATCGTATAAATTGGTATGGGACTTTTTATATGATAGGAGCCTTGCAGAAGATCTCTTAACTTATGTGTTTACGTAGAAGTTCAGGTTACTTATTTCTTGTTCAGTTTTTCATACTTTTATTAATACCACATATACTTATAGAACAGTTAGATTTGTTTCGCCGTCACCTGCTTCTTGTTCATTCTCCACCCTCACTACCTCTCCTTTCCTTCTCCCCGCTCGGTGCCTAGGATCCATGGGGGAAGGGGTAGAGGATAATAGGACTTAGTCTTTTAGACTCACTATTTTCGAACCACATCATTTTAGGGGACTGTGGAGCCCAGCATGGAGGAGCAGCCCAAGAGGTCGACACGCTTTGAGATGGGACAGTCTAGCGTCGGAGTTTCGACAGCTGGGACTGTGAGTCCCGATAGTTAGTAGTTATTTTAGTTTAGCTTCCGCAATGAGTGATATGTAGTGAGGATATTGATGTATCGGGCGTGAGCCCCATTTTAAGTACTTCTTTTATTATTATTACTATGGACTCTCCCTTTGTGGAGATTATTCATTATATATGTGATCTATGTGGACCTGTGTTAGGGTTTTTGTTTAATTTACTCTCTTGCTACTTTTTCTGCGATTGATTTGGCCGGCAGGATCGGCGTTTTCTTGTGACGACCCTCCCGGGTGTGAAGGTGTCACCGCAATGCGGTGGTTCTGGGCCTAAGACCCTGAGATTTTAGAAAGAAAAAAAGGGGGGTCTTACATGCGTACTACTACTATCACTACCAAGTGTCAGGTTGTTGAGTGTTCTTTAGATTAGCTTCTATATATAAGTATTAGAGAGAGTGTGTGTGTGTAAGCCTTTATATTTGTACAGGCTTAAGTCCTTATTACTCTTTCATATATTTTCTCATTGCGGTCTACTTTTATCTATCGTTTGATATATATATATATATATATATATATATATATATATATATATATATATATATATATATATATATATATATATATATATATATATATGCTGTGATTGTAGACTTGGTTATATTTAATTCTTTTCTCGTTGGCCTATGATATGATAATACTAGACGACAGGATTGACGTCTTGTAGTGGAGACTCACCCGTGAGTTGGTGTCACTGTAAGACGGCGGTTCTAGGCATAAAATATCTCTATGTCGTGCTCAATTACTGGGAGAGGGATTTTACGGGTTTATCCAGAGAAAGCTATAGTAGAAGAGACTTAACTCTCTTCTCATTCTCACTTTCTCCCTCTGTCTCACTTTAACTTAAGAAGACTAGGGAATGGAAAGGAGAGGAAGACGAAGAAGGTTGTTCTTAGCCTTTGGAGGAGATTTGCGCTTGAATTCGTGAGCCGATCGAAGATTCGTGGAGAGAAAAGAATTGCAAAATCAGTTAATAAAATCAGAATCTCAAAGACCGATGGGGTGTAAAGGTGTGTAATAAAGTCAGAATGTCAAAGAGAGAAGGGAGATCTTTGAAGTCTAAAAGGAAATCTTCAAGATGCCTTCAATGGAAATCTATAAAGGCTAAATAGATCTTCGAAGATCGAAGAGGTTCTTCAAACACCGAAGGAGAACTCTAAAGAATCTTCGAAGAAGTTCTTTCGAGCGCTAAAGGTAAGGTCCACCAAATGAGAGCTCCGTGCTACTTTTATAGCTTTGTCCATAGGTAGTCCGACAATTTCGCTATTGTAACCACTATAACCACATGACGGGCAAAACACGTTTGTCGACCTCGAGCACACGGTTCACAATTTTTCAGATATGACCATTTTGCCACCCAGTAAGTTCGGGCAGTTTCGTTGGCGACGTTGATGGCAATGAACACAACTTGCAATCTAATAAATAAAGAAAGTTAATTGTCGCATGCGCCGCGAGCGCGAAGGCATTCGACAACCGTAGCGAATGCGGAGGTGTTCTGGGTGCACATTTAGTACGATGGGGTTTTGAGTGCGTAGTTAGCGTGGAAGAGCGCCAGTCATGGTGAAGAAGGTGTTGTGATGCATACTGTCAAGGGCGTGGAGTCGAGAGGCATCGACGATAACACCAAAAAAGTGGTGACGGACGCGTGACAATTAAATGTTTCCCAGCCCCAGACGGTAGCCGCCACGCAACTCCCAAAATGGGGAGTGTGTCGCACTCCCTAAATTGGGAGATCCACTTAGTGGCACTGACCAAGGCAATGCTCTATTTTGGCAGGGGTGTTACATTTATCGCGCTCCCCTTTGCAGTCCGCTTCTGGGGAAGTGCGACCTTGGCCGCACCCAGGGGTGCGGCCAACACAACGCCCCGCGATGCGGCAGGTTACGTGCGGCATATGTCATACCACTCGCTGTGCAGTGAATTTGAGGCGGCGACCGGTTCACGACCGTGGTTGCCTGGTCAGAGTGGATGGTTTCGAGAGGCCTCCACTTCCTGTATTATGAAGTATAAGTCTCCCCACTACCTCTACCATGAACACTCATTGGAGGATGATTTTTGCTAGGGGCGTACTAATTTACCTATAAACTAACTAAGCCCCTATAAATTTCGATATTATTTTTGCTGGAAGAGGGTCTACTCCGAATCAGATCTTTCGAGGATTGCCCATGTAAGTTTGGATAAAAATGGCGTGTCATAAACTATGGGTTTATTTGGCGCGGCGGGTGGAGATGGGAGCGGGAGGAGCGGGGCCGCTGCTCAAACCGGAGGTGGGAGTCCGCCATTTGAAATGTCGTGGATCGCTCCTTTCCTTAAGGGGCAGCGGGTGGAAATGCAGTAAACGCCTCCGTCGAGCATTTGGTTACCCGCCTTGCGGCGGCGTTGTCTGCAAACGCGGCCTCCAAATGTCGCGCCTAATGAACCCTATATATTTGCAAACCTTCACTTCCTCCCCACTACCTCCACCATGAACGCTTCTCATTGGTGGATGATTTATGGTAGGGGCAAACTAATTTCCCTATAAACTAAGGGCCTATTTTGCTAAGTTGTGGCTGTGTAGGAAGCAGTGGTGAGAAACAGTGGTGCAGGAATCAGTTGTTTTGCAGTGGTGGAAAAATTCATGAAACTGTTTGAAAAATTATATTTGCAGTGATGTGTAAAATAGTGGTGCAGAACCAAACAGTAATTAAATTTGATGTGTGCATAATTAAACTGTAATACAAATTTCACGGCCATAAAATTTAAATAGGATTTAAAATGAGTAGTTCACATAATTTTAATGTTCATCTCCGAATTAACAACTTGCTCGACCCCTAATATTAGATAAATATAATTCAAATCGATGATGATCTCTTTTCTTCATCACGAACAAATATCAACTGCAAAAGAGATTTACAGGCGGTTTAGATGAATTAAATATAAAATAAATAATGTATATGATAAACTACATATGATTGAATTTTACCCATGAGAATTTTCCAATTGGTCTGCAATGAACTCTTTCAAAGCTGACATCTCAGGTGCACCTATCCCATCATATATTGCCGGCTCTACCCTCGGAGTTGTGACTATGATAGTTCCTCGTCGTTGTGCCCTATGTTCGTATGCCTCTAAATGCACAAAGTTCTCATCAAGATCACATGCTCTGAACTCTGGATCCACACTAGATGGATGCCTTCTTATGTAATTATGAAGGGTCATTGTAGCCACCACAATTACACATTACTTTGAGAAGGAGTATTGTGGCATCTTCCTAAGTATGCGCCATTTGTTTTTCCATACACCGAAGCTCCATTCAATAACAGAACAAAGTGATGAGTGCGCTTGGTTAAATATTTCACAACGGCCTTCAATATATCGGTTGCCTCCAGCAAAATCCGCCAAATGATATCTTGTTTCTGGAAATGTTTTCAGCAGCCCAGTTTCTAACGGATATCCAGCATCCACTAGATAATATTTCCCTGTATTGAAATGAGTTTTATAACACAAGTTTAAATATTAATATGACAAAAAACATTCATTATTAATGTTGTTTAAAATTTACCTGGAGGCGCGTACGGAAATTTACACCTTCTATCTCACACAACTCGATTAATATGACAAAAAACATGAGCCCAGAAATAGTGTTACAAACAGTACAAAAACATGAGTTCCATCTAAACCCGGTATTACACAACATGAGCTCAGAAATAGTGCTACAAAAATACTATAAATCATATGAACCCCGAATATAAAGCCTTCACTTCAGAGATTCCATGTAACGTTTCTTCAACCACGAAACCTTCCTATCGTCCGAGAGATTCAAGAAAATTATCCTATTATTGAGATTTATGAAGTACATCGTGGCAAAATCATACATGTCTGCATCATCAAACAACTCTAGAAACTTCTCTAGCTCGTGCACTGCCTCGCTCAACATATATATGCTAGGAGGAACAATCGGTGCTGCAACTATAAGGCCCACAGATCGTGTTACGTCCAAAAACCCATCAACTCGTGCCAACATGGCATCTTTTATGTTACCTTTACGGAATCTTTTTATGCTTGAATTCTTTTTGGAAGTCGAACTAACATCATTTCCCTTCATTCCACTCGTTGCCCCATCACATTGTGTGTGCCCACTATCATTAATGTTAGTTGTTGGGGTAACAATAATTTCTACGACGTGTTCGTCATCAAAAATATGTTCGGGTTCAGAAAACATAGGGTGCATTTCTCTCATGGATGGGATCCATGATTTATCTCCCGTAGCAACTACCAAAATAAACATCTTGTCTAATTTTTCTACAAGCTCAGGTGCTATACCTGTATATCGAAATTTCTTGGCAGCTGGTAACATCTAAAATGAGGAAAAATGTTAGCAGGAATATACATAATTGTCTTTAAGGTAAATAACTAAAAACCCACAAATTTTCACCTTAATGCGCTCTTCCCACCATTCATCAGACACATCAATTGTTCTTTTGGTTGGGTTCCAACCCAAACCAGTCTCCCTTTTTTGAGGTCCCTCCATAGCTTCCACTCACGCTTCAATTGATCCCATTTGTTCTTCAATTGTGCGTGAGTGTAATTAAATGATGCAAGTTCTTTGAAATTTTTAATCAGGTTTGCCATCCATCTCTACTGAAATGAGTGTTCGGTCTATTGCCTAATTCAATCTCTTGTAAACACAAGTCACAGAATACGTGTATGTGTGTAGACTCCCACTGTGCAAAAAGGATACCTTCCTTTGGTTTACCCATCACTCTCCTAAAATTTCTTCCAAACTCCTGAGCCTAAAAGAAATGAATTAAACATAAAAAAATTATGTAGGTAAAAAACAATATACTTATCATCTAAACAAATTACATCTATAACAATTATCATGTAAAAAATACATCTATAACAATTAGATATTTTAACATATCTATAGTGAAATTTGCAAAATGATATTTTAACATCATCCTATGGTGAAGTTTGCAAAATGATATGGTGAAGTTTGCAAAATAATATGGTGAAGTTTGCAAGAATTATCATCTAAAAAATTGCTTAAAAATATCTAAGGTAAAGTTTGCAAAATGATATTTTAACATCATCCTTGTAACGCCCCTAGTTTTTCTATGTTTTGTTTGATCGTTGTTTGGCGTTACGATGACGTGATGTCGGTCTTTGCTGTTGTTAGAGCGTGTTCTTAGCTCATTAGGTTCCTTGAGTTTCCTATTTGTAGCCTGTTTGCAAGATTCTCCAGCTAGCCGGAGTCTGTTTTGGTGACTCGGCTGAGCCTCTCAGGGAATGCTTGTGCTTTGGCTTCGGGAGATGTTAGCACCAGTTTTGATCATCGGATGTTGTTTTCGACTTCATCGTTGTTTTCGTAGCATGGTTATTTGGCTACGGTGCGAGTTTCGTTGAATTCCGAGATCTTTTGTTTTCGCATCATTTCGACGTTTGCTTGTTAGCTAGTAGCAGTTGCTTTTGTTGTGCATGGCCTTGTGTGGCCGAGCTTGGTAGGGCGGGTGCCCTATTTTTTTAGACTAAGTTGTTTAGCTAATTATGTATATATATATATATATATATATATATAAATATATGTTTGGCTTTTGTCTTGGATGCGGATAACTAAATTTATATAGGTACTTATGCTGAAATGGTAAGTATATGTTGTTATGGATATATAAGAATATATATATGTTTATATAATATTGTTATGATATATATATATATATATTATATATATATATATTATATGTAATAAACTTTCCTTTGTTGCTAGTGGTCGGGCTTGCCAAGCTTTAGGATTAGTTTATTTAACTATCTAGCTGAGTGGGGAGTTTTCCAAGCTTAAATAATATTCTATCAGCTTGGTGGCCGAGTTTTCTCCATTATGTTATTATTATATTAGCTTAGTTGCTGGAGATATTATAAAATAGTTAGCTGGTTTCATCTTCCAAAAAAAAGAAGTCAGCTAGCTTCTTGCGGAAGGAGCGGGAGGCGGAGGCCCTGGAGCTTTGGTCGACGATTGCTGGAGGATTTCAGCTCAGTTTTCTTGTGTGATAGCAGATTCGGTTTGCTCTCCTCCAGATCTTCCTCCCTAGGTAAGTATCCCTTGTTCTAGAGTTGTCTTTAGGAGCTAGTGTTTTCGAGTTTGCTCTTCTTCCCTCTAAAAGCTCCAGAATTTCTCTTAGGTGGCCGATCTTGCCGCTGGTGCCAAGCTTGGTATTTAACTACTGTTTCCTGGAGGTTGAGGCAAGTGGAGCCCTTTGCCCTTGCCAAGCTTGTTCCTTTTTTTGTGTGTTGTTTTATTTTCTTGGTATAGCTGTAGCTTAGTTGTTCTTCTCTTAGAATCTAGGACTGCTTCAGGCTTGATTTTAACCTTGTTCAGATTTAAGTTTTCTCCTCTACTTGTTGTTGTTGGTTGTCAAGGTCAATAGCTGGAGGTAGGGTTAAGCCAGGTCAGTAGCTGGAGGTAGGGTTTGTAGTCCAAGTCTGATAGCTGTTGTAGCTGGGTGGAAGGGTTAGGAGACTTTTTTTAGGCCAAATAGAGCTCTCGGGTTGCTGGCGTCGAGTGGTTTTTAGGCTAAGTCAAAAGCGTTGAGTGAGTGTACCTCACTCAACGCCTAGACTGTTAGGCTTCTGGCATTGAGTGTGGTGCCCTCACTCAATGCCATGGTCATTTTTACGGCTAAGTTTTTTGGCGTTGAGTGAGTGGACCACACTCAACGCCGCGGATGTTTAGCGTTGAGTGAGAGGGACTCACTCAACGCCGCAGCTTTTCCCAGCGGCTAAGTCAGTTGGCGTTGAGTGAGTCGGCCTCACTCAACGTCGTGGCTATTTTGGCGTTGAGTGTGGTGGACTCACTCAACGCCAAAGCTTGTTTTTGCTCTAAGTCAAAAGCATTGAGTGAGTGGACCTCACTCAACGCCTTGGCTGTTAGGTTTGGCGTTGAGTGTGGTGAACTCACTCAACGCCAAGGCTAGTTTCTGCGGCTAAGTAGAAAAGTGTTGACAGTGTTGAGTGAGTTGAGCTCACTCAACACCGTCAACCAGCAGAGGTTTTGCATCTAAGTCTTTTGGCGTTGAGTGAGTGGAGCTCACTCAACGCCGTGTCGAGTGGACTCGACGCCGTCCCTTGCTAGCGTTCAGCACTGAGTGAAGTGAAGCTCACTCAATGCCGTATCAGGTTGGCGTTGAGTAAGTGGAGCTCACTCAACGCCGTGTCATGTGGACTCGATGCTTTTGCCTTGGGTTTGGTGTGTTTCCTTAGGATTGTTAGTATGGCTTTTTCCCTTAGGGGGGGGGGGGGGTGTTTTATGTTCGGCTAGTTTTTGAATGTCGACTCATAGATTATGGCAGGTGATGTGGTTTTGTGGGCTTTGTAAGAGGTGAATTGTGTGTGCTGAACTGTGGCCACCACCACCTAGGCCACGTTGGGCTGGTATGGTTGGGTGTGTGGACCTTGTAGCTTCCACCAGTTGTTTTCACCCTGGAGTGTTTTTTTTGGGTCGGGTTGTTGGTGAGGGCTGTGCTGCCCACTCCGACCCAAGGTTTTCACCACGACCAATAATTCACAAAGATTAGGACTGTTAGTTCCTTTCATTTCTCATTGCTATTTCTTTTGGCATATGTTTGCCTTGGTGCTGCTGCGGATTTTTTTAGCAGAGCTTATTGTTATTTATGTTCATACTTTGTGTACTTTTACTGCTCTTTGGACAGTGTTTTTTCTTACTGTCATGCCTTTTCTTCTACTGATAGCATTTTGTTGCAGGGTTGGTGATAGTTTTAACTTCAAGACAACCTAAACACCTAGAGAGGGGTGAATAGGTTCTTTTCTTTTTTTAAACTAAGGCAGAATATAGCTACAGATCTTTAATATAAAGCTCAAATCTCTACAGCTACCACAGTATATACAATCACAGAATCTAAAATAACATAAGCATCACAGATTGCACATAGGTTTATAGTGGTTCCCCAAGGTCTTGGTACATCCACATTCCCCCTTCACCTATCTAGCAGTGTGCTAGATTTGGCCTAACTTCTTCCTTCTTCTAAGATCAACAGATCTTATAGCTCAGAACCCTGAAAGGTTCCTACAACTCAGGCTAACAGCCCTACCTCAGCCTTGCCACAAGGCCTACAACTCAGAGAACAAATTCTCCTACACTTAGGCTCAATCAGCCTTACCACTCAGAGATCAAAATCTCCTACACTCAGGCTCAAACAGCCTTACCACTCAGAGAACTAAATCTCCTACACTCAGCCTTTATAACACAGGCTTACAACTCAGATCTTTGAAAAGATCCTACAGAATTTGATAAGTAATTTGATGGACTCTTACCCTTGATGAGAGAGAAAGGATAAGAGAATTCTTGATCAGCTTCTTGATGAGACTGATGACTGAAATCAACCTGTTCTTAGCTTTCTTCAAAGCTTGTTGAATCTGAACTTAGTAGGGTTGATCTCCTTAGAAGTTGACTAACTGGCAGCTTCCTTCTTGGATTCCAGATATGAATCTGGATCTTCTTAGTAGATTAGTTTAGGATCTACTTCTTAAGAGACTTATGATTGTCTCCTTCTTGACCTCAAAATAGTTGGAGCTCTCTCTCCCCAAACCTTCTGAAGTTTCTTCTAAATTCTTGATTGAATTATCCTTAGACAAAATCTGAGTGGATGATCACTTTAGAATGTCTTCTTAGATCTTCTCACGCAGATCTTCTTATGTGTGACTTGCACTTTCTTGATCAGAGATCAATCTCTCAATAGTTGTGTTAGTTGTATATATTTTTTCACTATCTTCTTCTTCTGAATCCATCTATATATATATAATTCATCCATGGTAACCGGCTGATCTGGTTTCTAACTAACTTCTGACAAGTCTGACAGCTTCAGTAAACTTGTTGGAATGCACAGCTGTCAAGTCCTCAAACAGTTCTTGAGCCTTTGTCACTGTCAGCAAAGCGTCGAGATTGACTATCATTATGTGTCGAGACAAACTGTCAATATGTGTTGACACAAGTGACTTAAGTGTCGACACAGACTTTGGTGATGTCGACATAGCTGCCTTGTTGTCGACACAGCTTCTCTATACTGCATCTTAAGAATGTGTCGACACTGATTATTTGTGTCAACACAATCACTTCTTCACTTTTTAGCAAACAACTATGTTGAAACTCTGCTGTGCGTCGACACAAGTCCTGTGTGTCGACATAGTTGTTGTAGACTAAGAATTCTGTGTGTCGACACTGTCTTCAGGTATCGACACAGTTGATGTCGACTCTGCTTCTATGTGTCGACACTGCCTCCCGGTGTCGACACATTTGATGTCGACTATAATCTTCTGTGTGTCGACACTGCCTCCCGGTGTCGACACAGTTGATATCGACTAAAATCTTCTGTGTGTCGACACAGTTTCTTCTAGTGTCGACACTACTTCTCCAAGTTTCGACACAGACTTCCTTAAGTGTCGACACATGGACTTAGAAACTTTTTCTACATTTTAGCCAATACTTAACCTGCACATATAAACTCAAAATAACATCAAATACACCTTGATGTATATCATTGAGCTAAGTGAGGCTTCTCCAAATCAGGTACATATTTTCTAATGTACCCAACAATCTCCCCCTATTTGGAGAAATCATAACCCTTTTGTCAATGATATACACCACTTATGATAAATAAACATTATCATGTATATAAGCATTATTTAATAGGGTAACTTATAAACAAAACAAATATCAAAATCACATCACAGAATAAGGATGCAAACTAAATGAACATGGAACATGGTTTTGTTTATTATATCAAAAATTATCTTAACACTGATTACATAGATTTATTTAAAACTAAGAATTACATAGTTCTAGAAACATCTAGTAAAACTAAACTAAGGCTGGGCTGGCTCCTTGATGACTATTCCTTTTCCTGATTTAATCTGAGCCTGCACAGAAGGTTCTGTATCTTCAATGAGCTTCTTGCCTTTCAAATCTGCCTTCTTTTGAGCTTCAGCCTTAATCCTTTGCCTTTCAAAGTAATGAAAAGGCTCAGAAAAATACTTGTTAGGCTTCTAAGCATCAGGAGGTAGCTTCCCACTCTTAGCCTTTCTTCTGTATTGAACTATGGCTTCTTGTCTTGCCTCATACTTCTGTCACTCCTGCTCATTATACCATTTACCCCTTTCATGAACTTGGTCTTTTATAGCTTTCCAAGCAGTTAATATGATATTTCTAGAAGTGGGGCTCCATTACTCAAAATCAGGTTTTAACTCTGCCTGCTCTCTGAATCTCTTCTTTGATAATTGAGCATCTTGTTGAGCTTTCACACCAGCTTCTTGCATATCTACCTTTTCAATAATAATATTAGTAACTGGCTATGGAGGGATGTACATAGACTGAACTTGTTGATGTATCATTTCAATATCTGCAGGGGGGTAAATAACTTGGGCAACCTCAGGTTGATCACCTTCAAGTAGAGTTGGTTGCACACCTAACTCAGCCATATTATCATCATCCCATAAGGGTGGATATCCCAGAGTGGCTCTAATGCTGTTGGTTACCCATTTAGCATGATCAGAGCCAGCATATACTAACACCCTCTCCCCCTTTATGACTTCTCTGGCCACATGTTCTCTCAAATCATCTTTTTGAAATCTGATTTTCCCATCCAGGTAATTGATACAATCTTTAAAGAATGGCTTTAACTTTTGAAGCTGAGTAGAAAGTGTTTGCTGAGAAGTAGTAATAGCTGTCTTAAAAGAATCCAATGCTTCCTGTAGCTTCTTATCAAAGTCTTCTTTCTCCTTATTTCTTGCCTCAGTCAGTGCAATAATTGTATTCCTTACTTCAGTGACTGTCTCATTATGAGATTCAGTCAGATTGTCATTCATTCTTATTTGATTTTCAAGGACATAGCCTTGTTTGATAGCAATATCATCCTCTTGTTTCTTTATTTCAGCTTGTTGCTTTGCTAGAAAGACTACAGCATTGCCCCCTTTGTGGAAGCAATCTGTCATTTCTTTCTTATTCTGGTTGACCTCAAATCTGATTGATTTTATGTCTTCGGCTAGATCAAATTGAAGAGCCTTATGGCTTTCATCCACATATTTTTCAAGAGCCAATCTCTGCTCATCAAATTTCACCTGTAAATCAACTAAATATTTGCTATAATCAGTCTCAAGAGCTGGGTGAGAAGTAGTAGCTTGCAAAGCCTTCGTATAGGTCTGGCTTCTCCTCTTAAAAACCATCAGTTTTCTTTTCTTTACACTTGCTATCTCCTCATCCTCTGAATCAGAAGAACTTAAAATATTCACTCTTTCTTTTGGACTAGGAGGCAGCTCCTTTTCAGTCTTATCCTGCACCTCCTCAATGTTAACCTGCTCCCCCGCAACTGCTTCTCCCTCTATTTTAGGAAATAATTCTTCCAGGGTGAACTCTTATTGAGTGTGAACTGTTTTTTTTTGGAGCATCAGCAACCATACATGTATCCTCCAGGATCACATCTAGTGCTGGACTGTTGACATGAGGTGTTTAAAGAATAGATTGTGAATTCATTTCACTTGCCAAGTGAATGCTTTCTTCCCCTTGTCCTTGTGCGGTAACTGACTCCCCCTGCACTTGTGCATTCTCAGCATTGTCCTGTACTTGTACAATATCTAGTTCCCCTACACTTGTGCACTAGTTGTGTCTTTCTGCACTTGGTCATGCTTAGTATTATCAGGTATTGGTGATTGTACTATAGTCTCTTGGTTATCCAAATCTGGTATGTCCTTGGAGAGAATCCTATCTCATCTGGATATTATCCTGATGTCCATCCTTCTCATATGATTTATTTTAGATCCTTGAAGTTGATGCATTACCTCTGGAATTGCTCTAGCCAGGTATAAACTCATTAATCTAGCCAAATTGGGCTTTTTGATTCCTTCCTTTATATTCTCAAATAGAACTGCAAACCAATCAGTGTTAATCTTGTAGATTATCCTTGTCATTAGACTGAATATATAGGTAGAGAGCCTATCATGTCCTCATGGTTTACACAAAATCACCTTCCCTACCACTTCAGATAGAAATTTTCCTTGTATATTCATCCATTTTCTGTTGATTGCTGCGCCAATCTTCATGGCTAGATCCAATCCACACCACTGAAGGGCCTCCCTTGTCTTTGAGGCTGGGACCTTTTCTTCATCCTGGATTCTTGGAAGGTGAAGAATCTTTCTTAAACTCTTCAGAGTAAGTTTGACTTTATTACCATGAATTGTCGATTTAATCTTCAGTCCAGTGGAATCCACTGTTGCAGCAGCATAGAATTCAAATACTTCTTTCTTCCAGATCTTTGTAGGTTCAGAAATAAGAAACTCTAATCCATTTTCAGTAACTAGGGTAATGACCCCTTTAATCTCTGTCGCCGCATCATCAAAAGCATTGCATACCAGCTCGTAGCCTTCGGTAATGTTGTCTTCAATCTTTGGCGACATTGGAATGATTAGAAAGCTTGAATGGAGAGAAGAGAGTTTGTTGACACAGGGTTTTAGTCTCGAAAACCTGGTGAGCGTGTCGACAGAATTAATTCTGGACCTATTTATACCTTTTTAAACAAAGAAGGTCAAAGGGCGGGCAAAAATTGTCTAAATGTGTCGACACTGTTGAAAAGTGTCTGTTGGGTATTGTATCCACAATGCACCTGATTTGAAGAAGCCCCTGAACAAGCTAAGGTAAATAGACAATGTATTTGATGAAATATTTCTAGTTGTGCTTGCAGTTATTCCATGCTAAGTACACACCAATGTCAGGGTGCAGTGGGTCAATATACACGGGTCTGTGCAACGTAATCCCTCGTTGAGCAGATCAGTGTGTTGGCCTACGTGTACTCTCTCTATTGGGGTGTACTTAATTTCAAGTACAGGGCTATGATAAAGCAAGAGCAGACAAGGAGCAAGGATGGGCCAAAGACCATCTCGCGGGTTGAAAGACGAAAATCATCTAAGTGTAAATCGTCGAGAATCACTAAGTGATTCTCGCCGATTCGTCGAGAATCACTAGTGATTCTCGACGAGTCGTCGAGAATCACTAGATGATTCTCGCCGGGTTGGGCCGACTGTCTCGACGCAGTCAGAAAACTCATCTAAGGCAGAATCGTCGAGAATCACCAAGTGATTCTCGCCGATTCGTCGAGAATGACTTTGCATTCTCGACGAGTCTGCGAGAATCCAAGGTGATTCACACCGATTCTCCCCGGCCTCTATAACCTGTGCAGCCAGAATTCTCTAAGTAGAATTCGGCGAGAATCGTAAGTGATTCTCGCCGATTCGTCGAGAATCACCGACGATTCTCGCCGAATTTGACTTGGGTATTTTTCCGAATCTGTCTGGACCGGTCCACGTTATCTGCGGGATTTTGAACCGGACTTTGGTCTTACTGCTGGTGGGGCCCACAACGGTCATCTCTTGACCTATTGTATAAATACTCCGGTATTTGTGTACAGTAAAAAAGATACAGACGATATACGAAACAGAGCGGCCGACTAACCCTAATCTCGCGAACTTGCTCCGCATCCGTCGCCGCCGCCGATCACCGAAGCCGATCTCGATCTCCTCCAGATCCTCGGTGATAGAAGCCAAGTCCTACACAGCATCTCACGTGTCTATCCAGAGATCTTTTGTCTCTTGATTTGAGATAGGGAAATCTTTCCCCGTCCGAATCGATCGAGACGATCGATCCTCGTGTGACCGTTGGTAGACCTTGCCGACTTCGCTAAGAAGATTGGATCTCCAGTGCTTTGCTGCTGTCTTCAGTTGCCGCCGCAAACACCGAGAGCCTTGCCGCCGCTCGTCGCCGCTCGTCGCCGCTCGTCGCCGCCGCCGGTCTCGGGGAGATTCTCTCCAAGTGAGATCTACGGTTGTGGACTCTTCGTTGACTTCAAGAATACGTTGTCGAACGAAGAGGGACACCTTAGTCTCCATACGTTGTTTGTATTTCTTACAAGCTATTTTCTATTCTTTGTAAAGGACCGATTGGTCTCTAGTTGTAGGGTTGGGTGCAACCCGTGTTGTGGGAGTGTTGACTCCTACGTGTGGAAGGGTTCCTTCCGTTAGTGCAAGGATTGGATTTCAATCCTGTTGGTGAAGTGACCGAGTCGTCTCTGGTTGGGAGATAGGTCGAAGGGGGAAAGTGGGCGTACCCAAATTGGGGAACCACTATAAATTGCTTGTGTACTTTCTGTGCTGTGTTGTTTTGTTTTCTTGTGCAGGTAAAACCTTTAATTCCGCAAATACGCTGCAAAGACACCTATTCCCCCCCCCCCCCATAGGTGTAAGTAGTTGACACTAGGTGGACTTTCAAGTGGTATCAGAGGCAGGTTGCTCATCAAAAAGGTTCACACCTTGAGTAGAATCCTGCCACCAGTGTCAAGAAGAAGACCGATATCTTCCATGGACGGACTCAAGCACTCCGGCAAGATCCCAGTATGCACCAGACTGAACTTTCCTATCTGGAAGGAAAGAATCAGATTCTACATGGAATCAGTCGACCCCCGGCTCTTCATGATAGTGGAGGAGGGACCTTACATTCCCACTAAGGCCTCCACCATTGATCCTACCAAGAATGTACCCAAGAAACTTTCAAAAATAGACAAGGACGAAATGGTGCTGTTCGGACTCGACAAGAAAGCTCAGAACATCCTGGTAAGCGCAGTTGACGACTCTATGATGCAGAACTTCAGCAATTGCAGGACAGCCAAGGATCTCTGGAGCTGTCTGATTGTTCTAATGGAGGGCACAGATGAAGTGAGGGACGATCGGAGATCCCTCCTCAATCAGAAATATGAGGCCTTCAGACAAGGGCCAAAGGAGGAGATCGGAGTTACCTTCGAAAACTTCCTGAAAGTGAGGGTAAGATCTATCTCAAATCTAGAGGGGGGGTGAATAGAGTATTTTAAAATAGTTTTTCACAGTTGAAATAAACAGCACATATAAAATTCAATTTATGATATAGTGTAGAGTGCTAGTAAGAAGTTAAAAAATAAGAAGTAAAAAGCACAGCACACAGCAAACTAATCACACAAACAAACCAGAGCACACAAGGAAATATAGTGGTTCCCCAAAAACCTGGGTACATCCACTCTTCTACCACCCTTGGTAGGAATCCACTTAGGATGAGTTGATCAGGTGTCCTGACACCAATGAGCTTTTGATAAGGTACTCAAAAACCAAAACTGGATTTTTTGATAAGGTGTCTTGCCACCACTGAGTTTTGACAAGGCTCTCAGAACCAGACAGAACTTTTGAAGGGAGTTCAAGAACCCTTTTACAGCAGGAAAAGAAAAATATAAGAGTGAAGGGTGTCTTCTCTGTTCTCAATCAAATGAGAGAAGCACAAGTGGATTGATGATGTCAAAGCTCCCCCTGAGATGTAGAAAGGTTCAGGAAAAGAAGCTTTGCTCTAGGGTGATAGGTCTTCAGAACTTTGATCTCCAGCAAAGGATGGTTTCAGCAAGAAGGCTGAGAAATGAGGTGTTTGGAGTTCTGAGATGAGATTGTGAGCACTTTTCAATCAGCAAGAAGATTTTTGAAGTCACAGTTCTTCTGTTGTTCTTCTGCTATCAGTATTCTCTATTCTGTGTGTTCACTTTCTTTCTTGTCAATCTAGGTATATTTTTCTCTTATGTATTCTGTATATCTTAAAAACACAGAAGAGAGGAATTAAAATTTTCTAAAGTTTTCTTTGTCCAATATAGCCGTTGGGAGTCATAAATGTCTTCCAAAAAGAGTCTTGTCTTCTAGAGGAAAGTCCAGCAAACATTCTCTGAATAATTCCTTGAAACTTGCTCCAGAATAAAGACAAACGGCTGGGAGATCTTCTGACATAAATGCTGATAATATTCAAAAACATTCCAAAGAACAGCAGCATTTGAATTCCTGAAAGCGTCGATCTCTCTAAAGAAAACGTCGATCTGAGCTCTACGATCGTCGAACTGAGCTCAGAGATGAAATGAGACAAGCAGACAGAAAATGTCGATCTGAGCTCGAAGAGCGTCGAACCGAGCTCAGCGACCTGGGAAATAACTTGAAGGAGGGATCGTCGACCTGAGCTAGAAGATAGTCGAGGGGAGTTCGACGACTCAGCAGAAGCTAGCCAAAAGCAGATAGTCGATCTGAGCTAGAAGATCGTCGACCAAAGTTCGACGTTTTCTTGAAGTTGAGCTCAGAGAGCGTCGAACGGAGTTCGACGATTCGTCGACCTGAGCTCGACGAAAATTGCCTTAGACTTAGCTCTTCAACCTTGATCTTGGAATGGTCCTGGGGGCAGCTCCAAACCTAAGTTCTAAGCCCTAGACTCATTCTAATGTTGACCTTCTCAACTATACAACTAGGTCAACTGGGATTCCTAAGACAAGCATAGTGATCCTTACCCAAATTAGTAATAGGGTGTTCCAACAATCTCCCCCTATTTGGGTTAGGATTACTATTTACAGACAATCATAGGGAAAGAAAAGCATACAACAATACAGAAACTAATACAAAATTACAGAGAAGATATATAGCAGCAAAGCAGATCACAGATAAAAAGCAGCAGATATCCAAAGGTGGATGAAATGTTTAGCTTACACAGTTCACTTCCTTTCAGTTCCCTTTTTAAACAAGATTTCTCTATTAGGATTCTGACTTTCTTTCTTTGACCTTCTGTCATCCTCTACACCTAGAGAAGTTTGAGATTTGGGCCTTGGAACAATAGCCTCAGGGTGCAGCTTCATATAGTCTTCTGGATTGAAGAATTTCCTTGATGCATATCTTTCTAGTTCTTTCTTTCTCTGCTCTGATAAAGTAGTTATGTTTGAAGTATCCTTGCCTTGTTCTCTGGCCTTTTTTATTTGATCAAGGGCAGCCAATTCTTTCATTCTGGCTGTCCAGGACACAGGGTTGTTCTCAGGATCTTCAAAAGGAACAGGAGGTTCATATATGTTGAGAGATTCAGAAGCAGGAGAAATCCTTGAAGCAACTGTGTCTTTCAGCTTGAAAGGGAAAGGACCTGAGGTAGAGTCAGAGTGGCCTTGTCCTTCCCTTTGATAGGATCTTTGTCCTCTTTGATTTCCTCTATAATTACCTCTTCTGGGTTGATATCCTCTTTGATGTTGTCCCCTTTGGTAATATCTAGGATAGGATTGAGAGGAGCTTTGTCTTGAAGCTTGGGAGGCTGAGCCTGATCCAGAATCTGGAGGAGGAGGAGGAGGCTGATATTGAGAAGGGCCTTTTTCATACTTATCAAGCTTCCTTTTCTTCTTCATGGCTTTCAGTTGGTTCTTGGAGAATTGCATCCATGGCTCAGAGATGGGGCAGTCATGCAGGATGTAGTATGGAATATCATTGGAGTCTTTGGCTTTGGCAGGAGGGACTGACATCATTGCTTTACTTCTAGCTTTTCTCTTCTTGGCAATAGTTCTAGCAGAGTCATCAGAATCAGTCCTATACTGATCACTCTCAGAGCTTTGAGGATGATCATACCGATCATCAATTCTTCTGATAAGCTCTTCTTGAGCTTTAAGCTTTGCAGAAACAGCAGGAGCAGGAGGAGAGAGAGCAGCAGCAGAGCAGACAGAATCAGCAGCAGACACTAGAGCAGGAGCAGCAGGAGAGGGATCTACTAAGTATGCGGCAAGCTCTTCATCAGCAGTCTCAACAGCAATTTCATCAGCATCAGTTGCTGGAATCATTTCTATGTCAGCAGTAGCAGCAGCAGCAATTTTAGCAGAAAGAGGCACAGTGGCCTTAGTAGCAGCATCAGAGATATCCACAGCCTTCCAGGACTTGATGTAGGAATCAATATGGCTGGGATCACAGATAGATACAGGCACAATGGCCTTAGACAAATCTTCAGTAGGAGTTGCAGGCAGACAGCTGAAATGGACTGTATCAAATATAGATAGCAGCCTCTGCAGATTCAGTGCAAAAGCACATCCAAGAGCTGGAGCTGGAGCAGACATATGATCAGCAGCTGGCACATCCACTTCTTCATAAGGCATCTCCCCCTGCCTTGGTTCATAGATAGGTGAATCAAGGCACCCAGAAGAAGGGATAGCCTGGGAGGAGGAAAGGAAGGCAAGCTTGGTAGACAGCTCCTGGACTTGCTTCAGGAGTGGAGCCAGGGAAGACTCCAGTAGAGATGCCAGCTTGGGAGCTAGCAAATCATATAGCCTGTCTGCCAAACTAGGAAGATCTACATGCTCAAGTGGGGCTTGAGCAGAGGTAGGAGCAAAGGTGGATGGAGGGATGGTGGCTGAAGCTGAAAATGTGGAGGAAGGTGGAGAGGGAATGGTTGGTTCAGAAGATGGAATTATGGAGATAGAGGAGGTTGAGGTGGAGATAGGGGAAGTAAGAGATGGTGTGAAGGAGGCTTGAGAGAGAATTTCATGGAGCATTTGTTGAAAGGAGGAAGTTGAGGGTGGCTCAGGAGGAGTAGAGGGTGAATCATCCATGAAGGAATCATCTGTAAGTGAGAAGGATGATAGGGTGAAGGTTGAATAGGAAAAGAGAGGATGGAATTCCTCTGAGGTGGAGAGTGGAGGGGATGACATAGGTGAGGAAATGGTAATTGGGGATGAGATGATTATTGTGGTGACTGGTGGTGAGGAGGTGACGGCTTGGGTGGATATGGCTGGAGGAGGGGAAGAAGCAGGCAGCTCTTCTGCTGGAGGAGTGACTGAGATAGTCCTTGTGCCTGAATGAAGTGGTGCAGCAGCCCTGGAGGGGTTTATGATCTGCCTGTCCCATTTACTGAAGAGGGCACAGGAAAGCCTCTTGGATGCATTGATAAACATGCCAGAGGAGGTTAAAAGGTCAGGGCACCTGTTGTGCAGAAAGACCCCTAAGATTCTCCCATAACTAACTGCATTCTTGTTGATCTTCTTCTTAATCAGAGTGAAGAAGATGGAGCCCCAGTCCAGGTGTTTCTTATCTAATAAAGCTCCCATCAGGCAGAACTGATATCTGGATATGGTGTCATGGGCTGAGTGCTTGGCCAACAGCACCTTCCCAACTACATCAGCCAGGAATTGAAATTCTATAGCCATATTTTTCTTCAATAGCTTATGAGGGTTGACTGCAACGTGACCCATCCTATCCAGCATGGAGTCATACTCCTCTCCAGACAGTTCAATGGAGTCTTCTCCAGTACCGAGTTGAAAAACTTCTGTTAAAAGATCCGGGGATAGAAGTACCTGAGTCCCCTTAATGGTGCCGACAACAGAATTCTCAGTCTCGTCTATTGCGGTATAACACCACTCTTTAATTTCTTCTGAGGCGATCTTCATCCTTGTAGTCATTATTGGAGTCAGCTGTTGTTCTCTGAATAAGTTTAGGATGTCCTTGAAGCGCTGGTCGCTTCCATCGAAGGAGTTTATGTCTATGTCAAAGCCTGTGTTGAACTTCATCTTAGCAATAGCAGCACTTGATTCAGCCATATTCACCTGCAACAGAAAACCAAAAATGACCAAGCGTAGAGAATTTGGAGGGAAAAGAAAGAAAGTTGCAGAGTATGAAAGCGCAAAAGGAGAACGACGGCTGAAAGAAAGATTTATGTTAGGGTTCGACGCGAAAAAGGAAAATCGTGGAGCTCAGTTCGAAGAAGCGTCGAACTCAGCTCGACGATTTGGGCTATAGAGGGAATCTGAAGAGTCTTCAAAATCGGCGATCTTCGTTCGATGATGTTGAAAAATGTCGAGCTCAGCTCGACGGCCTCTGATCAGAAAGAGAGAAAGCCTAGATCTAGCAAGGGCTCTGAACTCAGATCGACGACTGCAAAAGCGTCGATCTCTGGTCGACGATTTTGGGGAAAACGTCGAGTGCAGTTCAGAGTCTAAACTTATTCTACAGACACAAAAAAAAGGAATTTTTGGCCTAGTCTTGGTCTGTTTTAGCTTTTCAAAATCTTGTAATTTAATTTAGGCTTCCTCCATCTAACATGCCTAACTGATTTAGGAAGAAATTGTGTTTCTTTTCATCCAAAGGCTTGGTGAAAATATCTCCCCTTTGCAAATCAGTAGGAATATATTGAAGTTCAATTTTATTTTTCTCTACATTATCTCTTAGAAAGTGATGCCTGATTTCTATGTGTTTTGTCCTACTATGGAGGACTGGATTTTGTGCTATAGAGATAGCACTAGTGTTATCACAGAAAATTTTAGACTTCTCTAAGTTGTAGCCATAGTCTAAGAGCTGATTCTGTATCCACAATATTTGTGAACAGCAACTGCCTGCGGCCATATACTCAGCTTCAGCAGTTGAGGTTGACACAGATGTTTGCTTCTTACAAAACCAGGAGACAAGTCTGTCACCAAGGAACTGACATGTTCCACTGGTGCTTTTCCTGTCTATTCTGCATCCAGCATAATCAGCATCTGAAAATCCAGTTAAATCAAATGCTGAATCTTTTGGATACCAGAGACCTAGATTTGGACAACTTTTTACATACCTAAGAATTCTCTTAACTAAGATTAAATGTGACTCTCTAGGGCTAACTTGGAATCTAGCACAAATACATGTGGCAAACATTATATCAGGCCTACTAGCTGTAAGGTACAATAAAGAGCCAATTATTGCTCTATATGTTGTCTGATCAACAGGTTTCCCATGTTCATCAGCATCTATTACAGCATTTGAGGGCATGGGTGTTTTCATACATGATGCATCAGACATACCAAATTTCTTAACCAATTCTTTTGCATACTTGGTTTGAGAAATAAATATGCCTTCAGCATGTTGCTTGACTTGCAGTTCTAAGAAGAAGGACAGCTCACCCATGCTACTCATTTCAAATTTAGAGTGCATAAGCTTGGAAAACTTTTTGCACAATTTTGAATCAGTAGAGCCAAAAATAATGTCATCTACATAAATTTGCACTAGTAGGGTATGGGACTTATGGGTTCTAATAAAAAGAGTTTGGTCTACTCTCCCCCTAACAAAATCATTTTCCAGAAGAAAGCATGCTAGGGTCTCATACCATGCTCTAGGAGCTTGCTTGAGACCATATAATGCTTTATGCAATTTGTAAACATAATCAGGGTGAGTTAGAGAGATAAAACCTGAAGGTTGTCTAACATAGACTTCCTTTTTGATGTCCCCATTGAGAAATGCACTCTTTACATCCATTTGATACACTTTGAAACCTTTGTGAGCAGCATAGGCTAGGAATATTCTGATGGCTTCCAACCTTGCAACTGGTGCAAATGTCTGATCATAGTCTATTCCTTCTTGTTGAGAGTACCCTTGAGCAACTAGCCTTGCCTTGTTTCTGACTATAACTCCTTGATCATCCAGCTTGTTCCTGAATACCCACTTTGTTCCAACAATGGGATGATCCTTTGGCTTAGGCACTAGTTCCCAAACCTTGTTCCTTTCAAATTGATGCAACTCCTCTTGCATTGCAATGATCCAGTGTGGATCTTGCTCTGCATCTTGTATGGATTGAGGCTCAATTTGAGATAGGAAGCAAGTGTGCATCAGGTTCTGGTTGACCTGATTTCTAGTTTGCACACCAGCTGAAATTTCTCCAATTACTTGGGTGATTGGATGATCTCTTGTTGTTACTAAGTCAATAGGGAGTGTTGATTGTTCACCAGCCTGTGTTGTTGTTGTCTCCTCTAGTGGGACAGCAGCTGGCTCTTCAGGATGATTTTCTTCAAGATGTTGAACTTCTTCTTCATCATCACTGCTCTCATTCTTTTCAGGAACTTGCAATTTGTTCAAGTCTTCAGCTAGAGAATGTACCTGCAAAGGTTCTATGGTAGAAGCATTCTTCTCCTTGAAGGACATGTTAGCTTCATCAAAAATAATATGAACAGATTCTTCAATTTTACAGGAATATTTATTATAAACCCTATAGGCCTTGCTGATCATGGAGTATCCCAGAAATACTCCTTCATCAGCTTTAGCTTGGAATTTTGCCAGATATTTCTTGTCATTGTTATGAATAAAACAAGTGCAACCAAAAACTTTAAAATAGCCTATTTTAGGTTTCTTCCCTTTGAGCAATTCATAGGGAGTCTTGCCCTTCAGTTTGTGTATCAAGCTTCTGTTCAACACATAATTGGAGGTGTTCACTGCCTCAGCCCAAAAGGACAGAGATAGGTGAGCATCTGCCAATAATGTAGTTGCAGATTCAATGAGTATTCTATTTTTTCTTTCAGCTACCCCATTTTGTTGAGGAGTTCTAGGGGCTGAGAAAGTGTGCCTGATCCCTTCACTTTGACAGAACTCTTGCATGAGAAGAGAATCAAACTCTGTCCCATGATCACTTCTGATCAAGGCAATGTGAGTGTTGAACTCAATCTGAATGCATTTGAGAAAATCTGTCAAACACTTGAAGTTATCAGACTTCTTCCTCAGAAAGAATACCCAAGTGAATCTTGAGAAGTCATCTACAATCACTAAAGTATAGGATTTCCCTCCTAGGCTTTGTACAGATATGGGTCCAAAAAGGTCCATGTGCAACAGGTACAAAATCCTAGGTGAATCACTTTTATTAATTGATTTAAAACTACTTTTAGTTTGCTTGCCTAATTGACAAGCCTTGCAAAGTCCTTCCTTCTTGTAGGGACCAGAAGGTAGTCCTCTAACAAGGTTGTCTTTGGATAGCCTAGCAATGGTTCTAAGGTTAATATGCCCTAGTCTCTTATGCCATAAAATATTTGGTTTTGAAATGGAATTAAACAGGCAAATATCTACCACTAGTGAATGAAAATCCACTAAGTAAATGTTACCTCTTCTGTTACCTGTCAACACAGTTGTGTTGTCCACTGACTTGACTTTGCATATGGCTTTGTTGAATGTCACTTGATATCCTTCATCACACAGTTGACTGATACTTATCAAGTTGTGCTTGAGTCCTTCAACATATGCCACCTTCTTGAATGTGACTGAGCCAATTTGGACAACACCATATCCTTTTGTAGTTCCAAAGCTTGAGTCTCCAAAAATTACTTTGGGTCCAAGCTTGGCTTTGAAGGAAGTGAAGTTGTCCTTGTCCCCTGTCATGTGCTTTGAGCACCCACTATCCAGATACCATTGATGGTTTGATGCTGGATAGGTCTTCACCTGCACATAAACAGCTTATTTGTTTTTGACCCAGTTAACCTTGGGCCTAGGTTGATATCCCTTAAATTCTGAAACAAAAGACATCCCAGGTTGATCCTTATAACCTTCAGGATGGTATCTCCTAGGAGGTACTATCCATTCAGTATAGGGGTTAAAGTCTTGGGATGTGGGACTCTTAGGATTGAATTTAGATGTGTCATTGAAGGTTTCACAGACCTGATCTCTGTTCGACCATCGTCGAGCTGAGGTCGACGATCTTGGGTCAGATCGTCGATCTCGGTTCGAAGATCGATTATGGCGAAGTTCAGAGTTTGGATGTCGTCGATCTGAGGTCGACGATCTGTGCTTAGATCGTCGAGCTCTGTTCGACGATCGTCGAGCTCTGCTCGACGCCATCTGTTGAACTGAATTTTTCTCTGACAGATCTGCATTCTTCCTGGGTACCTCTATTACTCCCTTTCCTTTGTCAGAGACAAACTTGATTGGAGTTGTCAAAATTATAGGTTGGCTGGATGAGGCACCCAAGCCCAGTGTGCTATTAAATCTAGAGTTCACTGTGCTTGTGATGTCCATCAGTCTGATACTTCTCCCATTTAGGGATTCTTCAAACTTTTTGGCCTTTGATAGTTCACTTTTCAGTGAGGCTATCTCCTCCCTACAGCATTCTAACTCCTCAGAGAGTTTGAGGTTCTTTGAGTTTAGGACACTATGCTCAGATAATTGATTCCTGAGAGAGATTATCTCCTTCTCAGAATTTAATAAATCTAGGCACAGTGTCTTAAATTCATTTTTGAAGTCCTCAGAATTGAAATCAAAAGAATTGATTACCTGATCTTCATCTGGTTGAACTTCTGAGTCTGAATCTGATTCTTCATCAGAGTTTTGCTGTGAGGCATTGATAGCCATCATGCAGAATTCTTTTTCATCTTCATCATCCTCATCATCACTGGAACTGGATGAGACTTCAGATTCCTCTTCAGTCTCACTCCATGTCTCAGCAACAAAGCCCTTCCTTGTATGTTTGTTCTTGCTGGAGGAGGCTTTGTCTGAGCTATTCTTCTTGTAATCCTTTTCTTTTCTTCTTTCTCTTCTTTCCTTCTTGTCCTTATTCTTGTTTTCTGGACAGTCAGGCATAATGTGGCCTGGTTTCCTGCAACCAAAGCATATAATTTCTTTATTGTTGTTTGATTTATCATACCTTGGTTTATCATGACCCTTGTATGGTCTCTTTCTGAAGTCTTTTCTGGCCATCTTGTAGAATCTTTTGGCCAGTAGACTTATGAGCTCATCATTTCCTGTATCTTTATCTTCAGGCTCCTCTTCTACAGCTTTGAAGGCTATGGTCTTTTCTTTCCTTGTGGCTGGAGAGGTAGCCTTTTGTTCTTCTTCTCTATTTTTAATGAGCAGCTCATAGGATTTGAGCTTGCCCAAGAGAGCTTCAGTAGTAATCTCATTTAAACTTCTGGCATCCTTGATTGGCCAGATTCTTGAATCCCAAGTGCTGGGGAAGCACATCAGGATTTTGTCATTTAGCTCAGTCAGTGAGATTTCTTTGTCTAGGGTTTTTAGCTCATTTACAATTAGACTTAGTCTATTGTACATGTCAGCCACTGATTCAGCTTCTCTCTTTTTGAAGTTCTCATATTGGCTTATCAGATGAGATATTCTATCTTTCCTTTCATCAGCAGATCCTGAGACAATTTCAGAGAGTTTGTCCCAGATTTCTTTGGCTGAGTGGCATTCAGCCACCTTCTGAAAAATTTCATCAGACATTGTTTAGGCTAGGATGTTCATAGCCTTAGCATCTGCAGTCTTCCACTTCTTTATATCTGCATCTGTTCCAGAAGGAGGTGGAACAGCACTTGTACTTGAGCTTGCTGGTGGAGTTGGACAAACTGTCAAGACAGAATTGAAAATGTCTTCATCAATAGAATTCATGTATAATCTAATCCTTGCCTTCCAGAGTGCAAACTTAGAAAGGTTGCACACTGGTGGTCTGGTGCTTGCATAATCTTTGTTCTGTGCCTTGTCTTTAAGTAAAGAGATAGATGAATAGAAAATAATCCCCTTAAGAGAATGATCTTATCAAGGATCTTTTTGGTTCAGGTGTTAGCCTGTATGAGCAACCAACCTCCCTCTGATACCAATTGAAAGTGAGGGTAAGATCTATCTCAACTCTAGAGGGGGGGTGAATAGAGTATTTTAAAATAGTTTTTCACAGTTGAAATAAACAGCACATATAAAATTCAATTTATGATATAGTGTAGAGTGCTAGTAAGAAGTTAAAAACTAAGAAGTAAAAAGCACAGCACACAGCAAACTAATCACACAAACAAACCAGAGCACACAAGGAAATATAGTGGTTCCCCAAAAACCTGGGTACATCCACTCTTCTACCACCCTTGGTAGGAATCCACTCAGGATGAGTTGATCAGGTGTCCTGACACCAATGAGCTTTTGATAAGGTACTCAAAAACCAAAACTGGATTTTTTGATAAGGTGTCTTGCCACCACTGAGTTTTGACAAGGCTCTCAGAACCAGACAGAACTTTTGAAGGGAGTTCAAGAACCCTTTTACAGCAGGAAAAGAAAAATATAAGAGTGAAGGGTGTCTTCTCTGTTCTTAATCAAATGAGAGAAGCACAAGTGGATTGATGATGTCAAAGCTCCCCCTGAGATGTAGAAAGGTTCAAGAAAAGAAGCTTTGCTCTAGGGTGATAGGACTTCAGAACTTTGATCTCCAGCAAAGGATGGTTTCAGCAAGAAGGCTGAGAAATGAGGTGTCTGGAGTTCTGAGATGAGATTGTGAGCACTTTTCAGTCAGCAAGAAGATTTTTGAAGTCACAGTTCTTCTGTTGTTCTTCTGCTATCAGTATTCTCTATTCTGTGTGTTCACTTTCTTTCTTGTCAATCTATGTATATTTTTCTCTTGTGTATTCTGTATATCTTAAAAACACAGAAGAGAGGAATTAAAATTTTCTGAAGTTTTCTTTGTCCAAAATAGCCGTTGGGAGTCATAAATGTCTTCCAAAAAGAGTCTTGTCTTCTAGAGGAAAGTCCAGCAAACATTCTCTGAATAATTCCTTGAAACTTGCTCCAGAATAAAGACAAACGGCTGGGAGATCTTCTGACATAAATGCTGATAATATTCAAAAACATTCCAAAGAACAGCAGCATTTGAATTCCTGAAAGCGTCGATCTCTCTAAAGAAAACGTCGATCTGAGCTCTACGATCGTCGAACTGAGCTCAGAGATGAAATGAGACAAGTAGACAGAAAACGTCGATCTGAGCTCGAAGAGCGTCGAACCGAGCTCAGCGACCTGGGAAATAACTTGAAGGAGGGATCGTCGACCTGAGCTAGAAGATAGTCGAGGGGAGTTCGACGACTCAGCAGAAGCTAGCCAAAAGCAGATAGTCGATCTGAGCTAGAAGATCGTCGACCGGAGTTCGACGTTTTCTTGAAGTTGAGCTCAGAGAGCGTCGAACGGAGTTCGACGATTCGTCGACCTGAGCTCGACGAAAATTGCCTTAGACTTAGCTCTTCAACCTTGATCTTGGAATGGTCCTGGGGTCAGCTCCAAACCTAAGTTCTAAGCCCTAGACTCATTCTAATGTTGACCTTCTCAACTATACAACTAGGTCAACTGGGATTCCTAAGACAAGCATAGTGATCCTTACCCAAATTAGTAATAGGGTGTTCCAACACTTCCTCAAGATCGTCAATGCACTCAAAGGATATGGAAGAGTGTTCACTGACGGTGAACTCAATGATAAGTTCCTTAGGTCCCTCACTAAGGAATGGGACACAAAGATCTGCGCCATCTGCGAGTTTGGCAGACTTGCAGAAACTGATCCACAGATTCTGTTCGGGAAGCTCATGTCCTATGAGCTTCAGTTGAACACAAGGAAGGCTGAAGAGGAAGCAGAGAAAGCCACGGCCAAGGAAAAGACGGTGGCCCTGAAAGCCATTCAATCCAGAAAGGGCAAGGGTGCCACTTCTTCCCGTGCGTGGAAGAGGGATGAAGAGGAAGACTCTGAGCCAAGCTCCTCTGACTCAGAATTGTCTGAGGAAGACTTATCCCTTATCACAAGGGAGTTCAAGAAGTTCCTCAAGCTGAGGAATCAGAGAAAGAGAAACGGCTCCTCGTCAAGGGATCAGAAGAAGAACTA
This sequence comes from Platanthera zijinensis, assembly GCA_039513925.1. Classification (NCBI taxonomy): domain Eukaryota; kingdom Viridiplantae; phylum Streptophyta; class Magnoliopsida; order Asparagales; family Orchidaceae; genus Platanthera; species Platanthera zijinensis. Next base: position 76,944,851 of record CM077079.1, read on the forward strand.
TTCTTCCGACAGGTATGTTTCCAAACCGAACAAACATCGCACATCTGACATTATTTGCTTTGGTTGCAACAAGCCAGGACACGTCGTGGCCGACTGCCATCAAGGCAAGAGGGAAAAGGGAAAGGGAGAGGAGCACAGGTCCTCAAAAGACAAGAAGAAGGAGAGGAGCTACATCGCGAAGAAGCCAAAGACGCTGAGTGAATCTGACACTTCAGATACCAGCGATGACGAGGAAGCCTACTTTGGGCTAATGGGTCACTGTGACTCGGAAGGAGATTGCCCCCCATTTACGGGGAAGGTAAAAGCTCACACCTCTCTCTCTGACTCTGACTCTGATCCTGAGTCTCAGGATGATGACCCTGAGGATAGCTCTTCTGCCCGTGAAGCTGAGCTCCTCGATAAGTATGAGCTTCTGCTCAATACTTTCCTGGAGTGTCGAAAGAGACTGAAGGCTGAGAAGAAGGAAGTAAAATTCCTTAAAGGTGAGAGTGTATCCCTGAGGGAAGAGATCACCAATTTGATCTCCCTCCGACAGGAGCACTTGGACCTGACTTCAAAGCATTCAAAGTCTCTAAAGCTCCTTGATCTTAAGCAGGAGGAAGTCGACAAGTTGGAAGAACTACTTGCAGCAGAAAGGAAGATCGTCAAGAGCTTCTCTATGCCAAAAACTGTTCTTCCATTAGTTGACACCTTCTCTGCTCAAGCCAAAGGAGCTGGCTTGGGGCATGTAGGGGTATCTAGCTCCTCATCCAGGAGAAACAGGAACAAGAGGAAGAATAAGGCTGCCAAGAAAGCCTCTGCTGATGAGAAAGGAAAGGCCCCACTCAGCCCTGTTGAGTTCAGAAAGCCCAGCTTTCCCTGTAACCAACATGACTTTGAGTCAACATATGGGCATCACTTCAGGCCCTCGGTTGCAAAGCCTAAGAGCCGATATGATGGTTGGACTTTTCCCCGTAACTTCGGTGAGAGTGTCTTCAAGGCACCTTATGAGGAAATCCACTTGGGAAATTATGGTCAATTCACTAGCGGCCATAATAGAAAACAGGCACAAAAAGCCAAGCCTGTTATACTGAAGGAACAGAAGGTGAAGAAATCATGTGACTGCAATCACTATGATGCCTCCACCTCCAGATCCAAGGCCCCAGCTGTACCCACCATTCCCAGGGTGAAGCAGGAGCCTAGGAAGAGGTACAACAGATTTGACTGTTGGTGTTGTGGCAAAGTTGGTCACTTTGTCGTGGATTGTTGGTTTAATCCAAGGTATAACGAGACTCCTTATGTTAGTAATGCGAGACCGACCACTCGTAGGGCTAACCAATCGAGGGGGAGTATGCTAACAAGGAATCTAGGACCCAAGTTCGATTGGGTTCCTAAGGCAAATTAATTCTGTTTTGCAGGAATGTCCAAAGGCAAACAAAACTCCTATTTGGTATTTGGATAGTGGATGCTCCCGTCACATGACCGGGACAAGAAGCCTGCTGAGGGAGTACTCTCCAGTCGAGGATGGACTCAAAGTCATATTTGGGGGATCTGATCGGGGAGTCACCAGAGGTTACGGTACGATTTCCAACAGTATACTCTCTATCACTAACGTAGCTTATGTTGAAGGATTAAATCATAACCTGATCAGCGTAAGCCAATTATGTGATAAAGGGTATGACGTTAAGTTCTGCAAGAATAAATGCCTGATAATATCATGTGATTCTTCGGAAACTGTATTAACTGGCATTAGGAGCAGAAATATTTTCTGTTTAGATTTTCTTAGTTTAGATTCTTCTACCCCAGTATGCCTCGTTGCTAAAGGCAGTGCATCTCTTTGTGAACAATGGCACAAGAGATTGGCACACATTAATTACAAGACAATTAATATACTGTTTTCCAAAAATTTAGTAAGGGATGCTCCCATTATTAAGTGTGTTAAAGATAGTCCATGTCCTGCATGTCAGATGGGCAAGCAGACTCGGGCTACCTTTAAGGGCATCCCAGACAAAGACTCCTCCAGATGACTTTATCTTCTGCATATGGACCTGTTTGGTCCAATGCAAGTTCATAGCTTAGGAGGGAAGTCGTATACGCTAGTGATTGTAAATGATCACTCTCGGTTTACGTGGGTGTTCTTTTTAAAGCGCAAGTCTGATACGTTTGACATCTTCACCAGTTTTGTCAAGCAGATACAGAACGAACTTAACTGCTCAGTGGTCAAAATCAGAAGTGGCCACGGAACAGAGTTTGAGTCTGGGGTTATGATAGAGTTCTGTGAAGAGCTTGGTATCTTTCATGAGTTCTCCTCCCCTCACACTCCTCAACAAAATGGAGTGGCGGAGAGGAGGAATAGAACACTCATTGAGGCGTGCACGACAATATTGAATGACGCTTCTCTTCCAGAATACTTCTAGGCTGAGGCTGTCAATACGGCTTGTCATGTACAAAACCGGGCATTAATCAACAAGAGCCATCGTAAGACTCCTTATGAGCTATTGAAAGGCAAGAAACCAACCATGTCCTATCTAAGGATCTTTGGCTGCAAATGTTATGTACTGAATAATGGGAAGTACCCTCGTACTAAGTTTAGTGAAAAATGCTTCGAAGGCATATTCATGGGCTATAGTAGCCACAGCCGGGCTTATAGAGTTTTCAACAAGAAAACCCTAGTGGTAGAGGAATCAATAAATGTTGTATTTGATGAAGGAAGCTTGCTTAATTGCAAGACTTCTAGCTGTCTTCCTGAAGCTGCAGGTGCCAGACTCGAAAAGTTACAACTGGATGATCCCGAGAAAGATGCAACTCCAAAATATGTCAAGGTCTCCACATCAACGCCGATCGGAGAAGTTGAAGATCAAAATGAGGCAAATCCTTTAGAAGAAGGAGATGCCCAAGAAGTAGTCGAAGCTCCTGATGCAAGACTTCTAGAGCTCAGACACGTGAGGGATCATCCCAGAAATCAAATCATTGGAGATCCCCGAGACGGTGTCAGAACTCGCCGAGGTACTCTTAACGAGATCTTGCATCTTAGCTTTCTGTCGCAGGTGGAGCCAAAGAAGTTCGACGAAGCGAACAAAGACGCATCATGGATTTTGGCCATGCAAGATGAGCTGCATCAGTTCGAAATATGCAAAGTCTGGACGCTGGTTCCCAGACCGAAGACGCAAAATGTGATTGGCACCAAGTGGATCTTCAGAAACAAGTTGGATGAACGTGGAGTCATCATCAAGAACAAAGCCAGACTGGTGGCTCAAGGATACAGACAGGAGGAGGGGATTGACTTTGACCATACGTTTGCACCAGTTGCACGGCTCGAGGCAATCCGGCTATTCCTAGCCTATGCCTCTCACAAAGGATTCACAGTCTATCAGATGGACGTGAAATCGGCTTTCTTGAATGGAGATTTGAAAGAGGAAGTATACGTTGCTCAACCTCCAGGTTTTGTCAATCCTACTTATCCTAATCATGTATATTTTCTTAATAAAGCGCTATATGGCCTAAAACAAGCTCCTCGAGCTTGGTATGAGATATTGTCTAGTTTTCTTCTTGAGAACAAGTTCTCTAGAGAAAAATAGATAAGACATTGTTTCTCAGGGAAGTCAAAGGCAAGATTTTGCTGGTGCAAATCTATGTTGATGATATTATATTTGGCTCAACGGACAACAATCTTTGCAAAAAGTTTTCCAAACTTATGCAAGGAAAGTTTGAAATGAGCAGTATGGGAGAGCTAAAGTATTTCTTGGGACTTCAAGTGAAACAGTCTGAGGAAGGAATCTTCATTTCTCAGACGAAGTTCACAAATGAACTCCTCAAGAAATTTGGAATGGAGAATGCAACCTCTATGAGGACTCCAATGGGATCCACTATGTCTCTGGATAAGGATGAGAAAGGTAAACCTTTCGATGAAACGAAATACAGAAGCATCGTTGGATCCCTGCTCTACCTTACTGCCAGTAGACCGGATATCATGTTCTCTACATGTGTCTGTGCCAGATATCAGGTGAACACTAAGGAATCTCACTATGTCGGTGCAAAGCGAATTCTAAGATACCTTAAAGGTACCCCCAATCTTGGCTTGTGGTACCCGAGAAACAATGATGTCGAGCTAATAGGTTTTTTAGATGCTGATTTTGCAGGAAGTAGGGATGACAGGAAAAGCACTTCCGGGACGTGTCAATTCCTCGGAAGAAGGCTTATTTCATGGAACAGCAAGAAGCAGAATTGTGTCGCCACCTCCACAGCAGAATCTGAGTACATCTCGATAGGGAGCTGTTGCGCTCAACTTCTATGGATACAAAACCAGTTAGCAGACTATGATCTCCAGTTCAAAGAAATACCAATGTACTGCGACTCCTCAAGTGCAATTGCTATTGCCAACAATCCAGTATCGCACAGCAGAACGAAGCATATTGAAGTGTGCTACCACTTCATTCGGGAGCACGTGGAGAACAAGGACATCTCTCTCTGTTATGTCCCCACGGACAAGCAGATTGCAGACATTTTCATAAAGCCCTTAGATGAAGCCAAGTTCAGTCTGTTCAAAACTGAATTGGGGATGCTCAACTATGAGGAATAATGACTCCCGAAGCTCCTGGCTCGTGCACCTAGGGGGAGCAACTGCCAGGAACTCAAGTATAAGCGTAGGTGCAAGAACTGAGGGGGAGCATGGTGTCAAAAGCACCAGACCCAGATTTGCAGAAGCCGAAAAGGGGGAGACTACCCTCTCGGCTAAGGCTAAGCTAAGGTTGCTCCAAGTTTGCTCTCTAGTAATCGGTAATGTATATCTATCTAGCCTCGATTTTAAGTTTATGTCTCTCATTCCTATATGCTCTATTCACCTTAGCTTGTAGGGTTTAGGCTTCTTCAAATAGGGGGAGATTGTTGGGTATTGTATCCACAATGCACCTGATTTGAAGAAGCCCCTGAACAAGCTAAGGTAAATAGATAATGTATTTGATGAAATATTTCTAGTTGTGCTTGCAGTTATTCCATGCTAAGTACACACCAATATCAGGGTGCAGTGGGTCAATATACACGGGTCTGTGCAACGTAATCCCTCGTTGAGCAGATCAGTGTGTTGGCCTACGTGTACTCTCTCTATTGGGGTGTACTTAATTTCAAGTACAGGGCTATGATAAAGCAAGAGCAGACAAGGAGCAAGGATGGGCCAAAGACCATCTCGCGGGTTGAAAGACGAAAATCGTCTAAGTGTAAATCGTCGAGAATCACTAAGTGATTCTCGCCGATTCGTCGAGAATTACTAGTGATTCTCGACGAGTCGTCGAGAATCACTAGATGATTCTCGCCGGGTTGGGCCGGCTATCTCGACGTAGTCAGAAAACTCATCTAAGGCAGAATCGTCGAGAATCACCAAGTGATTCTCGCCGATTCATCGAGAATGACTTTGCATTCTCGACGAGTCGGCGAGAATCCAAGGTGATTCACACCGATTCTCCCCGGCCTCTATAACCTGTGCAGCCAGAATTCTCTAAGTAGAATTCGGCGAGAATCGTAAGTGATTCTCGCCGATTCGTCGAGAATCACCCACGATTCTCGCCGAATTTGACTTGGGTATTTTTCCGAATCTGTCTGGACCGGTCCACGTTATCTGCGGGATTTTGAACCAGACTTTGGTCTTACTGCTGGTGGGGCCCACAACGGACATCTCTTGACCTATTTTATAAATACTCCGGTATTTATGTACAGTAAAAAAGATATATACGATATACGAAATAGAGCGGCCGACTAACCCTAATCTCGCGAACTTGCTCCGCGTCCGTCGCCGCCGCCGATCACCGAAGCCGATCTCGATCTCCTCCAGATCCTCGGTGATAGAAGCCAAGTCCTGCACAGTGTCTCGCGTGTCTATCCAGAGATCTTTTGTCTCTTGATTTGAGATAGGGAAATCTTTCCCCATCCGAATCGATCGAGACGATCGATCCTCGTGTGACCGTTGGTAGACCTTGCCGACTTCGCTAAGAAGATTGGATCTCTAGTGCTTTGCTGCTGTCTTCAGTTGCCGCCGCCAACACCGAGAGCCTTGCCGCCGCTCGTCGCCGCCGCCGGTCTCGGGGAGATTCTCTCCAAGTGAGATCTAGGGTTGTGGACTCTCCGTTGACTTCAAGAACACGTTGTCGAACGAAGAGGGACACCTTAGTCTCCATACGTTGTTTGTATTTCTTACAAGCTATTTTCTATTCTTTGTAAAGGACCGATTGGTCTCTAGTTGTAGGGTTGGGTGCAACCCGTGTTGTGGGAGTGTTGACTCCTACGTGTGGAAGGGTTCCTTCCGTTAGTGCAAGGATTGGATTTCAATCATGTTGGTGAAGTGACCGAGTCGTCCCTGGTTGGGAGATAGGTCGAAGGGGGAAAGTGGACGTACCCAAATCGGGGAACCACTATAAATTGCTTGTGTACTTTCTGTGCTGTGCTGTTTTGTTTTCTTGTGTAGGTAAAACCTTTAATTCCGCAAATACGCTGCAAAGACACCTATTCCCCCCCCCCCATAGGTGTAAGTAGTTGACACTAGGTGGACTTTCAGTATCGACACATACTTCTATTGTCTCGACCACAGCGCTGACTACTATGTGTCGACACTAATTGATGATATGTCGACACAGGACATACTTAGTAGTTTATCAGAAATTCTTTGTCGACTCTTATTGCAAGTGTCGACACAATTTCTGGAAGTGTCGACACCATTACTCTGGTTGTATAGACACTACTTTTCTGGATGTGTCGACACTTTGTCCCTTAGGTGTCGACACAACGATACTGTATTGACACAATTTCCCTGAATTGTCGACACACATCCTCTGTATCGACACATTATTACTGAATGTGTCAACACAATTTTACTTAGCCACTTATGTTGATCTAACATATGGTCAACATACCTAATTCAATTTTAAATCTATTGAATTTAGTTTCATCTAGAGGTTTAGTAAATACATCTGCAATTTGATAATCTGTCTTAACAAATTCTAGTAAGATGTCCTCTTTCTCTACATGTTCTCTAAGAAAATGGTATCTTATTTCTATATGCTTAGTCCTACTATATGAAACAGGATTATTAGCAATAGAAATAGCACTAGTAGAATCACAAAACAAAGGTGTTCTACTTACCTGAATACCATAGTCTTCTAGCTGGTGTTGAATCAACAACAGCTGTGCACAGCAACTTCCTGTTGTTACATATTCAGACTCAGCTGTGGATATTGCCACACTAGTCTGCTTCTTACTGCTCCAAGATATCAATCTTCCTCCTAGAAATTGACATGTACCTGTAGTGCTTTTCCTATCTTCTTTACAACTTACAAAGTCTGCATCTGAATAGCCTATTAGTAGAAAATCTCCATTCCTAGGATACCAAAGGCCTAGATTAGGTGTGCCCTTTAGATATCTCAAAATTCTCTTTATAGCAGTGTAATGAGATTCTTTTGGGCATGATTGGTACCTAGCACAGACACATGTTGCATACATAATGTCTGGTCTACTAGCAGTGAGATATAATAGAGAGCCAATTATTCCTCTATACAAAGACTCATCTACAGATTTACCTGCATCATCTTTGCATATAGGCATACTTGTTCCCATAGGAGTTCTCATGGTGGAGGATGATTTCATACCATACTTCTTAATTAACTCCTTGGTGAACTTAGACTGGGATATGGACAAGCCATCATCAGTCTGTCTTACTTGGAGTCCCAAGAAGAACTTAAGTTCCCCCATACTGCTCATTTCAAACTTCTCTTACATAAGTTTAGCAAACTTCTTGCAAAGGTTGTTTTCTGTAGACCCAAATATTATGTCATCTACATAAATCTTGACTAAGATTATCTTACCTTTAGATTCCCTTAGGAATAGAGTTTTGTCTATTTTCCCTCTTGAGAATTTGTTCTCAATAAGGAAAGTAGATAGGGTTTCATACCAAGCCCTTGGGGCTTGCTTTAACCCATACAAAGCTTTCCTAAGTCTATAAACATAATCAGGTTTGAGAGAATCTACAAAACCTGATGGTTGCTCTACATAGACTTCTTCTTTTAGATTTCCATTCAGGAATGCTGATTTTACATCCATTTGGAACACTTTGAATCCTTGATATGCTACATAGGCAAGGAACATTCTAATGGCTTCCAGTCTTGCTACTGGGGCAAAGGTTTGATAAAGTCAATACCCTCTTCCTGCCTGTATCCTTTTGCAACAAGTCTTGCTTTGTTCTTCACAATAATTCCACTCTCATCCAATTTGTTCCTAAAGATCCACTTTGTTCCAATGATATTGTGATCTTTTGGTTTAGGAACTAACTCCCAGACCTTGCACCTTCTGAATTGATTTAGCTCCTCTTTCATGACATTAATCCAATGTGGGTCTATGATAGCTTCTTCAAATTTCTTTGGCTCTAATTGAGATAAAAAGCTTGAGTACAGGACTGTGTTCAAATTCCTGCTTCTAGTTTGCACTCCATGTCTTATATCACCAATTATCTGATTTGCTGGATGATCCTTTAAGTGTCTAACAGCTGGAGGAAGACTATCTTCTGGTTGAACACCTCCAGGCTCTTCAATGTGCTCCACCTCTTGGTATACTTCAGCTTCTAGAGAATCCTATACTCCCCTTGGACAGCATCCACCATTTTCCATTTGTTGATCTGCAGTTGAATCTTCAAATCCTTTGATGATTCCTTTTTCAGAGCCACCAAAGATTACTTTAGGCCCATTTATGATAGGCAAGTACTCCTTCAGCAATCCCTTTGTTCCAGTCATGTGTCTGGAACATCCACTGTCCAAGTACCATATAGGGGTATGGAGACTTGGACTCACCTGCAATAAAGAATTATTTTCCCTTAGAACCTAAGTAAGTCTTGGGTCCTTGGTTCAAGTTAGCTTCATACTTACCAAATCTACCTAATGCTCTTCTAATAGGTAGACTGTTGTTCTTCCTGACACTAGTATTGTGCCAGCAATCTATGACATAATGACCTGTCTTGCTACAGCACCAGCATTCATACTTGTTATATCTATTTTTAGATACATCAACTCTTTTGTATTGTGTTGGTACTGCTGCAGCTACACTCATTGTTTTCTTAAAAACATGGGGTTTATGAACATGGGCTGCCTTACTGACATAAGCACCCTTGTCATTTAGAACTTCAATCTTATTATGACCATGAGTATTCTCTAAGTCATATTTTTTAGAAGGCACTTGTACCTTTCTAAAAGCTACAGGGACTTTAAAATTCAGTGGCTGGACTGAGGCTTTGCCCTTTCTCTTGAATTGGGCAGCCCTGTTGTTACCCTTAAAGCCTATTCCATCCTTACCCTTTTGAGCCACAAACTCATCTATTAAGGGTAAAACTGATTTTGGCTTGGAATAACTAGCCACCAAATCTTTCTCCTTTTGAAGTCTGACTTGCAGACTTTTAATTAGATCATTTTTGTATGTGATTGTGCCCATCTGAATAACAGTTATAGTTTTCATCTTGGCAATCTCATTCAATTTTTGATCCAACTTTTCTCTAAACCAGATGCAGCCACCTTAAGATCTGTAATTTCCTTAGCCTGAGTTTTGGCAAGGTTCTTGCTTTTCTTTAGTGCTTGCAACAAGTCCCTATATTCATCTATCAGCTGATGAATATCACCTTCAGACTCAGATCCATCCACATCACTTGATGCAGATGTAGCTGACTCTGTGCCTGTACTATAAACGGAATTACTAGACAAACATTATACCTTGCTAGGACTAGGCTGATCCTGGCATTTGTATTCTTCTGATACATCCATCAGTCCAATACACTGATGGTCTTCTTGTTAATAGATAGATTTTAACAATTGCATAAACTCTTCTTCTTCATCAGCTGCATAAAGACCAATGTATGCCTCAGCTTTAGATTTAGACTCTGAAGTTGACTGGTCTGACAAGCTCTTCTCCTTCTTAGCAATAAAGGATTTTTCCTTCTTGCTCTTTTGCTGAGTCTTTTTTTTATCAGCAAACTCTTTTCTTTTGTCTGGACATTCAGCCAAAACATGTCCAGGCCTATTACAGCAATAGCAAACTATCTTTGATGTTGTAGATTTTCTAGGCTTAGACTAGTTCCTGTCCTTCCTTGATGACTTTATCTTTTGATAATAGTCATCAACTTGTTATGATGTTGAGAGCCTAGATTTCCACTGGTTCTTCTTCAAGAATCTCTGAAACTTCCTTGTAAAGATAGCAAAATCTGCATATGAATCACTGCTATCTGAATTTTGGTTGTCTCAATTATCTGAGGTAATTTCAGCAACTTCCCTAGGAGGTGATGGAGACATCCTCCTATTCTTTCTAGTGGCTTCAACCTTGAAGGCCACAGACTTTTCTTTATGCTCCCCTTTAGCATTTCTTTCCTCCTCTTTTCTAGTCATTAGTTGCATTTCATAAGACAGCAACTTTCCAAATAAAGTTGGAGGAGAAATATCTGTAATTTTGGCCACTTCCCTAATGACACAAATCTTGGTGTCCCAATCCTTTGTCAAGGATCTTAAGAATTTGTCATTCAGTTCATATGTACTGAAGACCTTTCCATAAGACATCAGTTCATTTACAATTCTATAAAACTTCTTATAGCACTCAGATATGCTATCTGACTTCCCTTGTCTGAAGCTTTCATACTCCTGATTTAGCATAGATTTTCTATCTTGTCTAACTTCTTCAGATCCCTCCATGTAGACTATCAAGGTGTCCCACATTTCCTTGGAGGTCTTGCAGTGAATCAAATTCTGAAAGGTTGAATCATCTATGGCACTTACTATGATATTCTGGGCTCTTTTATTCATAGTTGCAAGGATGATCTCATCCTTAGTCATCTCAGAAAAATCCTTGGGAGTTCTCAGGTTTGCATCTAGAACCGACACATTCATTGGAATATATGGACCTTCTTTAACTATAATATAGATCCTTGGATCAGAAGCCTCCATAAACAACCTGACCCTTTCTATCCATATTCCAAATATCTCCTTCCTGCAGATGGGTAATTTCATAGAACCTAGTTCCTTGTGATTTTCTTCAGAACCCATTTTCTTAATTCTTGATTCTGCCTTTGGGATCTAACTCAGACTGTTAAGTCCTTCTTTGAGTAACCTCCCTCTGATACCACTTGATAGTTTTAACTTCAAGACAACCTAAACACCTAGGGGGTGAATAGGTTCTTTTCTTTGTTTTAAACTAAGGCAGAATATAGCTACAGATCTTTAATATAAAGCTTAAATCTCTACAGCTACCACAGCATATACAATCACAGAATCTAAAATAACACAAGCATCACAGATTGCACATAAGTTTATAGTGGTTCCCCAAGGTCTGGGTACATCCACTTTCCCCCTTCACCTATCTAGCAGTGTGCTAGATTCGGCCTAACTTCTTCCTTCTTCTCAGATCCACAGATCCTACAGCTCAGAACCCTGAAAGGTTCCTACAACTCAGGCTAACAGCCCTACCTCAGCCTTGTCATAAGGCCTACAACTCAGAGAACAAATTCTCCTACACTCAGGCTCAATCAGCCTTACCACTCAGAGATCAAAATCTCCTACACTCAGGCTCAAACAGCCTTACCACTCAGAGAACTAAATCTCCTACACTCGGCCTTTATAACACAGGCTTACAACTCAGATCTTTGAAAAGATCCTACAGAATTTGATAAGTAATTTGATGGACTCTTACCCTTGATGAGAGAGAAAGGATAAGAGAATTCTTGATCAGTTTCTTGATGAGACTGATGACTGAAATCAACCTGTTCTTAGCTTTCTTCAAAGCTTCTTGAATCTAAACTTAGTAGGGTAGATCTCCTGAGAAGTTGACTAACTGGCAGCTTCCTTCTTGGATTCCAGATATGGATCTGGATCTTCTTAGTAGATTAGTTAAGGATCTACTTCTTAAGAGACTTGTGATTGTCTCCTTCTTGACCTCAAAACAGCTGGAGCTCTCTCTCCCCAAACCTTCTGAAGTTTCTTCTGAATTCTGGATTGAATTCTCCTTAGACAAAATCTGAGTGGATGATCACTTCAGAATGTCTTCTTAGATATTCTCTCGAAGATCTTCTTCTGTGTGACTTGCACTTTCTTGATCAGAGATCAATCTCTCAATAGTTGTGTTAGTTATATATATTTTTTCACTATCTTCTTCTTCTGAATCCATCTATATATATAGAATTCATCCATGGTAACCGGCTGATCCGGTTTCTAACTAACTTCTGACAAGTCTGACAGCTTTAGTAAACTTGTTGGAATGCACAGCTGTAAAGTCCCCAAATAGTTCTTGAGCCTTTGTCACTGTCAGCAAAGCGTCGAGATTGACTGTCATTATGTGTCGAGACAAACTATCAATATGTGTGGACACAAGTGACTTAAGTGTCGACACAGACTTTGGTGATGTCGACATAGCTGCCTTGATGTCGACACAGGTTCCTTATACTGCATCTTAAGAATGTGTCGACATTGATTATTTGTGTCGACACAATCCCTTCTTCACTTTTCAGCAAACAACTATGTTGGAACTCTGTTGTGTGTCGACACAAGTCCTGTGTGTCGACATAGTTGTTGTAGACTAAGAATTCTGTGTGTCGACACTGCCTTCAGGTGTCGACACAGTTGATGTCGACTCTGCCTCTGTGTGTCGACACTGCCTCCCGGTGTCGACACATTTGATGTCGACTATAATCTTCTGTGTATCGACACTGCCTCCCGGTGTCGACACAGTTGATGTCGACTAAAATCTTCTGTGTGTCGACACAGTTTCTTCTGGTGTCGACCCTGCTTCTCCAAGTGTCGACACAGACTTCCTTAAGTGTCGACACATGGACTTAGAAACTTTTTCTGCATTTTAGCCAATACTTAACCTGTACATATAAACTCAAAATAACATCAAATACACCTTGATGTATATCATTGAGCTAAGTGAGGCTTCTCCAAATCAGGTACACATTTTCCAATGTACCTAACAGTTGGTAAACCCCTTCTTTTATTGCTTATGAATCTAACGCTCCACTCCCTTTGATTTTTTTTACTTGTTGAGGTGTTATTTTTTGAATACCTCAGGTTCAGGTTGTAGCCAGTTAGATGGCTAGTGCTCTTGTGGAGTTTGTTGATAGCCTCCTGGGTAGCTGAGGTTGTCAATCTTCATCCTTGTGAGGTAGTTATCTTCCTTTCTGTATAGACATGCATACTCACCAGTGGGTTCGTGTTAGGTTGTTGACGCCCACTGGTGGCTTACTTATGATGCTGGGTATGAACTAAAACTGATACTTTTGCCTATTTGAGGTTGTTCACTTGCTTTCTGGGAAGGATTTATGCTAGGTTGCATGTTAGGTATTTTAAAACCCTAAAGCATTACTATATGTATCTCATGCACGTCATGTTTCTAAAACTAAGACACTATTTTCCCTAATAGCTTAAAGACTGTATTTTTTATATATACTGTACTAACCTCTAGAGTCGTGCATACCATGAGTCGTCCCTCGGGGACACTTATGCTCATTCAGGGTGTCTAAGCAACTTAACCAAAGTATTTTCCGATGCATATGAATATATATTTTGGACTAGTTGATCCATTGTGTCGAGGGATACGGCCATTAAGATATAACTGGTTTTCTTTCATATTAAACTATGAATTTTCCTTAAAATCTAAAGTCTGGAGTTTTGCATGTGCGTGTGCAGTTATCCCCTGCATGATGTGGTATCACGACGCGTATTTTCTCTTACTCTGATACGATTTAATCGTTGAGAAAATGCGGGTTGCGACAATCCTTCCCAAACAAATGCACTGGAACAATTAGAAGTTTGCATCTGTACCTAACATTTACTGGAACCAAATAATTAGAAGTTTGCAAAATGATATTTTTAACATCATCCTCCCCTAACATATGTACTGGAACCAAAATGATATTTTTAACATCATACCACAAAATTAGAAGTTTGCAAAAAGATATTTTTAACATCATCCTCCCCTAACATATGTACTGGAATCAAAAAAGGAATCAGATGTTTCACTTCTCAATTTTTTCGGAAGCCACACAGATGGAAAAAAAATCGAAGGAGGGGAGCTTTACTGGAACATCAATGTCGCAAGTCTTACCGCCGGAGAAGATGCACAGGAGTTGGCGGCGTCCCGTGAGGCGAGATCTGCGTCAATAGAGGCCTGTAAGTGTGTTGAGAAAAATTATGAGGAGGGATCGGCCGGATATCGAGCAGGAAAAACGAGCAAATGACTAGTGATTAGAGGACATACCTTACGGAGGAGAAGAGCGTTGTTGGGTATTGTATCCACAATTACCTGGATTTGAGGAAGCCTCCTGTCTAGCTAAGATGAATCCACAATGTATTTGATGATATATTTCAAGTTGTGCTTGCAGTTATTCCACGCTAAGTACACATTAATGTTAGGGTGCAGTGAGTCAATATACATGGGTCTGCGCAACGTAATCTCTCGTTGAGCAGATCAGTGTGTTGGCATACGTGTACTCTCTCTATTGGAGTGTACTTACTTTCAAGTACTGGGCTAAGAAAGATCAAGAGCAGACAAGGAGCAAGGATGGGTCAAAGCAACTCACGGTAAGAAAGACGAAAATCATCTAAGTAGAAATCGTCGAGAATCACTAAGTGATTCTCGCCGATTCGACGAGTGATTCTCGCCGAATCGTCGAGAATCACTCGCTGATTCTTGCCGATTGCTGCCGGCTGTCTCAACGCCATCTTGATTTCTGCTTAAGGCAGAATCGTCGAGAATCACTAGTTGATTCTCGCCGAATCGTTGAGAATGACTTTGCATTCTCGCTGATTCGTCGAGAATGAATGATGATTCTCGCCGATTCTCTCCGGATGGCAAGATCTTCAGCCAGAATTCTACCAAGTAGAATTCGGCGAGAATCATAAGTGATTCTCGCCGATTCGTCGAGAATCACCAATGATTCTCGCCGAATTTGCCTTAGGCGAATTTCTTCTGCTCGCTGGACCGGACAAAATATTCAGGCGCTGTTTTGAACCGGATTTAGGGTTTCTTCTGGTGGGGCCCACAACGGTCATAAAGGAGTATTCTACTGTATAAATACACTCCTATTTTGAACGTAATGAGCCGTGAACCAAAACGAAAAAGGCCGGCCACCGACTTGACCTAACGGATCGTAGATCGCCGTCCGCCGCCATCGCCGCTTGTGCAGGTTGTCGTCGTTGCTGATCGTGGTTTCTTCTTGATCTCCCGGCGACAGAAGCTCAGCCAAGCAACGCGTATCACGTGTCTACCTAGAGATCCTTTGTCTCTTGATTTGTTGATCGGGAATACCTTCCCTTTCCGAATCGATCGAGACGATCGATCCTAGCAAGACCGTTGGTAGACCTTGCTAGCTTTGCTACGATGGTTGGATCTCCAAAGCTCAGCCGCCGCACTTTGTTGCCGCCGCCGATCCTGACAGCTACGCCGCCGCACTTCTTTCTGCCGCTGGTTTCGGGGAGATTCTCTCTAAGAGAGCACTTAGCTCGTGGACTCTTCGACTTATTCAAGAATGCAATGTCGAACGAAGAGGGATACCAAGGGCTCCAAAAGTAGTTTGTATTTTATACATTCAAGTTTTTATTTTGTTGTAAAGGAACGTTGGTTCCTCTGTGTAAGGGTTGGGTGCAACCTGTGGTGGAGGAGTGGTGACTCCTTCGTGTGGAAGAGTTACTTCCTTAGTGTGAGGATTGGTTTTCAATCCTGTTGGTGAAGTGACTGAGTCGTCCCTTGTTGGGAGATAGGTCGAAGGGGGAGAGTGGACGTACCCAAATCGGGGAACCGCTATAAATTGCATGTGTCTTTCTGTGCTGTGTTGTTTTGTTTATTTGTGCAGGTATAGTTTTAATTCCGCAAAAACGCTGCAAGACACCTATTCCCCCCTCCCCCTCATAGGTGAAGGTAGTTGGCACTAGGTGAACTTTCAAGTGATATCAGAGGGAGGTTACTCATCAAAGGGGTTAACACCTCGAGTAAGTTCCCGCATCTAGTGTCAACAAGAAGATCATACTCAAGCATGGAGTTAGATTATGATGTCCCTCCTCTAAGACTCCCCTCATGTACAAAGGAGTACTATCCTGTATGGAAGATGAGAGTACTATTTCATCTGGAGGCCATCGACCCTCGAGCATCACTCATTCTGGAAGAGGGTCCCTTCATTCCCATGAAGGCTTTCGGCTCGGGGAAAGATCTCCAAATCCCCAAGTGTCCCAAAGAGATGTAGGAGACAGAGCTCTCACTATTCAACCTAGACAAGGTGATTCGTCAGATCATCACTGATGTCTAGTCTGGACCATCTCGCTCTTAATTGGACAAGTGTAGGGCGGCCAAGTCCATGTGGCAAACCATCTTAGACCTCATGGAGGGATCAGAGAAAGAAGGGATCAGTGGTCAGCAAGAGGATGAAGCCTATGTGGGGGTCTTCATTTCTGAAGATGAAGGGCATGATCAATCTGTCAGTATCAGGGCTCATGTGTCCTTGTCAGAGACTGAAGAAGAAGTTGAGGAAAGCAGTTCTGATGAAGCTGACTCAACAGTCTCTACCGATCTTGACGGTAACCCTGAACAGCAAAGCCAGGAGCAGGTAACTTCTTCATCATGCCCCTCTCCTCTTGCAGTTCCTGAAGATAGGAATAGTTCAGAGGATTGTCCCTCTAGTGATGCAAGGGATATGGATAGCTTCAATCAGAAGATTGAAAATCTTGAATCCCTTCAGTGTGCTCTTCAGAAGAGCAACTTACTTGTTGAGGAGCAAGCTAAGGAGATTGCTCAGCTGAAGACCTTGATGAATATCCAATTGGAATCCATCAAGGTAAAGGACTCAAAGATCTCGGATCTAGAAAGTCGTCTAGAGACCGAGAAGAGAATAGTTTCTAACTTTTCCACGATAGATGCTATCAAGAGAAAAGAAGAAAATGGGTGGATCTCCCGAATTATTAATTCATGGAAAAATGGGGAAACTGTGTTCAGACCCCCTACCCCGAGTAGGAAGGGCACTCATCATGCCTTCAGGTATGACCACAGAAACAACGTTGGTCACTATAAGAATGATCAGCCCTAAGGTGGAAATACCCACAGTGCTAGAGCTGTCATGGCTACCCATGAGAGAATACCCAAGGCTCATTCTGAACCCTTTGTATTCTCAGCCTCAGCCCCAACTCATCATGAATATGCAGGAACCAGCTCTCACTGCAGTACTTTCCACCCTAGGACACAGGAAAGGGGGGTCAGGAAACATGTGGTAAATACCCATGGGGCCTCTGGAAGTGTGCTGACTGAAAGAAAGGCACCACCTCCCAGGCCTCATGACACTCACCACATGCATTCTTTCCACCCTCCCACGTGTCACTGTGGAAAAGGCAATATTGTGAGCAGAACCGGCTTTATCCCATTTAGACCTAAGCTCATGACTACCTCAGTCAACAGATCAGGTCTAAAACGGAGATACAACATTCACGAATGTTGGTGCTGTGGCAAGGTGGGTCACTTTGCCGTAGATTGTTGGCACAATCCCTCTGTGCCAAGGGCAAGGGCATATCCACTTCCTCTGAGCAGAGTTAGCCTTCCTGACAGGATTCTTGTGGGAAGGCATTCGAGATTTTACACTAACAAGAACCTAGGACTCAATACATATTGGGTTTCTAAGGCAAGGTAATTCTCTTTTGCAGGGCAGTCTGGGTTCCTGTAAACATGATGGGAACTAGACAGGAGATGTTCCAAGAATGACTTGGAACAAGTACTTGGAATAAGAGCAGTGCTATCTACAATGGCATACTCAAATTGAACACTTGGTGTGTCTTAAACTGAAGATCTGAATGATAAATCTTATGATCCCAGGTACTTGCGTTCAGTTTCAATATTTGAGTCATATTATATTGATATTTACATATATATATATATATATACTTATATATCCACACAAATTTATGAATTCCTTCTCTAAAAGGAAAGTGGTTATGTGTCTATATACACATACATGTTTTTACACCTGAGGACAGAATGAATCTGTAGAATGACCTTAAAGTACTATCTGAAGAATTCTTTATAGTCACACATTTATAGATGTGAAAAGGGATCTAAATAGGCATAAGTCAGCCCATTTGAAATTAAGGAATATATGCCAATAGGTGGAACAAAAGATTACTATCTCCCACCTAGAAGTACTCTGGAATTAAGTATAGGGCTTATATTGTGTTCAAATCGATCGAGGTTACTTAATCAAGAAATGACTTGGAGGCAAATGCTTATATACCTCGGTCATTGACTCGAGTGTAACAAAATTAACATGCCTCTCGGAGTTGTTTAGAAAATCCCGTGGAACTCTCCTAAATCATTGCTCCGTCTAAATCCCACTACAATAGTCGAAGGAATCTATTAGAAAACCCAGTCAGAATCCCGTCTAACCCGCCTGGTTCGTAATACCGTATATTGCGTAAATCCCGCCGACCCTTCATATCCCTTCGATTCGCTTCCCTCCTTCGCAGTGTTCCGTCGACTGGTCTCAGAGCGGCTTTAGAGTGGCTTCAATCCCCGGCATCCCATCGACTTCCCGGAATCGCATGCATCCCAACGGTCTCGGCTTCGAATCCCAGTGACGACTCGAATCTAGACTCCTTCCCTAGCTCGTCCAGGCGTTCCCGTCGATCCCGCCGATTCCGTCACCGTCATCCCGACAAACCATTCTATGTTAGGATAACGTTTCTTCCTCCTTGCAGTGACTTGTCTATAGTGTAGCTTCCTACTAGAGTTACTGATAAGGTTTAGATTGGGTATTTCCTCCTTAGGTTTAAAATGGCTCCAAGAACCACCGCCGTCCTTGTCACTGGATGCGAACTGCTTCGAACAGGCTTTTCTCATGCCTCAGATGAGTTCAGGAACATCATTCTTATGATTGAAGAGGCTGGACTCACATTCATCCTGGAGCACCCATGCAAAATACTGGATAAGGAGGTGATGGAATTCTTTGCAACTACAAAACTTCGGCGTGAAGATACTGTAATCAAGTGTAAGATTGCCGGTGCAAGGATCAAAATGTCTGCAGGGAAACTGACACAATACTTGCAGCTCTCCAGCTCTGATCAAGAGGATTATCTGGAAGAACAGGATCGAGCCAGGACCCTTCTGTTCTGTGGACTACCAAGAGGAATCAAATCTATCAAGAGGAAGGAAATGAACGAGGAAGGGAAGCTTCTGTCAGACATCGTCGGGAAAGTACTGATCTGTAAACCAGGCTCCCCCGATCATATCTCGGGTGAGATGTTCAAGATCCTAGTAGTCATCATCTGTCGGAAGAGATTCAACTAGGGGCCATGCTGTTTGAGAGAATAAAGGATACTCTGCGAACCCCCAGTTTTGGACGGATTATTAGTCTTTATCTTAACCAACTGGATGGAGACAAGTTTGATATGAGTAAAGGAGTTCCCCTCCACTATCTAAAGAAAATGGACTCTAGTGTCTTTGATAGATGGGAGAGAAGGATCGGGCACGCTGCCGTAGGTGAAGAACGAGATGATTCCCCAGCTGAGTCCCATGGGAAAGAGGACAATAGGACTCCAGCAGACTCCGTGGCTGTACCCGGTGAAGTTCCTGATATGCTGACTGCAGGAACTGAGGGGGAGTCTCTACCCGCTCCTGCTGATGTTAGATCTGACATCTCTCTGATAGCAAGGGATGCAGTTGAGAACCTGGAAGAAGAAAGTGAGGATGTAGAGAAAGATGAGGTGGCCCTGGACAATAATGATATGGGAGATGGAGATGCTGATCTGGAGGATGATGAACAGGATGTGGACGATGATGTAGTTGAGAATGAGAACATGGATGATGAGGATGAGGAAGAAGGAAATGAGAGGCAGGAAGTAATGGAGCCTCAGGATGACACTACAGTTCCATCTGAAAAACAAGCTCCTGAGGTAGTTCTTGAGAAAACCAGTGCAACTGTGGAGGGGGAGTCCTCTCAGTAACAATTGGTAAGCATTCCTGAGAAATCTACCAAGACTGCCAACCTTCCCTCTATAGAAATCGTGCAAGTGTCCCTCGCCTAGTGAATCTGCTGAAGAGCCAGACCAAGGCTTGCCTCAGAGTCATCCACTGCAAGCTAATCTAGCTAATCATACTGTGAACATTGTTCAAGGAATTCTGGATGAACTCAAAGTTACTTTTGAGAAAGCACAAGACAAAGTGCTAAAAATAATTAAGGAATCTGAGGATCTGATTCTAAAGAACGAGGTTGAAATTAATCACAAGCTGGATGTAATGGAAAAGAAGTTCGAGGAAAAGTACACAGCAGCCGGCACAGCTGTCTCTCTTCTTATGCAAGGACTTAAAAAGAACATGGATGATCTGGCAGTGGTTAATCAGAATGCACATGTTGTGGCTAATAGCATCCAAAAATTTGATGCCAACATGGTGATTCTGAACGTGAATCAAAAGACCCTATTGAATGAATTTTCAAAGACAGCAAACTCAATTACTGTGGAAGCCAAAAAGGGGGAGGAAGATTATAAAGCTAAGATGGCAGGGCTTCAACAAGTAATACTCGACAACTTCGATCAAACTAATAGGTATGTTTTTTTAATCTAACAGATACTAATTGACAACTAAACTTCGATCAATCTAACAGATAATATTTGACAACTTCGATCAATCGAATAGGTATGTTTTTGAAACGGCCCACTGGTTAGTTCAATAGGCCTCAGGCATTCACGTTCTGGTTGCCCCTCCGGAAGAGACTGCTGTTGATGATGAGGAAGAAGAAAGGGTTGAAGAAGTTCCACTGAGTGAGGCTGAATCTAAGAAGGCTGCTAGGGCTGCTGCAAGAGCTGAGCGCAGTGCCTGGTTTGACCAAAAAGCCCTAACAAAACCTAAAGGCAAGAGAAAAATTCAAGAAGGAATATCCAAGGAAACGCAAACGAAAAAGAAAATCAGATTGAAGGAGGATGAGGTGAGGAACGAAAGGTGGAGTCCGGTATCAAGGCGTATCATTTTGGATACATTTATACTACAACAGAGGGGGGAGATAAAACGGAACGACGTCTATAGTCAGTACGAGTGGGAGCTGCACAAGACCTTTGAAGCTAAACGAAACATCTTCTTCAGGTCCAGCACTGTGGAGAATAAAGCTCCTCCCCCCAGATACTACCCCAAGCCAAAGGAATACTTCGAAAGACAAAGCAGGAAACACTTGGCGCAGCAACTAAACGATGAAATAGCTAAGGAGAAAGAGACCTAGGATTTTTGCTGATGTATTCCTTTTTGTTTATCGTTCTTATCATGTTATCATATGAACAATTATTGTGGATATCTCTATATATATATGTGATTTCATGATTGACTCTAGTATTGTTCTGTTTGCATTTATAGTTCTTCTCGTGATTTGTTGTATGTATTATCTGGATTGGTGAAATTCATCTTAGCTAGTAGGATTTTGGCTTCTTCAAATAGGGGGAGATTGTTGGGTATTGTATCCACAATTACCTGGATTTGAGGAAGCCTCCTGTCTAGCTAAGATGAATCCACAATGTATTTGATGATATATTTCAAATTGTGCTTGTAGTTATTCAACGCTAAGTACACACCAATGTTAGAGTACAGTGGGTCAATATACACGGGTCTGCGAAATGTAATCCCTCGTTGAGCAGATCAGTGTGTTGGCCTACGTGTACTCTCTCTATTGGAGTGTACTTACTTTCAAGTACAGGGCTGAGAAAGATCAAGAGCAGACAAGGAGCAAGGATGGGTCAAAGAAACTCACGGGAAGAAAGACGAAAATCGTCTAAGTAGAAATCGATTCGACGAGAATCACTAGTGATTCTCGCCGAATCGTCGAGAATCACTCGCTGATTCTTGTCGATTGCTGCCGGCTGTCTCAACGCCGTCTTGATTTCATCTTAAGGCAGAATCGTCGAGAATCACTAGTTGATTCTCGCCGAATCGTTGAGAATGACTTTGCATTCTCGCCGATTCGTCGAGAATGAATGATGATTCTCGCCGATTCTCTCCGGATGGCAAGATCTTCAGCCAGAATTCTGCCAAGTAGAATTCGGCAAGAATCATAAGTGATTCTCGCCGATTCGTCGAGAATCACCAATGATTCTCGCCGAATTTGCCTTAGGCGAATTTTTTCTGCTCGCTGAACCGGACAAAATATTCAGGCGCTGTTTTGAACCGGATTTAGGGTTTCTTCTGGTGGGGCCCACAACGGTCATAAAGGAGTATTCTACTATATAAATACACTCCTATTTTGAATGTAATGAGCCGTGAACCAAAACGAAAAAGGCCGGCCGCCGACTTGACCTAACGGATCGTAGATCGCCGTCCGCCGCCATTGCCGCTCGTGCAGGTTGTCGTCGTTGCTGATCGTGGTTTCTTCTCGATCTCCCGGCGACAGAAGCTCAGCCTGTTACTTCCTTAGTCTGAGGATTGGTTTTCAATCCTGTTGGTGAAGTGATCGAGTCGTCCCTTGTTGGGAGAAAGGTCGAAGGGGGAGAGTGGACGTACCCAAATCAGGAAACCACTATAAATTGCATGTGTCTTTCTGTGCTGTGTTGTTTTGTTTATTTGTGCAGGTATAGTTTTAATTCCGCAAAAACGCTGCAAGACGCCTATTCCCCTTCCATAGGTGAAGGTAGTTGGCACTATGTGGACTTTCAAGCGGCGGAAAAGAGCGCTGACATTGGTGGACGAGCGGCCGTTAACACCGGAGAAACAGCGCTCCGGCTAGGGCATGCGAGAGGAATCAGGGAAGATGAGAAATTTGCGTGAAATGGAAGGAGCCGCTGTTTTTTGACGTAACGTCACCCCATCGCAATGCCGTAAAATATGTTTGGCGCTGCTGCTTGGGAAGCAGCTGCGGTGTGCAGCACCCCTGCAGCTTTACCAAACACACCCTAGTTGGGTCCCTATAAATTTCGATATTTTTTTGCAAGAGGAGGTTCTACTCGGAATCACATCTTTCGAGGATTGCCACTTTAAGTTTGGATAAAAACTACCTGTCATAAACTATATATTTGTCAAAAGGCCCATAATAGTTATAACCTCCACAATGGAAAACAAAACTAATTTTGAACCTAAAGTTGAATGAATATTTTTAAGTGTGTTGGAAACCACCACCCTGCTAAACTGAGCCCTAATTTTGTGAGTGTTGGAAACCAATTTATGCCAGCTCAAGTTTAAGTTTTTTTTAATTAATCAAGTTTTATAAAAAAATATAATATACATTAAAATCATGACATTTGTAATTTTAAGTATTTTTTTTTTTGGTGTTTAAGAAAACACTGTATTAAAAATCAATTTAAGTAATGGTCTGTTCGTTTCAACGACATTGATATTGAAGTATTGGCTTTTAATCCAATATCAATACATATGGGAAATGACATTGAGTTAAATCCAATTCTTTTGTTCGGCGCATGATGCCTCTCTGTCATAGGAATTGACATTAATCATTTTTTATTGTTCGTTTGCAGAAAGATTTTCAATCATAGGAATTGACATTGGACAATGCTCTCAATTAAAAATAACAAACGCGGATTTTTCGCCCGACATCAATTTTATCGTCCGGACACGATTTTTTCGTCGTGATGCGATGTTTTTGCTCGGGCTTAAAATTTTCAGCCCGAGGCGACATTTTTCGTTCGAACGCGATTTTTTTACTGAGACGCAATTTTTTCGCACGGACGCGATTTTTCCGCCGGAACTCAAATTTTTCGCTTTGACACTACTTTTTTGCCGGGAGGCGACTTTTAATCCCGGGCGCAATTTTTTCGCCATGACGCGACTTTTTCGCTTGAACGCGATTTTTTTCGCCTTCACGAGATTTTTTCTCCCGACGCGATTTTTTCGCCCCAATGCGATTTTCAAACGGGGTTTTCTTCTTCCTACTTTTCAGTGAAAGATTCATATCAAGTACTTTCAATGTACCCGACGTGATTTTTTTCCCGGACATAAAAAAAAGCGCCCGAACGAGATTTTTTCGACCTGGCGTGAATTTTTCGCCCAGAAGCAATTTTTCGTCCGGGAGTGACTTCTTCGCCCGAACGAGATTTTTTTTCGCCCGGACTCGATTTTTTCTCCCCGACGCGAAATTTTCGCTTCAGGGAAAAAAATCGCGTCCGGGCGAAAAAATCGCGTCCAGGCGAAAAAGTCGCGTCCGGTCGAAAAAGCCCCGTCCAGCCGAAAACATGCGTCCGACCTAAAAACTCGCGTCCGGGCGATAAAATCGCATCAGGACAAAAAATCTCGTATGTGAGAAAATTCGCGCCCGGGCGGAAAATTCATTCCGGAGCCGAAAATTCACGCCCGGGCGGAAAATTCGCGCTCGGGCGGAAAATTAGCGCCCGGGCCGAAAATTCGCGGCCGGGCGGAAAATTCGCGCCCGGGCGGAAAATCGCGTCGGGGCGGAAAAATCGCGCCTGGGCCGAAAAATCGCCCCCAAGCGTAAAAATCACGCCCGGGCAGAAAAATCGCGCCTGGGTGTAAATATCAATTTCGGTCGAAAAAAACATCCACGGGCGAAAAAATCGCGCATGGGCGAAAAATCACGATCGGGCGAAAAAATTGCGCCCGGGCGAAAATATCAATTCCGGGCGAAAAAAACATCCACGGGAGAAAAAATCGCGCTCGTGCGAAAAAATCGAGCCCCAGCGAAAAAATCGCGCCCGGGCGAAAAAATCGCGCCCGGGCGAAAAAATCGCGCCCGGGCGAAAAAATCGCGTCAGGGCGAAAAAATCTCGTCCGGGCGAAAAAATCACGTCCGGGCGAAGAAAACGCGCCCGGACGAAAAAATCGCGTCCGGGCGAAAAAATCACGTCTGGGCGAAGAAAACGCCTAACCCCACGAGCGAAAAAATTGCGTTAAGTCAAAAAAATCGCACCCGGGCAAAAAAATCGCTTCCGGGCGAAAAAAACTCGTTCGGGCGAAAAAAGCGCGCCCGGGCGAAAAATGCGCGTCCGGACGAAAAAAACACGTTCGAGCGAAAAAATAGCGTTTTGGCCAGAAAATCGCGTTCGTGCAAAAAAATTGCGTTCAGACAAAAAATCATGTCTGGGTCAAAAAAATCGCATTTATGCAGAAAAAATAACTCTTTTTTTGAAAAGATGTTGGCAATTTCAATATCTGAACTTGGAGTTAGACATTGAACCAATGAGTTTTTAGTTTTCTCTGAATATCTACGGCTTTTCACCAGAAAGCCAATTTCACTCTACAATTGTTGATACGAACAGCGGAAATGATTTTCATTTTCTTAAAATCAATACTTTAATATCAATGTCGTTGAAACGAACGGATCCTAATTCATTTGGTTCAATTCACCTCACCTTGAATTAAATATCGAGCGAGCAAACTCCAGCACAAATTAAATTCAAGGGGTTTTAATTCAACTCAAAATGACGAATTCAAATAAAAGTATAGCAAATTTTGAGTTCGGTTTTTCGTTTGTTTCGCTCAAGCATGTGATCTGTGGTTACAAGTCTCTTAATTCTTCTTAACTTATTATACCCATAATAAATAAATAGAAGAATACTTATTCTACGAATTAAAAAAACTATTTCTAATTACTTTTTTCTCAAAGATTAATCTAGCTCTGTTTGGAAGGATTTTTTATAAACAAAAAGGAGTGATGATAAAAAGAAGTTAAAAAAAATGAGTTTTTGAAAACTGTATATTAAAAAATAAGATTTGTTTGGATAAACTCATTTTGCAGAGATTTTCAAAAAGGTGAATCACTTTATAAGCCGTTTGTCAAATCTTCATTGCAGTAACTTTTTTTATTAAAAATGTGTCTCCGGGACAAAATGAGCGCCCATGCGGACAATGCGCGATCGGGGAAAAGGCTCCATTTTTTTGCCCGAGCACGTTTTTTTTTGTCTGGGCGCGGATTTTTTGTATGGGCGGGGTGTTTATTCGCCCGGATGCTTATTTTTTTGCACGGACGCGTTTTTTTTGCCCGGATGCGGTTTTTTCGCCCTAACGCGATATTTTCGTCCGGACACGGTTTTTTCACCCGGGCGCGATATTTTCGTCCGGACGCCAATTTTTTGGTCGGGCGCTATATATTCGTCCGGGAGCCAATTTTATAGCCGGACGCAAATTTTTCGGCCGAGCGCGAATTTCTCGGACAAGCGGGAATTTTTCGACCGGACGCGAATTTTTCGCATGTACACGATATTTTTTTGCCCGGACACGATATTTTCTAACGGACGCGATATTTTCTGCCGAAAGAAAAAAAAAAGCATTCGAGCGAAAAAAAATATTGTCCGGGGGAAAAATATGTGGTCTGGCAAAAAAATCATGAACGAGCAATAAATTCACGTGGGGGTGAAAAATTCGCCCCCTGGCAAAAAAATCACGCTCAAGCGATAAAATCGCGCCCGTGAGAAAAAATACACTCGGGAAAAAAAAACGCGCTTGGACGAAAAATATCACTTACGGGCAAAAAAATTTGTGCAATGACGAAAAATTCGTGATCGGGCGAAAAAACAGCGTCCGGGCGAATAAAATCGCGCTCGGGCGAAAAAATCGCATCTGGGCGAAAAAAAAAACTGCTCACAGGCAAAACAAAATGAGTTACGATGGAAAATATCGTTCTCGCGCAAAAAATTCGAGCCTGGGAGAAATATTCGCTCTCGGGTGAAAATACAGTGCCCGGGCGAAAAACTGCTCCCGGGCAAAAAAATCGTGCCGGGGGAAAATATCGCGTCCAGGCGAAAAAAATGTGTACGGGAGAAATAAACACGCTCAGGCGAAAAATCGCAGCCAGGGGAAAAATCAGGGTAGGGTGAAAAAATCACGTCGCGCAAAAAAATTGCGCCCAGTCGAAAAAATCGCGCCCGGACGAAAATATCGGCCCTTGGAAAAAAACGCGCACGGGCGAAAAAAAAATTGCGCACGAGCGAAAAAATTGCACCAGGGCCAAAAACGCCGCGCCTGGGGGAAAAATGCCAGCCCGGGTGAAAAATTCGTGCCCGAGCAAAAATAGCGTGTCTTGGCAAAAAAACACGCTCGGGCAAAAAAAATGTGCCCGGGAAAAAATCAAGCCTGGACAAAAAAATAAAGTTTGAGTTATTTTAAGAGATACGCATTTTGAGATGAGAAAATGTTTTTCGAAAAGGTTAAAAGTAGGGCTCTGTTTGGGAGAGCTCTGGCGGCTGTAAAAGCTGCTGTCCGGATAGAGCTGTTTTAAACTAGATTTCTGGGGAGTAGTTTTGAAAAGTTGCAGAGTGTTTGGGTGTTCTGTGCAGAAGTGCGCGTTGAAGAGCGATTTTCTATTTTTTGCTGTTTGAAGGAACAACTTTTGGAAGCTGTTTTTTTAAAAAGTAAAAATATATAAATATATAAAAATAACTGATAACAGAAGTCTTTTACATAGTTCTAGAAAATAGAAAAAAATATCTTCCAACATCCGGCGATCGCTTTTTTCAATCCTTTTAATCACCTGTTCGAAAATAAATTGATATGAATCAAACTTTTGATAATTTAAATCTTTTAAATTTTTAGTAAAAGATGGATCGAATTTTTACCTGCACGCACTGTATAATTCTTCGGCAATGCTATCTCGCACTGTAGACATATGTTCTTCTCCAGCAGCATCACACATATCGCTTTCAATATCATCCTCTGAGAGAACGAAAGAAGACTCATCAGTATCACAAGCATTAAACTCAGGGTCCCAGCGAGACGGATGTCTCTGAATGAAGTTATGTAAGGTCATTGTCATTAGCACTATGAAACGCTGTTTCTTGAAGGTGTACTGTGACATTTTGCTCAAAATATGCCACTTTTTTTAAACACTCCAAACGTTCGCTCGATCACACTGCGAAGAAATGAATGCGCCTTATTGAAATATTCTTGACTTCCTTGTACAGACGGACTCCCACGGGCAAACTCTGTCAAGTGATATCTTGTTTCTAGATACGGCTTTAAATAACCCATCTTTAACGGGTATCCAGCATCCACTAAGTAATATTTACCTGCATTTATTTGGTTTGTTAAACAGGTAAACATTATGAAATACACACACCACACACATACAAATTCCAAAAAAATCACATAAACACACATTCACATACACACAAACACAAACACATTCATACACACATACACAAATCCCAAAAAAATAACACACACCACACACATACACAAACCCAAAAAAAATAACACACACATGCAACCATACACAAAAAAACAAACACACACACACACACATAAACAAACTCAAATTCACACACACACACACATCCACACTCATACACATTCACAAACTCAAATTCACACACATAAATAAACACACACACACACACACACACACACATTCATACACACACACACAGATATTCATATACATACCCAATCAGAAATACAAAAACACACACACATACAACCATACACAAAAAAAAATAACAAACATACACACAGATATCCTTACTCATTCACACATGATTGTGTTGCTTCTTAAACATCCAATTAGAACAACAATCTAAATTGAAGAATACTAAAAAGAAAACAACTTTAATTCCCACTAATTCCATAGCAACATGCAGGAGATCGAAGAAAAATCTAGACCTAGAACTACCCACAAGGTTCAGATTTTAGAGTAAAACCAAAACAAATCACGGAGTGTTACCCGCAGCCAGCCGAGGACTATCGTCGACGGAGAAGGAGGATAAGAAAACAACCTCTGCTTCGATCTAGAAGGAAGAAATTAGAAGCAATGTTTGATGGAGAAAGATAAATAAAAGAGTAAGATCAGATCTCTCTTACCTCAGATCGAAGAAGATCGATCTGTTTGAAGGAGGAACGGATCGCAGATATTCTTCCTCCCTCCCGTCTTAAAATCTCAATCACCGTCGATCAAAATGGAAGGGGAAGCGGAGGAGGAGGGAGGGGGACGGACGCTGTTAGGGTTCGGGAGTCGCGGGTGGGATCAGGAAGAAAGAGCCGCGCTTCGTCGAGCGCTGAACGCAGGGGGGGTGCTTCCGGAAAAGAGCTCTGGGAGCTGCTCTTTGAACCGCGATTTCATTAAAGAGTTGTCCCAAACAACGAAAATAACAGCACTGGCGGCTGGGAAAGAGCTTCTCCAGCCGCCAAAGCTCTCCCAAACAGAGCCTAGGTGACAAGTGACTTTTCAAAAAGATGAGAAAATTGAGTTTTCCGCGATAGTTTTTCTCATCGATAGACAATCCAAACGATTTCTTAGAAGTGGTAGCATTTTCCAAAAAATGAAAAGGAGATAAAAAGCCCTCCCGAACAGGCCCTAAGAAGGGTAAAATTGAACGCTAAACATATCGCTAAAATTAGTTTTTCCCTCAAATATAGTATGGTTGGGGTCCTTTAGCGCACTCACGAACTAGACGAATCAAACCGTTTTAGCTTGAGAGTGAACAAAGCACACAAATAATTAAAATGTTGTACCAACCGTTGGTAACAAGATTTTTAAGTGAAAAATTCGAAAAGAAAAAAACTATGGGGTCAGGCAGAGTTCTGACGAAATTCACTAGTTGTAACAGAGTACTCAAGTTCGAATTGTTGGAGGGAGACAGACCACCGTTACATTACAAGTCTTTCGAGAAAAAAAACTTAGGATGCGTTTGGCGCAGCTTATCGCGACTTATTTGCTCTGGCGTGGTTGGACAAAAATGTCATTGTCATATCAAAATTTTATGCCTCAAACTATTTTCTTTTTTAACATTTGTGATACAAAACATACATTCTATGACAATGACATTTTTCTCCAACCTCAGCGGAGCAAATATAGTGCAATAAGTCGCGCCAAACACACCCTTAGTCTTGAGATACACTTGTGGGAGCAGTTGCCGGAGCAGAAATTTACGAGTGGAGCGCACACTGAGCATGAGAATGAACGGAGAGTCAAGTCATCGTTGGAGGACAACAGATCGAACTCTATCTTCCCATTTTTCTCGGTCCTCGCAAATGAATGCTCGGGGCCACTTTGTATAGATTTTCTAGGTGGAGCACTAATAATTGTGCCCTCTTGTCAATCGAACATGCGAATAGGAACACACGATTTCGATCACCTGAAATACTAATTTTGGAAAATGATGACAGTGCTCCCCGGATTACAGAGCAACTTGGGTAGTTCGGGAAGGCTTGATGGAGAAATGACGAAGACGGCAGTGACAGCGGAATGCAAGGTTGCACTCAGCCGGGCGCACGCAAAGGAGTTGTTGGAGTGCTCGAAGCATCCGCATGACCGTCTAGTTTGGAATGGTCTACTCGTTGCCCCTAGCTTGGGTATTTATGGGAAACCCTAAATACCCGACTATGGGTTGTTGGACTCCTATCGGATCCTAACCGCAACCCGTTAAGCACCTGTCAACCCTATTCCAATATACCTCAACAATCTCCTCCTATATTGTAAATAGGTGTTAGCACAGTACATGTTACTTAAACAAAAAATTAATAACGATAAAAAATTGAGTTTTTCAGAAAAACATAAATATGAGTTTTAGATAACAAAATGCTAAACTCAAACACAGTCCCAAACATAACAATAGAATATCTGAAAGAAAACTCAAAACTGAAAATTGATCTATGCAAACAATAGATCATCTTCATCTGGGTCGAAATCAACTTTCTCTCCTCCGGTCTCCATATGATCTGCAAACAAACACAATAAGAATGTCATGAGACAGATCTCTATGAATTCTAACATTTGCCAATCAAAAGTGAAGTGATTAGTTCTAGCAGTAAAAGAACGTAATACTCTAACAAGGAAGAAAGAATCACATATCAGCATCTCTATCTAATTTACACAAAATTAGAAAAATTGATTTCATAGAATCAAACCATGTTCCATCGATTATTAAAATTATTATTAAACGTTTCACAATTGTGCTATATCATCAAGTTTGGAATGATACACCAAGCTGTGACTATTATATCATCAAGTTTGGAATGATATAACTAATAATCAAAATATCAAGACTCATATCAGCAACTTCAGTATTCCTTTTTGGAATGATACCTAATTCAGCCTTCGAATGAAATAGTTGTGTAAGTCATCAAGTTTGGAATGACTGGCAACTAATCATCTCTGGCTTTCATCAGATAGCATCTGAAATACTTCAGTGTACCCAACTCTAGATGCTTGAATGTAAGCAGATTACGGTTCTAAAATTTAAAACATAAGCAAGGTATTAAGTCCTCCTAAATGGACTTTAATCTCATCTCCCCCGATGTTTTAGTTGTTAGAACCGTACATAAGCCCTTGGTAAGGACATCTGCTACATTTTCTTTTGATCTCACGTCCAAAAGGGAGATTATCCCCTGACTAGTGAGATAGGTCAACCAGACCTATTTCATCCTTAGTTGCCTTCGCTTTCCATTGAACAACGTATTTGTAGCAATGATTTTTGTGGCTTGATTGTCACAATATAACGAAATAGAGTGCATTTTCAGACTCGTCATTGGAATGTCCATTATCAGGTCTCTTATCCACTCTGCCTCTTCTCCAGCTGAGGCGAGAGCATAGGTTCTGATTCCATAGAGGATAGTGCTATACACGTCTGCCTCTTAGACTTCCAAGCTACTGCTGCTCCTCTTAGGGTAAACACATAACCACTAGTGGATCTATTGTCAGCAATTTCTGAGCACCAGGAGGCGTCAGAATAACCCTCAAGCACTAGAGGATATCCACTGTAACCTAAAGCATACTTTTCAGTGTACTTTAAGTATCGCATTAGCCTTTCCAAGGCGTCCCAGTGGTCCTTCCCAGGGTTACTCGTAAATCTACTTAACATGCCGACCGTAAAGGCTATGTCAGGTATAGTGCAGGTTGTAGCATACATGAGACTTCCTATGAGTTTGGAGTAATCCAACTGTCTAATAGGTGAACCTTCATTAGGTTTTAGTCTATTGTTGTAGTCGTATGGAGTCTCGGCCTTTTTGCTACTAACGTAACCCCACTTCTCAAGTAGATTCCTAACGTAGTGACTCTGACTTAGGGTAATACCCTTTTCAGTAAAGTTCACTTCTATACCTAGGATGGTCTTCACCACTCCCAAGTCTGTCATGCTAAATATAGCCGTCAAGGCAACTTTCACGTCTTCCACCTCAGACTGATCAGTGCCCAGAATTAGCATGTCATCAACGTACAAGCATATAATTGCGACTTTACTTGAACTCGTTCTTACGTATAGACATTTATCTGATAGACTAGACTTGAAGCCCAAGTCTTTAACACAAGTGTCAAATTTCTCGTGCCACAATTTTGGTGCTTGCTTCAATCCGTAGAGTGACTTAATCAACTTACAGACCTTATTTTCTAGACCTTCTACGACAAACCCTTCAGGTTGGTGCATATAGATCTCCTCAGTCAGATCTCCATTAAGAAATGCAGTCTTGACATCCATCTGATGAACAACAAAATGTTCAATAGATGCTAACGCGAGAAGTATCCTAATCGTCGCAATGTGACAAACAAGTGAGTATATATCAAAGTAGTCTATACCACTCACTTGAGTGAAGCCTTTTGCAACTAGACGTGCTTTATATTTGGCGATACTCCCATCAGGATTAAGCTTCTTCTTCAGAACCCACTTACTTCTAATGGTTCTAGCCCCTTTGGGCAAATCAGCCAAAGTCCAAGTGTGGTTTTGTAGGAGAGAGTTCATCTCATCATCTATGGCTTCTTTCCATAACAGAGAATCCCTAGATCGCATCGCCTCCTTATAGGTCGATGGATCTGCTTCAACTTGGTAAGTCACAAACTCTGTACCGAAGCTTTTAGGATCTCGTTCTCTATTAGATAACCTTTTAGATGCTAACGCACTAGTGTCTATGGGCTCAGTGTCAGAGGTTCTCATTTCTGGCTCAACAATAGTCTCAGTATTGGTGACTGACAAACCTGGAATCGTCAGGTTTTTATCCTTAAGGAACTTATCCTCAAAGAAAACTGCATCTCTAGATTCTATTACAGTGTTAGTTGAGAGATCTAGAAATCTGTCTGCAGCACTATCCTCTGCACATCCTAGATATACGCAAGTGTTCGTCCTAGGTCCAATCTTAGCTCTTCTAGAGTCTGGTATCCTAACATAAGCGATACAGCCCCAGGTCTTTAGATTGTCAAATCTAGGAGGTCTCTTAAACCAAAGCTCATAGGGTGTTTTTGTCAACTTTGCATGAGGTACTTTATTAAGAATGTGATTTGACATAAGGACGGCTTCACCCCAATAAGCTGCAGGCATGCCAGCAGCCAACAACATGGAATTTAACATTTCTGTAAAAGTCCTATTTTTCCGCTCAGCGATACCGTTGGATTGTGGTGAATACAGGGCAGTCGTTTCAGGAAATATGCCATTGCTGGCAAGAAAATCTCTGAACTCTCCCGAGACATATTCGCCTCCTCTATCACTCCTTAGCCTCTTAATTTTCATGTCTAGTTGATTTTCAACCATATTTTTGAAAATACGGAATTTTTCAAAAGCTTCATCTTTGGATTTAAGTAGGTAAATATGACTAAATCTAGAGTAATCGTCGATAAATGTTATCAGATACTTCCGACCTCCTCGAGTGATAAAATTTTTGTAGTCATAAATATCGGAATGTATTAACTCTAATAATTGTGTGCTCCTAGAAACCTGACCAAAAGGTGTTCTAGTGATCTTTGTCTGAGCATAAATTTCACATTTGTCAAACTTAATGGTTGTGTCTAAGGGAATGTTGTGAGTTCTAGCTAGTAGAAGTAGTTTCCTATAGTTCACGTGTCCTAGTCTTGCATGTAATGTCTTAGGATCTATCAAATTTGAACTAACCTGATTGACTACCTCATTTGCTAGACTCAGCTGATACATCCCGTTGACAACATACGCACAACCAAAGTAATGTGAGTGAACCATAAGGGTTACTCGACCACCACTAATGTTAAGTGGCATACCCGCATCGCATAACAAACTAATAGAAATTAAATTAGCAGCTAACGAGGGTATAAATTTAACATTCTTCAAAATTAAACGCGTACCTGAAGATAGAATCAGAGTAGTATTTCCAACCCTCAAAACATCAGCAACAGCACCATTTGCAATAGTAACAGTCTCTTGAACAACTTTATCATCCTCCAGAAGCGCAGAATTGTTGCAGACGTGGCAGGTAGCACCTGAATCGAGCCATCACTCTGAACTAGCCTTCCCCTTTCCGACCATGGCAACAAAGTCGGTAGGCGCAGTCTGATAAACCATATTGGCTTTGTTATCAGTCCTGGGTGTGCTGGATTCGCCCCGTTTGGGCTGCTTGCAGTCGGAAGCGCAGTGACCCCACTTGTTGCAGTTGTAGCACTTGCCTTTGAACTTTTTAATTTTCTTGCTGGTGGCAGCAACTGTGGGTGCACTGGTCGGTGGTTTGGTCTTGCCAGGCTTAGGCTTGCGCTTAGGATAAGAGATCATGTTAGCAGCAGAGGTCTGCTTGCTAATCGTCTCTAAGGCATGCCTAGTCCGGTTCTCATCCTCAATGCATATGAAGCGCTTGAGGTCTTTCAAGCTAACCTGCGTCTTCTTCCGATACATCTCAGTTTTGAATGAGTACCATGCCGAGGGTAATTTGAATATTATCGCTCCTGCAACGAACCCATCTGGCAGGGGAATGTTCTCACTGTTCATCTTGTCCACCAGAGTCTTAAAGTCAGCAACTTGAGAGAGTAGCTCTCTGTCTTCAGTAAAAGTGAAGCCCATGAACTTGTCCACCAGGTGCGTCTTGGACATATTCTCTTCCTCTCTGAATTGCTTCTCCAGTGCGTCCCAGATCTCCTTAGCAGTTTTCATCTTGCTGTACGTCTCTACAAGTCTGTTCGAGAGGCAGTTGAGGAGATAATCACGACAAAAATCCTCGTCGTTTATCCAGTTATCCTCGTCCTCTCCTCCTTTATAAGACTCAAAATCAGACTGTACGGTGTAGAAGATGTTCAGGTACTTCATGCCAAACTGCATGTTCCTTTTCCAGGCGCTAAACTCAGAGTTGGAGAATTTCTCCAGCTTTATCATCGGCACGGGAGAATTCCCTTTCGACATTGTGTCTCTTTCCACACAGAATAATTCTACTAGCAACCTAAATCACAAGTAGAAAAACTAGAAAGAGATGACCTGAGCCGCGGAGACGACAGGATCTTCGGATCCAATCCTGAAATCTGTGAGCACGCGTAGATGCAAATCCACAATGACAAAAGATTGAAGCGGTTGGATCCCTCCAAGAAAACTCACAGATCTAAACTTTTCAAAGATGGCAGGATCTCCGACAGCTTGAGATATCTTTTGATCAAAACAGAGATCCAACCAAGAAACCCACAGATCCAAAAAAAACCACAGCCCAGAACAACGACGAGGATCCTTGCCTTGCAAAAATGGCGACCTCTGCAACCGCGATCCACAACAGAAATGATCAAGAAAAATAGGACTGTTGTAGATCTAGATCTGAATCTCGTTGACTTCCTGTACAAAGGCAACAGAAATCCTTGATATATTCTTTGGCAATTATAGATGAGAAGAATAACCAATGATTTCTCCTCCTTCACAAAACTGGGAACCAAAAAATCGGCAGAGGCACACTGCTACGGGAAGACAAAAAAAAACCGGCAGATCACAAAAAACGGGTAGCGGGGCGGCGATCTAGGGAGCGGGAGAGCTGTACGTGATCGACGGCGAAATGCTTCCCGATCAACTGCGGTGGCGTGTTCTTCTTATTGATCGGCACAAGAACAGAGGCGTTGGAATCCCGAGCGGGTGTTACCTCCTCCCTCGCGATCGGCGGCAGCTCAGGAAAACAAAATCAAGAGCGGCGCTAGGAAGAACACGCGTGACGGCTACGGGAGCGGGGCTAGGGCAAAATGAAAAACCTTCGAGAATGTTGGAGTGCTCGAAGCATCCGCGTGACCGTCTAGTTTGGAACGGCCTACTCGTTGCCCCTAGCTTGGGTATTTATAGGGAAACCCTAAATACCCGACTATGGGTTGTTGGACTCCTATCGGATCCTAACCGCAACCCGTTAAGCACCTGTCAACCCTATTCCAATATACCTCAACAGGAGTACGTCGGTACGCGCAAGGCCACACGCTCAATGCGGCGCTTGTGGACGTGCATGACCACGCGTGCTAGGTCATACACGCGGCCACGCGCGCGAGGAGATGCTTGCGGCCTCGCACGCGAAGTCATAAACATGGCCATGCTCGCGAGGTCATGCGTGCGGCCACGCCCGCGACGTCATGAGCGTGCAAGGTGGACGCGGCCGCTTGCCCAAGCACAAGCAATGCCACGCACGGTCGCACGCAAGTCACCGCATGTGCATTGCCGTGTGTGGTCCCATGCGCGGGCGTGCACGCAAAAGCATGCCGCTGCCTATAGGCGCGCACGCACGTCCCACTAGGCACATGCATGCGCACACTATTCTAGCTGCAGTGGGACTCGTAGTCTTTTTTGGTTGGGGCGTGGTCTTTTTGGTTGGGGCGAGGCCTCGCGCGGCCGAGGTGAACGTTTTATGAGCCAACTGGAGTCACGGGTTATGATGGCCGATTTGACTTGAATTTTAAGGGAACCCTTCAAATACAGACAAAAATTGGTAGATGATAACTACAACCCATTACGATTATTGATATCCCGTTTATAGAAAGTAGAAGCCATATTATTTTTCATTTTAAACAACCGAAAAAGCCCATTCACTGGCATCTATTACCAACTCCACACTTCGCGTTTTCGTTTGAAAGAAGCTTTGTTGGTTCGCTCAAGAGGTGTGAAATGCCTGTTTAATACACGTGTTATATGACAAACATGTGCACGTGTCATAAAAGTAATAAAACGAAATTAGACTATTGTTTAGAGAAATTCCAATTGAATTGCAATACAACTACTTCATGCCCAATTTATCTAAACTAAAGATTGATTGAGGCTAATTAATTATAAAAATAAAATTCAAAGGAATACATTATGACTAAAAAAAGACTAAAGTAAAGGAATGAAGGTTTTAAAATACTGAGAATTAATGTTAAAGGTGAATGCATCGTACCATGATTCTTTACTAAAATGGATTATGAGTGAAGATGCGTAATTTTATAAAAATGTATAAATAACCAATATTCTTCCTAGCACATCGAAACGCGTTCGTCCGAGATTATCGATTAGAATTAACTGGAAATAGTTTGTCGTGGACCGAACTTGCCTACAACGATAGCAAGGGTTTTAATGCTCTGTGGAAAATAGTAACTTCATTTAATTTAATGAATCACATGAATAATGTTAGCGCATAAATTTAGGCTCTATTTGTTTGGGCGTTTCGCTGTTTCGTTTTGAGCAAACGCCGCCGGAAGGAGGGTAAACAAATGAACCTCCGGCGGTGTTTGCTCCGTTTCCACCCGCCCGCCTTGAGAAACGCCCCAAAAAGCTCCGTTTGGAGCACCCACCTCCCCCCTCCGGTTCGAACACTCCGTTTCCACCCGTTTGATCGACCCGCCACCGCCGAACCAAATGGAGCCTTAGTGACCCGCTAGTTTTAAAATTTATGATTCTATCTACAAGATTCGTAAATGAATTGATTCATTGTCCTCCGATATTGAGGATTACACACGAAACTAGAGTAGTTATTTAGAGTAAACATTAGGCACGTGAATACAACTCAAATCACCGAGACATGTATGAAATAAAATACTTGCAGAGAAAAATAAAATTATTTAATCATAACATGACCCAATCAAACCTTCATTGTTGGATAAACTATAAAAAATGAGGTAAATAAAGGTATATGCACAATATGAGTTAACAAGTACATAAAATAAAAAAAGAAAAAAGAAAATTATACAAATTATAAATTAAGTGTTAGGAACCTTACCCTCAATGTTCCTGATTTGAAGAATACTCAAATTAATGATAAATAAATTTTGTATTTGATGATCATTTGATTTAGTATGTGTACTATTATTATAAAATCATTTTAACCACCTTCAGTAAGTCAAGAGGATAGTTGAAGTTAAAAGGACACCTAACTGAGTGATAGGGTAGGCCTATGTATAATATCGTTGTGATAAGTCAAGCATATCATCGAGACCATTCTAAAATATCGTCATGGAGATCACCATTACTTAGTCAAGCATCGATATGATGAAGCTCACACTCAAACAACATCGTCTAGCCGTCACATGTTAAGTCAAATATCGTTGTGTAAAGGCTGAGATATCGTTGTAATGGCTTAACTGGAGCCGGAAGAGCATAAGTCAAGTATCATCGTGCTGCAAGTTTTTTGAAGTAATTTAAGTGAAATATAGTCGTGAAGCCCAAACTATATTTCAAGAAGCATATGAATTGTTGAATGCTCAAGTACATATCATTGATATGACTTCCTGATAGTAGGCCAAAGACTTAGATCAAAAGACTTAGTTTTATTTTCATGACAGGCTGAAATGTCATAATATGACTAAGCATCGTCGTGAAGACAACAAGCAATACTGAGAAGAAAAATTAGCCTCTTGATTGCTACATCACTTTAACAAAAGTTGACTTAAAGATTGAATAAGCCCAAATCATCATGCAGAAGCAATTATCATCGTGATGAAGTGAAATATCGTCGTGATTGATGAAACATCATCGTGACAATTCAAGTTGCCATAATTCAAATTTTCGACGCCGCCGAAAGTGCCAATCAAATCACCTATTTAAGGATTGTCTTTTTAGATATGGAGATTAACCTATTGGACCATTATTGCTCTCAGTTATATAAATAGACATAAGATGAGAAAGAAAACCCTAATCTTGCATATAGAAAGAGAAATTCAACCGCACAGTGATTTTTCTCAAGGATGTGTCATCAACTAGAAGGCAATCTTTGATAAGGAGCAAACTCAACAAGAAAATCTTCATGTGCTCCTAGTTCTACTCAAGATCCTTCTGTTGTAAATTATTCAAGAGCAAAAAGAAGTCTTCTAGACCAAAACTTCATAACATATTCATATTTCATGAAGAAGACTTTTTATCTATCTGTTGCTAACCGAAGGCTTTTCAACATCCAAGCCTAAGAAGAGTCAAACAACTAAATCTTTGTCATTGTTGATTTTATTGTTGTTGTATTTTAACAAAAACTACTTCCGTTTTGTTGTAGGATCTCTTTGAGATCTGAGATAGGGTTTGTTGTGAACCTGATCTATGGGGTTCAAGGGTGGACCTTAGGTAGGTTTTGGCTACAAACCAGAGGTAGGATTCTGGGATAGAATTTGAGCTTTAGGAATCCAATCAGTGTCTCTGAGTTGTAGGATTCTGTGGAATGGATCTGTGGTAGGGGACTTGCTGAGTTCTTGAGGTAGGAGATATGTACTCTGAGTTGTAAGATTTGGAAGATCCGAGTTTTGGTTAAGTTAGCCTAAGCTAGTATACTCCTAATCTCTGAGTTGTAGGTTAAGTTAGCCTAGGGTTGACTTGGTCAAACCCTCCTAAAAATCCTTTTTTGGATTTTTCTCCAAGTGAGGGGCTCACCTCCTCTCAAAAGAAGGATGGCCCATACCCCCTCACTCTCCTTGGGCCCCCAACCAGCAAGCCCCCATCCCACTATAAGTGGAGGCCCACCAACTTCTTCTCTCTCTCTCTCTCTCTCTCTCTCTCTCTCTCTCTCTCTCTCTCTCTCTCTCTCTCTTTCCCACCTAAAGGCCCAAGCCCATTAGGGCTCCTTCCATTTTTCCCCATATGGGGGAAAATAGGGGACCTCCAGCTGTCATTGGACAACTGGAGGGTGGGGATTAATCCCTCCCTAATGAGGGATTAGTGCCACACCACCCAAAGGTAGGAAGCTCCCCCTCCCTATAAAAGCCACCCAACCCCCCAACCCCTCTCTTTCCCACACAGCTCTCAGAGCAGCCCCTCCCCCTGCTTTCCCACCCCCTCTGTCGAAGCTCTAGTTGCCGGAAAAAGCCAACCCGAGGAGCTCCTCCCCCTCCACCACTACCCTCCTTGGCCGACCAAGTCGGCCCCTCCCAAGCCTGCCAAACCCAGGTAGAACCCTCTCTTTCTCCCCTCCCCATTTCTGACGTCTAGCATGGTGCTTCCAGCGGCCGGAGCACCGCCGCCGTCACCCTCCTCCCTCTCGTTCAAAAAAATGGCTCCGCCGCCGGCCAGCGGCAGCAGGCCTCCGGACCACCGCCGGAGGGAGCGCCCACCACTGACAGGTTGGCCGATGGTGGAGCCACGGCCGGACGACGACAGAGAAAGCCCGTAAGGCCAGCATAATATAGATACAACGGGGGGGGGGGGGGGGAAGGGATAGTGAACAGTAATTTCATTTTATAATTTATATTATTAAAATATTATAATATTATAATAAGGGGTTTGATTTTGCATAGGCTAAAATAAACCCCTAGGAAAAAATTTTGAACATGAAAAATGTTCCCCTAACTAAGGGCTTCCTCCACAAAACTTTTGAGAATTTTTGGAATTGATTTGATATTTTTAAAGCCAAAATAATATTTGTTTGTCCAAATTAAAGGCCCAAAACACTTTGGAAAACTACAAAAAAATTACTAGGCTCATTGTAGGCTCTCTTAAGGGTTGTATTAAAATGTTGGGTCATTGGGATAAGTTTTGGATATTTTTCTTAAAATCTGGAAGCCTAGAGTCGCGCTCAAAAATTATTACGCTCATTTTCTTTGAAAATGAAAATTGGAGTGCGCGACTATCCTCCCTAATTTGAATAATAAATTCAAAGTTTTCGTATCGATGAGAGTGGCTGAGGAAAGTGACCAGGCTCCGGGTGTTTCGAGATTTCATGAAACCATCGAGCGCCTCGCCTCTCGGGTGATTTGGGTACGCTCGGAAAGTGAGAGTACGAGTAGCGAATTGCGAATTATTCTCGATAAATAACGGGGGTGTAACTCTTGATAAGCCCCTGATCCGATTAAGCCGTGATTAATAAGGCGCAACAAAATCATAATCGGATCTTAATAGTGGGTGTGACCCAATGAAACCATATTAAAAACTAAAATAGAACTGAATTTGCCTCCTATGAATGGAGACGGAACTGAATGTGCCTCCTGGATGGAGATGAAACTGAAAAATCTCTCCTAAGAACGGATATGGAACTGAAGCCTCTTGGATGGATTGATTGAAATACTGACCATTTTCTTTATGATTATTCCAGTCTTGTACTGATCCAATTCCTTTATTCTTTTAAGTACTTTTTCAGCTCTACTCCAGTCTCGTACTGGTCAAGTAATTTCAATTCAGTTCTACTCCAGTCTCGTACTGGTCAAGTATTTTTAATTCAGTTCTACTCCAGTCTCGTACTGGTCAAATACTTTTAATTCAGCTTTACTCCAGTCTCGTACTGGCCAAGTACTTTCAATTCAGTTCTACTCCAGTCTCGTATTGGTCAAGTACTTTTAATTCAGTTCTACTCCAGTCTCGTACTGGTCAAGTACTTTTAATTCAGCTTTACTCCAGTCTCGTATTGGTCAAGTACTTTCAATTCAGTTCTACTCCAGTCTCGTACTAGTCAAGTATTTTTAATTCAGCTTTACTCCAGTCTCGTACTAGTCAAGTACTTTCAATTCAGTTCTACTCCAGTCTCGTACTGGTCAAGTACTTTTAATTCAGTACTACTTAAGTTTCGTACTGGTCACGTTTCTTTCCAGCACTTTAAATAAGCAGCATAAACACCGCATTTGTCCTCATTGAAATTTATTATTATAATCTCGGGTCCTGCTATGACAAGTAGTCATTATTAAGGTTGAGCCTTAGTTGGGGATAACCGGAGTTGAGGTATTCCTCCAGGTTTATCCCCAAATAATGCGCTCCCACGCTCCTTGACGAAAGTAGAGCTAAGCGCCGCTGCCCGAAGTTTGAAGCCTAGTAGGGCAGGCCGACGTAGACCCGGTGTGTATTATGTTTGTCGTTGATTGATTGTTTGTAAATTGTTTGTGGTGGAATAGCGGCGGGTCAGTCCCTCCTGTAGACTGTTCGTACCGGTACGGGAAGGTCGATGACTCAAGGCGATAGGGAGATGATTACCACGGGTGACTAGCCGTTTTATTCCCTGTCGGGTTTTCCTCTGCTGGTCGGCCAAAATGATTCGCTGGATGTCGCTTACATCCAAGAGTACACCAGGTTGTACGTTAGGGCCTGGGGTTGTGCGGTACGATCACCCCCAGAAGTGGCAGGACTGACCACTGTCACCGACGACCACATCGGTGAGGCTCGCGAGGCTCACTACCCTGTTGGAACAGAAGCGGTTCAAACTATGTCAACATAGGGTTTGTGTGCGCGGCTGTGAATGTCTGCGGTGTGTACACGGCTATGAATGCATGTGGTATGTGCGCGGCTGTGAATGCCTGTGATTGAATTCAGGATATGAAAACTTGTTGTGCTGATGAGCTAGTAGAGCATTGTTATAACCGCTTTATACTATTGCTGCTTTTTCTGGTTATACTACACTCTTATATATTTGCTCCTAGATGTTCATATATGAAATATTGTGCTAACTCTCTCTTGCTTCAGCTATTTACTTATGTTGGGTGGGTGCGTGCTCGTCCTCAGGATGTGGATTCGGGGAGGGGATTTGTTTCCACTTAGCTCTGTGACTAACGGTTATTTGATTAACCATTCACAGGAGGTGGAGCACCGTAGTGACCCGCTGCCGCATAAAATTATGCCACCAGCTAGGTCTACTCGAGCAGATGCACCCCCACGGTCCCCAGAGTTTAGATACGCGAGTTCCGCCGAGCAGTGTAGAGAGAGAGTATATGAGGATTATATATAACACATGTATAGCCCATGGGCTTATATAAGTACTTAGGCTTCGGCCCTAGAACCGTTGTGATTTTGATATGTGATATATAAATCCGTAATGGTTTCCTGTTAATGCTTCCGCTATATTCTGATGGGTTTTGAATGTTATGATTCGAGCCGAGCAAGGCGACCAACTTGTGCTTGGATAGGGTGGATCGTTTCCCCTATAAGCACTAGGTGAACATCTTCCGCCAGTAGTACCCCTCCGACCCGACCCGGGCAAAAGGTTGGGGGGGGGGTACTACAAATGGATCAGAGCGATCACGATTCTTCCTTGTGGAGCATTCTCAAGATCCCTTCGTCCCTCGCTTCGTTTTAGGTTCGGGACGAACCTTGCAGCGGAAGCCTGGTGGACCCTAGTGTAGAGGCTTAGGGATTCTAGACTGTACGGTAGTACACCCATACACCTTTGTTTTCCACTTGGGTTGTCATTTTCGCAAATTTTCCCTACTTTTGCAAAATACTGACACTCTTTCCTGTTACTTCTCCAGATACCAGAGTATAGTAACGTGGGATCCTCATCCAGAGGATATGTTCCAGCTACCCCACAACCATACCTGGTCGCTCTCGTGATCGTACCGTTTGCCGAGACAGATATGGGGCAGACACTGATGGCTAAACTAGCGACTTTCCGGGATGCCCTGACACAGCCACCGCGAGAGATAACTGTACCCACCGATCTACTAACGACTTTCCGAGGACTGAGGCCTCCCCCTTTTAGGGGTACAGAGACGGCCATTCAGGTAGAGGAGTTGGTGGAGTGAGTGGAGGAGCTGTTAGTAGGGATGATGTGCCCAGCTGTGGTAGCAGTCTCTTTGGTGGTGACCCTCTTGGAGGGATATGCGAGGGATTGGTGGAGAGCGGCTAGTCACTCTACCTTTCGAGGTCGGCCGATGAGCACGATCCATTGGGGAGAGTTCTCCATAGCTCAACTAGAGTTCTTTATCAATGATACAGATCGAGCCGCGCTGCAAGAGAGGTTCCTGCTCATCCGACAGGGCAACCGCACTATGGTAGAGTATGAGAGAGAGTTCATACACCTGACACGCTTCGTCGGGAACCTGGCTTTCTCTGATAGGGACAGAGTTTCTTGGTTCTCCCAAGGACTACGAGATGACCTGAGGCAGGCCCTGCTCTCTCAGGCCACCTTCCACACCATAACCACCCATGCGATAGCTTTAGAGTTGGACCAGCAAATGGTGGCTCAGCATCGCAGAGGTCAGGAAGAGCTCCCTCGAGACCAGAGGCGATACAGAGGTGTTGCTCCCCATAGACAGGATAAAGAGCGCAGACAGAGACACCGCAGGCAGCCTTATAGGCGCCCACCAGCACCCCCAGCTGCACAGCCAGACATTAGACCAGCTCTAGCACCGCATCCCCCACTAGTAGCCCGACAAGATGTTCCCTTCGCAGGGAACTGCTTCTTATATTATCAGCCAGGACATATGAGGGCCTTTTTCTCTCAGGCGACGGGGAGACCCGGATTGGGAGAAGTTCAGGGAGGACAGACGACATGAGGGTAGGGTCAAAGAGGTCGCAGAGGCAGAGCTGGCAGGAGAGGCCAGCAGGGCCGAATAGTGCCCCA
The DNA here is from genome assembly GCA_039513925.1 of Platanthera zijinensis. Lineage (NCBI taxonomy): Eukaryota > Viridiplantae > Streptophyta > Magnoliopsida > Asparagales > Orchidaceae > Platanthera > Platanthera zijinensis. The sequence goes on from CM077079.1 coordinate 76,989,179, forward strand.
GGAGGCCTATGCACTAGACCTGCAGTACGGACCGTCCCCTGACGTAGTCATAGGTATATATCTTAGACGATAAGAGATATCGGATTTTCCACTGAAAATGTATATTACATATATATATATATGTATATGTATATTAGTTGGATGATATATATCTATATATATTTTTCCCATATCATCAGGAATCTTGTTGGTAGAAGGACTTCCTGCCAAAACCCTTTTCGACACAGGAGCAACTCATTCTTTTGTCTCCCATGAATTCATCGCAACAAAAGGAAATGTTGTTTGTTCGACTGGACTGTCTATACGAATCCGTTTATTGGATGGGTCGGATATGACTTCTACCGAAAAGTGCTCGTTCCAGGCTGTGCTAGGAGAAGTAGAATTTAAGATCTACGCAACTATCCTAGCAATAACGGGACTTGACATAATTCTGGGGATGGACTGGCTGGCCGAGCACCAAGCCCAGATAAACTGTTCCATGCGAGAAGTTCGGCTACAAAACCCAAATGGCCAGACCGTCACGTTAATAGGTGTGCCCTCTGTCTCGCGTATTATCTTGACTTCTACGCAGATGGTGAATCCGTCCGACAGAAGGACGAAGTATACTTTATCTACTTCGAGATGGAAGACAAATCCCAGGTGCTCACCAAGGTCCCGGTAGTCCGCGACTTTCCAGATATTTTCCCTGAGTCCCTCCCGGGATTGCCACCCCAGCGAGAGGTCGACTTACAGATCGAGCTCGTGACCGGAGCATGACCAGTATCACGAGCCCTCTACCGGATGGCCCCAAGGGAGCTGACTGAAATAAAGATCCAGCTATAGGAACTAATAGATGTTGGATTCATCTGCCCTAGTTCCTCGCCCTGGGGAGCCCCGATACTTTTCGTCAATAAGAAAGACGGGACTCTGCGACTTTGCATCGACTACAGGGAGCTGAATAAGCTGACTGTACGCAATACCTACCCCCTCCTTAGGATCGATGAACTGTTCGATCAGTTGCAAGGTGCGTCCGTGTTTTCCAAGATGGACCTGAGTTCCAGCTATTACCAGCTCCGAATCTGAGAGGAAGATATCCCCAAGACTGCCTTTAGCTCCCGATACGGTCTATATAAGTTCCTGGTGATGCCCTTTGGGCTCACTAATGCGCCCTCCGCCTTCATGGACCTGATGAATAGAGTCTTTGAACCTTTCTTGGATCACTTTGTCATCGTCTTCATAGACGACATCCTAATATACTCGAAGACCAAGATGGACCATACTCGGCACCTGCAGATGGTGCTACTAAAACTCCGGGAGCACTCTCTCTTCGCCAAATTCAGTAAATGCAAATTCTGGCTAGAATAAGTTGGATTCTTTGGCCACACGATAAACAAGGAAGGAGTGGCAGTAGACCAAGCCAAGGTCCAGGCAGTACAAAATTGGCCGCCACTCAGGATGGCTGCGGATATCCGGAGTTTCCTCGGTCTTGCCGGATACTACAAGAAGTTTGTCGAGGGTTTTTCCAAGATTTCCCTACCCCTAACTGCTCTCACCAAGAAGGACGTCACATTCCGATGGACGCCGGAGTGCGAGGCTGCGTTTGTCGAACTGAAGAAGCAGCTGACTTCTGCGCCAATCCTTACGATCCACACAGGGACCGAGGGATTCCAAATCTACACCGATGCCTCTCTGAAGGGATTTGGAGCAGTCCTAATGCAGAATGACAAGTTAGTGGCCTATGCTTCGCGACAATTAAAGCAGCATGAATTAAACTATGCAGCGTACAATTTAGAGTTGGGCGCCGTCGTCTTCGCCCTTAAAATATGGAGGCATTATATGTACGGAGTAAGATGTGAGATCTTCTCTAATCACAAGAGCCTCAAGTATATCTTCACACTGAAAGAGTTGAACCTCCGATAGCGCCGATGGCTGGAATTCTTATGCGATTACAACTTCGCTCTCCAATATCACCCCGGGAAGGCTAACAGAGTCGCTGACGCCTAGAGCCACTAGCTTGCAATAGCCGGGAGTTGGATGGAGCAGATCCCTAAAGAACTCTTCCAGTCTTTGATAGACATGGAGATTACCCTGGTTGCCCGAAGAGATCCGGAAGAGTACTACTTGCAGCTATATTGGATGGAAATCCAATGCGACATTCGGGACTGGATATGAGAAACCCAAAAGATTGACCCAGAGGTGATACCGATCATCCGATCTCTGCAAGGAGGGACACAAGAGGATTATAAACTACATGATGAGATTCTGCAATTCAAGCATCACATATTTGTTCCCGCTACTGGAGGGATTCGTGAGGAAATTCTGCAAGAGGCCCATCAGTCAAGGTACTCAATTCACCCTGGCGTAGTTAAGATGTATGTAGACTTGCGCAGAACCATCTACTCGCTTGGAATGAAAAGAGATGTCACCAACTTCGTGGCCCGGTGTCAGACCTGTCATAAGGTTAAGGCCGAATGCCGCAGTCCAGGAGGCATATTACAGCCCCTGCCGATACCATAGTGGAAGTTCGAAGACATCTCCATGGACTTCGTCCACGGCCTACCTCGATCTCGCGCTGGGAATGACTCAATTTGGGTGGTCATAGATCGACTCACCAAGGTAGCGCGGTTCATTCCAAACCGACAGGGTGACGGATTAGATATCCTATCCAGGATGTTCCTAGAGCAAGTGGTACGAGTCCACGGAGTACCAAAGTCCATCGTGTCAGATCGTGATGGGTGTTTCACATCTAAGGAGTGGAGGTGGGTGCAGGTGTATTTGGGAACCAAGTTGGCCTTCAGCACCGCCTTCCACACACAGACAGACGGAGAGGACGAACCGTATGATTGAGGATCTTCTTTGACTGTGCATAGTGGAGCACAATGAGCCATGGGAGCAGCTGTTGCCATTGGTCGAATTTTCATACAATAATAGCTACCAGGCTAGCATTAAGATGGCTCCGTACGAGGCATTGTATGGAAGGCGTTGGCGAACCCTGTTTACTTGGGCTCAGGAAGAGGACCCGGAAGCCTTGGGAGTGGCTTACATCGATGACACTACGACAGTGATATTGCTAATTAAGGAGCGAATGCGGGAAGCATAGAGCCAGCAGGCAAAGTACTATGATGCGCGACACCGACCGGTGGAGTTTAGCGTGGGGGAAATGGTATTCTTGAAAATAAAGCCCATGCATGGTGTCTCCCGGTTGAGGAAGCAAAAAAAGTTAGATCCCCGCTTCTTGGGCCCCTATCCGGTGATAGAGCGTGTTGGCCCCGTCGCCTATCGTTTAGCTTTGCCCCCAGAGTTGGGGAATCTTCACGATGTGTTTCATGTCTCTTCCTTGAGACGAGTCCTCCGGCAACCAGAGCAGTACCTTCCTACTCAACCGGTGCAGCTACAGTCAGATAGATCCGTCCGGCTCGAACCCGTCAGAGAAGCGGATTATAAGGTCAAGACACTATGCAACAAAACCATTCCGATGGTTAAGGTGTTATGGTCAAACTACGGACGAGAAGGGTTCACGTGGGAACCTGAAGCACTCCTCCGAGAAAAGCACCCAGAGCTCTTTCCCCAGGTATGTTACTTTTCCCCCCTACTTCAAGTAAATTTTCAGGGACGAAAATCCTTTTATTTTTATTGGATTGTAACATCCCGACTTTTATTGGGCCACCAGAGCCCTAGTGGGCCCAATAAAAGTGACCCGAGCCTCTACCCGTGACCAGGTAGGAGGCAACCCTAAGCAGGGTATCGAGCTAGAGAATTACAAATTGAGTTTTGTCAGTTCCTGTGGCCTCATATAGTCAATACGAGCGCATCGGAACTCGTTCAGTTGGACCCCGAGGTCATATAGTGGATGTGACCATTCCTCGTAAAACGCAACGAAAGCGAGATTTTGGATATCAAGCTAGAAAACTCCGAATCAAGTTCTGTCAGTTCCTGTGGCCTCATATAGTCTATATTAACGCATTGGAGCTCGTCACGTCACGATCCGAGGTCTAACGGCAATTTTACACACTTCGACCATTTTAGCGCGCTGCGAAGCACAGATTTTGGAATTTCGCCCAACGGACTCCGATTCAAACCCAATCAATTGCATTGGACTAGTGTAGTCAATACGAAGTCAACGGAAGTCATCCAGGTCAATTTCGATGATAATTGGTCAACCCATGGTCAAATCAAGCCTAATTATGCACCGAAAAGCGTGCGTACACCAATTATGACACGACACTCGAACCTTGACCCGACACCGATGACTTTGACCCACTTTGACTTTGACCAGCCAGGGGGACTCACCCTAGGGTTGACTTGGTCAAACACTCCAAAAAAAATCCTTTTTTGGATTTTTCTCTAAGTGAGGGGCTCACCTGCTCTCCAAAGAAGGATGGCCCATACCCCCCTCACTCTCCTTGGGCCCCCAACCAGCAAGCCCCCATCCCACTACAAGTGGAGGCCCACCCACTTCTTCTCTCTCCCTCTCTCTCACTTTCCCACCTAAAGGCCCAATCCCATAAGGTCTCCTTCCCTTTTTCCCCACATAGGGGAAAATAGGGGACCTCCAGCTATCATTGGACAGCTTGAGGGTGGGGGTTAATCCCTCCCTAAGGAGGGATTAGTCCCACACCACCGAAAGGGAGGAAGCTCCCCTCCCCCTCCCTATAAAAGCCACCCAACCACCCCCATCTCTTTCCCACACAGCTCTCAGAGCAGCCCCTCCCCTTCTTCCCCCTCTCTATCGGAGCTCTGGTGGCCGAAAAAAGCCAACCCGAGGAGCTCCTCCCCCTCCACCACCACCCTCCATGGCCGACCAAGCCGGCCCCTCCCGAGCCCGCCAAACCCACGTAGAACCCTCTCTTTCTCCCCCTCCCCATTTCTGATGTTTAGCATAGTGCTTCCAGCGGCCGGAGCGCCGCCACCGTAACCCTCCTCCCTCTCGTTTAAAAACAAATGGCTTCGATAGCGGCCGGCGGCGGCAGGCTGCCGGACCACCGCCGGAGGGAGCGCCCACCACCGGTGGATTGGCCGGTGGTGGAGCCACGGCCGGCCGGCGGCGGAGAAAGCCCGTAAGGGCGGCAAATTTAGATACAGCGGGGGGGGGGGGGGAAGGGATAGTGAACAATAATTTCATTTCATAATTTATATTATTAAAATATTAAAATAAGGGTTTGATTTTGGAGAGGCTAAAATAGACCCCTATGAAAAAAGTTTTGAACATTAAAAATGTTCCCCTAAGGGTTTCCTCCACAAAATTTTTGAGAATTTTTGGAGTTGATTTGGTATTTTTAAAAGCAAAAAAAAAATTTGTTTGGCCAAATTAAAGGCCCAAAACACTTTGGAAAACTACAAAAAAATTACTAGGCTCATTGTAGACTCTCTTAAGTGTTGTATTAAAATTTGGGTTCATGGGGATAAGTATTGGATATTTTTTCTAAAATCTAGAAGCCTAGAGTCGCGCTCAGAAATTATTACGCTCATTTTCTTCGAAAATGAAAATTGGAGCGCGCGACTATCCTCCCTAATTTGAATAATAAATTCAAAGTTGTCGTATCGACGAGAGTGGCTGAGGCAAGTGACCAGGCTCCGGGTGTTTTGAGATTTCATGAAACCATCGAGCGCCTCGCCTCTCGGGTGATTTAGGTATGCTCGGAAAGTGAGAGTACGAGTAGCGAGTTGCGAATTGTTCTCGATAAATAACGGGGGTGTAACTCCTGATAAGCCCCTGATCCGATTAAGCCGTGATTAATAAGGCGCAACAAAATTATAATCGGATCTTAATAGTGGGTATGACCCAATGAAACCCTATTAAAAACTAAAATAGAACTGAATGTGCCTCCTGTGAATGGAGAGGGAACTGAATGTGCCTCCTGGATGGAGATGGAACTTAAAAATCTCTCCTGAGAACGGAGATGGAGCTGAAGCCTCCTGGATGGATTGATTGGACTACTGACCATTTTCTTTATGATTATTCCAGTCTTGCACTGATCCAATTCCTTTATTCTTTTAAGTACTTTTTCAGCTCTACTCTAGTCTCATACTGGTCAAGTACTTTCAATTCAGTTCTACTCCAGTCTCGTACTGGTCAAGTACTTTTAATTCAGTTCAACTCCAGTCTCGTACTAGTCAAGTACTTTTAATTCAGCTTTACTCCAGTCTCGTACTGGTCAAGTACTTTCAATTCAGTTCTACTCTAGTCTCGTACTGGTCAAGTACTTTTAATTCAGTTCTACTCTAGTCTCGTACTGGTCAAGTACTTTTATTTCAGCTTTACTCCAGTCTCGCACTGGTCAAGTACTTTCAATTCAGTTTTACTCCAGTCTCGTACTGGTCAAGTACTTTTAATTCATTTTTACTCCAGTCTCGTACTGGTCAAGTACTTTCAATTCAGTTCTACTCCAGTCTCGTACTGGTAAAGTACTTTTAATTCAGTACTACTCTAGTTTCGTACTGGTCACGTTTCTTTCCAACACTTTGAATAAGTAGCATAAACACCGCATTTGTCCTCATTGAAAATTACTATTATAATCCCGAGTACTGCTCTGACGAGCGGTCGTTATTAAGGTTGAGCATTAGGGTGGGATAACCGGAGTTGAGGTATTCCTCTAGGTCTAGCCCCAAATAATGCGCTCCCATGCTCCTTGATGAAAGTGAAGCTAAACGTCGCCGCCCGAAATTTGAAGCCTAGTAGGGCAGGCCGACGTAGACCCGGTGTGTATTATGTTTGTCGTTGATTGATTGTCTGTAAATTGCTTGCGGTGGAATAGTGGCGGGTTAGTCCCTCCCGCAGACTGTTCGTACTGATGCGGTAAGGTCGACGACTCAAGGCGATAGGGAGATGAGTACCACGGGTGACCGGCCGTTTTATTCCCCGTCGGGTTTTCCTCTACTGGTCGTCCAAAATGATTTGCTGGATGTCGCTCACATCCAAGAGTACACCAGGTTGTACGTTAGGGCCTGGGGTTGTGCGGTACGATCACTGCCAGAAGTGGAAAGACTGGCCACTATCACCGACGGCCACATCGGTGAGGCCCGCGGGGATCACTACCCTGCTTGAACATAAGCAGTCCAAACTATGTCGATATAGAGTTTGTGTGTGCGGCTGTGAATGCATGCGGTGTGTACGCGGCTACGAATGCCTGCGGTATGTGTGCGACTGTGAATTCTTGCGATAGAATTCAGGATATGAAAACCTGTTGTACTGATGAGCTAGTAGAGCATTATTATAACCATTTTATACTATTGCTGCTTTTTCCGGTTATACTGCACTCTTTTTTATTTGCTCCTAGTTGTTCATATATGAATTGTTGTGCTAACCCTCTCTTGCTTCAACTATTTACTTCTTTTGGGTGGGTGCGTGCTCGTCCCCAGGATGTGGATCCGGGGAGGGGATTTGTTTCCACTTAGCTCTGTGACAAACGGTTATTTAATTAACCATTCACAAGAGGTGGAGCGCCGTAGTGACCCGATGCTATAGGAGATTATGCCAGCAGCTAGGTCTACTCGAGCAGATGCACCCCCGCCGTCCCCAAAGTTTAGAGATGTGAGTTCCATCGAGCAGCGTAGAGAGAGAGAGAGAGTATATGAGGATTATATGTAACACATGTATAGCCCATGGGCTTATATAAGTACTTAGGCTTCAGCCCTAGAACCGCTGTGATTTTGATATGTGATATATAAATCCGCAATGGTTTCCTGTTAATGCTTCCGCTATATTCTGATGGGTTGTGAATGTTATGATTCGATCCGAGCATGGAGACCAACTAGTGCTTGGATAGGGTGGATCGTTTCCCCTATAAGCACTATGTGGGCGTCTTTCGCCATTAGTACCCCTCCGGCCCGACCCGGGCAAAAGGTGTGTGGGGGGGGGGGGGGTACTACATTTATAACACTAGAAATTAAGGCGGAATATGAAAATCTCTTTTTCCTTTTCTATACCGACCCTTATCCCCAAGGACCGGTTGGTTCTAGCCTATTGTTCCCAGATAAGGCCTTGAACTGCCCCTAGATCTACCCAAGACCTATTCACTACCACACGCGATGAATTCACGGAATCCTCCCGGGTAACCGACGTCTACATAAGATGAATTTATCCCCTAAGTCTCGCAAGACCTAGTTGCTCCTACCTACGATGAAATTCCCATGGAGTACTTCTCAGAATCTAAAGTTCTCCTCGAACGATTTAACCACCGATACAAAAAAAGATAAAAAAGAAAATACAAGAAAAATAAAATGCAAGAGAAAACACCCTAAGGTTTTCTGAAGGTGAAGACGAAGGTGGTGTCAATGTTGGAATTCTTGGTGTGTTCGTTCTTCGTATTAAATAAGTGTGGTAGCACTTTCCCTTCAAAAACTCCTTTTAATTGTTGTTTTTGCCCAAGGGATTTCTCTTGATGGTATGGAGACGAGCCTCTCTAAAGATATTCGGAGTGTAACATCCCATTTTATTATAGATTAGGGTAGGACATGTGGTGGGTGAAAGGGTTAGGCTAGGTTTGACCCATGGAGTTAGGGTGGATACACATAGGGCCCACTATAGGGTTCAAGTCAACTTTAACATAGAAAAATCATTCTGGATCAATAGGCGTCGAGTGCATGGAGTGAACTCGACGCCATTCGATGAAGTTTCGAGTGCGTCGAGTGGACTCAACGCCATGCTCTTTAACTTAGAAAATCTGTTCTGGATCAATAGGCGTCGAGTGCATTGAGTGAACTCGACGCCATTTGACGAAGCATTGAGTGCGTTGTGTGGACTCAATGTCATGCTCTTTAACTTAGAAAAATTATTCTGGATCAATAGGCGTCGAGTTCGTTGAGTGAACTCGACGTCATTCGACGAAGCGTCGAGTGCGTTGAGTGGACTCAACGTCATGCTATTTAACATAGAAAAATTGATCTGGAAAAATAGGCATCGAGTGCGTTAAGTGAACTCGATGCCATTCGACTGTTGGAGTTAGTGGAGACTGGGCAGACATGTGTATAACTGCAGCAGTCTACTGGTCTTAGCGACCTGGCGGTTTGGTCCAGCAGTTTGGTGGTGAACCTCAGTTTGCGATCAGGAGTAGCAACAACGGTCTGAAGGAAGCCACAACGGTCTAACAGTAAGCCACAGTAGTGGGATATCGATTAGCTGCAGCGGTCTGGATGAAGCCACATTAGTCTGGCAGAAAGTCGTCGAAGCTGTCTGGATGAAGTCGTAGTGGTCTTGTTGAAGCCGCTGCGGTCTGGTTGAAGCAGCAACAGCGGAAAGGTGGTTAGCCGCAACAATAGTCTGGTGGCAATCTGCGGTTGCAATCCGATAGCTTGCAGCTGCTGTGGTCTGGTGGGTAGCCGCAACTGCGGTCTGGTGGCAACCCGCAGTTGCGGTCTGACAGCCTGTATTGGCGGTCTTCCCTTTAGCAGATAGGAGACTTTATGATGCATGCCAATGGTTCCTACGGAAATAAAACTACGTTCTTTTAGGTGCGAAAAATTTAATTAGGTATGTAGCGTGCGGAATCTCCCTAAAATACTAACGATGACTCAACCAATATAATAATGCACGGCGCAAAAGGGTCGCTACCCCTTATAGAGATTAAACAAGGGCTATATGGCAATGTTCGTTCAAGCAAATATGACCGACCCGATCCGGACAATTAGCAATTCAAATTAAAATTACCCGCATGCATTCACAAAACCAATAAGAGAGGATCCAGACTAAAATAGCGATTTTAAAAAGTCTAACCCAATCAAAAAAATTAATTAATATGGAGGTATGCCAAATCACTTGAACTCAAGGGAAAATCAAGGGTAATGAGCCCGATTTCTTCTAGTGTTAACGAGATCTACCTGATCCAAATTATACGAAAATGTTGAGATCGAGCGGTCTGTCGAGTTGAGACCGGGCGGTCTGGCAGTCTGGCGGTCTAGCGGCTTGTCCCAGCAGTTTGGTAGCAGGGTTGGAAACCGGGCGGTCTGACAGTTTGTCTGGCGGTCTGGAGACTTCTCCCAGCAGCTTGGTGCTAAGATGTTGCTGGCTGATGTTTGGCGGTCTGAGCGGTCTGGCGACTTGACTATGTTGACTTGGGGATATTGGCCGTCTATCTTCCTGAATGTTGTAGCCATGCGGTTAGTATAACCACACGGTTTGTGTGGCTTATGCGGCTTGTATAGTTTCATGTTCTTGTAATTATTAGTCCCACATTGCTTATTTGTAATCTCTCTTCTCTCCTCCATTCTATAAAAAGGAGGTCATACCTTTGTAATAGATATCTTTTTGGATAATAAAAGTTTTGTTACTCCATTTTTCGGTCTCTGGTTTTCTGTTCGCACATGGTATCAGAGGACTCAATCGTTTCCACCTGATTCGGTTTGCCTCTATCCGCGCAGTTTATTCTGTCTTGTTCGCGCGGCTTGACCTTCTCCTCCTGTTCTTTGAGCCCTCTCTGTCCGCTCGACCTGTCCGAGCGGCTTGTTCCTTCTCTCACGACCTGTTCTCGCGACCTGTTTCCTCTCTTGTCGCGCCCTGTTCACACTTGTTCCTGTTCGCGGACCCTGTTGCTGCCCCTCTGTGTGTGCGGCCTATTTGCTCTCCCTCCTTGTCTGTTTGCGACCTGTTTCTCGTGGTCTCCTCTTCTTCCCGCGATCTCCTTTAGTCGTACGGTTTCCTCTCTTTCGCACGAACTCTATTTGTTCGCGCGACATGCCTTGCTTCGTGCAATCTCCTTTATTTGCATGACTTCTTCCCCATTGCCTTGCTCTGCATCTTGGTCGTGGCCTTCCTTGCCGCTGGCGTACTGTCACCGTGACCACTGCAGAATCTTCTCCTTATCCGCTGCGGCCTTCTTAGCTGCACATCCTGCTTGATGTTTGTGCGGTTTATTCTTTCTAGTCGTGCGACCTCTTTACATCTGCTTCTTGGTTGTGGCCTTCCTTGCCGCACATCTTCCTGCTATCCGCGCAGCTTATTGTTTCTTCTCACGTGGTTTTTTTCCTCCCTTCATGGCTTTCACATCCTCCTCAAAGCTGTCCGCCTCGGTGGTCACGTCTTCTAGTAGTGCCCACATTGTTACTCAAGGAAAATGGCTGATCGACACCGGTGCTACCAATCATATGACCGACAATCCCCAGTGTTTTTCTCTCCTAGAAACACATGATCGGTTGCCCCCGGTTGTTCTCGCTAACGGCTCTCCTTCACCGGTCAAAGAGACATGAGTGGTTCATGTCACTCCGTCTCTTCGCTTGGCGGATACACTCTACGTGCCCAAGTTCCCGTGCAACTTATTATCTGTTACCTCTCTATGCAAGCAATTACAGTATTCCGTCACATTTACTTCTACTTCTTGTTCTTTTCAGGATCCGGACTCCCAACGGACGATTGCTATTGGGACTAAGAGTGGAGGCCTATACTTCCTTGACAACATTTCCGCTCTATCCACCTTCTCTTACACCTCCACAGATCTTCTTCAATGGCATCTTCGCCTTGGTCATGCTCCTCCATGACTTCTTCGTCAGCTTCTGCCCCAGCTTCCTCCACAAAGTCCTCCCCTCAACTATGAGGCATGTTAGCTTGGCAAGCATCACCTCTCCTCCTTCCCTCCAAAGCAAGTTCATGGATCTAGCAGTCTGTTTGATCTCATCCACTCCAATGTTTTGGGTCCTTCTCCTACCCTTACCGTTGGTCGGGGTAGTTCATATTTTGTCACGTTTATTGATGATTTTTCTCATTGTACGTGGGTGTATCTGTTAAAGATCGCTCCAAATTATTCTCTATATAGACGTCCTTCTTGTTGGGTATTGCATCCACAATAACCCAGATTTGCATGAAGTCACCCTTGAACTAAGATGAATTAAGATGTATTTGATATCTTGGTTTAAGTTGTGTGTTTGCAGATCATCATTGCTAAGTGTAGACCAATGTCAGTCTACAGTAGGTCATGAACACAAGACCATACAGTGTAATCCCTTACTGTGTGATCCAAGGTGTTGACTCATGTGTAGCCTCTCAATTGGGATACACTTCATATTCAAGCACTTGGATCTAGGAATGAAGATTGGATTCTTGAAGAGTATAGAAAATTTTCTAAGTCCAAAATTTCTTTAAGTCCACTTCTTGAGAAGTCCATGATAGTTCTCGAGAAGTAGACTTAGCAAAACTCGAGAAGTTCCTCTAGTTCTCGAGAAGCCGAGACTAGTTCTCTAGAAACCTTTTTATAGTTCTAGAGAAGTCAGTCTAAGGTTATCGAGAAGTCCCAGCCTTTATTTCTCGAGTAGTCAGAGACAGTCGCAAAATTATTCTGTCCCTCTCTCGAGAAGTCTATCTTAGTTCTCGAGAACTTAGTCTCGAGTTCTCGAGAAGTCAGCATTGTTCTCGAGTACTTGATTTGGCTTTCGAGTAATAGTTCTCGAGAAGTCTAGTTAGTTCTCGAGTACTAACTTGAATTCCAGACAGACTTGCTCTCGAGAAATCAATCTTGTTCTCGAGAACTCATTCCTACTTCTCGAGAACATCATACAATTTTTTCTGAAAATTGCTCTTAAGTCCAGATCGACGGGATTTTCAAATTACTCGACGTGATTGGTCCACGTGTCATCATTTATGTATTTTCTAACCGTTAGGGGAATTCCAATATAATGTCTTTTTGTTAAGACTAACCCTAAGCGTAAAATCGTACATTTTCTATTATCGTAATCGGTCGTCTCTCTCCAAGAAGAACAGAACTTTAAGCCACCGCCGCCGCTCAACGTGAAGATCGACACTTCTGTTTTCGATCAAGAAAGGCTTGCTGTTCAAGGATATTTCATCTTCTCCTTGATCGAGTAGGTCTAAAATTTCTCAGATCTCTCAACTCTTCTTCAACATTTTCTGAAAAGCCACAAGTTCAAGAAGAAGACCTAGAGTTGAATTTTTCTAGATCTGAGAAAAATTTCTATTTGTATTTTTTAAATCTCTCTTTAAATTTTGTAGGAGATTAATATCCGAGTTGTAGGAAGTTTTCATCTTCCGAGTATAGATCCCTTTTGGATCAAGATTGTAGGAACTTGGTTTCGAGGCGTAAGATTGGATTTCAATCCGAGATAGTGTAGTAGCCGAGTCTAGTGATTTACTAGATCGGTGAGGGAAAGTGGACATACCCAAGGTTGGGGAACCACTATAAATTCTCTTGTCGTCTGTGATTGCTTGATTGTTTGTGCAAGTTCTTTTAATTTTTTTTTCCCGCAAATAGACACACAATTCACCTATTCACCCCCCTCTAGGTGATTTAGGTAGACAACTTAACACTTTCAATTGGTATCAGAGGGAGGTTGGTCGTTAAAAGGTTAACACCTTGATCAATTTCCTCTCTAAGTTGTCTTTGAGAATTTTCAAGCAATGGACAAGGCTAAGTATTTTGTCAAGCTTCCCTTGTGCACAAAGAATAACTTTCCCATATGGAAAGAGAGAATTAAATTTCTCATGGAAGCTGTGGATCCCCGGATCTTCATGATTGTTGAAGAAGGTCCTTACGTGCCCATGACCATCTCCACTATAAATCCAACCAAGAAGGTTCCAAAGAAGTTGATGGATCTAGATAAAGACAAGATTGCACTTGTCTCTCTAGATAAGAAAGCAAAAAATATTATAGCGAGTGCAGTCGATGACTCGATGCTGTAGAACCTGATTCACTGCCAATCTGCTAAGGAGATGTGGTAATCACTAGTCACTCTGATGGAAGGTACTGAAGAAGTGAGGGATGATAGAAGATCCCTGTTGAACCAGAAGTATGAAGCCTTCGGGCAAGGGCCAAAGGATACTATTGCAGATAAATTTGAGAACTTCTTCAAAATAGTCAATGGTATCAGAGTATATGGCAGAGTCTTCACCAATGGAGAACTAAATGTCAAGTTCCTAAGATCCTTAACCAAGGAATGGGACAATAAGGTATATGATATCCGGTAATTTGGAAAGCTAGCTGAGACAGATCCTCGGAATCTCTTCGGGAAGCTGATGTCGTATGAGCTTCAACTCAACACAAGGAAAGCTGAAGAAGAGAAGAGCAGGTCTGCATCAAAAAAGAAGTCTATTGCTTTAAAGGTAGACACCTCCAGGAAGTCAAAGGCTACCTCTCCAGCCCCAGCATAAGAAGTTAGTGAAGAAGAAAACTCAAGGCCAAGTACCTCGGGATCTGAGCTATCTGAAGGTGAGTTCTCTTACTCTCACGATAGTTCAAAAAATTCTTGAACAATAAAAAGCAATGGAAGGGCAAGGATGCCTCTCACAGAAGATCACGACATGACAGTGATTGACACAGAAAAGGCTCAAGCAGCCATGACAGGTATGGTTCTAAACAGAACAAACATATTTTGACTGACATAGTTTGCTACTATTGTAACAAGCCAGGTCACGTCATAGCTGACTTCCCCCACAAGAAGAAGGAGGGTGGCAAGAGAGAAGAAAAGAAGTCCCCGTACAGCAAGAAGAGGACAGAGAAGAGCCTGATAGCCAAGAAGGGCAAGACTCTTAGTGACTCTGACTCATTTGAGTCAAGTGAAGAATAGGAAGTCTACTTTGGACTTATGGCTCAATCAGATGATGAACAATAGCCCCAGTTCATTGGGGAGGTAAAATCTCACACCCCTCTTTCAGAATCAGAAGTTTCTAAGCATGATCATGAGGATAGCTCCTCTGACGATGAGTCTGAACTCATAGCCTAGTATATGGAGTTGATCATGGCTTACGACAAATGTTGAAAGGTCATGAAAACTCAGGCAAAAGAGATTAAGTCTCTAAAGGCCATAGAAAGCTCTCTGAGAGAGGAAGTCGTTAAGATGGACTCACTCAAAGAAGACTTAGATAATACTATTGATGAGTTCAACAAGGCTATTGAGAAAACTAAGTTGTCTACCTAAATCACCTAGAGGGGGGGGGGTGAATAGGTGAAATGCGTGTCAAATGCGGAATAAAAATTAACACAACAAAGATCAAGCAATCACACAGACGACAAGAGATTTACAGTGGTTCCCCAATCTTGGGTACGTCCACTTTCCTCACCGATCTAGCAAACCACTAGACTCGGCTACTCCACTATCTCGGATTGAAAACAATCCTACACCTCGGAACCACGTTCCTACAAAACTCGATCCAAATCGGATCTACACTCGGAAGATAAAGCCTTCCTACAAAACTAGGAGAAAAACTCCTACAAAGAAATTTGTTTGAAAAGAAAATACAAACAATATATTGCACAGATCTGGATCTTTGATAGTCTTCTTCCTTGAGAACTTTGGCTTGATCAGAATATGTTGAAGATGACTTGAGAGAGATCCACAGATCTGAAAAACGGAATCACCTCGATCGAGAAAATAGATCAGAAATCTTTGAGGCTCGGCGAGATCGAGTGATTATCTTTCGTCTGGATCGCTGGAGAAACAGAGTTGAAAGCAGCGATCGGAGATCGTCGATCCAGACCTTCTTCCGTGAACGGCAATGGCGGCGGCGTGAGAAATTAGGGTTCACGGGAACTTTTCTCTTTCTTAAAATAATAATCTCTCTAAACTTGTTATTAGTCAAATCTGAAAGGACCTATTTATAGGTGGACTCCAACGGTCAGAAATTTAATTAGGGATGACACGTGGACCAATCAGAAATGATTAATTCGAAATACATAGCGAAATTGTACTTGGAGAATTTCAGGAATAATTGAACAGATATACTCGAGACAGAGAAGAGACATACTCGAGTACAAGATGTTATATACTTGAGTGGATAGGAGGAGCATACTCGAGTATAAGAAGAGAAGCTACTCGAGTGATTCAGAGATCAACACTCGAGTGATTTTAGAACTACTCGAGTATGAGAGTATATACTCGAGTAAAAACACTTAGAGAAAATTTCTCAGATAAAATAGGAAGAACTACTCGAGTAGAAGAGTTGGAGATACTTGAGTGAGGGGAAAGTGAACTACTCGAGTAACTAGGGAAGATTACTTGGGTAATCACTAAGCTACTCGAGTATGAAAAACTACTACTCGAGTATAGAGTCACTTACTCGAGTATATAGGGAACTACTTGAGTAGGTAGACTTAGAAACTTTCTGAGATGAAAAGTGCAGATCTACTCGAGTATCAACAGAACACTTACTCGAGTAACTAACCAACTACTCGAGTATGAGTTGTCACCTACTCGAGTACAATACAGTCTACTCGAGTATGTAATCCAACTTACTTGAGTACAGACTCACTTACTCGAGTGTACAAACGAAGTACTCGAGTATGTGGACTTAGAGAAAATTTCGGATCTAAGAACAGAAGGATCTACTCGAGTATAAAATATGACCTACTCGAGTGACTAACTATCTTACTCGAGTAAGCTTATCTACACGAGTATACAGAGTCTTCTCGAGTATGTCTAAGGATTTACTCGAGTACCAGGTCACTTACTCGAGTATATGAAAGAAGCTACTCGAGTATGTGGACTTAGAAAAAAAAAATTCTTTTGAAAAAAAAATAAACTTCAATACTTCAGTCCACCAATCCAAGTGCATGTAGGAAGTGTATCCCAATAGAGAGGCTATACATGGGCCAACACTTTGGATCACACAATGAGGGATTACATTGTATGGTCCTGTGTTTGGTGACCCATTATAGACTGACATTGGTCTACACTTGGCAATAAAAACCTGCACACATACAACTTAAACACAATATCAAATACACCTTAATTCATCTTAGTTCAAGGTCTGACTTCCTACAAATCTGAGGTATTGTGGAGACAAATCCCAACAATCTCCCCCTATTTGTAGATGTCAGCACCCTCTACACTAAGGTGAATTACTTAGAGTAAAAAGAACAACACACATATACTTCAAAAAAAATAAACTGAAGCAGGATAAATAATAAGATAGCCATAATCAGAATCAAAATATATATATATATATAGAAATGTTTTTAACATATTAAAAAGTCCATTTCCACATTCTCATTGACTCAAGAAGGGGCTCCTTTGTGCATTCTTTCTCTCTTCAGCTCTTGCCTCTCTAGATAACTGAATGGTTTAGGAAAATATGTTCTGGGCCTAGGAGGAGCAGCTGGGTTGTTGTATCCCCAATTTCTATCATGAAGTCTGATCTTGATCTGGGATGCTTCATAAGCTTTCCATTCTGAATAACTGTAATATTGATCTCTGTGCTCACCAAGATCTATTACTAGCTTCAGGGTATCAAGGATCAGAGATTTGGAGGTTGGACTCCAATTTTCAGTATGAACAATTTCTGATCTACCTTCAGAAGCTGGGGCAGGCTCTTTTCTAGGTCCAGAACGGCTGGCAGAAGCGCCGTCACCATATTTCCTTTTCTTCTTTGGGACACCTTGAGAACTAGGAGGAAGTTCATCTTGCCAAATATCAGTATAAAAGAGAGGAGGCTCAGTCACATCACCAGCAGGTCTGGGTGAGAAGACTGGCACATCTCCTAGAATGTTTGCCTGAGCTGGAGCATCTGCTGGAGGATGTTCTTCAAGAGGGTTCAAGAACTTGGGAATGATGGTAGGGTTGAGTTGAGAATTTGGGAAGTTCTGATTATTTACCCATACAGCTGTATCATAAATGTAGAATTTGACAGATTGGAGTTGAGATAGAATATCTGCTTTCATATTCTTGACTAGATCATTCACAGTTGTTTGAGCTTATTCAGACAGTTTTTTAACTACTTTTTCAACTTGTTCTTTGACAACTTTCTCCCCCTTGCTGATATCTACAGCTAGCTTGGCAATTGCTTCATCTCTGAAAGTGCTAACTTCTTCACATACTTTCATCACATTTGCTTCAGCATTCTTGTCCAATATTATCTGATTATGTGCAATAGTTTCAGCTTGATTCCTTAGTTCACCTATACTTGTAATAGTGTGATCTAAAGCTTTTCCACCCAATTGAAACAATCACTTGAGCTCATCAGTATTGGCTTGAATTTCAGCAAAGCCTCTACTCATCTCCTTTTCAAGAGTAGAGATTTTGTTATTTACTGAGGCTAGAGAGTCATCAAAGTACTTTCTTTGTTCACTGAGTAGCTGTTCAATCTTGCTTACCAGATCTGAAGAAGTAGAAGGAGTTGAAGTTGGGACAGGGACTGAAGGAGCAGGAACAACCCATGGAGGGATTTCAGTAATTTCCACTGAGCTTTCAGCTCTTTTGAAAGATTCTATCTGAGCAGATTCTTCTGTATTAATGAAGGAGGGAATAGAGAAGTCCAAAGTCCTCAGAGGAGCCTCCACTGGTTCTGGAGATACTTCCTCCTCATCAGACAAAAGAATATTTTTAGGCTGGCTTTCCTCTACAGCAGAGGACTGAGCAGGAGACAGGACAGGAGACTGTGCTGGAGTCTGAGCCTCTGGAGTCAGTACAACTGATTCATTTTGAAACAAGGGAGCATCTGAGCTGAGCTCATCAATCAACCTATTGATATCTTCTGTAGTAGACAGTAGGGTTGCTGGATCTAGAATCTCTGAGTAGGGATCTGCTGGAGGAGGAGAAACTAGAGGGAGAGAGTCCCTGACTTCTGCTTGCTGTGAGGGTTCTGATGAAGCTGGGTACTGAGAATGAGATGAGGTAGGCTCCCCATCAACTGTTGCACCAGAGGTAGCAGCAGTTTGATGTGGAGGAGGAGATGGAATCCTGTCATCAGGTATACTGGTTTCTTGGGAATCTATTGAAGGGACAGCAACTTTGGATGCTTGGGCAGAGTTCAGAATTTTAATTTCATATCGCTGGATGGAGGATATAGAAACTTTTTTCATGTGATGCAGTGGAGTCCCTTTGGATAAGTTAAAGACAGAAGGGTTGATTTCATGAAGAAGGAGGGAAATAATCCTTGCAAAACTTGGATGCTTAATGCTTTCTCTGATTTTATCTAGGATCAACAGTACAAACTAGAATCGTTTGCGGCAGATAATGGCTTGCATTATATCAAACATTTCCATAGAAATGTCTCGAATGGAGTAAGTTTTGCATAGCAGTACCTTAGCAATTACATCCACTAGGAACTTGCCTTCTAAGTTGAAATCAGCTCTGCTAAAGGAATGGGCTTGAGGGTTAGCTCCACAGAATAAACTAGTTCTTACTGAATCTTCAACAGTCATTTCGTCATCATCATCTACTACTGGCAGTTTTAACAGAGCAGCTAATGTGCCTTTGTCCAGTCGGATTTTTATCCCTATGACCTTGGATTTCAGGAGCTTTCCATTGCGTTTTACCTTTAGATTCTGATAGAACTCTTCAACAGCTGGGAAAATAACTTGGCACAGCGTCTGGAGAACGAACGACAGTCCGGCGGTCTCGAACAAAATCAGAAGATTTCGGAAATCATCTGAAAGATCAGCTATGCCCGCGGGGGCAAGTTCTGAGCCTATGCCGATTTTAGAAGAGGGGGCCATCTGCGAGTCTGGAGGACGGGAGAGGCGAAGACGACGATGCCCTGCGGTTTTCCGGAAGATGAAGAGTCGGCGGCTACTCGAGAGAATGAGAAGTGGAAAGGGATTTTCCGATTTTTCTAGATATATATATGATTATAATTAGGTTAAGGAAAATAAATTCATACCTGAATCAAGCGGCAAATAGCTCGGTGCGAATAGAAAAAATTAGAAATCCATGATATGAATGTCGTATACTCGAGTAGGTAACATTATACACGAGTATTAGATATAGCATACTCGAGTAGGTAACATCATACACGAGCATTAGACAGAGCATACTCGAGTAGGGCTCGTTTGTACACGAGTATATTGTTAAATACCCGAGTATGTAAGTCCTTTTACCAGAGTAATTTCCGTCTACTCGAGTATCTGTCTGGATATACTCGAGTATATATTACTTGAAAGACAATTTTCCTTGGGAGATGTATATTGCCACTGAAATCTTTTACTCTGAGCAGCCAACACCACTGATATCTTCTTGATTTGTGAGTCCATCACTAGTCTTCTTTGTTGAGCAGCCCGAGTTCTGTTTTGAAGAACGAAAACTTGGACTCGTCCAGCGGCTTGGTGAATATATCTACAACTTGCCTGTCTGTGGAGACATATTGTAGATCTATGTCTCCATTTTCCACATGCTCCCGGATGAAATGATAACGAATCTCTATGTGCTTGGTCCGGCTGTGGGAGATTGGGTTGTTGGCGATTGCTATAGCGCTGGATGAGTCGCAAAACAAAGGAATGTTCTGGAACTTCATGTTGTAGTCTTCAAACTGATTTTTGATATAGAGAAGCTGTGCACAACAGCTGCCTGCAGAGATGTACTCTGATTCAGCTGTTGAGATGGCAACACAGTTCTGTTTCTTACTGCTCCAGGAAATAAGTCTCCTTCCGAGGAATTGGCAAGTCCCGGAAGTACTTTTCCTGTCGTCTTTGCTTCCTGCAAAATCTGCATCTGAAAATCCAATTAGTTCACTATCATTACTTCTTGGGTACCATAAGCCAAGATTTGGTGTACCTTTGAGGTATCTCAAGATTCGCTTTGCAGTAATGTAATGAGATTCCTTAGAGTTCACCTGAAATCTAACACATACATATGTTGAGAACATTATGTCTGGTCTACTTGCGGTAAGGTAGAGCAAGGACCCAATTATGCTTCTGTACTTGGTTTCATCAAAAGGTTTCCCTTTCTCATCCTTGTCTAGAGACATAGCTGAGGCCATTGGAGTCCTCATAGAGGTTGCATTCTCCATTCCGAATTTCTTGAGTAGCTCTTTGGTGAACTTGGTCTGTGAGATGAAAATTCCATCCTCAGATTGTTTCACCTGAAGCCCAAAGAAATACTTCAGCTCTCCCATACTGCTCATTTCAAACTTCCCTTGCATAAGTTTAGAAAACTTCTTGCAGAGGTTGTTATCTGTAGAGCCAAAAATAATGTCATCGACGTAGATTTGCACTAGCAAAATCTTGCCTTTTATTTCCCTAAGAAATAATGTCTTGTCTATCTTTCCTCTTGTGAACTTGTTCTCAAGAAGAAAGGTGGACAGCGTCTCATACCAAGCTCGAGGAGCTTGTTTATGACCATATAAAGCTTTTTGTAATAAGTAAACATAATTAGGATAAGTTGAATCAACGAAACCTGGTGGTTGCTCTACATACACTTCTTGCTTTATGTCACCATTTAGGAAGGCGGACTTAACGTCCATCTGATAGACGGTAAAGCCCTTAAGTGCAGCGTAGGCAAGAAATAACCTGATCGCTTCCAGTCTTGCCACTGGAGCTTAAGTCTGGTCGAAGTCAATTCCTTCTTCTTGACGATATCCCTTTGCGACAAGTCTGGCTTTATTCTTTATAATGGTTCCATCTTCGTCCATCTTGTTCCGGTAGACCCATTTTGTCCCAATGACGTTCTTACCCTTGGGTCTAGGAACAAGTGTCCAAACTTTGCATCGTTTGAACTGATTCAGTTCTTCTTCCATGGCTAGGATCCAGGATGCGTCGGAGTTAGCTTCCTCAAATTTCTTTGGTTCAACCTGTGAAAGAAAACTTAAGTGTAAATTCTCGTTAGTTGTACCTCGACGAGTTCTGACGCCATCCCGAGGGTCTCCTATGATTTGATCAATGGGATGATCCTTCAAGTGTCTGAACTCTAAAATCCTTGCATCTGGGATCTCATCAGCCACTGGAGTTGCATCTTCAGCTGGGATGTGTTTTTCATCTTGATCATCTATCTCTCCAATAGGGGTTGTAGAGGTGATCTTGATGAACGTCTCGTCTTTATCTTTAGTAGTTTCATCCAAGCTAAGTTCCTTCAACTTTGTACCTGCATCTACACTAGGCACACTAGACGAGTTGCTGTGCAGCAGACTCATCTTATCAAATACAAGATGTATCGACTCTTCTACTACCAGAGTTTTTCTATTGAATACTCTATAAGCCTTACTATGGCTACTATAACCTACAAAAATACCTTCAAAGCTTTTCTCGCTAAACTTGGTAGTGTGATACTTACTGTTGTTAAGTACAAAGCACTTGCAGCCAAAGATTCTAAAATACGAAATGGTTGGTTTCCTGCCTTTTAAAAGTTCGTAAGGAGTCTTATCATGGTTCTTGTTGATGAGAGCTCGATTTTGCACGTGACGAGCGGTGTTGACGGCTTCAGCCCAGAAGTACTCTGGAAGTGAGGCATCACTCAACATGGTCCGGCAAGCCTCTATGAGTGTTCTGTTCCTTCTCTCAGCTACTCCATTTTGTTGTGGAGTGTGTTGGAACACCCTATTACTAATTTGGATAAGGATCACTATGCTTGTCTTAGGATCCTAGTTGACCTAGTTGTATAGTTGAGAAGGTCAACATTAGAATGAGTCTAGGGTCTAGAACTTAGTTTTGAAGCTGCCCCAAGACCACTCCAAGATCAAGGATGAAGAGCTAAGTCTAAGGCAATTTTTCGTCGAGCTCTGGTCGACGAATCGTCGAACTCAGTTCGACGCTCTCTGAGCTCAACTTCATCAAATCGTCGAACTCCGGTCGACGATCTTCGAGCTCAGATCGACTATCTGCTTTTAGCTAGCTTTTGCTTAATCGTCAAACTCCCCTCGACTATCGTCTAGCTCAGTTCGACGATGCCTCCTTCAGCTGTTTCTCAGTTCATCGCTGAGCTCAGTTCGACGATCTTTGAGCTCAGTTCGACGATCTCTGTCTGCTTATCTCAGTTCATCTCTGAGCTCAGTTCGACGATCGTAGAGCTCAGATCGACGATTCTTTGGAGAGATCAACGTCTTCAAGATTTCAAATGCTGCTGATTTTTTGGAATGTTTTTGAATATTATCAGCATTTATGACAGAAGATCTCCCAGCCGTTTGGAGCAAGTTTCAAGGAATTATTCAGAGAATGTTTGCTGGACTTTCCTCTAAAAGACAAGACCATTTATGGAAAACATTTATGACTGACCAACGGCTATTTTTTGGAGAAGAGAATCTTAGAAATTATTATTCATCTCTTCTGCCTCTTAGCTAGGATACACACAGATTGACAAGAAGAGTGAACACAGAATAGAGAATACTGATAGCAGAAGAATAACAGAACTGCAACTTCAAAATTCTTCTTACTGACTGAAAAGTGTTCACAATCTCATCATCTCCAGACATCTCATCACAATCTTTTGCTGGAGATCAAAGTTCTGAAGACCTATCACCCTTCTGCAAAGCTTCTCTGCCTGAACCTCTCTACATCTCAGGGGGAGCTTTGACATCTTCAATCCACTTGTGCTTCTCTCATTTGACTGAGAACAGAGAAGACAAACTCAACTTTCACTTTTTCTTTTCCTGCTGTAAAAGGGTTCTTGAACTCCCTTCAAAAGTTCTGTCTGGTTCTGAGAGCCTTGTCAAAACTCAGTGGTGGCAAGACACCTTATCAAAAAATCTAGCTTTGGTTTTTGAGCACCTTATCAAAAGCTCATTGGTGTCAGGACACCTGATCAACTCAATCCTGAGTGGATTCCTACCAAGGGTGGTAGAAGAGTGGATGTACCCAGTCTTGGGGAACCACTATATTTCCTTGTGTCTTCTGGCTGTGCTTGTGTGATTTGTCTGCTGTGTGCTGTGTCCTTTTTCCTTTCAGTTTTTAAGTTTCTGTTAGCACTCTACACTATAGCTTAAATAGAATTTTTAATTTGTGCTATTTTAATAATTCAAAAATATTTTAAGTAAACTCTATTCACCCCCCTCTAGAGTTGAGATAGATCTTACCCTCACTTTCAATTGGTATCAGAGGGAGGTTGGTTGCTCATACTGGTTAACACCTGAACCAAAAGATGTAACACCTCTACCCGTCAAGAAGAATATAATAGAGGGTCCGGCCGGGGCCCCACACCATATTCCACAAACAGGCGGAGACGCTACTAAATAATATCATAACCAACGCATCCTAACACAGAGCATTCTAGCGGAAGCTTCACGGTTGAATTAATGAACTCAAGATAAAACAACATTGTCCACTAACATAGGAATGTAAGTATACATCAAAAGAGTCTGGCCTTAAGGCCTTACAACAGTTTCTCTTAACAAGAGTGTGGTTTACATACATCGGCACGCAGGCCGGCCACACATGAAGAAAAGAAACAAAACAATGCCTTCGAGGGCAGCAACGCAGCTTTGGGCTTCAGCCCGCTAAGTCCCGCTCGGACCAGCTCCTCCAGCACCTGTAAGAACCAATCCACCAAACGGTGGCAAAACAGGGCAACGGTCAGCATTCAGCTGACCAATTATAACGACCCTGCCCCTGGCACGGGGCAGCGGAATTCCATCCCTGCAAAGCATTCATCCAACATGATATATAGCAATTCAAGCAAGACGTGCACGCCCGCACAGTCACATATCACAAACGTCGGCACGACGGCCCGACGCTCCGTGCACTCAGGGCACATTCGCACCGTTCAGAGGTCCCAGACATAACGGCACATTATGAGCATTTTAGTCTGATCGGCTCACCGGCCGTCGACTCTCGCTATGTGATCCTAACAGGGTCTTAAGCACCCAAGGTTAGACAACCATAACGCGGGTACAGATCCACCTTTCCCGTTGCTCACATCGTCAGACTCACGCCTGGACTGACGCGGGTACAGTTTCACCTTGCCCGTTCCACCATTTCCTAGTTGCAGCCTCACGGCTCAACCTTCCACAAAGTAGCACTCACGGCTACAAGAGAGTCCAACTCTCAACACTTCCTGGACTTCCTCCAGTACTTTCCATCATGCATACAAGCAATGATCACGGAGTCTTCTCCGATATGCAACCAAGCATCACCAATCCAGACCATGTCCAGATGGGCTTCACACAGCATGCCTAGATCCGTACTCCAATTCCGGACTCTAACAAGGGGGACTTCACATATCTACCCCAAGGGACGCCACAACCCACCGCACACTCGCGGGGAAGGGTTTTCCCTATGCAATGCAGGAATTAAGGACTTCACATGTCCAAGCAAGAAATCGTTACCCTAGGAGTTCGCTTCGGAGCCATGAAGAGAAATTTGAGACGGATGAAAGCCTTCGCAGCAGCGTTGCCTTCGCAAATCCGATCTCGGCTCGCGATTTGGACCACCGTAGCACCACCGGCAGCCGGACTCCACTTCCTCTTCTTCCTCCTTGCTCTCACCTCTCTCTTACTTTAGAAAGAGAAGATGAAAAGAAGAATGAGCTTCTCCCCCCCTTTTCCCGGCCTTATCATCCCAGGAAAGAACTCCAGCCATAGGATTTTATTTAAAGAAAATGAAGGGCCACGATCTACTGAAAATTCCCCTGAAATTTGGCCGACACGGCCTGTGACACGCCCGTGTCACAGGCCGTGTACCCTTAAGCGGCACACGCGGCAGTCGCACCGACTGAAATATTCGAGAACACGGGCATCGACACGCCCGTGTCGAACCTGACACGCCCGTGTCAGTCATGAGACACGCCCGTGTCTCCTATTACACGGTACTCACCGATTTCCAAAACCAGTACACGGGTCGGAACACGGCAGCTGACACGCCCGTGTCCAGCCTCACACGCCCGTGTTCAAGGCCGTGTTCAAGGCCGTGTCCGGCTCTGACTTGAATAGGTCAATTTCGAAAATTAATTCGAACACGCCCTGGGACACGCCCGTGTCGAAGGCCGTGTCCCAGGCTCGACGATCGTCGACTCTCAAACGTCGACTAGCCTGAACACGCCCTGGGACACGCCCGTGTCCCAGGCCGTGTACACCCGACACGCCCTGGGACACGCCCGTGTCCCAGGCCGTGTCTAACAGCCTCCAACCCAAAATTGTGTACAACCATATTTTGAGATTTTTGGGGTGTTACAATCCTCCCCCCTTAATAAAATTTCGTCCCGAAATTTGAAAACAATAGGGAGAAAATAACAAAACATTTATGGGTTTGTATTACATATACAACGAGTGAACAAGTTACGAAAATAACTCGGGAAACTCGGCTCGCATGGTCTGCTCGCGCTCCCATGTTAGCTCTTCTCGGCCACAATTGTCCCACCGGACTTTGACCATCCCGATTACCTTGTTCCGCAACTGTTTCTCGGCTCGATCCTCTATTCGTATAGGCTTCACCTTTGTCGTTAGCCCATACTCAACTGGCACTCGATCATTTTCAACTATATGAGCTGGATCCTTGACTGCTTTGCGTAACACCGAGATGTGAAACACGTCATGCAATCCACTCAATTCCAATGAAAGAGCTAGTCGATAGGCGGCTTCCCCAATTCGCTCCACTACTTCAAACGGACCAAGGTAGCGCGGACTTAGCTTTTTCAATCGCCGAATCCGAGATACGCCTTTGAAGGGCTTAATCTTTAAATAGACCCAGTCACCCACCGCGAACTCCACGTTCCGGTGCTTAGCATTGTAATACTTGGCCTGCCGATCTTGGGCTATTAAGAGCCTCTCTCGAATAGAGCGTATTGTTGAGGTAGCATCCTCGACTTCCTTTTTGCCTAAAAGTTTAGTCTCGCCAGTTTCTGCCCAAGCTAGCGGTGTACGACACTTGCGACCATACAGCGCTTCAAATGGGGCCATGCCTATACTCGCTTGATAGCTATTATTATAGGCAAACTCCACCATAATAAGATGTTCTTCCCACTTCTTACCGAAGTCCAGGGCGCACATACGGAGCATATCCTCCATCGTTCTGTTGGTTCGTTCAGTTTGGCCATCCGTTTGCGGGTGAAAGGCCGTACTGAATGCTAACTTCGTGCCCAACATCTGATGAACTAATCTCCAATCCTTTGAAGTAAAGCGCCCATCTCGGTCACTTACGATGCTCCGGGGAACACCGTGCAATCGAACTATCTGCTCCACATAGAGCTTTGCCAACGTTTCCACTGAATCGTCCCGCTTGTTTGGTATAAAATGAGCCACCTTTGTCAACCGGTCTACAATCACCCAGATTGAGTCATGGCCACGCTGAGATCTCGGCAATCCGTGCACGAAATCCATAGAAATATCCTCAAATTTCCATTGCGGAACCGGCAACGACTTCAGGAAACCACTCGGCCGTTGACATTCTGCCTTTACCAAAGCACAAGTGCGACATTTAGCCACATACGCGGCTATGTCCTTCTTTAAACCAGGCCACCAGAACAGTTTCTTCATGTCCTTGTACATTTTTGTGCTCCCAGGGTGAATTGAATACTTTGTAAAATGTGCTTCATATAGCAGTTCTTCCCGCAATTTACCCGCACTAGGGACGCACAATCGGCCATCCTTCCGTAATAAGCCATCATCCCAGGAGAACTGATCACCAGATCCCTCCTTTGCATAGCGTTGGAGACTTTCATCCAACTCCGTTGCCCGCCGAACCCTGTCAGCAAGGTCACACTGAACCTCCAACCAGCTCACGCATGCAACAGTCGAAGAATCTCTTTCCACACAAGATATCTCCAAGGCTTCCAACTCCTGGATTAACCGCTCATCATGTATCTGCAACCAATTTGCCCGTACTGGAGTCCGACGACTCAAGGCATCAGCGACCACATTTCCCTTTCCGGGAACATAATGAATATCGAATGTAAAATCCCCAAGGAATTCCATCCACCTCCTTTGTCGCATATTCAACTCCTTTTGATCGAGCAGATACTTTAAACTTTTATGATCGGTATAAATGTCTACTTTCACGCCATATAGATAATGCCGCCACAATTTTAGCGAAAAGATCACCGCCGCCAACTCCAAATCATGGACGGGGTAATTACGCTCATGCACTTTCAATTGACGCGAACCATAAGCGATCACCTTGCCAAACTGCAGGAGAACGCAGCCTAAGCTGCTTCCTGACGCATCGCTATATATTTCAAATCCGTCTGTACCACATGGCGACGTCAACACGGGCGCCGTGGTCAAACGATTCTTCAGCTCCTCAAAAGCTCGTGCGCACTCCGGCGTCCAAACGAACTTCTGATCCTTTCTCGTCAACGTAGTCAGAGGCAAAGCAATCCGGGAGAAGTTCCCCACGAACCTCCTATAGTAGCCCGCCAGTCCAAGGAAACTCCTGACTTCGGCCACTGAAGATAACACTGGCCAATCCCGAATGGCACTTATCTTAGCCGGATCCACCGCTATGCCCTCTCCACTTACCACATGGCCTAGAAAAGCCACCGACGAGAGCCAGAACTCACACTTTGAGAACTTGGCATACAGCTTATTCCTTCGCAAGGTATGCAATACTAATCGCAAATGGTTTGCATGATCTTCCTCCGATTGTGAATATACCAGAATATCATCAATAAACACAATCACAAATAGATCCAGGTATTCGCGGAACGTACGATGCATGAGATCCATGAATACCGAAGGCGCATTACACAAGCCGAACGGCATCACTGTGAACTCATAATGACCATAGCGTGTGCCAAACGCTGTCTTGGGAATGTCACCTTCCCTAATCCGCAACTGGTAATACCCGGACTTCAAATCCAACTTCGAATAGACGGTCGAGCCCGCTAGCTGATCGAACAAGTCATCGATCCGAGGAATTGGATACTTGTTTTTCTCCGTCAGCTTGTTCAGTTCGCGATAATCAATACATAGTCGCAAACCACCGTCTTTCTTTTTCACAAAAAAAACAGGTGCGCTCCAAGGTGACATACTTGGGCGTATATAACCCTGCTCCAACAACTCTTGCAACTGAACTTTCAGTTCGGCCATTTCTTTTGGCGCTACCCGATACGGCGAACGGGCCACGGGTTTTGCACCCGGCACCAGCTCGATAGCGAAGTCAATTTCCCTTTGGGGAGGTAACCCTGGAAGGTCCTTTGGAAACACATCCGCATATTCCGACACAATCGGCACTTCACTCACACTGGCCTTCGGCGCCACCGCCTCTATGAGTGTGAAGAACAACTCCGCACCCTTCCGAACTGCCTTAACAACTTGGAGAGCGGATAACAACATCCCACTCATCCCTTGCATACCAATGAACTTGGTCTCTTGTTCGGTATTTTGCCCAAGTGTGACCTCTTTTGAAGTGCAATCAATACAGGCACGCTGCTCTGAAAGCCAGTCCATACCAAAGATTATATCAAACTCTTTGATCGGCAATACTAGTGTTTCCACTTTGAACTCCCGACTTCCTATCTTGACCTCAAGACCGCAAGATCGATCCGCGCACATCAAACATCCGTTAGGCAACAACACCTTTACACTGTCTGTCTTGGTCCGGATAGGCACCCCGACACGCAAGACAAAATCCTCAGACAGAAACGAATGTGAAGCACCTGTGTCGAACAGTGCTCGCGCCGGATACTCTCGTATAAGGACAAACCCTATAACATTACAATTAAAACAAGCACAGCACAACAAAACAAGCATATAAAAATCTACGCGCACCTGTGACGACATCTGCCTGCTTGATCGCCTCTTGTTGTCCAAGGTTGAAGACCCTGGGCTGCGCGTGCGAGGCAGAAGACTCCACCACAGTCTTCCCCTTCTCCGCATAAGACGCTCCCGTCTTCTTATCATCCTTTGAATGACCAAATCGGCATTCACATGCGAAGTGTCCAACCTTCCCGCACGTATAACAAGCACGAGATCCATTCCCAGATGTGTCTGTCACAGTCGCAGAAGGAGCTTGCCCAGAAGACTTAGACTTCTTATTCCACCTCCTACGGTAGCCAAACTTGTCCGGACGCGGCGGCTTAAACTCCGGCTTCACAACCGCCAAGTTTCCTTTTGCTTGCCCCCGTTTCATATCCGTCTCCAGAGAACGAGCCGTACAGACTAAGGCTTGGAATCCCTGACTCACAGAACTCGAGAGCAAATACCTTAGCTCATCTCGCAGTCCCGCATAAAACCGACTAGTCTTACGCTCTTCTTCGGCGAAGATCGAGCCCGCATATCTTCCCAACCGGGTGAACTCATGCAGGTAGTCATCCACACTTCGATCTCCCTGTGCTAACCGTTGGAACTCCATTTCCATTGATATCCTTTGCTGCATCGGTAGATGTTGTGCTAAGAACAACCGAGAAAATTCTTCCATTGTAATTTCTGCCAATTGCCTGCCGGCCAAGTGATGCAGTTCAATCTCATCCCACCACAATCGCGCCTCTCCTTCCAGTAGGAAAGTGGCTAACATCACTTTCTGTTCCTCCTCAACCCTGATAGCCCTCATAATCCTCTTAATTCTTGCAAGCCAATCCTCTGCTTGGGCCGGTGTACCCGCCCCATGAAACTGCGGAGGCTTGAAGCTCAAGAATTGCTTCCATTGTTGATCTACTACCCGCGGATCAACTTCGGCTTCTATCGGTTCTTGCCGTACCCCAGCTTGCGTTGGCACCACTGCAGGACGTGCTTGCCCCGCTTGCTGAGCATTCATCACCGCAAGTACCGTTTCCGTAATGAGACGGACTGTTTCAGCGGATGGAGGAGTTGTGGGCACCTCGGCTGGTGCCGCACTCTCAACAGAACGTTGTGGTTCGGATTGCCCCGCAACACTTCTGGTCACCTATATGTGTACATTACACAGGTTAACGACCAATACAAACGGCAATCATACAAAAGAATACACAAGTTCACCAAACAAGTGTATTTGCATTCCTAAGTGGACAATCTTGAGTTCATATTAAGTGTTATAACGACGGCACTGACACGTGCTCGCCCCCTCTCAAAAGAATTCGTCCGCGAATTCGGAAGAGATCGACCAACAAGCTGATACCAAATTGTAACACCTCTACCCGTCAAGAAGAATATAATAGAGGGTCCGGCCGGGGCCCCACACCATATTCCACAAACAGGCGGAGACGCTACTAAATAATATCATAACCAACGCATCCTAACACAGAGCATTCTAGCGGAAGCTTCACGGTTGAATTAATGAACTCAAGATAAAACAACATTGTCCACTAACATAGGAATGTAAGTATACATCAAAAGAGTCTGGCCTTAAGGCCTTACAACAGTTTCTCTTAACAAGAGTGTGGTTTACATACATCGGCACGCAGGCCGGCCACATATGAAGAAAAGAAACAAAACAATGCCTTCGAGGGCAGCAACGCAGCTTTGGGCTTCAGCCCGCTAAGTCCCGCTCGGACCAGCTCCTCCAGCACCTGTAAGAACCAATCCACCAAACGGTGGCAAAACAGGGCAACGGTCAGCATTCAGCTGACCAATTATAACGACCCTGCCCCTGGCACGGGGCAGCGGAATTCCATCCCTGCAAAGCATTCATCCAACATGATATATAGCAATTCAAGCAAGACGTGCACGCCCGCAC
The DNA here is from genome assembly GCA_039513925.1 of Platanthera zijinensis. NCBI lineage: Eukaryota > Viridiplantae > Streptophyta > Magnoliopsida > Asparagales > Orchidaceae > Platanthera > Platanthera zijinensis. The sequence goes on from CM077079.1 coordinate 77,020,318, forward strand.
AGTCACATATCACAAACGTCGGCACGACGGCCCGACGCTCCGTGCACTCAGGGCACATTCGCACCGTTCAGAGGTCCCAGACATAACGACACATTATGAGCATTTTAGTCTGATCGGCTCACCGGCCGTCGACTCTCGCTATGTGATCCTAACAGGGTCTTAAGCACCCAAGGTTAGACAACCATAACGCGGGTACAGATCCACCTTTCCCGTTGCTCACATCGTCAGACTCACGCCTGGACTGACGCGGGTACAGTTTCACCTTGCCCGTTCCACCATTTCCTAGTTGCAGCCTCACGGCTCAACCTTCCACAAAGTAGCACTCACGGCTACAAGAGAGTCCAACTCTCAACACTTCCTGGACTTCCTCCAGTACTTTCCATCATGCATACAAGCAATGATCACGGAGTCTTCTCCGATATGCAACCAAGCATCACCAATCCAGACCATGTCCAGATGGGCTTCACACAGCATGCCTAGATCCGTACTCCAATTCCGGACTCTAACAAGGGGGACTTCACATATCTACCCCAAGGGACGCCACAACCCACCGCACACTCGCGGGGAAGGGTTTTCCCTATGCAATGCAGGAATTAAGGACTTCACATGTCCAAGCAGGAAATCGTTACCCTAGGAGTTCGCTTCGGAGCCATGAAGAGAAATTTGAGACGGATGAAAGCCTTCGCAGCAGCGTTGCCTTCGCAAATCCGATCTCGGCTCGCGATTTGGACCACCGTAGCACCACCGGCAGCCGGACTCCACTTCCTCTTCTTCCTCCTTGCTCTCACCTCTCTCTTACTTTAGAAAGAGAAGATGAAAAGAAGAATGAGCTTCTCCCCCCCTTTTCCCGGCCTTATCATCCCAGGAAAGAACTCCAGCCATAGGATTTTATTTAAAGAAAATGAAGGGCCACGATCTACTGAAAATTCCCCTGAAATTTGGCCGACACGGCCTGTGACACGCCCGTGTCACAGGCCGTGTACCCTTAAGCGGCACACGCGGCAGTCGCACCGACTGAAATATTCGAGAACACGGGCATCGACACGCCCGTGTCGAACCTGACACGCCCGTGTCAGTCATGAGACACGCCCGTGTCTCCTGTTACACGGTACTCACCGATTTCCAAAACCAGTACACGGGTCGGAACACGGCAGCTGACACGCCCGTGTCCAGCCTCACACGCCCGTGTTCAAGGCCGTGTTCAAGGCCGTGTCCGGCTCTGACTTGAATAGGTCAATTTCGAAAATTAATTCGAACACGCCCTGGGACACGCCCGTGTCGAAGGCCGTGTCCCAGGCTCGACGATCATCGACTCTCAAACGTCGACCAGCCTGAACACGCCCTGGGACACGCCCGTGTCCCAGGCCGTGTACACCCGACACGCCCTGGGACACGCCCGTGTCCCAGGCCGTGTCTAACAGCCTCCAACCCAAAATTGTGTACAACCATATTTTGAGATTTTTGGGGTGTTACAAAAGATCCCTGATAAGATCAATCTCTGTAGAGGATTACTTTCTATACATCTACCTACTCATTTAGAGACATGGCACAGAACAAAGATTATGCAAGCACCAGACCACCAGTGTGCAACCTCTCCAAGTTTGCACTCTGGAAGGCAAGGATTAGATTGTATATGAATTCTATTGATGAGGATATCTTTAATTCTGTCTTGACAGTGTGTCCAACTCCACCAGCAAGCTCAAGTACAAGTGCTGTTCCACCTCCTTCTGGAACAGATGCAGATATAAAGAAGTGGAAGATTGCAGATGCTAAGGCTATGAACATCTTAGCCCAAACTATGTCTGATGACATTTTTCAAAAAGTAGCTGAATGCAGCTCAGCCAAAGAAACCTGGGACAAACTCTCTGAAATTGTCTCAGGATCTGCTGATGAAAGAAAGGATAGAAGGTCTCATCTGATAAGTCAATATGAGAACTTCAAGAAAGGAGAAGGTGAATCAGTGGCTGACATGTACAATAGACTAAGTCTGATTGTCAATGAGCTAAAGACTTTGGACAAGGAAATCTCTTTAACTGAACTAAATGATAAAATCCTGATGTGCTTTCCCAGCACTTGGGATTCAAGAATCTGGCCAATCAAAGATGCCAGAAGTCTGAATGAGATTACCACTGAAGCTCTCCTGGGCAAGCTCAAATCCTATGAGCTGCTCATTAAAAATAGAGAAGAAGAACAGAAGGCTGCCTCTCCAGCCACAAGGAAAGAAAAGACCATAGCCTTCAAGGCTGCAGAAGAGGAGCCTGAAGATAAAGCCACAGGAAATGATGAGCTCATAAGTCTACTGGCTAAGAGATTCTACAAAATGGCCAGAAAAGATTTCAGAAAAAGGCCATACAAGGGTCATGATAAACCAAGGTATGATAAATCAAACAACACTACAGAAATCATATGCTTTGGTTGCAGGAAACCAGGACACATTGTGCCTGACTGTCCAGAGAACAAGAATAAGGACAAGAGGGATAGAAGAGAAAGAAGAAAAGGAAAGGATCACAAGAAGAACAACTCAGACAAAGCCTCCTTCAGCAAAAACAAACATACAAGGAAGGGCTTTGTTGCTGAGACCTGGAGTGAGACTGAAGAGGAATCTGAAGCCTCATCCAGTTCCAGTGATGATGAGGATGATGCAGATGAAAAGGAGTTCTGCATGATGGCTATCAATGCATCACAACAAAACTCTGATGAAGAATCAGAATCAGATTCAGACACTCATCCAGATGAAGATCAGGTAATCAATTCTTTTGATTTTCATTCTGAAGATTTCAAAAGTGAATTTAAGACACTATGCCTAGACCTACTAAAATCTGAGAAGGAGATAATATCTCTCAGGAATCAATTGTCTGAGCATAGTATCCTAAACTCAAAGAACCTCAAGCTCTCTGAGGAGTTAGAATGCTGTAGGGAGGAGATAGCTTCACTGAAAAGTGAACTATCAAAGGCCAAAAAGTTTGAAGAATCTCTAAATGGGAGGAGTATCAGACTTATGGACATCACAAGCACAGTGAACTCTAGATTCAATAGTACACTGGGTTTGGGTGCCTCCCCCAGCCAACCTATAGTGTTAACAACTCCAATCAAGTTTGTCTCTGACAAAGGAAAGGGAGTAGTAGAGGTGGCTAGGAAGAATGCAGACCTGCCAGAGAAAATTTCAGTTCAACAAAATGCGTCGAGCAGAGCTCGGCGATCGTCGAACAGAGCTCGACGATCTAAGCACAGATCGTCGACCTCAGCTCGACGACACCCAAACTCTGAACTCAAACACTATCGATCTTCGAACAGAGATCGACGATCTGACCCAAGATCGTCGACCTCAGATCGACGATCGTCGAACAGAGTTCAGAATTGTGAACACATTTTCAATGGCTCAGTCAAATTCAATCCTAGAAGTTGCACATCTCATGGATTCAACCCCTATACTGAATGGATAGTACCTCCTAGGAGATACCATCCTGAAGGTTATAAGAGTCAACCTGAGATGTCTTTTATTTCAGAATTTAAAGGGTATCAACCTAGGCCCAAGGTTAACTGGGTCAAAAACAAATAAGCTGTTTTTGTGCAGGTGAAGACCTATCCAGCATCAAACCATCCATGGTATCTGGATAGTGGGTGCTCAAAGCACATGACAGGGGACAAGGACAATTTCACTTCCTTCAAAGCCAAGCTTGGACCCAAAGTAATTTTTGGAGACTCAAGCTTTGGAACTACAAAAGGATATGGTGCAGTCCAAATTGGCTCAGTCACCTTCAAAAGGGTGGCATATGTTGAAGGACTCAAGCACAACCTGATAAGTATCAGTCAATTGTGTGATGAAGGATATCAAGTGACCTTCAACAAAGCCATATGCAAAGTCCAGTCAGTGGACAACACAACTGTGTTGACAGGTAACAGAAGAGGTAACATTTACTTAGTTAATTTTCTTTCACCTGTAGTAGATATTTGCCTGTTTAATTCCATTTCAAAACCAAATATTTTATGGCATAAGAGACTAGGGCACATTAACCTTAGAACCATTGCTAGGCTATCCAAAGACAACCTTGTTAGAGGACTACCTTCTGGTCCCTACAAGAAGGAAGAACTTTGCAAGGCATGTCAATTAGGCAAGCAAACTAAAAATAGCTTTAAGTCACTTAATAAGAGTGATTCACCTAGGATTTTGTATTTGTTGCACATGGATCTCTTTGGACCCATATCTGTACAAAGCCTAGGAGGGAAGTCCTATACTTTAGTGGTTGTAGATGACTTCTCAAGATTCACTTGGGTATTCTTTCTGAGGAAGAAGTCTGATAACTTCAAGTGTTTGACAGATTTTCTCAAATGCATTCAGATTGAGTTCAACACTCACATTGCCCTGATCAGAAGTGATCATGGGACAGAGTTTGATTCTCTTCTCATGCAAGAGTTCTGTCAAAGTGAAGGGATCAGGCACACTTTCTCAGCTCCTAGAACTCCTCAACAAAATGGGGTAGCTGAAAGGAAAAATAGAACCCTAATTGAATCTGCTACTACATTGTTGTCAGATGCTCACCTACCTCTATCCTTTTGGGCTGAGGCAGTGAACACCTCCAACTATGTGCTGAACAGAAGCCTGATACATAAACTGAAGGGCAAGACTCCCTATGAATTGCTCAAAGGGAAGAAACCTAAAGTAAACTATTTTAAAGTTTTTGGTTGTATTTGTTATATTCATAACAATGACAAGAAATATCTAGCAAAATTCCAAGCTAAAGCTGATGAAGGAGTGTTTCTGGGATACTCCATGATCAGCAAGGCTTATAGGGTATACAACAAATCATCTTGCAAAATTGAAGAATCTGTTCATATTATTTTTGATGAAGCTAACATGCCTTTCAAGGAGAAGAATGCTTCTACCATAGAACCTTTGCAGGTACATTCTTTAGCTGAAGACTTGAACAAACTGCAAGTTACTGAAAAGAATGACAGCAGTGATGATGAAGAAGAAGTTCAACATCTAAAAGAAAATCACCTTGAAGAACCTGTTGTTGTTCCACCAGAGGAAACAACAACACAGGCTAGTGAACAATCAACACCTCCTGTTGATTTAGTAACAATAAGAGATCATCCAACTTCCCAAGTTATTGGAGACATCTCAGCTGGTGTGCAAACCAGAAATCAGGTCAACCAGAACATAATGCACACTTGCTTCCTATCTCAAATTGAGCCTCAATCCATTCAAGATGCAGAGCAAGATCCACACTGGATCATTGCAATGCAAGAGGAGTTGCATCAATTTGACAGGAACAAGGTTTGGAAACTAGTACCTAAGCCAAAGGATCATCCCATTGTTGGAACAAAGTGGGTATTCAGGAACAAGCTGGATGATCAAGGAGTTATAGTCAGAAACAAGGCAAGGCTAGTTGCTCAAGGGTACTCTCAACAAGAAGGAATAGACTATGACCAGACCTTTGCACCAGTTGCAAGGTTAGAGGCCATCAGAATATTTCTAGCTTATGCTGCTCACAAAGGCTTCAAGGTCTACCAGATGGATGTGAAGAGTGCTTTTCTCAATGGGGACATCAAAGAGGAAGTCTATGTTAGACAACCTCCAGGTTTTATCTCTCTAACTCACCCTGATTATGTTTTCAAATTGCATAAAGCATTATATGGTCTCAAGCAAGCTCCTAGAGCATGGTATGAGACCCTAGCATGCTTCCTTCTGGAAAATGATTTTACTAGGGGGAGAGTAGACCAAACTCTTTTTATCAGAACCCATAAGTCCCATACCCTACTAGTGCAAATTTATGTGGATGATATTATATTTGGCTCCACTGATTCAAACCTGTGCAAAAAGTTTTCCAAGCTTATGCATTCTAAGTTTGAAATGAGTAGCATGGGTGAGCTGTCCTTCTTCTTAGGACTGCAAGTCAAGCAACATGCTGAAGGCATATTTATTTCTCAAACCAAGTATGCAAAAGAATTGGTTAAGAAATTTGGTATGTCTGATGCATCAAGTATGAAAACACCCATGCCCTCAAATGCTGTAATAGATGCTGATGAACATGGGAAACCTGTTGATCAGACAACATATAGAGCAATCATTGGCTCTTTATTGTACCTCACAGCCAGTAGGCCTGATATAATGTTTGCCACATGTCTTTGTGCTAGATTCCAAGTTAGCCCTAGAGAGTCACACTTAATCTTAGTTAAGAGGATTCTTAGGTATGTTAAAAGTTGTCCAAATCTAGGACTCTGGTATCCAAAAGATTCAGCATTTGACTTAACTGGATTCTCAGATGCTGATTATGCTGGATGCAGAATAGACAGGAAAAGCACCAGTGGAACATGCCAGTTCCTTGGTGACAGACTTGTCTCCTGGTTTTGTAAGAAGCAAACATCTGTGTCAACTTCAACTGCTGAAGCTGAGTATATGGCTGCAGGCAGTTGCTGCTCACAAATATTGTGGATACAAAATCAGCTTCTAGACTATGGCTACAACCTAGAGAAGTCAAAAATTTTCTGTGATAATACTAGTGCTATTTCTATAGCCCAAAATCCAGTCCTCCATAGTAGGACAAAACACATAGAAATCAGGCATCATTTCCTAAGGGATAATGTAGAGAAAAACAAAATTGAACTTCAATATATCCCTACTGATTTGCAAAGGGGAGATATTTTCACCAAACCATTGGATGAAAAGAAACACAGGTTCTTCCTAAATCAGTTAGGCATGATAGATGGAGGAAGTCTTAATTAAAATCCAAGATTTTGAAAAGCTAAAACAGACCAAGACTAGGCTAAAAAATTCTGTCTTTTGAATGAGTTTAGACTCTGAACTGCGCTCGACGTTTTCTCAAAAATCGTCGAACGGAGATCAACGATCTTCCAAAAATCGTCGACCAGAGATCGACGCTTTTGCTATCGTCGATCTGAGTTCAGAGCCTTCGCTAGATCTAGAATTTTTCTTCTTCTGTTCAGAGGCCGTCGAGCTGAGCTCGACGTTTTTCAACATCGTCGAACGAAGATCGCCGATTTTGAAGACTCTTCAGATTCCCTCTGTAGCCTAAATCGTCGAGCTTAGATCAACGCTTCGTCAAGCTGAGCTCCACGATTTTCTTTTTCGCCGTCGAACCCTAATATAAAATCATCTTTCAGCCGTCGTTCTCCTTTTTACGCTTTCATACTCTGCAACCTTCTTCCTTTCCCTCCAAATTTTCTACGCTTGGTCGTTTTTGGTTTTCTGTTGCAGGTACATATGGCTGATTCGAGGGCTGCGATTGCCAAGATGAAGTTCGACACCGGTTTCGACATAGATATAAACTCATTTGATGGAAGCGACCAGCGCTTCAAGGATGTTCTGAATCTATTCAGAGAACAACAGCTCACTCAGATAATGACTATCCGAATGAAGATAGCAGCAGAGGAGATTAAGGAATGGTGTTATACCGCAGCAGATGAGTCTGAGAATACTGTTGTCGGCACCATTAAGGGGACCCAGGTAATTCTATCCCCGGCTTTATTAACTGAAGTCTTTCAACTCAGTACTGGAGAAGACTCCATTGATCTGTCTGGAGAGGAGTATGCCTCCATGTTAGATAGGATGGGTCATAATGTGCTTAACCCTAATAAGCTGCTGAAAAAGAATCTGGCTATAGAATTCCAGTTCCTGGCTGATGTAGTAGGGAAGGTGCTGTTGGCCAAGCACTCGGCTCATGACACAATTTCCAGGTATCAGTTCTGCCTGATGGGAGCCTTACTGGATAAGAAGCACCTCGACTGGGGCTCCATCTTCTTCACCCTGATTAAGAAGAAAATCAACAAGTCTGCAGTCTGTTTTGGAAGAATCTTGGGGGTCTTTCTGCACTCAAGGTGCCCTGACCTTTTGACCTCCTCTGGATTATTCATCAATGCATCCAAGAGGCTGTCCTGTGCCCTCTTCAGTAAATGGGACAGGCAGATCATAAACCCCTCCAGGGCTGCTGCAACACTTCACTCAGGCACAAGGACCACTTTGGTCACTCCCTCAGCAGAAGAGATGCCTGCTTCTTCTTCTCCCCAAGCCATATCCACCCAAGCCTCATATACTCAAGCCCTCACCTCCTCTCAACCAGTCTCCACCATTATTATTTCATCCCCAATTACCATTTCCTCACCAATGTCATCCCCTATTACCATCTCTTCTCTAGCCTCATCTCCTCCAGCATCTACCTCTGAGGTATTCCTCCCTCTCTTCTCTTACCAAACCCTTACCTCTCCATCCTACTCTCTTTTAGAGGATTCCTTCTTGGATGACTCTCCCTCTTCTCCTCCTGAGACATCTTCCCTCCAACAAATGCTTCATGACATTCTCTCTCAACCCTCCTTCACACCCTCTCTTACTTCCCCTATCTTCTCCTCAACCTTCTCTATCCCCACTATTCCTTTTTCTGAACCCTCCATCCCTACTCCTCCTATCTCCACCTTTTCAGCTTCAGCCACCATCCCTCCATCCTCCTTGGCTACTACCTCTGCTCAAGCCTCACTTGGGCATGTAGATCTTTCTAGCCTGGCTGACAGGCTCTATGAGTTGCTAGCTCCCAAGCTGGTATCTCTGCTGGAGTCCTCCCTGACTCCACTCCTGAAGCAAGTCCAGGAGCTGTCCACCAAGCTTGATTCTTTTTCCTCCTCCCAGGCAATCCCTTCTACTGGGTGCCTTGGTTCACCTCTCTCTGAACCAAGGCAGGGGGAGATGCCTCATGAAGAAGTGATTGTGCCAGCTCCAGCTCCAGCTTCTACTCTCTCAGCAAGCTCAGGATGTGCTTTTGCACTTAATCTGCAGAGGTTACTATCCAGATTTGATACAGCCTATCTAAGCTGTCTGCCTCCAATTACTGCTGAAGATCTGTCCAAGGCCATTGTGCCTGTACCTGTCTGTAATCCCAGCCAGATTGCTTCCTATATCAAGTCATGGAAGGCTGTGGATGTATCTGATGCTGCTACTAAGGCCACTGTGCCTCCTTTTGTTGATACTGCTATTGCTGACATAGAAATGATTCCAGCACCTAATGCTGAGGAAATTGTTGTTGAAACTGCTGATGCTGATTCTGCTATCCCTCCTGCTCCTGCTGCTGCTGCAAAGCTCAAAGCTCAAGAAGAATATCTAAGAAGAATTGATGCTCTATATGATCAACCTCAGAGTTCTGAAAGTGATCAGTACAGAACTGATTCTGATGATTCTGCCAGCACAATTGCCAAAAAGAGAAAAGCAAGAAGTAAAGCAATGATGTCTGTTCCTCCTGCCAAAGCTAAAGACTCCAATGACATTCCATATTACATTCTGCATGACTGCCCCATCACTGAACCATGGATGCAACTTTCCAAGAACCAACTAAAGGCCATGAAAAAGAGAAGAAAGCTTGACAAATATGAAAAAGGATCATCTCAACATCAGCCTCCTCCTCCTCCTCCTCCAGACTCTGGATCAGGCTCAGCTCCTCATGCTTCAGCTCCTAGACAAAGTTCCTCTCAATCCTATTCTAAGTATTACCAAAAAGGTCAACATCAAAGAGGATATCAACCCAGAAGGGGTAGTTATAGAGGAAATCAAAGAGGACAGAGACCCTATCAAAGGGAAGGACAAGGCCATTCTGACTCTACTTCAGGTCCTTACCCTTACAAACTGAAAGACACAGTTGCTCTAAGGACCTCTCCTGCTCCTGAATCTCTCAACAAATATGAACCTGCTGTTCCATATGAGGATCCTGAGAACAATCCTGTAGCCTGGACTGCTAGGATGAAAGAGTTGGCTGCTCTTGATCAGATTAAGAAGGCTAGAGAACAAGGCAAAGAAATATCCAACATTACAACCTTATCAGAACAAAGAAAGAAAGAACTGGAAAAGTATGCCTCAAGGAAATTCTTCAATCCAGAAGATTACATGAAGCTGCACCCAGAGGCTATAGTTCCAAGGCCAAGATCTCAAACCTCTCTAGGTGCAGAAGATGACAGAAGGTCCAAGAAAGAAGCCCTAAACCCTAACAGAGAAATCTTATTTAAAAAGGGAACTGAAAAGAAGTGATCTGTGTAAGCAAACATATCATCTACCTTTGGATATCTGCAGCTATTTATCTGTGATATGCATTGCTGTTTCTCTGCATTTTGTATTTAATTTCTGTATTATTAAATGCTCTTTATGATTGTCTGTAAATAGTAATCCTAATCCAAATAGGGGGAGATTGTTGGAACACCCTATTACTAATTTGGATAAGGATCACTATGCTTGTCTTAGGATCCTAGTTGACCTAGTTGTATAGTTGAGAAGGTCAACATTAGAATGAGTCTAGGGTCTAGAACTTAGTTTTGAAGCTGCCCCAAGACCACTCCAAGATCAAGGATGAAGAGCTAAGTCTAAGGCAATTTTTCGTCGAGCTCTGGTCGACGAATCGTCGAACTCAGTTCGACGCTCTCTGAGCTCAACTTCATCAAATCGTCGAACTCCGGTCGACGATCTTCGAGCTCAGATCGACTATCTGCTTTTAGCTAGCTTTTGCTTAATCGTCAAACTCCCCTCGACTATCGTCTAGCTCAGTTCGACGATGCCTCCTTCAGCTGTTTCTCAGTTCATCGCTGAGCTCAGTTCGACGATCTTTGAGCTCAGTTCGATGATCTCTGTCTGCTTATCTCAGTTCATCTCTGAGCTCAGTTCGACGATCGTAGAGCTCAGATCGACGATTCTTTGGAGAGATCAACGTCTTCAAGATTTCAAATGCTGCTGATTTTTTGGAATGTTTTTGAATATTATCAGCATTTATGACAGAAGATCTCCCAGCCGTTTGGAGCAAGTTTCAAGGAATTATTCAGAGAATGTTTGCTGGACTTTCCTCTAAAAGACAAGACCATTTATGGAAAACATTTATGACTGACCAACGGCTATTTTTTGGAGAAGAGAATCTTAGAAATTATTATTCATCTCTTCTGCCTCTTAGCTAGGATACACACAGATTGACAAGAAGAGTGAACACAGAATAGAGAATACTGATAGCAGAAGAATAACAGAACTGCAACTTCAAAATTCTTCTTACTGACTGAAAAGTGTTCACAATCTCATCATCTCCAGACATCTCATCACAATCTTTTGCTGGAGATCAAAGTTCTGAAGACCTATCACCCTTCTGCAAAGCTTCTCTGCCTGAACCTCTCTACATCTCAGGGGGAGCTTTGACATCTTCAATCCACTTGTGCTTCTCTCATTTGACTGAGAACAGAGAAGACAAACTCAACTTTCACTTTTTCTTTTCCTGCTGTAAAAGGGTTCTTGAACTCCCTTCAAAAGTTCTGTCTGGTTCTGAGAGCCTTGTCAAAACTCAGTGGTGGCAAGACACCTTATCAAAAAATCTAGCTTTGGTTTTTGAGCACCTTATCAAAAGCTCATTGGTGTCAGGACACCTGATCAACTCAATCCTGAGTGGATTCCTACCAAGGGTGGTAGAAGAGTGGATGTACCTAGTCTTGGGGAACCACTATATTTCCTTGTGTCTTCTGGCTGTGCTTGTGTGATTTGTCTGCTGTGTGCTGTGTCCTTTTTCCTTTTAGTTTTTAAGTTTCTGTTAGCACTCTACACTATAGCTTAAATAGAATTTTTAATTTGTGCTATTTTAATAATTCAAAAATATTTTAAGTAAACTCTATTCACCCCCCTCTAGAGTTGAGATAGATCTTACCCTCACTTTCAGAGTGCGAGGATAGGAAAACTCATAAAAGATACCTTGACTTTCGCAAAATTCTGTCATGGCTCCAGATTTGAATTCTGTTCCATTGTCACTCCTGATTTTGACTACGGAACAGTTGTATTCATTATGGATTTGCCTAACAAAATTTGTGAAAATACTGAAGGTATCTGACTTGTGTTTCAGAAAGAACACCCACGCAAAGCACGAGTAATCATCCACAATAACCAACGTATATTCCTTACCTCCCAAACTTCTAACTTGCAGTGGACCAAACAAGTCCATATGGAGAAGCTGTAAGCTTCTATTGGAATCCTTGCCTATTATGCTTTTAAATGAACTCCTTGTTTGCTTGCCTTTGATACATACATGACAAGGGCTGTCCGTAATGCACTTGACATTGGGGGCATCACGTACTAAGTTTTGAGAGAATAATATATTAATAGTTTTGAAATTAATATGTGCTAGTCTCTTGTGCCATTGGTCAGCAAGAGATGCACTACTTTTTGCTAAAAGACATACTGGTGTAGAAGTGTCAATACAAATGAAATTTAAATTGAAAATATTTCTGCTTCGAGTGCCTGATAAAATAGTTTCCAGGTTATTAACCGATTTTATCAAACACTTGTCAGCATGAAATTCAACTACATATCCTTTATCGCATAGTTGGCTTATGCTGATGAGATTGTGTTCCAATCCTTCAACATAGGCTACATCCAAAAAGGAAACGCTATCATTAGAAATCATACCATAGCCTTTAGTTATCCCTCGATCTGAACCTCCAAAGATGACCTTTGGTCCGTTGCAGACTGAGGTGAAATTCTGGAGTAGGCTTCTTGTCCCGGTCATATGCCAAGAACATCCGCTGTCCAAATACCAGATTGGCATTTTGGTGGCCTTTGGACATACCTGCAATTACAATCACTTAGCCTTAGGAACCCAAACACGTTTGGGTCCTTGGTCTCGAGTTAGAAAACTCCCCCTACGAGTATTAGCCTCATGAGTGGTCATTCTCACGTTGCTAACTTGAGGGGTTGCAGCATTACTAGGATTGAACCAACAATCGATGGCAAAGTGACCAATTCTGCCACAACACCAACAGTCGAACCTGTTGTATCTTTGCCTAGTATATTCCTACTTGATTTTCTGAAGTGATGGTCTAGCAGGAACCTTGTTTTTGGAGGAGGAGGCTTCATGATGAAGACAGCTACATGAAGTCTTCTCCTTCATAGGCTTTTCCACAATAGGTTTTACCTTTGGTGTCTTCTTGATGTTATGACCATGAGCATAAGGTCCATAGCTTTGAAGTTGAATCTCTTCATAGGGTGCTTTGAAGACACTCTCGCCAAAGTTACGAGGACGAGTCCAACCTTGGTATCTTGACTTAGGCTTCTCAGGGATCGGCCTAGAAAAGTGTCCATAGGTAGACTCATAGTCGATTTTGTTCGTAGGAAAGATAACTTTCTTGAACAGAACAGGTTCCAAGGGAGCTTTCCCTTTTTCTTTAGCTAGAGCCTTCTGGGCAGCCTTATTCTTTCTCTTGGCCTTGTTTCTCCTAGAGGATTTGCTAGAAGAACCAATGTGGCCTAAACCAGCACCCTTGGCCTTAGCTGAGAATTCAGCAACGAGTGGAAGAACTGTCTTAGGCTTTGAGAAACTCTCAACAAGTTTCTTCTCAGCCTCAAGTCGTTGTTCCAACTCTTTGATGATTTCCTCTTTAAGGTCGAGGTGCTTGAGAGCTTGATTGTATTCATCCATAGCACTATTAAAGTTCTCTTGAAGAGAGTTAGTCTTAGCGACTTCTTCTCTCAAGTTGCTCTCACTAGCCTGTAGAGATTTTATCTCTTTAGCTTGAGTTTTCACTACTCTACGACATTTTTCGTAGGTCATGAGCAACTCTTTGTACTGGGCCATGAGTTCAGATTCATCTTCAGAGGAATAGCCCTCTTGCTCATTATCATCATCAGAATCAGAGAGAGGAGTGTGAGATTTTACCTCCCCAGTGAACTGGGGGACTTGTTCATCATCTGAGTGAGCCATGAGCCCAAAGTAAGCTTCCTCTTCTTCACTCGACTCAGATGAGTCGGAGTCGCTGAGAGTTTTGCTCTTCTTGGCTACTAGACTCTTCTCTGTCCTCTTCTTGTGGTATGAGGATTTCTTTTCCTCTCGTCTGCTGCCCTCTTTCTTCTTGTGAGGGCAGTCCGCGATGACGTGACCTGGCTTATTGCAACAATAACAAATAATGTCAGTCGAAATCTGTTTGTTCTGTTTAGAGTTATACCTGTCATGGCTACTTGAGCCTTTCTTTCGCTGATCACCGTCACGTCGTGATCTTCTGAATGAGGCATCTTTGCCTCTCCATTGCTTCTTCTTATTTAAGAATTTCTTGAATTGCTGGGAGAGCAATGAGAACTCTCCTTCAGATAGTTCTGAGCCATATGAGCTTGGATCAGATGATTCTTCTTCATCAGCTTCAGGAACTGGGGCAGGAGAGATAGCCTTTGTCTTCCTTGAGCTATCTGCCTTTAGAGCGACAGACTTCTCCTTGGATGCAGACCTGCTTATCTCTTCTTCAGCTTTTCTTGAGTTGATTTGCAGCTCGTAAGACATAAGCTTTCCGAACAGATTCTGCGGGTCTGTCTCAGCTAACCTTCCAAACTCTCGAATGGCACATACCTTATTGTCCCATTCCTTGGTTAGGGATATTAAGAATTTGTCATTGAGTTCCCCATTGGTGAAGACACGTCCATAAACTCTGAGGCCATTTACTATCTTGAAGAAGTTCTCAAAAGTTTCAGCTATGGTTTCCTTATGACCCTGCCTGAAGGCTTCATATTTCTGGTTCAGTAGGGACCTTCGATCATCCCTCACTTCTTCTGTACCTTCCATTAGAGTCACTAGGGATTGCCACATCTCCTTGGCAGATTGGTAATGAATCAGATTCTGTAGCATTGAGTCATCAACTGCACTTGCGATAATATTTTTTGCTTTCTTGTCCAAAGAGACAAGTGCAATCTCGTCCTTATCCAGATCCATCAATTTCTTTGGAACTTGCTTAGATGAATCTATGGTGGAGGTGGTCATAGGAATGTGGGGACCTTCTTCAACAATCATGAAGATCCGGGGATCTACTGCTTCCATAAAGAATTTAACTCTTTCCTTCCACATAGGAAAATTGTTCTTGGTGCAGATAGGGAGCTTAGCAAAATCCTTGGTCTTACTCATGCTTGAAATTTCTCTTGAGACAACTTGGTAAGGATTAGATCAAGGTGTTAACCTTTTAACGATCAACCTCCCTCTGATACCAATTGAGAAAAGTAAGTTGTCTACCTAAATCACCTAGAGGGGGGTGAATAGGTGAAATGCGTGTCAAATGCGGAATAAAAATTAACACAGCAAAGATCAAGCAATCACACAGACGACAAGAGATTTACAGTGGTTCCCCAATCTTGGGTACCTCCACTTTCCTCACCGATCTAGCAAACCACTAGACTCGGCTACTCCACTATCTCGGATTGAAAACAATCCTACACCTCGGAACCACGTTCCTACAAAACTCGATCCAAATCGGATCTACAATCGGAAGATAAAGCCTTCCTACAAAACTCGTAGAAAAACTCCTACAAAGAAATTTGTTTGAAAAGAAAATACAAACAATATATTGCACAGATCTGGATCTTTGATAGTCTTCTTCCATGAGAACTTTGGCTTGATCAGAATATGTTGAAGATGACTTGAGAGAGATCCACAGATCTGAAAAACGGAATAACCTCGATCGAGAAAATAGATCAGAAATCTTTGAGGCTCGGGAAGATCGAGTGATTATCTTTCGTCTGGATCGCTGGAGAAACAGAGTTGAAAGCAGCGATCGGAGATTGTCGATCCAGACCTTCTTCCGTGAACGGCAATGGCGGCGGCGTGAGAAATTAGGGTTCACGGGAACTTTTCTCTTTCTTAAAATAATAATCTCTCTAAACTTGTTATTAGTCAAATCTGAAAGGACCTATTTATAGGTGGACTCCAACGGTCAGAAATTTAATTAGGGATTACACGTGGACCAATCAGAAATGATTAATTCGAAATACACAGCGAAATTGTATTTGGAGAATTTCAGGAATAATTGAACAGATATACTCGAGACAGAGAAGAGACATACTCGAGTACAAGATGTTATATACTTGAGTGGATAGGAGGAGCATACTCGAGTATAAGAAGAGAAGCTACTCGAGTGATTCAGAGATCAACACTCGAGTGTTTTTAGAACTACTCGATTATGAGAGTATATACTCGAGTAAAAACACTTAGAGAAAATTTCTCAGATAAAATAGAAAGAACTACTCGAGTAGAAGAGTTGGAGATACTCGAGTGAGGGGAAAGTGAACTACTCGAGTAACTGGGGAAGATTACTCGGGTAATCACTAAGCTACTCGAGTATGAAAAACTACTACTCGAGTACAGAGTCACTTACTCGAGTATATAGGGAACTACTTGAGTAGGTAGACTTAGAAACTTTCTGAGATGAAAAGTGCAGATCTACTCGAGTATCAACAGAACACTTACTCGAGTAACTAACCAACTACTCGAGTATGAGTTGTCACCTACTTGAGTACAATACAGTCTACTCGAGTATGTAATCCAACTTACTTGAGTACAGACTCACTTACTCGAGTGTACAAACGAGGTACTCGAGTATGTGGACTTAGAGAAAATTTCGGATCTAAGAACAGAAGGATCTACTCGAGTATAAAATATGACCTACTCGAGTGACTAACTATCTTACTCGAGTAAGCTTATCTACACGAGTATGCAGAGTCTTCTCGAGTATGTATAAGGATTTACTCGAGTACCAGGTCACTTACTCGAGTATATGAAAGAAGCTACTCGAGTATGTGGACTTAGAAAAAACAATTCTTCTGAAAAAAAAATAAACTTCAATACTTCAGTCCACCAATCCAAGTGCATGTAGGAAGTGTATCCCAATAGAGAGGATGTACATGGGCCAACACTTTGGATCACACAATGAGGGATTACATTGTATGGTCCTGTGTTTGGTGACCCATTATAGACTGACATTGGTCTACACTTGGCAATAAAAACCTGCACACATACAACTTAAACACAATATCAAATACACCTTAATTCATCTTAGTTCAAGGTCTGACTTCCTACAAATCTGAGGTATTGTGGAGACAAATCCCAACAACTATCAAGCAACTTAATCTGAAGGATGAAATCATCAAAGGGTTGGAAGACTTACTAGAGGCCGAAAATAAACTTGTTGAAGGTTTCTCTAAGCCAAAGGTAGTTCTACCTCTTATTGCTGAGTTCTCTGCTCAGGACAAGGGTGCTGGGCTAGGCCATGTAGAAGCTCCTAGTAAATCTTCTAGGAGGAACGAGGCTCAGAGAAGGAATAAGGCAGCCAAGAATGCCTTAGCCAAAGCAAAGGGGAAAGCCCCTCAAGATAAGACTGTCTTTAAGAAAGTCATATTTCCAACAAATGAGTTTGATCTTGACTCATCCTACGTCCACTTGACTAGGCCTACTTATGTAGAGCCAAAGTCTCGTTACCAAGGATGGACTCGCCCCAGAAACTTTGGTGAGAGTGTATTTAAGGCACCTTATGAAGAAGTCATTCTTCAGAGCTATGACCCTTATGATCATAACTTCAAGAAAGCACCAAAAGTAAAAAAACCAGTATAGAAAAGCCTGTAATGGAGAAGAAATCATGTGATTTCCATCATCATGAAGCTTCTTCCTCCAAGAATACTACCCCTGCTGGACCAGCATCTTAGAAGGTCAAGCAGGAGTACCTAAGGCAAAGATACAATAGGTTCAACTATTGGTGCTGTGGCAAAATTGGTCATTTTGCCATCGATTGTTGGTTTAATCCAAGAAATTTTGCAACTCCTCAAGTTGGCAACATGAGAATGACCACTCATGATGCTAATCCTCATAGGGGGAGCGTTCTAACACGAGACAAAGGACCCAAACATGTTTGGGTTCCTAAGGCAAACTGATTATGATTGCAGTGATGTCCAAAGGCCACCAAAACGCAAATCTGGTATTTGGATAGTGGATACCCTCGGCACATGACCGGGACAAGAAGCCTACTTTAAAATTATTCGCCAGTGTTGAACGGACCAAAGGTCATCTTTGGAGGTTCAGACCGCAGGATAACTAAAGGCTACGGTATGATTACTAACGGTAGTGTATCCTTTTCGGATGTAGCTTATGTTAAGGGATTGGAACACAATCTTATAAGCATAAGCCAACTATGCGACAAAGGATACATAGTTGAATTCCACGCTGACAAGTACCTGATAAAGTCGGTTGATAATATGGAAATGATTCTTTCTAGCACCCAAAGCAGGAATATATTTTGTTTAAATTTCATTTGTATAGATTCTTCTACACCAGTATGTCTTTTGGCAAAAGATAGTACGTCTTTTGGTGATCAATGACACAAGAGGTTAGCACATATTAATTTTAAAACTATTAATAAATTATTCTCCCAAAACTTAGTACGTGATGCCCTGAATGTCAAGTACATCAAAGATAGATTATTCTCCCAGACCTTGTCATGCATGCGTAAAAGACAAGCAAACAAGGGCTACCTTTAGAATCATTATTGACAAAAATTCAAGTAGATGTCTCCATCTACTTCATATGGACTTGTTTGGTCCACTACAAATTAGAAGCTTGGGAGGTAAGGAATATACATTGGTTATTATTGATGATTACTCACACTTTGCGTGGGTGTTCTTTCTGAAACACAAGTCAGATACCTTCGACATTTTTACTAATTTTGTCAGGCAGGTCTAGAATGAATACAACTGTTCCGTAGTCAAAATTAGAAATGATAATGGAACAGAGTTCAAATCTGGGGCCATGGCAGAATTCTGTGAAAGCCTAGGTATCTTTCACGAGTTTTCCTCTCCTCACACTCCACAAAAAAATGGGGTAGCTGAGAGAAGGAATAGAACACTCATAGAGGCGTGTAGAACTATGTTGAGTGATGCTTTACTACCGGAATACTTTTGGGCTGAAGCCGTCAATACTGCATGCCACGTGCAAAATCAAGCACTCATCAATAAGAACCATAATAAGACACCTTACGAACTTCTAAAAAGCAGGAAACCAACTGTTTCATATTTTAGAATTTTTTGCTGTAAATGCTTCGTGCTTAACAATGTTAAGTATCACACTACCAAGTTTAGTGAGAAAGGTTTTGAATGGATTTTTGTAGATTATAGTATCCATAGTAAGGCATACAGGATTTTTAATAGAAAAACTCTGGTTGTAGAGGAATCCATACATATTGTATTTGATGAGACGAGCTTGCCTCAAAGCAAATCGTCTAGTGTGCTTGTTGAAGATGCAGGTACATGGATTAAAGAGATCAGCTTGGATGAACCGACTGAAGGTGAAAGAGAAAAGTTCTTCAAGATCACTACTCCAACCCCCATTGGATAGACAGATGATAACGATGAAGAAAACATCCAAGTTGATGAAGTCACTCCAGTAGCTGAAGAAGTTCCAGATGCTAGGAATCTAGAGCTCAGACATCTAAAGGATCACCCTTTGGACCAGATCATAGGAGATCTCCGGGATGGCGTCAGAACTCGTCGAGGTACAACTAACAAGAATTTACATTTAAGTTTTATCTCACAGGTTGAACAAAAGAAGTTTGAGGAAGCCAACTCAGACGCATTATGGATCTTGGCCATGGAAGAAGAACTGAACCAGTTCAAGTGATGTAAAGTTTGAAAACTAGTTCCTAGACCCAGAGGTAAGAATGTCATCGAAACAAAGTGGGTCTACCGGAAAAAGTTGGACGAGGATGGAACAATCATAAATAACAAGGCTAGACTCATCGCCAAAGGATATCGTCAAGAAGAAGAGATCAACTTCAACCAAACATACGCTCCAGTGGCAAGGCTGGAGGCCATCAGACTGTTCCTAGCTTATGCTGCACTAAAGGGCTTAACTGTCTCCCAAATGGACGTGAAATCCGCCTTCCTGAATAGTGACATAAAGGAAGAAGTGTACGTGGAACAACCCCCAGGTTTTGTTGATCTTAACTTTCCTGAGTATGTTTATTTATTATCGAAAGCATTGTACGGTTTGAAACAAGCTCCTCGAGCTTGGTACGAAACACTATCTACCTTTATCCTCGAGAACAAGTTCACAAGAGGAAAGATAGATAAGACATTATTTCTTAGGGAAATTAAAGGAAGGATTTTACTGGTGCAAATCTATGTCGACGACATTATTTTTTGTTCTACAGACGACAACCTCTGAAAAAAGTTTTCTAAACTTATGCAAGGGAAGTTCTAAATGAGTAGTATGGGAGAGCTGAAGTATTTCTTAGGACTTCAGGTGAAATAATCTGAAGATGGAATTTTCATCTCACAGACGAAGTTCACCAAGGAGTTGATTAAGAAATTCGGAATGGAGAATGCAACCTCTATGAGGACTCCAATGGCCTCAGCTATGTATCTGGACAAGGATGAGAAAGGGAAACCTTTTGATGAAACCAAATACAGAAGCATAGTTGGATCCTTGCTCTACCTTACTGCCAGTAGACCAGACATAATGTTCTCTACATATGTCTGTGCTAGATTCCAAGTGAACTGTAAGGAATCTCACTATGATGCTGCAAAGTGAATCTTGAGATACCTTAAAGGTACACCGAATCTTGACTTATGGTACCCAAGAAATAATGACAACGAACTAATTGGTTTTTTAGATGCAGACTTTGCAGGTAGCAAAGATGACAGGAAAAGCACTTCCGGTACATGTCAGTTCCTTGGAAGAAGGCTCATATCATAGAGCAGCAAAAAGAAAAATTGTGTCGCAATCTCAATGGCCGAGTCATAGTATATCTCTACCGGTAGTTGTTATGCATAATTGCTTTGGCTAAAGAACCAGCTAGAAGATTACAATATGAAGATTAAAGACATTCTGTTATTTTGCGACTCCTCCAGCGCAATAGCAATTGCAAACAACCTAGTCTCGCACAACCAGACAAAGCACATCGAGCTAAGATATCACTTCATCAGGGAGAATGTGGAGCAAGGGGAAGTGGATCTGCAATACGTGCCAACAGATCGACAAGTTGTAGACATTTTCACAAAGCCGTTGGACGAGACCAAGTTCAATTTCTTCAAAACTGAACTTGAGATGCTGAACAAAGAAGGATAGATCAAAGAGAATCAGTTCAAAGCTCAAGAATCGAGGAAACTTCAAAAGGTCAGAAATTTATTAAGTGGAAGGCAGTTCTCGAGAACTATTATTACTTCTCGAAAGGCATGAAATTAGTTCTCGAAAAACTTCAAGTTCACTTCTCGAGAATAGAAAATCTGTCTCTCGAGAGGTACTGAAAGTTCTCAAAAACAAGTCCTTTACTTCTCGAGAACTACAAATCTGTCTCTCAAGATGTTTTGAAAGTTCTCGAAAACTAGGCTTACACTTCTCGAGAACTGTTATTATACTTCTTGAGAACTAACCCTACCTCTCGAGAAATGCCTCGTCTCTTTTCGAATTTTTGTTCATTTCTTCTGTTTCGAAATACGCTCGATTTCTGCCTTAATCCAAGGGTTATTTTAGATTAATTAGACACCTAATTAACATTACTAGGGTTATATATATATATATATATATATATAACTTTAGATATCTCAAATCAACCGACATTTCAAATCCACTCTCTCGAAAACTCTTCGTCTTCCGCCGACCAGTGCTTCGACACCGCCGTCTTCTCACTCTCCTTCCTTCACCGTCGTTCATCTCAATGGCCCAGCAGTTCAAAATCAACGTCAGAGGTGAGCTTGTAGTAGCAGGTATAGCAGAGCTTTCAGAGGATTTCAGAAATCTTCTTCTTCTCCTGGACACAATAGGTTTGACATCCGTTCTATCAGAACTCTGCAAGATTTTATTTCCTGAGGTATAAGAGTTCTTTAGAAATGTTTAGATAAGGAGAAATGACACTATCCTGAATTCCAAAGTCAAGGGCATTAAAATTAAGTTGAGCCCGACCATAGTGTCCAGACTTCTCAGATTACCTCATGTAGATGATGTAGATGAAATAACAGAAGATGACAATGACAGAACCTATCATTTCTGTGGAGTTCTAGATGACGTTACTTCTCTTAGGAGGACTTCTTTAAATGATGTTAGCAAACTTTTAGTAGACATTATTGGCAAAATTTTGTGGTGCAGAACAGGGTCAATAGGGTTTATTACAAATGACTTCTTTAATGTCATGGCTGCCATAGTCTGCAGGAAAAGATTTCCTTATGGTTTGATGATTTTGGACTTGATTAGAGACAACATAAGAGAACTAAAATTTACTAGGATAATCTCCCTGATGTTGCATGAGATTGATCCAACTATCTTCAAGAATTCTAAAGGCATCCAATCCATCACCTGAAGAAGATCTCCTTAGCCTCCATTCATAGATGGGAGTTAAAGCTGAAGAATCCAAAGCAGCTGGCTAAAGAGCTTGCAGCCCCGGCTAAAGAGGTCAGGACCCCATCTCCCTCCTCTCATAATGTTTCTGAACCATCTAGTGCAACAACTGAGGGGCAGCCTGCAGCCTCAGTTCTCGATGTCAGACTTCCTTTTCCTCCTCCTCCAACTAGATCTCCAGTTAGAAGTACAGTCAGAACACCAGCCAGTTCACCCATCAGAACCCCTATCAGAAGCCCAGTAAGATCTCTAACCAAGTCCCCAGAGGCAGACATTTTAGATAATACCATCTCAGATGAGCAAGTGCAAGAAACTCTCAAATCTACTACTGAAGATATTGATAGTATGATAAAAGAGCTTACCTCAGATGAACCTCTTCCCCTCCACACAGAAATTGCTGAAGAGCCATCAAAGGATCCTTCTCCAGTTCGTTCTCCAATTCCTTATCCATCACCACCTCCCTCTCCATCTCCTGAACCTTCACCAAGAGCATCTCCAGAACCTTCTCCATGGAAAGAATCACCTCCACCAGAGACCATCATTCTCTCAGGAGAAGATGAGCCTGAACCATAGGAAGTTGAAGCTCCTCTCAAGACACTTGATTTCTCTATGCCTTCTCTACTTGGTGAGGAAAGTTATATATTTCCTCATACTGTCAGAGCCAAAAGTTCTTTAGTAGTTGATGAGATCCCTCCATAGGTAGTTCCTCATCCTCCTCTAGTTACCCCTCCTGCTATCATTCCTGCTGCTGCAATAACCCCTATAAATTCAGATATTCTAAGTAAGCTTGAAGTCATGTTGGTAGAACAAAGGAAATATTTTGATGAATCTCTGAAGATAGTCCAGGACAAAGTCACTGCTCTAGAAAAAGAGATGAGCAGAGGATTTGTAGAAATTCAACACAACACAGACTCCCTCAAAGAATAGTTTCAGATTGGTGGAAAAGCTATAGACCACACCATTACTATTGTTGGTCAGGTAATGGAACAATCTGTAACTCTTGCCAACAACTAGATCCAGTAAGACAAGAAAGTCTAAGAACATGTTATGAAAATCTGTGAAGAAGTGGGAACCTTTAAGGAAGATGCCATAGAAAATCTGTGTAGAATTCAGAAAGGGGGAGAGCCTGGTGAAAGAACATGTGGAAAAACTTGTGGATAAGTTTACTGCTGCTGCAAACACAGCTTGGTATGACAAGATAAGTGAAATCAATAAGAATGTTTTAGAGCAAATTCAATCTGTGAAATTTCATACCTATGACACCTCAGTCTGGATGCACAACAAAATATTCCCTGAATTTCAGGTTGATCCTAATATCATTCCTCATAACCTGAATCCTCTTGCTGAAGGACAATCTAGTCAGATGCCAGCTCAGATGCAACAACCTCAGATGCCCTATTTTTCTCCTAGGCTAGAAGATTAGAATCCTCCTCCTGTTTCTTATGACCAAGTATGGGATGATATTATTCCTCAAGGTTTACCTGAGATCAACACCTCTAAGAAAAGGAAGTATGGGGAAGGCCCCTCAGCCAGCAAAAGTGTTCCCAAGCTAGATTCTGAGAAAAGAAAGGCACAAGAGTTTGCTGAAGTCTGGAGTCCTACCTCCAAGTCATTGATTCTTGATACTCTCAAGTTAGTAATGGACTATAATGAAAATAGGAATCTCCACTGCAGCTCCTCTGAGTGGAAACTTTATGAGAAGTCCATGACTAAAAGAAGGATATATGACAGAGAGTATGACAAGAATAATCCCAAGGCTCCTCCAAAACCTCCAAGATACTACCCAAAGCCTTTCAGCTACCAGAGGAGACAACAGGAGAAGCATGACAGACAACATCAAAGCTAGAGATGATTTTTCTACTAATACTTGTTTTTGAGACTATGGAAGAAATGATGTTGAATTGGAAATCTAAAACATTATATATATATATAATTTCTAGTTTTGCTAATTGTGTGTTTAATTTTTCTATCTTGCTTTTGATTTCTATTCTTCAATTACAGTTCTTTCTTTATTGGTGTAATTCACCTTAGTGTAGAGGGTTCTGACTTCTACAAATAGGGGGAGATTGATGAGAATTGCATCCACAATAACCCAGATTTGCATGAAGTCACCCTTGAACTAAGATGAATTAAGTTATATTTGATATCTTGGTTTAAGTTGTGTGTTTGCAGATCATCATTGCTAAGTGTAGACCAATGTCAGTTTACAGTGGGTCATGAACACAGGACCATACAGTGTAATCCCTCACTGTGTGATCCAAGGTGTTGACTCATGTGTAGCCTCTCAATTGGGATACACTTCATATTCAAGCACTTGGATCTAGGAATGAAGATTGGATTCTTGAAGAGTAGAGAAAATTTTCTAAGTCCAAAATTTCTCTATATCCACTTCTCGAGAAGTCCATGATAGTTCTCGAGAAGTAGACTTAGCAGAACTCAAGAAGTTCCTCTAGTTCTCGAGAAGCCGAGACTAGTTCTCGAGAAACCTTTTTATAATTCTCGAGAAGTCAGTCTAAGGTTATCAAGAAGTCCCAGCCTTTATTTCTCGAGTAGTCAGAGACAGCCGCAAAATTATTCTAAGTCCCTCTCTCGAAAAGTCTATCTTAGTTCTCGAGAACTTAGTCTCGAGTTCTCGAGAAGTCAGCATTGTTCTCGAGTACTTGATTTGGCTTTCGAGTAATAGTTCTCGAGAAGTCTAGTTAGTTCTCGAGAAGTTTCAGCCCACAGTTCTCGAGTACTAACTTGAAGTCCAGACAAACTTGCTCTCGAGAAATCAATATTGTTCTCGAGAACTCATTCCTACTTCTCGAGAACAGCAGTCAATTTTTTCTGAAAATTTCTCTTAAGTCCGGATCGACGGGATTTTCAAATTACTCGACGTGATTGGTCCACGTGTCATCATTTATGTATTTTCTAACTGTTAGGGGAATTCCTATATAATGTCTTTTCGTTAAGACTAACCCTAAGCGAAAAATCGTACATTTTATATTATCGTGATCGGCCGTCTCTCTCCAAGAAGAACATAACTTTCAGCCGCCGCCGCCGCTCAACGTGAAGATCGACACTTCTGTTTTCGATCAAGAAAGGCTTGCTGTTCAAGGATATTTCATCTTCTCCTTGATCGAGTAGGTCTAAGATTTTTCAGATCAGATCTCTCAACTCTTCTTCAACATTTTCTAAAAAGCCGCAAGTTCAAGAAGAAGACCTAGAGTTGAATTTTTCCAGATCCGAGACAAATTTCTGTTTGTATATTTTAAATCTCTCTGTAAATTTTGTAGGAGATTAATCTCCGAGTTGTAGGAAGTTTTCATCTTCTGAGTGTAGATCCCTTTTAGATCGAGATTATAGGAACTTGGTTCCGAGGCGTAAGATTGGATTTCAATCCGAGATAGTGTAGTGGCTGAGTCTAGTGATTTACTAGATCGGTGAGGGAAAGTGGACGTACCTAAGGTTGGGGAACCACTATAAATCTTCTTGTCATCTGTGATTGCTTGATTGTTTGTGCAAGTTCTTTTAAAAAAAAATTTCCGCAAATAGACGCACAATTCACCTATTCACCCCCCTCTTGGTGATTTAGGTAGACAACTTAACACTTTCACTTCTATCTTATGATAAAAACTCAGTTTAATGTTTCTATTAAAGTTTTTCGATCTAATAATATCAAAGAATATATAAGTCATGACTTTTCTACCTTTTGCATGCAAAATGAGATTATTCATCAAACTAGTTGTGTCTATACCTCACAGCAAAATGGTTGGCCGAACACAAAAACCGTCACCTCCTTGATGTCACGTGCACTCTGCTGACTCAAATGCAGGTTCCTCGCTCCTATTGGGGCTATGCCGTTCTCATCTCCTGCTATCTTATCAATCGCCTTCCCTCCACTGTTCTCCACGGCAAAACCCTTTTTCCATTCTCTATCCAGGGAAGGATCTTTTTCCTCTCCCTCTACGTGTCTTTGGGTGCACAGCCTTTGTGCACTCTCCCTCTACCACCCGTGACAAACTCGCACTATGGGCCATCAAGTGTGTCTTTCTGGGATACTCCACCACTCAAAAAGGCTATTATTGCTATGACCCGGTTACCCGTAAGCAGTTTGTCTCTGCGGACGTAACCTTCTTTGAAAATGCATCATACTTCTCTCCCGACTCCTCTTCCTCTCCTGATATTCCCGACTCCTCTTCCTCTCCTGATATTCCTACTTCTCCTACCACCCCTTCTGTTCCCTCTATACCTACCGAGATTTCGCCACCTCCTCCCTCTCCACCATCTCCTCTACTGTGTCCACCTACCGAGATATCTCCTTCTTCTTCGCAATCGCCTCTCTTTACTCTCGGGCCAGATCTCTCCTCCACGGATGCCCTAGAAACTGAGGAACATGCCGACCTGGATATTCCCATTGCTCTTCGCAAAGGGGTGCAGACGTGTACTCAACACCCGCTAGCTGCTGTTGTTTCATGTGATCGTCTAACTCCTTCTCGCAGGAACTTTGCCTTGGCTATTCTGCCATTTCCACTCCCCGCACTTACCAGGAGGCTCTTACTATTCCTCATTGGAATACCTCTATGGATGAGGAAATTACTACCCTCACTGAAAGGGGTATATTGACCCTTATTCCTCCCCCTTTGAACACTGATGTGGTTGGTTGTCGATGGGTATTCGTTGTGAAGTTTCACCCGGATGGCAGCATGGATCGATACAAGGCCCGCTTAGTGGCCAAAGGCTTCACTCAGACTTATGGTATTGATTACTTTGACACCTTCTCTCCCATTGCTCGTCTCAGCACCATTCGGGTTCTTCTATCTATGGCTATCAACAGGGATTGGCCCATTTCTCAGCTGGATGTCAAGAATGCCTTTCTCTATGGTGACCTTTAGGAAGCCGTATACATGGAGCAACCTCTTGGGTATGTTACTCAGGGAGATACACGAGTATGTCATCTGAAGAAGGCCATCTATGGCCTAAAGCAATGCCCTCGGGCTTGGTTTGACAAGTTCAGCGGTATTGTTGTGGCCATTGGTTTTGCACGAAGTTCAGCCGATCACTCCTTATTCATTCGCAAAACCTCCTCTGGTATGGTGGTTCTTGCTGTATATGTGGATGATATTCTTCTGAATGGCGACGACCAGGCTTGGGTCGCTCTGACAAAGAAACACCTCCGACAACACCTGGTCACTAAGGATATGTGCTCTCCCAAATACTTTCTGGGGATTGAGATTTCTCAGAAACCCAACTCTTTAGTTCTCTCTTAATGAAAGTATGCTCTTGATTTGCTAAAAGTGGCAGGGTTGACTGGTGCTAAACCTGCCAGATGTCCCATGGCTATTGGGGAAGACAAAACTTGGACAGATGACTCGCCTCCTCTATCTGATTCTTCAAGGTACCAGCGTCTGGTGGGCAAACTCATTTATCTCACAGTGAACAGGCCTGATATCTCCTATGTTGTAGGCAAGGTTAGTTAATTCAAGCAAGCTCCTAGGGAGTGTCATCTACAGTCTGTCCTGAGGATATTGGAGTATGTTAAAGAAGCTCCAGGGAAAGGACTCCATTTTCAGAAGAATGGTCACTTGAGGGTTGAAGCATACTCAGATTCAAGCTATGCTGATGATATAGGAGAATACAAGTCAACATCGGGTTTTTGCACATTTGTTGGAGGAAATTTTGTGAGCTAGAAGAGCAAGAAACAGTCTCTGGTCTCTAGGTCTAGTGCAGAGGCGGAATATCATAGTATGAAATCGAACACATGTGAGTTAGAGTTGCTATGGGCTCTCATGCTTGACCTAGGAGAGGTCTAAAACTATCCTCTTCCTATGTTCTGCGACAACAAGGCTGCTATATACATTTCCAAAAATCCGGTTTTTCATGAGAGAACAAAACACATAGAGGTCGATTGTCACTTTATTCAAGAAGAGATTTTGAAGAAACAGATTTGTACTCCATTCATCACTTCTGACAACGAGTTGGCAGATGTCTTCACCAAGCCGGTGTCCACTTCTTTATTTCACATTTGCGACAAGCTGGGCATGATTGATATCTATGCTCCAGCTTGAGGGGGAGTGTTAAGACCGAGCGTTCTGTCGAGTTGAGACCGGGCGGTCTGGCAGCTTGTCCCAGTAGTTTGGTAGCCGGGTTGGAGAACGGGCGGTCTGACGGTTTGTCTGGCGGTCTGGATACTTCTCCCAGCGGTATGGTGCCGAGATGTTGCTGGCTGATGTCTGGCGGTTTGAGCAGTCTGGCGACTTGACTCTGCCGACTTGGGGATATTGACCGCCTGTCTTCCTAATTATTGTGGCCGTACGGTTAGTCTAACCGCGTGGCTTGTGCGGATTATGCGGCTTGTATAGTATCATGTTCTTGTAATTATTATTCCCGCATTGCTTATTTGTAATCTCTCTTCTCTCCTTAATTCTATAAAAGGGAGGTCATACTTTTATAATAGATATCTTTTTGGATAATAAAAGTTTTGTTACTCCAATTTTTGGTCTCTGGTTTTCTGTTTGAACAGAAAATATTCGGATAATTAACGCTAAGAAATTTAGATTTTATTAAAACACTATTTCAATATAAATCAGGACTAAATACCAGCATTCAATTCCACCAAATCTCACAACAATATAGAGGAAACACACAAGAGATGGTTTAGTAAATCATTACCCAAATCCCAAGAAGTCCGTCCATAATAATGAGTGGAGGAAGCGTTCATGACAGTGGTTGATTTTATTTCCACGCAAATCCACGGATCCGCACCGGACAATGAAGACGCGAGCATTTTTCTTTCCGTTGCAAAACCCTTGGTGAGGGAATATGTAAGATCCCTTTTTTTCTCGCTTCGCTACTGAGTCTTATGCCCAAAATTACCGTTTTGCGGTAACACCGACACTAGGGGTGGTCGTCACTACAAAACGCCGATCCTGCCGGTATTAATGAACATCAAAGAAGTAGTAAGTACAATTGAATAAATATAAGTTAAGGTCCATAAGATCACACATATATATAAGTAAAAGTGTTATAGTCCACAATAAGTACAAAGTATGAAAGAGAGTAGAAAATGGGCTTAAGCCCGGTATATGTCTAATACAAATAATCTCTCTCACACATCTCACCCATCTAGCGGAAGAAACTGAAAACTATCTTCGACTTATCTCCATGTAGTAGTGGTAGCGCGCAACAATTGCTCCTTATGTCCTACCTCCTTGTCCTGCCGGTGCTGGTGCTCCTGCTACTTGGTCCCCTAAAATGATGTGGTCCACCGACCGTTAGTCAAAAAACTAAGACACTCTCGTCCTCGCCTCACCCCCGCGACTCCTAGGCACCGTGCTGGGAGGATAAAAGCGGAGGACAATAAAGAAGAGTGGAATAAGCAGGTGACAATTATCATAGCAGGTGTATGTACAAAATAACTATAATAAGAAAGATGTAATGTAAATAAGTAAAGTAGAGCAGTAAGTACATGTAAAGTAAACTATGGAATAAGTAACCTTAACTTATATGAATGCCCATACAAACTTATAAGTTAAGGGGTCTTTTGCAAGGCTCCCATTGTATAAAAAGTCTCATACCAATTTATAGGATGGGGTGTCAGGTTATATGCAAGTATGTGCGTAGTGATATGTTATGCCATGACTCATGTAAGTGAACACACACACATGACTCTATGCGCACAGACCTTTAGTTCCCCCTTTTGGAAGCTAGCATGACTCCCAGGATCCTCTGCCATGGCCAACAGAAATAGTGGGTCGGGCCACCCCACTCCTAGGTGGGTATCCGCACTACCAGGCCTATCCCTTCGTATGCCTCAACACGAAGAACACAACCACAGAGACCACGTACAATGTTGACCCACCGCCAGACTTTCCCTTAGCAAAGTGTAAACCACACCCGCCGAGTCATCGTATCGACGTCGGTGCGAACAACTATCTAATACCGAAGACCCACCACCTTTATGCACATGCAATTATGATAGATATAAATCTCCGTGTCATCAGCTCCCCAGACTAACCTGTCCGTTACAACTACCTTCCGAGTCTTCGGCTCGTCGGGCTAACCTACCCCTTTTCCCAACCACCGAGCCTACCACTCAGATAACCTAGCCAAGCTAACCTCCTGAGACATCAGGGTAAGTGAAGCTGATGACCTAGTTTTTCTTTACTACTTGCTCTTTAATATTTATTCTTACGGTTTTGGTTAACCTCGGACTGCCCAGGGCATTCCCTGTGAAGGGCTCTCTAGGGCACTAGGAACTATGATGGGTTGAAGTCCAAAGCTCCATTTCGCAAGGTACTTATTTTTGTTGGTATCTACCCATGTACTAAACTCTCTTAGCATTACACTTGAACTAACCCTATGTGTATTTAGACATCTTCCCGGGAAAGACGATCTATAGTCGGTCCTGTGCACAACTCTGCCCTTGCATAATCGGGGTCACAAATCCTACCTTCTCTTGGTGACCCCATTCAGTGTCATCCAGACCAGGTACACCAACTACCCTTTACCATAACAGGATTCACATATTAGTCTATTTTTATAGTTTCTACTATGTGCAAACCAACTAACCTACATGATGAGTATGGATGGTGACCCCTTCAAATATTCATCTGATTGACCTAAGATTATTACTGGGGGTCTATAATGATGTTTTGAGAATAAATCCAGAATATAGTATTTTTCCTAACTTAATTGTTATTTAATTAATTTTCTGGAAAATAAGGCCAACAATGCTTTTGAACACCAAGTACAAATTTATGACATGATATGAACTTAACAAAATTATGACAAGTGTATATTATCAAAAAAAAAGTAAATACTGGAATTCAGAATTTTCCAAAAAGGCATTGACCTCCAAAAAAATTATTAATTAGTTATCCACAAGCATAAGATAAAGCAGGAAATATTAGAATTAATCATCCAAAAATTATGGAAATATTACCAGATGTTAAAAGTGACATTAAAAGTCTTCTGACCAAAAATAATAATTTCCTATGTCCATTTGGTCACATAAACATATTACTTAGAGATATTCAATATAGGGCACTTTTTGAATGATCCTAAATGAAATATCTTCTGATAATTTTATGAAATTTTACAGAACATTATAATGCCCTAAGATGTCCTCTGACCTAGTTTCATAATTTATCAGTATATATTTAACTCATAATTAATTTTCTTACAATTAGGGAAAACATTGAGGTTGTGAATAAAGTACCAAATATATCAATACAAAATTCATAAAAAAATTATCAGAGTTCAATAATATTAATATAAGCTCACTGCCAAAGTTTTATGAACATCCAAGATTATATATACAAGAAATATCATCTTGAAACAAAGTGCCCTAATTAACCTTTAAATAGTTCAGAGTGGATAAATGTTCCTAAAAATCCCAGTAAAATTATTTAGGGCTTATTACCACCCTATGAAGTAGTCTACCAACATTCAAGTTAATCTAAGGATATATCACCCCATGTCCTTCTCAGTACTGAAAGGGTAACCATAAGGCTTGTACTAGGGTTTGTGGGCATATCCACCCCAAACCACCCAAAATCTCTTGTGGGGATGTTTATGTGACAAAAAATCAGTGGCCAAATTTCAACCAGTTTGGGTGAATATTGGCCACTCAACCCACCAAGCACACATTGGCCATAATTTACACTTAAGGGACCAAACTTTGGTCACACCAATACCTATTCAAATCAACCCCAAATGGGCTGATATTTTTACCAGTACCATATAATGACCCTAAGGGTCATCCACCAAAATTTTTGGGAATCATGAGGTCATTGGACCCTCTAATTAACCCATACATGGATTATTAAATTTTTACGAAAACTATAGAAAATTATTCTCCAAAAATTCCCATTTTTAGATATGTTAGGGGTATAGTTATGCGTGACTCCTAGTACAATTTTCAAGGCATTTGGAATAGTAGTTTAGTGGGGGCACTCAATTTAGTATCTGGTCATGCCTATGTATAGGCTACACCATATTGAGTGTTGTGGTCACACAACTGACCCAAATAGGTCTATATTAATTTTAAGAGAAACTAGACTTTAAGCCCTACAAAAGTTGTCTTAGTAACTTTTTGGTTTTATGGACTCTAAGGGCCTCATTTTAAAGTATTAAAAAGGTAAATGATAAAGGGGTAAATAATCATTATAATATAATATAAGTATAATAATAAATTAAATGCACTGTTCATCTTCTTCCCAACCGAACCCGAACAAACATCCGGTAGCTTTTTCCAAGCTTCAATGCCAGCCACCCGGCCACGCACCGCCACCACAACCTCCGTTGAGGTGGTGGCTATCGCCCGACGGTGGTTTGGCCGCCAGAGGTGGTGATTTCTGGCGAACCCGCCACCATGAAATTTCAGAAAATCTCCATTTTTCCTCACTTGGATCGACTCATTTGAGCCCTATTTCACAGCCTAATTTGATCTAACATACTAGCACAAGGGGAGAGGAGGAGAAGTGGACCTTGTTTGGGGTTCGGCGACGGCGGCGGCGGCGGTTGGCCGTGGCGTTTTTCCTCTCCGACGAGCTTGCCTGAATCCTCTATCCTCCACCAAAACCTTCGATCCAATACATTATTTTGACTGCCAAGGACGTTTTCAAGGTGATGGGATGGTCAAAAGTGGGAATAGTGGGCTGCATGGGGGGATTTATATTTTTCATGGAGGGGAGGTGAAGGGGTGGTTGGGATCCCCTCTTGATGTCTACGGGCTAGAGCTGATGGGGAGATGAATCCTAAGAATCAGGGAATCCCAAAGGCTGCTTAGGGGAGGTGGAAGAAGTGACTCATGGTCTTCCTCCATTAATCCTCTCTCTTTCTTCTTTCTCTCTCCTCCATTAAAGGCCAACTTGACTTTCTCTCTCCTAATCACCATTTTAAGAATTTAGATGGCATTTCATGTAAATATTAGCCCCCTAAAGTTAATGGGCCACTCAAGTTGGGCTTAGCCCAAGTGGCTTGGGCTTGGTTGGGTCATTAAGGTTAGTTTGACCAATTTTAGGGTTGAGTTGACTTTGGTCAATTTGACCATTTGGGTTGACCCCAATTGGTCCTTAGTGACCCATTGACCTCTCCTAAGGTCTAGGAAGGGTTGGGTAGGATTGGTTGGGCACCTTGGAGGTCACTTGACCCTTAATTAGGGCACTTTGACCACTTTGGGGCTAGGGTTGACTTGGGTGAACTTGACCTTCTTAGTTCACCACAATGGATCCTTAGTGACCCAATGAACCCCCTTTAGGGATAGGGAGGTTTAGGTGGGGTCAAATTGGCTAATGGAAGGTCCTCTGGCCCTAGATAGGGCACTTTGACCATATTGGGGCTAGGGTTGACTTTGGTCAACTTGACCTTCTTAGTTGACCCCAATGGATCCTTAGTGACCCAATGAACCTTCTAATGGGTTAGGGATGTTATGGTGGGGTCAAAGAGTCAAGGTGAGGCCCTAAAGTCAAACCCTAGGTTGAGTAATTGGAAAGTGTTATTTGCAGACCATGGTGAACTCACCTTCATTCCTAGGTTCACATGGTCTTCTTAGGCTTCCTAGGGTTTTTTCATGACCTAGTCATAACAAAACCACTCTTAGGAGTCTAGTTGGAAATGGGATGTTATAGAGTACCTTGATGGACAATATATATGGAAAGAGGAGAGAGGAAAGGTGGTGGCCTATTCCTATCAAGGGGGTGTTCGGTTTTGTGATGAAGAGGCTGCTTAGTTTTTTTTCTTTGGGTGATGAAGAGGGCTGATCAGGTTGAGAGGTGGAGGAGGGTGGCCGAGTGGTTGAAGGGGAGAGAAAGGGTGGCAGCTAGGAGGATGGCCGAAACACTAGGGGAAATGTGGTGGCTGACGGCCAGGGGAGGGGGTTGCTCGGGTTTGGTGTGGAAGGAGGGTGGCCAAGAGACTTGGTGAAGGATAGTAAGGAAGAGAGCTTCACAAGAGGAGGAGAGGAGGATGAGGAATGGAGGTGGCCGAAGTGCCAAAGGGAGAGGAGGGAGCCGACGGCTAGGTAGAGAGAGGGAGAGGGAGTTGGTCGAAATTGCCAAGAGGAGGGGGGGGGAATTCTCTCAAGAATTAGGTTATCAATTTTTCTTTTCATTCATCATTACAAAATCCTTCATAAGCATGGACTTATATAGCCTACACACTCCATCTCCACCTTTCATGAAAATAGAAAAATACTTGATGGTTATAAGCACCCATCATAATACATGAAATAAGAAAATACAATAATAGATGTTTATATGCACCCTTCAACATGAAATAAAAATACATTAATAAAATGCTTGAAATTAAAATGCTAAATAAATAAATTGCTTAATAATATATAATTATAAATTTTTAATTTTTAATTATATAATTTTATTTGATGGTAATGGCGAACGTCGTGCAAAACATGTAGCGGTGGCGGCGTTGGCAAAGAACGTCGTGGTTGAATTCCATCTTCGAGCTTGCGGCATCGATCATCCCAATCATCAAACTCTCTATGTCGGGGATCAACGGCCGCATCAACAACGTCGTCATCAATCTTACCCCACTCAAAATTACTCATCACCGATGAGTGGCCTGTGAGGGGAGAATAGTCAAAAGCAACAGCAACATGGGGAAAATCTTGCCCCGCTATCCATGTCGTAGTAGCATGAACATCCCATAGCAATGAGCACCTGTCATACAGAGAAACAGTAAGACTCTCCAGGAAACTAGAAAGGGTGTCAAGCAAAAGAAAAATAACTTGAATCTTACCATCCGGTTCAAGAGCCAAGAAGTCCACGTGGAAAATAGATACGGTCGAACTAACACTCCCCAACCCAAGAGAACATTTAGTGGGAGGAAGAAACGACGAAGAAAGCCACTTAGGTGGAAAAGAGACGTACAGTGAAAAGTTCAGAAACTCTAAATAAAGTGAAAGACCCTGTGCTTTATAAAAATCTGAAAGAAAAACATGAAATCCAAAGTTCTTCATATCCATGGATGGGTCGGCGTTCCAATGTATTAAATTATTAACGGAGCCAGAAGACATCCGCTCGGGGACTGACCAGACTAAACCCAAATAACTAATTCTAGCATTGGACGGTCTCGGATGGGAGCGAAAGTGTGTGCGACATAAATTAAAATGAAACGCTAACATCCTAGATACATGTAAGGCATATAAGTAATAAGACTCAAATTGATTGATTAAATTTTAAAAGTGCGCCTAAGTAACTTACGACCGTGAGGAGTGAAACCATGTGCTACATGACTTGACCCAAATGCAGAGGATAAGGGGGTTAAGTTAGGTGGCACAGGAGCCTTATAATCAAAAATGATTTCAATGAGCTCCAAATCTGTAGTTTTAATTTTAACTTTAATATACTCATGCTTGGCATGAAGATATGCCAAGGAGAACCGCTCATCATAAACAATAGAATTGGATGCTCCCAGATGTGAAAGGATGTGCGAGCGATACAACTCAAGGGGTCCAACTATAGTCACTAACCTATGGACATGAGGGTTATTAAAAGACAGTGGGTAAATGCGTGCAACCGAGTGTGGTATATAAGTATGTCTAGGAGACACCACATCCATAGACACAATAGCCAAGGAATCACAGCGGTCCTAAGTGAGGTTTTGCCCAACATCATGCGATCAGATGAACGGTCTATCCCCGGAAAAGCGTAGTCAGATCTACGAATGGTGGTGGAAAGACCGAACATATCAACTAATAATTCTCTCACACATATTCGACTAGATAAGTCCAGCGGGGAAGCTAAATAAATGGGCACCTCAAAATGTCTCGGACTAGAAGGAACCAGCTCGTGTCGTATCAGGTCATCATCTAAATTACTTTTAGGTAGGCTTTCAACACAAGGTGACTCTATCGACTCAGCCAAAATGTCTTCCAACTCAGGGTAATCAGAAGACTCCATGACAATCAAGGGGGACAACTCAAAAATATAGTTGAAGGGAAGTGGGAGAATCCTAGGGGGTGATACTCAGAGGAGAAATCCTCATCCAAGTAACTAGGATAACGAAGCTCCTCAACGTCACTAAAATCATTAGTAAAATCGGCTTCGCCCTCAGTGGCGGGCTCAGTCCTTGACACTGCCTCAGACTCATCAGGAGAGTCAACGACTAGATCAGGCAGCTTAGGGGGAGACTCAAAAGGGACTACGGGCATATTCGGAATTGGACGTACAATAGAACTAAGATCAGATATGCCACTAGACTCACATGTTGTAATCGTCTGTCTACTCCTACAGATAGGACTACTCTAACCCCGCAGGCTCATGGCAGTCCTAGCAGTCACTTGTACAAAAATCAGGATAGGGGACCTCACCTTTTCCTTTCCTCCATAGGTGGGTGCAAGTATGCTATAGGTAGCTCTACCAACCTAGGGAAAAAGTCTATCCTGAGGTAATATGTCACTCATATGGTCTGGTTGGGATCTAGTGCCATAACTATTCTTACTAACGGGTGTGGTGCTATTAGGATGGAGGTGAGCTGGATCAAATTGAAAAGTGAGAAGGCTATGTATTTGCGGCCAAACATATTGATAACCACCCACATGACACTCTTCGTTTAGACAAAACACCTGTGCTTGACCTACTAATCTCTCTCGGGCTACGATAACCTTGTGGTGGTCATCCAATTCGTGACAATCAAAATAAATTTATATTACTTTAATCCAGTCCCTAAAAATTTGAGGACTCCCATAACCGTCATAAGTGGGTACCTCATTCCTAGTGGGAGGAAAAGTGTGGGGACGGTTGGTATTCCTCTGATATGTAGGCAAAGCTGGGGTGTGATTAGCTGTAACCTTAGCATACAAATAGTCTAATCAGGATACATAAACATCATGGGCCATTTTAGTGGTGACGGGACAGAAAACCCTAATCAAATCTTGCGCGCATACAATGAATAATTATTTTGACCCTGACCAAATAAAGTTATAGCAAGTGGATTTGTTCCCGCTAACTAACTAAAGCAATAAATATATAATTTTGATTTTCTTGCTGAAAATAAATAGGAGATTATTAAAAAAAATATTTTTATTTTTTGCAGAAAAATAAAGTTTTAGCCCGCTATTTGCAGACCAAAAATAAAAATTTATTTTTATTATTTTGGCAATGATTCGTGCAAGTGCGTGTCAGCGTACTAATAAAAGGGGGAGGTTTACAATTAAGAAATTGACGTGAACCTCCCTCTGATACAAAATTGATGCAGGCTACATCTCCCGACGAATCGCAACGGACAAACGACACTAAATTATTCTCACCCGTTCTAATTCTACACACGCAGAGTTTAAACGCAGCACACCCGACTCGTAATAAAATTAATCTAATGCTAATGCACGGGTTCGCTACACCCTTAGAGATCAAATAGAGATGACGAACCAATATTCTCTCAAGAGAAATGGATCAACCCAATCCATTCGAGCGTGTATTGTATCGAAAGAGATTCACCAAAAATGATCGATTCAAAAAGTGGTAGATCTCTCCCAACAAAAAGAAAACGAGGTCCGTCAAGCCTCATAAATTTAAATTGATCAAGAGAAACAACAAAAATCGGTTGGAATTAAAAATCACAATGAAATCAAAATTTTGCAATTAACGCCAACGTAAACCACCACAAGATTAATCTAGAGAGAGAATCTCACAAAAGTAGGAATTTCGTTACCCCACTCAGAATAGATGATTCCGATTTAAAGTTTCTCTCTTCTACGGATCCACCGGAGTCACGCCAAATGGAGAGAAATTCGTTCGCCTTCCTTGCTTCACACCAGAGATGGTTCCTCGAAACCACACAGGGCCTTGCACCTTGGCCGAAATCAACTAAAAGAGAACTCCATGGTTGGCCGAAATATTCAAGGATGAGGAATATTGGCTGGCCAAAATCTTCAAGGAGGAGGAATATCGGTGTGCCGAAATCTTTAAGGAGGAGGAATATTGGGGAGGAGAAGAGAGGAGGGAAGAGGGGGGGGGGGAATTCTCTCAAGAATTATGTTATCAATTTTTCTTTTCATTCATCATTACAAAATCCTTCATAAGCATGACCTTATATAGCCTATACCACTCCATCTCCACCCTTCATGAAAATAGAAAAATACTTGGTGGTTATAAGCACCCATCATAATACATGAAATAAGAATAAACAATAATAGATGGTTATATGCATCTATCAACATGAAATAAAAATACATTAATCAAATGCTTGAAATTAAAATGCTCAAAAAATAAATTGCTTAATAATATATAATAAAAAAATTTTAATTTATAATTAAATAATTTTATTTGATGGTAATGACAGACGTCGTGCAAAACATGTAGCGGCGGCGGCGTTGGCGAAGAACGTCGTGGTAGAATTCTATCTTCGAGCTTGCGGCAACGATCGTCCCAATTAACAAACTCTCTATATCGGAGATCAATGGTCGCATCAGCAACGTCGCCATCACTTTACTAGTTGCCTCTTGTTGTTTTATTATTTGTTGTATAGTGGATAGTTTGACCGTGGCAAACCGCATAGGCCCGACTTGTATTTAGTCCCACATCGATTGTTGTATTCTCTCATCTCCCCTGATTTTTATAAATAAGGGGGCATACCTATGTAATGATTACCTTTTTGGAGCAATAAAGTTTATCTTTATTTAGCTCTTGTCCATTTTTCACTTGGTATGAGAGCGATCAATCCTTTGCTCCATTTCGTGCGTTTTCTAATCTGTCCGTGCGGCTTCTCTTCTGCTCACGCGATGTTCATTCTGTCCGCGCGGTTTCTCTCCCTGCCCTCCCTTGCTTGCTTCTCTTTCTGGTCGTGCGGTTTCCTTGAACGCGTGCTTCCTTTGCTTCTCTCTTCTCGCTGCAATTTCTCTAATCGCTTTGAGTAACGCATTCTGGTCGTGGCTTCTTTTTCTTGACGTTGGTGTGTTGTCACCTTGACTGAGCGGTCTTTTTTTCTTCTCATTGCTTGTCTGTCCGAGCAGCTTCTCTTCCCTTTTGCGGACTCCGCATTTTGGTCGCAACATTTTTCTTGTCGCTAGTGTGTTGACACAAAGACTGTGCAGTCTCTGCTCCTGTTCGCGTGACTTGTTTCGCTGTTTGTCCATGCAAGTTGTCCTGTGACACCGTGCAGTTTCTTTCTGTTTCTATGGACACTCCTTCTTCTACTCTCTTTATTCCTTCTTTTTCTACTTTTTCTTTCTCTGCTTCTGGTATTTTGGCGACTGCTTCGAAGCTTACATGTCCAAATTATCCTTACTGGAGTGTCCCTATCATTTTTCTCTTGCGTTCTCAGCACAAACGTCATCATTTGACTGATGACCATCCCCCTTCTGGATCTGTTTCTTTTGATGATTGGGATGCTTCTGATGCTTTGGTCCGGACTTGGTTTGCCAATAGTTTATCTGACGAGTGCCTTCCTATCATTCGGCATGATCTGACGGTCAAGGTTGCCTGGAATCATCTTGCCGCCTTGTATTCCAAGGGCGCCCAAACTTCCCGGATATATACTTTGTATGCTGACCTTTTCGCTCGGCCAGTCATGACTCCTGCTTCTGCCTATCAGGAGGTTTAAACTCTTAGTGCTGAACTTCTTCAGCACCACCCTTTTTCTGCGGATCTGGCCGAGCAACACCGGCATTTTAAGGAACTTCTGGTTGTTTGTTATTTACTTCGCCTGCCGGATTCCTATGATATGATTCGTCAGCAAATTCTTGGAGATGCGGATACTCCAACTTTGGATGTTACTACTGCTCAGATATCTGTTGTTACCACTCTTCTTCAATGTCCTTTATTATCCTCTCCATCTCCTGATCTTGTAGCTCATCTAGCTCATCATGACATCTCTACTGGACGTGGTGGCCGTACTGGTGGTTGAGGTGGTGGACGTGGTTCTTCCAAGCATCTTTACTCTCATTGTGTCCAGCTTGGTCACTTGGTTAATCAGTGTTGGACCAAGTTTCCTCATCTTCGTCCAACTTTTGCATATTCCTCCAAGCCGTCAACGTCTTCTCTTGCCACTTTTGGAACTGCTCAGTTGGCTACTACGGGTAGGTGGCTTATTGATTCTGGTACCACAAATCATATGACCGGCAATTCTCGCCTTTTCTCCTCTCTTAACAAGAACAACCGGTTACTACCAGTGCTTATTACGGATGGTTCTCCTTCTCCGATTTATGGGACTTGCACTATGCATCTCACTCACTCTCTTCTACTACAGGACACCCTTTATGTCCCGAATTTTCTATACAATCTTCTTTTAGTTACTACTCTTTGTAAACAGTTACAATGTGAAGCTATTTTTACTACTTCTACGCGTGATTTTCAGATTCCTCTTTCCAAGGAAGTGATTATTACTGGGACTGAGAGCGGCGGCTTGTTCTACCTTGATACTGCTTTTGCTTTTTCTGCCTCTTCTCTGCTTTAGTGGCATCTTCCTCTTGGACATCCTCCTCCTCAGATTCTTTATCAGCTTTTCCCAGATTTACCTCGCGGCGATTCTAATCTGGAGTGTGAAGTTTGTCAGTTTGGCAAGCATCACCTTAAAGTGAGGGATAGATCTTATTTACACTAGAGGGGGTGAATAGTCTATATTAAAAACTTTAATTTATTTTTATAGAGGATTTAAAGTAAGTGATATATATATATATATATATATATATAGAAAGAGAAATCACAGCACACAAATAAAGAGAGTAAAACAATCACAGATGACACAAGGAAATTTGTAGTGGTTCTCCAATAAATCGGTGTACGTCTACTCTTCTACCACCATGGTAGGAATCCACTACAGGTTTTTGATCAGGTGCCCTGCCACCAGAAGATCTTTTTTCTAAGGGAGATCTTGCAACCCTTTGAGCTTTTGATTAGGTACCCAAAAACCGAGCTTAAGTCTTTTGATCAGATGACTTAGGAACCATGAGGTTAACTTTTAAAGGGAG
This sequence comes from Platanthera zijinensis, assembly GCA_039513925.1. Lineage (NCBI taxonomy): Eukaryota > Viridiplantae > Streptophyta > Magnoliopsida > Asparagales > Orchidaceae > Platanthera > Platanthera zijinensis. Next base: position 77,061,373 of record CM077079.1, read on the forward strand.
TTATAACCCTGTACATAGTTTAGGAAGTAAACTAAAACTTGATGTTGTCTTCTCTTTCAAGAGTCTCTGAGAAGACTTAGTGGATGATGAAGCAAAAAAGCTCCACGAGATTTGAGTAGAGATTTGAGTTCAAGAGGGGAGGCTTTTCTTCAGGGTGTAGACCTTCTTGGATTTGAGTGATGAATACTTTGCACTTGCAGAGACTGAAGCAGAAAATCTGGTAAAAATATCTTGATCTATAAGTGTATGTGTCTGTCCGTCTAATAACTCATTGAAATAGAAATAATCTGAATATATATACTCTGAGAAGAATTCGAACATTTGAATTTAAAATCATTTTAAAACATCTGAAGAACCTCTGAGAATTGTAAATGCCCTTGGGAATTAATTAGAATTAAACTCTGAGATAAAACCTTATTTAATGATGCCTTTAAGCGGCTATATTCATTAAGAATATTTAGTATTAAATATTAGAGTGTAACTGCCTCAGATTAAGCCTTGAAACCATTCTGCCTTAAGTAAATAAAACTGCCTGAATACTATAAAGAAATCATAGAACATAGCAAGGAGTTCATCGAGCAGAGCTTGGAGTTCGTCAAACTGAGTCCATAGTTCATCGAATTGAGCCGGGAGTTCATCGAGCTGGGATTTTGAGAAGAGATCAACATTTGTCGAATGGAGCTCAGCATTCGTCGAGCTAAGCTCAGAGTTAGAACTCTGAGTTCGTCAAACTGAGTTCGACGTTCGTCGAACTGAGCTCAGCTTTCTTCGAATAGAATCCTGCATTCGTCAAACTGCATTTCTCTAGAAATCTTCTGAGGTAGCAACCTCGGAAGTAATAACCTATGACCTTGGACTATACACATTGGGTCAAACTAATCATACTAAACAAATGATACTGATCCTAGACCAAATCAGTAATAGGGTTCCAACAATCTCCCCCTATTTGGGTGAGGATACTATCTAAAGTAGAAAAACACAAAGCAGAAAATATCTAGCAGAAATAAAACTTTCAGCAGATATATAGAAAGTGCTTTGAGAGTTTAAAAACAATAACACAATTTAAAAACATAAAATAAGAAATCAGGAGTCTTTATTAGGAGATTCAAAGGGAGAATCTGAAGATGGTTTGGTGAAGACTAGCTTTCTATTCGGATCTATAGCTTCCCTTTGGCTCGTCTTTAAATCCTGAGAGCCAATAATCTTCAGAGAGGTGGTTTTGGGAACTACTGCCTCTGGATGTAGATTCATGTACTTGTCCACATTGAACAAGCTCTTCTTTGAATATTTGTCAAGCTCCTTTTGCCTATATGGTGGTGAACTGTGAAGTGTCCTTGCCTTCTGCTCTAGCTTTCTTAATCTATTAAAGAGCAACCAGCTCTTTAAACCTTGACATTCTGAAATCTGGATCCATCTCTGGATCATATACTGGTGAAGGTGCCCTCTCTTGATTAGATTATTGTTGCTGACTGCTTTGACTTGATTGATGTTTCTAGCTGTTATGTGAATCTGATATTGAAGGTCTATCTTGTCTGTCCTAAGAACATCTTGAGTATGGATGAGAAGTAGGCTTTTGAGGAGAAGAAATATTACCAGATGACCCTACTGCTGGCGGAGGAGGAGGTCCTTTTCTAGACCTTGGAGGTGAAGAATATCTCCTCATCTTCTTCCTATTTTTCTTTTTATTCTTGGAAAATATCATCTAGTTTGGAAGGTCTGGAGTGAGAGGAATTCCGTACAGAATGTAGTATGGAATATCTACAGTGTTGGGATTTGTCTCAACAATACCTCAGATTTGTAGGAGGTCAGACCTTGAACTAAGATGAATTAAGGTGTATTTGATATTGTGTGTAAGTTGTATGTGTGCAGGTTTTTATTGCCAAGTGTAGACCAATGTCAGTCTATAATGGGTCACCAAACACAGGACCATACAATGTAATCCCTCATTGTGTGATCTAAAGTGTTGGCCCATGTATAGCCTCTCTATTGGGATACACTTCCTATACAAGCACTTGGATTGGTGTACTGAAGTATTGAAGTTTATTTTCTCAGAAGAAATTTTTCTAAGTCCACATACTCGAGTAGCCTTCTTTATATACTCGAGTAAGTGACTTAGTACTCGAGTAGATCCTCAGACATACTCGTGTAGACTCTGTATACTCGTGTAGATAAGTTTATACTCAAGTAGATAGTTAGTCACTTGAGTAAGTCATATATTATACTCGAGTAGATCCTTCTGTCCTTAGATCCGAAATATTCTCTAAGTCCACATACTCGAGTACCTCTTTTATACTCGAGTAAGTGAGTCTGCACTCGAGTAAGTTGGGTTACATACTCGAGTAGACTATATTATACTCGAGTAGATGATAACTTGCACTCGAGTAGTTGGTTAGTTACTCAAGTAAATGTTCTGTTCATACTCGAGTAGATCTGTGCTTCTCATCTCAGAAAGTTTCTAAGTCTCCCTACTCGAGTAGTTCCCTATATACTCGAGTAAGTGACTCTATACTCGAGTAGTTGTTATTCATACTCGATTAGGTTAGTGATTACCCGAGTAGTTTTCTCAACATACTCGAGTAGTTCTTTTTCCCATTCACTCGAGTAGTTTTTCCTATCTTATCTGAGAAATTTTCTCTAAGTGTTTTTACCCGAGTATATACTCTCATACTCGAGTAGTTCTAAATTCACTCGAGTGCTGATCTTTGAATCACTCGAGTAGCTTCTCTTCATATACTCGAGTATGCTCTTTCTTATCCACTCGAGTATATACCATCTGATACTCGAGTATGTTTCCTCTATGACACGAGTATATCTGTTTAAATTTTCCTGAAATTCTCTAAGTCAATTTCGCTGTGTATTTCAAAATAATCATTTCTGATTGGTCCACGTGTCATCCCTAATTAATTTTCTGACCGTTGGAGTCCACCTATAAATAGGTCCTCTCAGATTTGACTAATAACAAGTTAACAGAGATTTTATTTTAAGAAAGAGAAAAAGTTCCGTGAACCCTAATTTCTCACGCCGCCGCCATTGACGTTCACGGAAGAAGCTCTGGATCGACGATCGCTGTTTTCAACCGTGTTTCTCCAGCCATCCAGACGAAAGTTAATCACTCGATCTCGCCGAGCCTCAAAGATTTCAGATCTATTTTCTCGATCGAGGTGATTCCGTTTTTCAGATTTGTGGATCTCTCTCAAGTCGTCTTCAACATATTCTGATCAAGCCAAAGTTCTCAAGGAAGAAGACTGTCAAGATCCAGATCTGAGATTATTACTGTTTGTATTTTATTTTCAAACCAAATTTCTTTGTAGGAGTTTTTCTCCGAGATTTGTAGGAAGGCTTTATCTTCCGAGTTTTGTAGATCCGGTTTGGATCGAGTTTTGTAGGAACGTGGTTCCGAGGTGTAGGATTGTTTTCAATCCGAGATAGTGGAGTAGCCGAGTCTAGTGATTTTCTAGATCGGTGAGTAAAGTGGACGTACCCAAGATTGGGGAACCACTATAAATCTCTTGTCATTTGTGATTGCTTGATGTGTGCTGTGTTCATTAATTTTTAATTCCGCATTTGACATGCATTTCACCTATTCACCCCCCTCTAGGTGATTTAGGCTAACAACTTAGTACTCTCAATTGGTATCAGAGGGAGGTTGATCGTTAAAAGGTTAACACCTTGATCTTATCCTTCTAAGTTGTTTCTTGAATAGTATCAAGCATGAGTAAGACCAAGGATTTTGCTAAACTCCCTATCTGCACCAAGAACAATTTTCCTATGTAGAAGGAAAGAGTAAAGTTCTTCATGGAAGCAGTAGATCCCCGGATCTTCATGATTGTTGAAGAAGGTCCCCACATTCCTATGACTACTTCCACCATAGATTCCACCAAGCAAGTTCCCAAGAAATTGATGGATCTAGATAAGGATGAGATTGCACTTGTCTCTCTGGACATGAAAGCTAAAAATATTATAGCAAGTGCAGTCGATGACTCAAAGCTGCAGAATCTGATTCATTGCCAATCTGCCAAGGAGATGTGGCAATCCCTAGTGACTCTAATGGAAGGTACTGAAGAAGTAAGGGATGATTGAAGGTCCCTACTGAACCAGAAGTATGAAGCCTTCAGGCAAGGGCCAAAGGAGGCTATAGCTGACACATTTGAAAACTTCTTCAAGATAGTCAATGGTCTAAGAGTGTATGGCCGAGTCTTCACAAATGGAGAGCTGAATGATAAGTTTCTGAGATCTCTCACCAAAGAATGGGATAACAAAGTCTGTGCCATCCGAGAGTTTGGCAGACTAGCAGAGACAGATCCACAGAACCTATTTGGCAAGCTGATGTCATATGAACTGCAAATCAACTCCAGAAAAGCTGAAGAAGAGAACAGTCGCTTCTCCTCAAAAGAAAAGTCAGTTGCTTTAAAGGCCGACAGTTCAAGGAAGGGCAAAGCTGCCTCAAAACAGCCCCTCCTCAAGAAATAAGTGAAGAAGAAGGCTCCGAGCCAAGCACCTCAGGCTCAGAACTATTTGAAGGAGAGTTCTCATTGCTCTCCCGGCAATTCAAGAAATTCTTAAATAAGAAGAAGCAATGGAGAGGCACAAATGCCTCATTCAGAAGATCACGACGTGATGGTGATCAGAGAAAGAAAGGCTCAAGTAGCCATGACAGGTATAACTCTAAATAGAACAAACCGATTTTGACTAACATCGTTTGTTATTGTTGCAATAAGCCAGGTCACGTCATCGCCGACTGCCCTCACAAAAAGAAAGAAGGTGGAAGAAGAGAGGAAAAGAAATCCTCACACCATAAGAAGAGGACAAAGAAGAGTCTAGTAGCCAAGAAGATCAAAACTCTCAGCGACTCCAACTCATCTGAGTCGAGTGAAGAAGAGGAAGCTTACTTTGGGCTCATGGCTCACTCAGATGATGAACAAGTCCCCCAGTTCACTGGGGAGGTAAAATCTCACACTCCTCTCTCTGAGTCTGATGATGATAATGAGCAAGAGGGCTATTCCTCTGAAGATGAATCTGAACTCATGGCCCAGTACAAAGAGTTGCTCATGACCTATGAGAAATGTCGTAGAGTAGTGAAAACTCAAGCCAAAGAGATAAAATCTCTACAGGCTAGTGAGAGCAGCTTGAGAGAAGAAGTCGCTAAGACTAACTCTCTTCAAGAGAACTTCAATAGTGCTATGGATGAATACAATCAAGCTCTCAAGCACCTCGACCTTAAAGAGGAAATCATCAAAGAATTGGAACAACGACTTGAGGCTGAGAAGAAACTTGTTGAGAGTTTCTCTAAGCCTAAGACAGTTCTTCCAATCGTTACTGAGTTCTCTGCTAAGGCCAAGGGTGCTGGTTTAGGCCACATTGGCTCTTCTAGTAAATCCTCTAGGAGAAACAAGGCCAAGAGAAATAATAAGGCTGCCCGGAAGGCTCTAGCTAAAGAAAAGGGGAAAGCTCCCTTGGAACCTGTTCTGTTCAAGAAAGTTATCTTTCCTACGAACGAACTCGACTATAAGTCTACCTATGGACACTTTTCTAGGCCGATCCCTGAGAAGCCTAAGTCAAGATACCAAGGTTGGACTCATCCTCGTAACTTCGGTGAGAGTGTCTTCAAAGCACCTTATGAAGAGATTCAACTTCAAAGCTATGGACCTTATGCTCATGGTCATAACATCAAGAAGACACCCAAGGTAAAACCTACTGTGGAAAAGCCTATGAAGGAGAAGACTTCATGTAGCTGTCTTCATCATGAAGCCTCCTCCTCCAAAAGTAAGGTTCCTGCTAAACCATCATTTCAGAAAATCAAGCAGGAATACACTAGGCAAAGATACAACAGGTTCGACTGTTGGTGTTGTGGCAGAATTGGTCATTTTGCCATTGATTGTTGGTTCAATCCTAAAAAATGTTGCAACCCCTAAAGTTAGCAACATGAGAGTGACCACTCATGAGGCTAATAATCGTAGGGGGAGTATTCTAACTCGAGACCAAGGACCCAAACTTGTTTGGGTTCCTAAGGCTAAATGATTGTAATTGTAGGTATGTCCAAAGGCCACCAAAATGCCAATCTGGTACTTGGACAGTGGATGCTCTCGGCATATGACCGGGACAAGGAGCCTACTCCAGAATTACACCTCAGTCTGCAACGGACCAAAGGTCATCTTTGGAGGTTCAGATCGAGGAATAACTAAAGGCTATGGTATGATCACTAACGGTAGCGTATCCTTTTCGGATGTAGCCTATGTTGAAGGATTGGAACACAATCTCATCAGCATAAGCCAATTATGCGACAAAGGATACGTAGTTGAATTTCATGCAGACAAGTGTTTGATAAAATCGGTTAACAACATGGAAACTATTTTATCAGGCACTCGAAGCAGAAATATTTTCTGTTTAAATTTCTTTTGTATAGACTCTTCGACACCAGTGTGTCTTTTGGCAAAAAGTAGTGCATCCCTTGCTGACCAATGGCACAAGAGACTAGCACATATTAATTTCAAAACTATTAATAAATTATTCTCTCAAAACTTAGTACGTGATGCACCTAATGTCAAGTGCATTACGGACAATCCTTGTCACACTTGTATTAAAGGCAAGCAAACAAGAAGTTCGTTTAAAAGCATAATAGGCTGAAGAGAGAAAGAATGTACAAAGAAGCCCCTTCTTGAGTCAATGAGAATGTGGAAATGAATATTTTAATCTGTTAAAAACATTTATATATATATATTTAATTCTGATTATGGCTATCTTTTTATTTACCCTGCTTTAGCTTACTTTATTTTTTTTTGGTATATGTGTGTTGTTTTTTTTACTCTAAGTAATTCACCTTAGTGTAGAGGGTGCTGACATCTACAAATAGGGGGAGATTGTTGGGATTTGTCTCCACAATACCTCAGATTTGTAGGAGGTCAAACCTTGAACTAAGATGAATTAAGGTGTATTTGATATTGTGTGTAAGTTGTATGTGTGAAGGTTTTTATTACCAAGTGTAGACCAATGTCAGTCTATAATGGGTCACCAAACACAGGACCATACAATGTAATCCCTCATTGTGTGATCCAAAGTGTTGGCCCATATATAGCCTCTCTATTGGGATACACTTCCTATACAAGCACTTGGATTGGTGGACTGAAGTATTGAAGTTTATTTTCTCAGAAGAAATTTTTCTAAGTCCACATACTCGAGTAGCCTTCTTCATATACTCGAGTAAGTGACTTAGTACTCGAGTTGATCCTCAGACATACTCGTGTAGACTCTGTATACTCGTGTAGATAAGTTTATACTCGAGTAGATAGTTAGTCACTCGAGTAAGTCATATATTATACTCGAGTAGATCCTTCTGTACTTAGATCCAAAATATTCTCTAAGTCCACATACTCGAGTACCTCTTTTATACTCGAGTAAGTGAGTCTGCACTCGAGTAAGTTGGGTTGCATACTCGAGTAGACTATATTATACTCGAGTAGATGATAACTTGCACTCGAGTAGTTGGTTAGTTACTCGAGTAAATGTTCTGTTCATACTCGAGTAGATCTGTGCTTCTCATCTCAGAAAGTTTCTAAGTCTCCCTACTCGAGTAGTTCCCTATATACTCGAGTAAGTGACTCTATACTCGAGTAGTTGTTATTCATACTCGATTAGGTTAGTGATTACCCGAGTAGTTTTCTCAACATACTTGAGTAGTTCTTTTTCTCTTTCACTCGAGTAGTTTTTCCTATCTTATCTGAGAAATTTTCTCTAAGTGTTTTTACCCGAGTATATACTCTCATACTCGAGTAGTTCTAAATTCACTCGAGTACTGATCTTTGAATCACTCGAGTAGCTTCTCTTCATATACTCTAGTATGCTCTTTCTTATCCACTCGAGTATATACCATCTGATACTCGAGTATGTTTCCTCTATGACTCGAGTATATCTGTTTAAATTTTCCTGAAATTCTCTAAGTCAATTTTGCTGTGTATTTCAAAATAATCATTTCTGATTGGTCCACGTGTCATCCCTAATTAATTTTTTGACCGTTGGAGTCACCTATAAATTGGTCCTCTCAGATTTGACTAATAACAAGTTAACAGAGATTTTATTTTAAGAAAGAGAAAAAGTTCCGTGAACCCTAATTTCTCACGCCGCCGCCATTGACGTTCACGGAAGAAGCTCTGGATCGACGATCTTCGATCGCTGTTTTCAACTGTGTTTCTCCAGCCATCCAGACGAAAGTTAATCACTCGATCTCGCCGAGCCTCAGAGATTTCAGATCTATTTTCTCGATCGAGGTGATTCCGTTTTTCAGATTTGTGGATCTCTCTCAAGTCGTCTTCAACATATTCTGATCAAGCCAAAGTTCTCAAGGAAGAAGTCTGTCAAGATCCAGATTTGAGATTATTACTGTTTGTATTTTATTTTCAAACCAAATTTCTTTGTAGGAGTTTTTCTCCGAGATTTGTAGGAAGGCTTTATCTTTCGAGTTTTGTAGATCCGGTTTGGATCGAGTTTTGTAGGAACGTGGTTCCGAACTGTAGGATTGTTTTCAATCCGAGATAGTGGAGTAGCCGAGTCTAGTGATTTGCTAGATCGGTGAGTAAAGTGGACGTACCCAAGATTGGGGAACCAATATAAATCTCTTGTCGTCTGTGATTGCTTGATGTGTGCTGTGTTCATTAATTTTTAATTCCGCATTTGACACGCATTTCAACTATTCACCCCCCTCTAGGTGATTTAGGCTAACAACTTAGTACTCTCATACAGTTAATGAAGGTTGAGGAGCAACCTTAGCTGGAGCCTTCTTCTATAATTTTCTTTTCTTAGAGCTTGAGTCTAACTCACCAGAATCTAAGTTATCATCAGATTCTTCCTCTGGTTGATCATATAAACTATACATCTGTTTATATAAATTAGTCTGATCAAACAGACTGATCCTCTGGCTGTACAGTTATAATTTCCTCTTCCTGCTCCATATCTTCATTAAGAAGATCATCAAAGTTTAGCATAGGGGATTCATCCCATACAAAAGTAGGAGGGAAAGAAACTCTCTCTATAATATTTATTATATTAGCAATAGATGTTGCAGGTTGAGAGACTGAAATAGAACTAGTAGAAACAGTTCTTAAACTAGATTTAATCTCTTCTAAAATCGAAGCATCAATGGGAGCAGAATATCAAACTAATGCTCTAGAAAGATCTTCTTCATAAACTGGTAAGGCAAGAATATAACTAAGTAGAGAATCAAATACTGAAAATAGAGAATGCAAATTGACTGTGGGATGGATATACACATCTCCAACAGTAACAGCTTTTGGTATTGTTGATGCTTCTTCAACTTAACTAATCATCTCTATATCCTGAATAACATCAAAGACTGCTGCTGCTCTGGCTGAGACTTCTTCTGCATTTAGAACTTCTTCATGAAGCATCTCCCCCTACCTAGATCTAGGGAGACCTAAATCTAGGCCCCCAGAAGAAAGGATAGTTTGGGAAGATGCTAGCTTGAAAGAAAGATCTTAGATGGAAGCAACAAGTGGAGCCAAGGCTTCATCAATGAGCTTCCTGAGAGTGGGAGCAATGAATTCAATTAGATTTGAAGCAATGGAAGAAAAATCCAACTACATAAACTGAGTGAGATTCTGAGAAGATGTTGATGTTGGATTTGGAGTAGAAGAAGAGGGAGTAGATATGTTTGCACAGGTTGGATAGATAGTGAAGGCTTGAGGAATAGATGAAGGAGGTATGATAGGGGGAATTTCATCAGGAATGATTTTCTGGATTGGTGAATGTGGTGGAGATATATGAGATTGAGGTGGAGATGAAAGTCGTAGAGAGAAGTGAGTAGTGGAGATTAATATGGTGACAGATGAATTGGGGATTCTGTATGAAATGAAGTGGATGGAATATCTTCAATAAGATGAGGTGGTAGTGGTAACTGAGGAACAGGGGAATTAACATGTGGAGTTGATGATGGAATTTGTTCAGTAAAAGTTGTTTGTAGAGTAGATGATGTGGAAGTTCTAGGTAAGTGAAGTGGAGATGTTGGAGGAGAAGAATTAGGAGGAGCAGGAGCCTCTTCTGGGGTGTTGAGAGTGGCTGAAACAGCCCTTGTGCTTTCAGAAGTAATCCTAGAGGAGGTAGCCATGGATGGCCTAGGGATCACCCTCTTCCATCTTCCAAAGAGAGTAGAGGTTAGCCTCTTAGAAGAATTAATAAAAACGGTATGAGAGACCAAAAGTTCTAGACACTTTGCTTGTAATAAAATGCCTAGAATCCTTCTATAACCTCCAGATTTACTGATGATCTTCTTCTTAATAGAGTCAAAAAGAATTACCCCCCAGTTTACTGTTTTCTTATTAACTAAGGCACATATCAAAAGGAATTGGTTCCTGGACACATAATCATGGCAGAGTGTTTGCCTAATAAAACCTTACCAACAACATCGGCTAAGAATTTATATTCAATTGAAAAATTCTTTCTCAGATGGTGATTAGGGTTTACCTGGGAGTGACCCAATCTATCTAACATCTCATCAAATTCAGTACTAGATATCTCTATATCATTTTCACCATTAACAAAACCGAAAACTACAGATAAAATTTCTAGTGTTAGAGGAACCTGATTGCCAGATATAGATCCAGTAATAGTTGTAAGATCATGAATCCTTGCAGTATGAACCCATTCTTTTATTTCTATTACTGGGAGTTTGATCCTGGTGGTCATAAACTTTCGCAGTTGCTGAGCTTCAAATAGTTGCATGATATCTTGGAAGATTTGATCGGAGTGGCGGAATGAGTCAATATTGATGTCGAATCCGACATCGAATTTCTTCACAGACAGTGTCGCTTGAGAAATCACCATTTTTCCTACAAAATAGAGAGATCAAGTGCACGAGAAAAGGAAATGCGCGGGATAGATTTCGATGAAAACCTAATTATAAGTTTTCAGAAGTTGAAAAGGCGAACTCTATCCGATGAAAAGCAAAACATCGATTTCTGTTTGATGAAAAATTTCTTAAAAGAAATACCTTTTGTCGATCTCCAGTTGACGAAAGTTTTGCAAAAGAGTACATTTTGTCGAGCTCCGTTCGACGAAAAGTACTAGAAACTAATCCGTCGATCTCCGTTCGATGAAAGTTTTTCAAAGAAAGTTCGTCAATCTCCGTTCGTTGAATGTTTCATGAAAATTTCACAGTTCGTCGATCTCTATTCGACGGAAGGTGCACAATTCATCAATCTCAGAATAAAAAATCAAATTAATGACTATCTATTTATCATTCCTAACTGATTTAAGAAAAATATATGTTTCTTTTCATCTAAAGGTTTAGTGAAAATATCAGCTCTTTGAAAATCAGTAGAAATAAAAACAAGATTAATTTTATTTTTGTCTACATTATCTCTAAGAAAATGATGCCTAATTTCTAAATGCATAGTCCTACTATGAAGAACTGGATTCTATGCAATTGATATTGCACTAGTATTATCACAAAATATTATTGAATTATTTAAGTTATAACCATAATCTAGAAGCTGATTTTGAATCCACAAAATCTGTGAACAACAGCTACCAGCTGCAATGTATTCAGCTTCAGCGATTGATATAGAAACAAATGTTTGCTTTTTTGTAAAACCATGACACAAGCCTATAACCATGAATCTAACAACTTCCTGATGTGCTTTTTCTATCAACTCTGCATCTAATATAATCAGCATCTATGAATCTAGTTAATTCAAATCCTGACTCAAGAGTCCTAGATTATGGCAACCTTTTATATATCTCAAAATTCTTTTTACTAAAATTATGTGAGATTCTTTAGGATTTACTTGAAACCTAGCACAAATATAGGTGGCAAACATAATGTCATGCTTACTTGTGTTAAATATAATAGGGACCCAATGATTGTCCTATATATTTTCTGATCAACAGGTTTACCCTGCTCATCATTATCAACTACAACATTAGAGGGCATGGGTATTTTCATAGCTGAGTTATCTGACATCCCAAATCTTTTTATTAGCTCTTTAGTATATTTAGACTGGGATATAAAAATACCATCATGAGTTTGCTTCACTTATAAACCAAGTAAGTAAGATAATTCACCCATGCTACTCATTTCAAACTTTGAATGCATTAGGTCAGAAAACCTTTTGCAAAGTTGGAATCAGTAGAACCAAAAATTATGCCATCTAAATATATTTGAACTAGTAAAATTTTTTATTTATGACGTCTAACAAATAATGTTTTATCTACCATGCCTCTACTAAATTTATTTTCCAAAAGAAAATTGGCAAGATTCTCATACCAAGCTCTTGGAGCTTGTTTAAGACCATAAAGGGCTTTATTGAGTTTAAAAATATAAGAAGAGTGAGTTGGAGAGATAAAATCTAGAGGTTGTTCACATAAAGTTCATCTTTGCGTTCTCCATTTAGAAAAACACTCTTCACATCCATCTGATATACTATGAATTTCTTGAATGATGCAAATGCAAGAAATATTCGGATAGCCTCCAATCTTGCAACATGAGCAAAAGTTTGATCATAGTCTATGCCTTCCTCACATGAATATCCTTGAGCTATAAATCTTGTTTTATTTCTTACAATAACTCCTTGAGCATCCAACTTATTCCTGAAGACCCATTTGGTTCCAATGACTAGATAGTCTTTGGGTCTTGGAACTAAGTCCCAAACTCTACATCTCTCAAACTAATTGAGTTCCTCTTGCATTGCAATGATCTAGTGGGGATCTTATTCTGTATCTTTGATGGATTGAGGTTCAATCTGAGAAATAAAACAAGCATGTATCTGATCTTGATTCAATTCATGCCTTGTTTGAACTCCAGTTGATATGTCTCCAATAACTTGAGATCTAGGGTGATCTCTAAGGGTGACAAAGTCAGTAGGTAGAGTTGGTTCTTCAACTACTTGTGGTGTTAATTCCTCTTATGGAATTTCATTGACCACAACATTTTTAGCATACATTTCATGATTTTCTTCATCACTGGCATCATCAATAATCTGTTGAGAAGGATGTAATGTATCCTCTTATGTTAGGATTAATTCATCCATTTTCTCACACATATTTGGTACTTGAAATGAATCTTTGGTAGAGATATCTCTCTCCTTATAAAACATATTAGTCTCATCAAAAGATATATGTATTGATTCTTTTATCTTAGGGTAGATTTATTAAATACTCTATAAGCCTTACTAATTTGAGAATATCCAAGAAATATTCCCTCTGCAACATTGGCTTCAAATTTCCTTAAGTATTTCTTGTCATTATTATGTATATAACATTTACAACAAAAAACTTTGAAATAATTGACTTTAGGTTTCTTATTTTTAAGTAATTCATAGGGAGTCTTAACCTTTAATTTATGAATTAGACTTCTGCTAAGAACATAGTTTGTTGTGCTTACTACCTCTGCCCAAAAGGATAAGGGTAAGTTAGCATCTGCAAGTAATGTTCCAGCAGATTCAATTAGGGTTCTATTTTTCCTTTCAGCTACCCCATTTTGTTTAGGAGTTCTAGGAGCAGAAAAATAATGCCTGATACCTTCCTTCTCACAGAATTCTTTCATCAGAAGAGATTCAAACTTAGTGTAAAGATCACTTCTAATCATTACAATCTGAGTAGAGTACTCAATCTTGATATTCCTAAGAAAGTCTGTAAGAACTTTAAAGTTATTTGACTTGTTTCTAAGAAAGAACACCCAAGTGAATCTTGATAAATCATCAACAACAACTAAGGTATATGACTTTCCTCCCAAACTTTGTACTGCAATGGGTCCAAAAAGGTCCATATGTATCAAATACAAAATCCTGGGTGAATCACTTTTAGATATGGATTTAAAACTATTTTTGGTTTGCTTGCCTAATTGACAAGCCCTGCAAATTTTTTCCTTCTTGTAAGAACCAGAAGATAGTCCTCTGATAAGGTTGTCCTTAGATAGTTTAGCAATAGTCCTAAGGTTTATATAACCTAATATTTTATGCCATAATTCATTTGTTTTACTTATTTGATTAAACATGCACATTTTAGATTTAGCAGAGTTGAAATTAATTAGATATATATTACCCTGTCTAACCCCAGTTAAAACTATTTTATTTTTAACAGATGTAATAAAACATAATGACTTATTAAAAGATACATGATAACCTTCATCACATAATTGACTTATGGAGATAATGTTATGCTTGAGACCTTTCATATAAGCTACCTTCCTGAAGGTAACTGATCCAACCTTAATAATGTCATAGCCTTCTATCTGTCCACAGTTGGAGTCTCCAAAAATGACTTTAGGTCCAAGCTTTGCTTTGAAGTCACTTAAATTTTCTTTTTTACCTATCATATGTTTTGAGCATCCACTATCCAAATACCACCGTTCCTCTGTGATAGGATAGTTCTTTTTCTGCATAAAACAAATTATGTGTTTTTGACCCAGGTTACCTTGGGTCCTATTTTTCTTTCATAATAATTTGAAATATAAGAACACTCAGGTTGATCCTTATATCCAAGTGGATGATATCTTCAAGGAGGGATGATCCACTGAGTAAAAGGATTTATAAATTCTTGTGTTTGATTATACTGTATAAAAAAAATTAAAATTTCTGTTTTGAAAAGTTGGGTTTGATGAATTATATTGAGTTCATCGAGCTGAGTTCGACGAATGGAAGTAAGTTCATCGAGCTCCATTCACAGAATAATAATGTTCATTTTCTGCGTACCACGTTCGTCGATCATAGTTCGATGAATCCTATTGATTTTGTCGAGCATTATTTGAATAATTATATTTAAGTTCTGTGTTCATAGTTCGTCGTTCTCTATTCGATGAATATTATTTATTTCGTCGAGCTCGGTTCGATGAATTATTTTGAACATGATTTTTGTGGAAATTTTTATTCTGATTTGGAATAGATTTTGATTTAAGAACCTCAATGTTTTTATCTGTGATAGCTAATACTTCTTTTCCTTTGGCAGAAATAAATTTTATAGGTGTTGATAAAATATTTTTCTATAAAAGATGAGGTTGACTTGATGAAGCTCCCAAGCCTAGTTTTCCATTTAGCCTGACATTTACTGTGCTTGTGATATTCATCATTTTGAGTTTCTTCCATTAAGGGATTCTTCAAACTGCTTTGCCTCAGATAATTTATTTTTTAAGAAAACTACTTGTTCCTTTAGAATTTTTAACTCTTCTTTAAGTTTTAGGTTTCCTAAAGATAGATTATTTAGTTCAGTTTGTTGGATCCCTTGTTTGGATTTGGGCTAAGGTTCAATATTAGGTTTTAACCCATCATGTATAGCGTAGGGTCAATTTGTTAGTTCTAAGGTTATGACAGGTTCACTAGGTTAGACATCTTATGATCCAGCCTTGAGAAGACTTTAGAGATCCAGACTTAGAAGAATTACAATTTTTAAGTGAGTTCAGAAATCAGTTCAAAGTTCTTCGAACTTAGCTCGACGATCGTCGATTGAAGATCGACGAACTCAGAGTTCCTTCTCTGAGTTGAGCTCGACGATATTCGAGCTCAGTTAGACAAACTCCCTTCTCTCTCAGTTTCTCTAGTCGATGATATTCTACCTCAGTTTGACGAACTTGGAGCTCAGCTTTGACAGTTTCTTTCCAGATTATTTTTTCTCTGAGCTCAGATCGACGAAGATGATTTATCAGCTCGACGAACTTTGAGTTCAGGTCGACGAAATCTGTTCTGAGGTCTACGATTTTTGTCAGTTTTAGTTTGACGATTTCTTTGTCATTTTGATTTGAATTGGTATTATTTTAAGGCAGTAATTCTCTGATAATTAATGCTTATATTCTCAAGAATATAGCCGTTGGTAGACAGCATTGTTATGGATTTCACAGAGTAAATTACTTGACTTATTTACTAGGACTGTTGAGGAAATACATTAAAGACATATTCAAGCAGTTTCAACTCCCAGAATCTCAGCAGCAATCAAGGATATTATTTTCAAATTCAAAGACTGAAATCGTCTCAGAAGATATATAGATCTTTTTCAAAAATAAGGATACTTTTTACAGACATACAATAACTGATACAGAGAAAAGTACTGCTATCATTCTTACAGGAAATTGAAGAAGAACATCAATACACAGATTTTCAGTCTTCTTCAGTTTCTGCTTCAGGCTTCAAAGGGAAAACTAATCAACACTAGTCCAAGAAGTTTCTGAAGACCTTCATCAAGGCCTATACCCTGAGCAAAGCTCTCTTCTTCCTGAACCATTCAACATCTCAGGGGGAGCTTTGATAACAACATCCACTAAAGTCTTCTCAGTTGTTTGAGAAAGAGAAGACAACAACACTTTTCATTTCCCATTGTAAAAGGGTTTCTAACTCCCTTCAAAAGTTATCACCTAGTTGACAAGTCTCCTTTTCAAAAGACTTGATTTTGTTTTTGGGCACCTGATCAAAAGCTCAAAGGGTTGCTATATCTCCCTTAGAAAATTGATATTGCGATGACAGGTCACCTGAGCAAAAACCTGTGGTGGCAGGGCACCTGATCAAAAACCTGTTAGTGGATTCCTACTAGGGTTGTAGAAGAGTGGATGTACCCAGTTTTGGGGAACCACTATAATTTTATTGTGTCGTCTGGTTGTTCTTTTCTTTATTTCTGCTGTGCTGTGATAGTTTCTTTTTCTTACTTCTCTTTATTATACTACTATGACTTATTTTAATTCCGCTATAAAAACTGATTAAAATTTAAAATACTCTATTCACCCCCCCTCTAGAGTTAGTCAGATCTATCCCCTCGCTTTCAATTGGTATCAGAGGGTGTGTTTGTTTGATTTCACAGGCTAATACCTAAATCAAAAGTTCCTTAATAGATCTTAATATCTCTAGTGCCTCTCTTATATCATGGCACAAAATAAAGA
Source organism: Platanthera zijinensis (assembly GCA_039513925.1). Lineage (NCBI taxonomy): Eukaryota > Viridiplantae > Streptophyta > Magnoliopsida > Asparagales > Orchidaceae > Platanthera > Platanthera zijinensis. Next base: position 77,078,237 of record CM077079.1, read on the forward strand.
ATATTCAAGCACCAAACCTCTAGTCTGCAATCTGAAAAATTTTGCAATCTGGAAGACAAGAATCAGATTATATATGAACTCTATTGATGAAGACATCTACAACTCCATTTTGATAGGTCCTCCAAGTTAAGAAGCTACTACTTCAACAAGCACAAATGTAGTTCCACCACGTGAGTGTATTGATGCATAGATGAAGGCCAAGATTGCTGATGTAAGGGCCATGAACATTCTGGCACAAACCATATCAGATGACATATTTAAGAAGGTGGTTGAATGCACTTCAGCTAAAGCCATTTGGGACTCTCTAAACAAAATAGTTACAGGATCAGCTGATGAGAGAAAGGAGAAGAGATCCCATCTCATCTCTCAGTATAAAAATTTCCAGAAAGATGAATCTGAGTCAGTAGCTGACATTTACAACAAACTCAACTCAATTATCAATGAGCTAAAGAATTTGGACAAAAATATCTCACTGACAGAGATTAATGACAAGATCCTTATGTGCTTCCCAAGCACATGGGATTCCAGGATCTGGCCAATCAAGGAGGCCAGAAGCTTGAATGAAATATCCACTAAGTCTCTTCTAGGCAAGCTCAAGTCTTATGAGCAGCTAATAAAGACAAGAGAAACAGCTAAGTAGAAGACCCCCCTCATCAGGAAGGAAAGAGCAAAACATTGCTTTCAAAGCATCTGATGGACCAGAAGCTCAATTAACAAATGATGAACTCATAAGCTTATTGGCCAAAATATTCTACAAGATGACCAAAAAAGATTTCAAAAGGAAGTCATCCAAACAAGATGACAGACTGAGATATGACAAAACTCCTACCAAGGAGATTGTCTGCTTTGGTTGCAGAAAACCTAGACACATTCTTCCTGAGTGTCCAGAGAATCAGATCAAGGAGAAAAGAAGAGAAAAAGAATCCAAAAAGAAGTACAACAAGCCATCCTCAAGCAAGCATAAGAGGAAGGAGAAAGGTTTTATTGCAGAAACCTGGAGTGAAACAGAAGAAGAATCTTCATCTTCCAGCTCCAGTGAAGATGAGGAATAAGCTAAGGTAAAAGAAGTTTTCTTGATGGCTATCAATGCATCTGGTAGCCTTTCAGAAGCTGAAAAATTCAGAACATGAAGATTCTGAATTAGAAGAGGATCAGGTAATATCCTCATTTGATTTTAATTCAGAACATTTTAAATCTGAGTTTAAATTATTATGTAATGACCTTATCAAATCTTAGAAGGAAATCAAACTTCTCAGAGAAAAGCTAACTGAACATGAAAAACCTATAATCTGAAAACATTGAACTAAAAGATAAACTAGTTATAACTTTAGAAGAAATTATTTCTTTAAAAACTAAACTGAATGAGGCTAAGCAATTTGAAGAATCCCTTAATGGGAGAAGCTGGGCTTAGGTGCTTCATCAAGCCAACCTCATTTAATTCAGAAAAATATACTTTATACACCCATTAAATTTATATCAGAAAAAGGTAAAGAAAAGGTTTATAAAAATAATAAACCAACTGAATTAAAATAGAAACCTAAGAAAAAGAAAAACCTTAATTATAACAATGTTCAACAGATTTCGTCAAACTCTGATCGACGAAATATGTACAGTTCGTCGAACTCAAGTCAATGAACTCCAAACGCAGATTTTTATTATAATTATTCTTCGAACTACGATCGACGAAACCAATATGGTTCTTCGAGCCGAGATCGACGATTTTGGGGCTCAGAGAATGAATATCTCCATTCTTTGAATGGAGTTTGACGAACTCATCCCTATTCATCAACCTCAGGTCGACGAACTTATCAGAATTCATCGATCCCAGTTCATCCTGATAGAAACTTTAATTATGCCAGAACATTTAATCAACCAAAAGATTTTGTTAACCCATTTACCCAATGGATAATTCCACCTAGGAAATTTCACCCCTTAGGATATAAGAACCAACCTGAATACTCTTATATTTCTAGCTTTAAATTTGAAAAGAATCAAGGACCCAAGGTTACCTGGGTCAAGAACTCCTAACTTTACTTTTTGCAGGCGAAAGACTATTCTACCATAGAGGAACAGTGGTATCTAGATAGTGGATTCTCAAAGCATATGATAGGAAGCAAGGAAAACTTAAAAAACTACAAGTACAAGCTTGGTCCAAAAGTGATATTTTGTGACTCCAACTGTGGCCAAACTGAAGGATGGGACTATCAAGATTGGAGCTGTCACTTTCAGAAAAGTAGCATATGTGAGTGGTCTAAAACATAACCTGATATCCATAAGCCAATTATGTGATGAGGATTATCAGGTATCATTTAATCAAACCTCTTGCAATATATCTTCTGTAGATAATAAAACTGTATTAACTGGCCTTAGGTAAGGAAACATCTATATAGTTAATTTAAAATCTACTAGGTCAAAAATCTGTTTATTTAATCAAATTAGTAACAATAATAAACTATGACATAAAAGATTAGGACATGTTAATCTTAAAAATATTGCTAAACTCTTTAGGGACAACCATATTAGAGGATTGCCTTCTTGCCCCTACAAGAAGGAAAGCCTTTGCAGGGCTTGTCAATTAGGCAAGCAAACTAAAAATAGTTTTAAATCCATTAATAAGAGTGATTCACCCAGGATTCTGTATTTGCTTCACATGGATCTATTTGGACCCATTGTTGTACAAAGATTGGGAGGGAAATCTTATACCTTAGTTATAGTAGATGACTTCTCTAGGTTCACTTAGGTGTTCTTCTTGAGACACAAGTCAGATAACTTTAAAGTTCTTACAGATTTTCTTAATAGCATAAAGATTGAGTATTCTACTCCATTTTTATTGATCAGAAGTGATCATGGTACTGAGTTTGAATCTCTTCCTATGCAAGAATTCTGTGAGATGGAAGGTATTGGGCATTATTTCTCTGCTCCTAGAACTCCTCAACAAAATGGGGTAGTAGAAAGGAAAAACAGAACCCTGATTGAAGCTGTAGGAACATTGCTTGCAGATGTTCACATGCCCCTATCCTTTTGGGCAGAGGCTGTAAGCACAACAAATTATGTCCTGAATAGAAGTTTGATACACAAACTTAAGGGCAAGACTCCCAATGAACTACTCAAAGGAAAGCAACCTAAAATAGACTATTTTAGAATCTTTGATTGTGTTTGTTACATTCATAATAATGACAAAAAATACACTAGAAAGTTTTAAAGAAAAGCTGTAAAGGGAATTTTTCTACGATATTCCCAAGTTAATAAAGCTTATAGGGTATTTAACAAATCCACTTTAAAAATTGAAGAATCTGTTCATATTACATTTGATGAGGTTAACATGTTTTATAAGGGGAAAAAGTTTCTACCAATAATATTTGCGGGTACCTCACTTGTATGAGAAATTGGATAATCTAAACCTCATCTAAGAGGCTCCATCACATACTTCTCCACAAGTTGAAGAAGAAAGTGAAGAAGAAAGTTTGGAAGTGGCTGAACTTCCTCCAACAGCTAATATAATTCCACAAGAGGAATTAATTCCCAATATTGTTACTGAACCAACTCCTCCAACTGATCTTGTCACACTTAGAGATCATCCTGTATCTCAAGTGATTGGAGACATATCAGTTGGTGTGCAAACAAGGCATCAACTCAACCAAGACTTGATGCATGCTTGCTTCATATCTAAACTTGAGCTCCAATCCATACAAGATGCTGAGAAGGATCCACACTGATTATTGCAATGCATGAGGAGATCAATCAGTTTGAGAGATGTAGAGTTTGGGACTTAGTTCCTAGACCCAAAAACTCACAAGTTATTGGAACCAAGTGGTTTTCAGAAATAAATTGGATGCACAGGGAGCCATCATCCAGATTAAAGCAAGGCTGGTTGCACAAGGATATAAATAGGAAGAAGGGATTGATTATGATCTAACCTTTGCACCTATTGCAAGATTGGAGGATATCAGAATTTTTCTTGCATATGCAGCCTACAAAAAGTTCAAGGTCTACTAAATGGATGTCAAGAGTGCCTTCTTGAATGGTGAACTCCAAGAGGAAGTATATGTTGAATAACCACCAAGTTTTGTTTCTCCAACTTATCCCTCTTTTATTTTCAAATTGCATAAAGCTCTTTATGGTTTAAAGCAAGCTCCAAGATCTTTGTATAACAACCTAGCAAGCTTTCTTTTTGAGCATAAGTTCACTAGGGGAATTGTAGATAGGACTTTGTTTACTAGGCTTCATGATAATAAAATATTATTAGTATAAATATATGTAGATGACATCTTTTTTGGCTCTACTGATTCCAAGCTATGCAAAAGGTTTTCTGACCTGATGCATTCCAAGTTTGAAATGAGTAGTATGGGTAAGCTTTCTTACTTCCTTGGTCTCCAAGTGAAGCAATCCCCTGATGACATTTTTATATCCCAATCCAAATATGCAAAGGAATTAGTTAAAATATTTGGGATGACTGATGCCTCAGCTAAGAAAACACCCATGGCTTCAAATGCTGTGATTGATTCTGATGAACATGGCAAGCCATTTGATCAAAAAATGTATAGGGCTATTGTTGGGTCCTTATTATATCTCACAGCTAGTAGACTAGATATAATGTTATCTATATATCTTTGTGCTAGGTTCCAGGTGAACCCTAAAGAATCTCACCATATTTTATTAAAAGGATTTTAAGATATATAAAGGGTTGCCCAAATCTAGGACTCTTTTATTCAACTGTGTCAGAATTTGAATTAACTGGATTCTCAGATGCTGACTTTGTTGGATGTAGAGTTGATAGGAAAAGCACATCAGGAACATGCCAGCTCCTTGGTGACAGGCTTGTGTCTTGGTTTTGTAAGAAACAAACATCTGTGTCCACCTTAACTGCAGAAGCTGAATACATTGCAGCTGGCAGTTGTTGTTCACAAATACTGTGGATTCAAAAATAACTCCTGGATTATGGATATAATCTAAATAATTCAACTATATTCTGTGATAGTACTAGTGCAATTTCCATTGCACAAAATCCAGTACATCATAGTAGGACAAAGCATATAGATGTAAATCATCATTTAATTAGAGATTGTGTAGACAAAAAGAAAATTAATCTTGCCTTTGTCTCTACTGATTTACATAAAACAGACATCTTCACCAAACCTTTCGATGAGAAGAAACATCTGTTTTTTCTGAATCAGCTAGGTATGATCAATGGAGAAGCATTAATTTAATTTTCTATCTGAGGTCGAAGAATTTGTCACAGTTCATCGAACAGAGATCGACGATCTGAGAATAGTTCTTGAGAAAATTAGTCGACGTGAGATTAATGAACTCTCTGTATGAAGTTATTTTCGTCGACCTGAGATCGACGATCTTGCTTCAGAAAATTATTTGTCGACCTGAGAATGACGAAAAGTTTTCCCGTCTTCCAATTGAGATTGACGATATTATTTGTTCATGAAATTTCTCGTCGATCTGAGATCGAAGATTTGTTTTCTTTTTGTAGGATGGAGTCCGCCACTTCACATTATGAAAACTTTATAACTAGATTTTCTTCGAGCTCCATCCCGCACTTTCTGTTCTCTTGCACTTGATCTCTCTTTCTTTTTGCAGGAAACAAATGGCGATTCCGGCGATTTCCCTTTTTGGCATGATGTTTGACACCGGTTATGACATTGACTTCGACTCGTTTCATCATTCCGATCAAATCTTCATGGACATTCTATTGTTATTTGAAGATCAGCATATGAAGACTTTCATGACCACCAGAATCAAGTTAGCAGCAACTAAACTAAGAGAATGGGTTTATACTTCAACTACTCCTGAGGTAGATACGTTGACTGGCACCATCTCAGGAAATCAGGTTACCCTAACCCCTACCGTCTTAACAGAGAATTTTGATTTGGTTAATGGAGATGAGGATATTGAGATATATAGTTCTTAATATGATAATATGTGTATTAAAATGGGTCATTCTGATAGAAACCCTAACAAACTTCTTAAAAAGAATTTATCTGCTGAATACAAATTTCTTGCTGATGTTGTGGGCAAAGTATTACTGGGCAAACACACAGCCCATGATTATATTACCAGGCACCAGTTCTTAGTGATGTGTGCTGTGGTGAATAAGAAGGCAGTAAACTGGGGAAAGTTACTATTTGATTTGATCAAAAAGAAGAATACTAAGAAGGAAGTATGCTTCGGGAGGATTTTAGGCATTTTCCTCCAGGCCAAGGCATCTTCATCACTGGTCTCTTAGACCATATTCATTAATGCATCCAAGAGTCTGACTTGTGCCTTATTTGGCAGATGGGAGAGGACCATCACCAAGCCATCCAGGGATTCCTCCTCTTCCAAGAATTCTAAGGACACACGGGCAGTTACAACTACTCCCCCACTTCCAGAAGATGTTCTTCCCTCCCTCAGAATTCCTTCACCTTCTTCTCAATAACAACCATCTTCCTCTTCACTAGCTATTCTCACTTCTACCCCTCCAACTTCACCTCTTCCACCACCATCACCTCCTCAGTCAACTATCATCATTCATGAGGATGAAATTATTTTTGATCTCATTCCTCCTCTATATCCACCTCCAAATCATCTAGATGTCATTCCATCTACATCCCCTCAACTTAACTTCAATCTGTTATCTCCACCTCCACCATCTCCACATCAATCCCCAGCTCAATCTCCCATCCCGGAAATCTCCACTACATCAGTTCCTACCATAACAATTCCCTCTACATCAATTCCAACCACATCTATAACCATTCCATCTGACATTCCTACTAATCCTACCTCCACATTCCCAGAACAAATTCATATAGATTTCCCTCAGTCTTTTTCTATTTGTTCAAATTGTGGCCATCATACTCCTTATACTTCCTCTGCTCCAGAACCTCTATATCTAAACTTCTCTGACATTTCCAAGGATCTTCTAAAATTCATCTCTCCCTCTCTAGAGCAATTAATAACAAATGTTATTGCTCCTCTCTCTGCCTCTATCAGTTCTCTCTCTACTAGAATTGATGCCCTCCATTATGTCCCTTCTTCTGGAGGCCTGGCTTCAGGACACTCTGAAACCAGGCTGGGGGAGATGTCCTGTGAATAAGTTCCAGTTCCTCACCTTCAAGTAGTAGTAGTAGAAACAGTAGTAGTAGTTTCAGTTCCTCTTCTAGAAGCAACAACAGATTCCCCTGATGTAGACATTTTAATGGATATTATAAATTTTATAGATATGGATATAGCTTATGATATAGTTAAAGATATAAGAACTGCTGGTAATTTTATCATAAATCCCACAGTTTATCTAAATTCTTTGCTCAATTCTTTCAATCCAATTTACAGAATTTACAGAAATGTTTTGGCTAGTTTTGACGTTGATTACTCCAAGGCAATTGTTTGTTATACTGCTACTATAAGTCCTGAAGTTATAGATCAACTAAAGGCAAGCTTTGCAGCTCCTATAATTTCAGAATTATTAGATGATGAAAAGGTTTGCAGTCCTCCTCCTCGCATGTGGTCTAAGTCCCCAATGCCAGATCTTGATGATATCATGTTTGCAGATATGGAAGAAGAGGAAGGAAATCAGAGTGTTACTGAAAGTTTTGCAGAATAAGAAATTCTAGTAAAGCCTCGGGCTGAGAAGTAGATCTCCAAAGAAACTCTAAAAGAGATTGATGATTGATATGCCCATCCTCCTAGATCATCTGATGATGATGATGATGATGATAATGATAATGATTCTAATGACTTTGGCCCTAAAAAGATGAAATCTAAGAAGAGAAAGGTTCCTGCTAAGGCTATTCCTAAGCCTAATCCCACTGCGGACACACCCTACTACCTCCTGAATAATATTAATCCTTATCCAGGTATGCCTAAGTGGGTTTTTCTTTCTAAAAATGAGCAAAAGGCTAGGAAGAAGAGTAGGAGATACTCTCCTCCTCCTTAAAGGAACTGGAGAGGACCTCCTCCTCCTCCTCCTGCTATAGGTGCTACAAGAAATATCTCTCAATCTTCAGGAAGTGTTGCAAAGACTCAGAAGCCTGCTTCAAGCACTTCTCAATCTCAAATACCATCCTCCTACAAGTCCTCTAGACCATCTGGAAGATACAGTCATTGCAGCCCTCTAAAGTCCTATTATCAAAGCAAATCTCAACTGTGTCTGCCTCCAACCAATTTTCAACAGAAATCTATTATTTTTAGAAACTCTCAAAAGTCTGCTCAGGATGTTTCTAAATCTGATCTAGAGAGACCTCCCTCTCCAGTGTATGAAACTGAGTTAGATCCCAACATCAGAATGGCTAGATTTCAAGAATTTATTGTCTTGTCTCAAATTAACAAAGCAAGAGAAGAAGGATCAGATCCATCACAATTCACTACAATGTCTACCTACATGCAAAAAGAACTTGACAAATTTCAGGTAGACACACATTTATTTGATCCAAATGTGTATATGCAGGTACATCCAGAAGTTATTGTTCCCAGAGCCTCATCTATTACAATTCTTAGAATTCAAGATATGAAAATGTCTCAGAAGGAAGCTACAGATCCTCTTAGAAAAATTGTGCTTTCTAAATCATCATCTGCTCCTCCCTCTGACAATCCTTGAACATTTATTTCTCCGAGATATATATGTGTATTATACTTAGCTATATCACATCTGCTGATAAGTTTAAAATTCTGTCAGATATTTATATTGCTTTGTGTTTTTATGCTTTTCTATTTTCTGTTTAATGACCTCACCCAAATAGGGGGAGATTGTTGGATCCCTAGTTTAGATTTGGGTTAAGGTTCACTATTAGGTTTTGACCCATCATGTATAGCCTAAGGTCAATTTGTTAGTTCTAAGGTTAGGACAGTCTAACTAGGTTAGACATCTTATGATCCAGCCTTGAGAAGACTTCAGAGATCCAGACTTAAAAGAATTGCAGTTTTTAAGAGAGTTTAGAAATTAGTTCAAAGTTCTTCAAACTCAGCTCGACGATCGTCGATCGAAGATCGATGAACTTAGAGTTCCTTCTCTGAGTTGAGCTCGACGATATTCGAGCTTAGGTCGACGAACTCCCTTCTCTCTATGTTTCTCTGGTCGATGATATTCTACCTCAGTTCGACGAACTTGGAGCTCAGCTTTGACAGTTTCTTTCCAGATTATTTTTCTCTGAGCTCAGGTCGATGAAGACGATTTCTCAGCTCGACGAACTTTGAGTTCAGGTCGATGAAATTTGTTATGAGGTCGACGATTTCTGCCAGTTTTAGTTTGACGATTTCTTTGTCATTTTGATTTGAATTGGTATTATTTTAAGGCAGTAATTCTCTGATAATTAATGCTTATATTCTCAAGAATATAGTCGTTGGTTGGCATCATTGATTATGGATTTCACAGAGTTAATTACTTGACTTATTTACTGGGACAGTTGAGGAAATACATTAAAGACATATTCCAGCCGTTTTAACTCCCAGAATCTCAGCAATAATCAAGGTTATTATTTTCAAATTCGAAAACTGAAATCCTCTCAGAAGATATATAGATCTTTTTCAAAAAGAAAGATACTTTTTACAGACATACAATAACTGATACAGAGAAAAGTGATGTTATCATTCTTACAGGAAATTGAAGAACATCAATACATAGATCTTCAGTCTTCTTCAGTTTTTGCTTCAAGCTTCAAAGTGATAACTAATCAACACTAGTCCAAGAAGTTTCTTAAGACCTTCATCAAGGCCTACACCCTGAGCAAAGCTCTATTCTTCCTGAACCATTCAACATCTCAGGGGAAGTTTTGACAAAAACATCCACTAAAGTCTTCTCAGTTGTTTGAGAAAGAGAAGACAACAACACTTTTCATTTCCCACTATAAAAGGGTTTCTAACTCCCTTCAAAATTTATCACCTGGTTGACAAGTCTCCTTTTCAAAAGACTTGATTTGGTTTTTGGGCACCTGATCAAAAGCTCAAAGGGTTGTTATATCTCCCTTAGAAAATATATATTATGGTGATAGGGCACCTGGGAAAAAACCTGTGGTGGTAGGGCACCTGATCAAAAACCTGTTAGTAGATTCCTACCAGGGTGGTAGAAGAGTAGATGTAACCAGTTTTTGGGAACCACTATAATTTTCTTGTGTCGTCTGGTTATTATTTTCTTTATTTTTGCTGTGCTGTGATAGTTTCTTTTTCTTACTTCTCTTTATACATATACTACTATCACTTATTTTAATTCCACTTTAAAAATTGATTAATTTTTTAAAATACTATATTCACCCCCCTCTAGAGTTAGTCAGATCTATCCCCTCGGTTTCATAGTTAATTTCTCTCTGAGAAGTTTTATTTCATTCTCAGATTGTATTAAATCTTTACACAGTAATTTAAAATCTATTTTAAATTATTCTGAAGTAAAGTCAAAGGTAGATATTACCTGGTCTTCTTCAGACTCAGATTCATTATCTGAATTGCTGCATGATTCATTTTTTTCCATCAGATAGACTTCTTTGGCCTTTTCTTCCTCTTCATCTTCACTTGAACTTGATGATGATTCAGAGTCTGATTTACTCCAAGTTTCAGCTACAAAGCCTCTCTCCTTATTTTTGTGTTTACCAGAAGAGGGTTTATTGGAGTACTTCTTGTAGTTTTTCTCCTTCTTCTTATCCTTCTTTAGATTTTCAGGACACTCTGGAAGAATGTGTCCTAGTTTCCTGCAACCAAAACAAACAATTTCTTTAGTTGGTTTTTTTTCATACCTTGGTTTGTCTTAGTTTCTAGATGATCCTCTCCTGAAGTATTTTTTTGCTATCTTATAGAACCTTTTAGCCAAAAGTCCCATAAGATCTTCATTCTGTGGAAGAACTTCTGCTTCTTTTGTTACTTGGAAAGCTATGCTCTTCTCCTTCTTTACTAAAGGTGAAGTCCTTTGTTCAGCTTCCCTTATTTTGATGAATTGCTCATAAGATTTGAGCTTTCCCAATAAAGTCTCAGTTGAAATCTCATTTACACTCCTAGCCTCTCTAATTGGCTAGATTCTTGAATCCCATGTGCTAGGGAAATACATAAGAATCTTATCATTGACCTCTATAAATGTAATATCCTTTTCCAAAGATTTCAGCTCATTAACTATGAGACTGAGTCTTGCGTACATATTTACAACTGACTCACTTTCTTCCTTTTTGAAATTCTCATACTAAGAAATCAAGTGGGATCTTCTATCCTTTCTTTCATCAGTTGATCCAGCTACCATTGCATTGAGGGAGCCTTAGATAGCTTTAGCTGAGGTGCATTTAGCAACCTTCTGAAAAATGTTATCTGACATTGTTTGGGCTAAAATGTTCATAGCCTTGGCATCAACAATTTTTGCTTTCTTCTGGGCTTCTGTCCATTCAGAGGTGGTACAACACTAGTGCTTGTTTTTGCCAATGGTAGAGGTGGACCTATCAAAATAGAGTTATAGATATCCTCATCAATAGATTTCATGTATAATCTAATCCTTGCCTTCCATAGTGCAAACTTATTTAGATTGCACAAAGGAGGTCTAGTGCTTGAATACTCTTTATTTTGTGCCATGATAAGAAAAACAAACTAGAGAGAATGAGATCTATCAGATCTGTTTGTTTAGGTGTTAGCCTGTAAAACCAAAGAACCAACCTCTGATACCAATTGAAAGTGAGGGATAGATCTGATTTACACTAGAGGGGGGTGAATAATGTATATTAAAAACTTTAATTTATTTTTATAGTAGATTTAAAGTAAATGATATATATATAGAAAGAAAAATCACAGCACACAAATAAAGAATGTAAAGCAATCACAAATGACACAATGAAATTTATAGTTGTTCCCTAATAAATCTGGGTACGTACACTCTTCTACTACCCTGGTAGGAATCCACTACAGGTTTTTTATCAGGTGCCCTGCCACCAGAAGATCTATTTTCTAAGGGAGATCTTATAACCCTTTGAGCTTTTGTTCAGGTGCCAAAAAACCAAGCTTAAGTCTTTTAATCAACTGACTTAGGAACCAAGAGGTTAACTTTTGAAGGGAGTTATAACCCTGTACATAGTTTAGGAAGTAAATTAAACTTGATGTTTCTCCTCTTTCAAGAGTCTCTGAGAAGACTTAGTGGATGATGAAGCAAAAAAGCTCCCCCTGATTTAAGTAGAGATTTGAGATCAGGAGGGGAGGATTTTCTTCAAGGTGTAGGCCTTCTTGTATTTGACTGGCGAAGACTTTGCACTTGAAGAGACTGAAGCAGAAAATCTTGTAAAAATATGTTGATTTATTAGAGAGTGTGTGTCTGTCAGTCTGGTAACTCATTGAAATAGAAATACGCTGAATATATATACTCTGAGAAGAATTCAAACATTTGAATTTAAAATCATTCTAAAACATTTAAAAAACCTCTGAGAATTGTAACTGCCCTTGGGAATTAATTAGAATTAAAATCTGAGATAAAACCTTATTTAATGCTGCCTTTAAATGGCTATATTCATTAGGAATATTTAGCATTAAATATCAGAGTGAAACTGCCTCAGATTAAGCCTTGAAACCATTCTGCCTTCAATAAATAAAATTGCCTGAATACTACAAAGAAATCGTCAAACACAGTAAGGAGTTCGTCGAGCAAAGCCTGGATTTCATCAAACTGAGTCTAGAGTTCGTTGAACTGAGCTTGGAGTTCGTCGAGCTGAGATTTTGAGAAGAAGTCAACATTCGTCGAACGGAGCTCAGTATTCATCGAGCTAAGCTTAGAGTTAGAACTCTGAGTTCGTCGAATTGAGCTCGGCATTCGTCGAACTGAGCTCCGCTTTCGTCGAACAAAATCCTGCATTCGCCGAACTGCATTTATCTGGAAATCTTCTCAGGTAGCAACCCGGGAAGTAATAACCTATGACCCTAGACTATACACATTGGGTCAAACTAATCATCCTAAACAAATGATAGTGATCCTTGCCCAAATCAGTAATAATGTTCCAACATCACCGATCTTCTTTTTTGGCTAAGCAAGGACTCAGTTCCTCTCGCCCTTTTGATTTAGTTCATTATGATGTTTGGGGTCATGCTCCCCTTCAAACTATTGGTAGGGGTAGTTTATATTTTGTTTCATTCATTGATGATTTTTCCAGGTGTATGTGGTTATATTTGCTCCGCAAACGATCTCAGATTTTCTCTATTTTTCTGCCTTTTATAATGAAATACGTATACAATTTGATACCCCTATTAAAATTCTCCATATTGATAATGCTAAGGAATACCTTAGTCAGCAGTTTACTTCGTTTTGTTTCGATCATGGAGCGGTCCATCAAACTACTTGCCCTAATACTTCGCAATAGAATGGTGTTGCAGAATGTAAGAATCGCCATCTTTTAGATGTGGCTCGTAGTCTTATAACTTATATGCATGTTCCCCGGTCCTATTGGGGTCATGCAGTTCTTCTTTCCTATTTTCTCATTAATCGAGTTCCGTATTCGATTCTCCATGATAAAACTCCCTTTTTTATTCTCTATCTCGATGGGACACCCTTTCTGTTAGCTCTTTGTGTCCTTGGTTGCGCAACGTTTGTTCACACTCCTACTTCTAGACGTGACAAACTTTCTCCTTATTTTGTTAAGTGTATCTTTTTGGGCTATTGTCCGACACATAATGGGTATTGTTGTTTTGATCTGTTCTTTAGAAATAGTATGTGTCGGCGGATGTTACTTTCTTTGCGAATGCTGTAACACCTCCGTCCGTCACATGAAATATAACAGAGAGTTCGGTCGGGGCCCCACACCATATTCCACAGACAGTCGGCGATGTTACTTATTAATATCAAAAACCAGTACACGCATCCTAACTCAGAGCATCCTAGTGGAACCTTTAGGGGTTACTACTGAACTCAACAATAAGGAATGTCCACTATATATAAACAACCACATTTATATATACCACAGGAATGTATATAGAAATGCACAAAAGTGTTTGGCCTTAAGGCATTACAGTTATACTTCACAGGTGTGGATTACATACATCGATACGCAGGCCAGCCACACATGAAAACAGTAAAAATTTCCCCTCGGCCTTCGAGGGCTAGCTTAGCAACAAGGGCTTCCGCCCGCTATTTTCCGCTTGGCTCCCCAACACCTGCACAAAGATAATCCACCATGAGGGTGGCAAACAAGACAACGATGAACATTCAGCTGACCAATTTATAACGACGCTACCCCTTTCTCGGGGTAGTGGTATTCCTTCCGTGCAGGCATAGTATTTTCACAAGCAGATATATCACAAAACGTGCACTCACACACTGTTCAATATATCACAAACGTCGTCCGCACAGCCTAATGCTCCGTGCACTCAGGGCACATTATCGATGTACCTCAAAACCAGGGTCCCACCACCGTTCAGAGGTTCCAGACCCAACGATAAACATTAAGCATTCATGCAACACGACCCACGGCCGGATACTTTAGTCATGATGGCGTACAACCCAAGACTCTCATTATGTGATCCTAACGAACGGCAATAACCCATGCACTAAAGTTAGACAACCATAATATGGAGACAGTTTAGCCATTGCTCGTTGCTCAAATCACCAGTTCAATGTCTAGACTGAAATGGGTCGGCTTCCCCTTATCTGTTTGACTCGATGGACTTTAAGAGCTCGCAGCTCATAATAGCCACACTATCCTCCAAGGACTTGTTTCACAATCAAAATGGGAGTTAGTGCCAGCATTCGTCACGATCGCTTGGTTGGGCCAACCAAAGCTCTCTTTCTGCGCCCAAACTCAACCCAAACCCTACAACATCCTACAGTGCCAGAAATAATGGTCTTTCCATAGTATACAACATATGAATTTCTAGGGTATTTTCCTGGAACTCCATTCCAGTACTTCCTGTTACTCCACTTTAAAGGTACAACCCACAGACTCCGTAAAATACTAGTTTATATGCGGAGTCTTCTCTAGTTCGCAAAATAAAGCATCACTAATGCAGACCAATTTGTCTGGATGGGCTTCATACAGCATGCCTATTCGGTACTATACATTTTTGGATCTATATGCAAATTTAATTGGGGATAACACGTATCAACCCACAGAATTCTCTTAATAATTCCACCTTTTGTTCGAGGATTCCATGCACATGCAAAATTAGGACTTCAATTGTCCAAGCAGGAGGTCGTTAACCTTGTAGTTCTCTTTGGGGCCATGGCAAAGCTTTTATACACAGATGTAAATGAGCGCCTCACTTTCCCCATCGCAGATCTAGCCTCAAATCCCGATTTTGATGAGGGAATCTCCTTCAGCACCTTCATAAAGGTCAGCCCAAACCCTTTGCTCCAGCTTTTAGTTCTCTTCTCAAGAACATGGATGAACTGAAGAGAGAGAGAGTGAGAAGGAAATAATGAAATCCTCATCCCATACCCCTCTACATAAGTGGACTCGGGTTTAACCCCAGCCACACGATCAATCCATCAAAACGAAGCATTGACCTGGATTTGAGTTGAAAAGTCAACCTAATCGCTTTGACCAGCCAGCCGACATCACTGTTACTTGAGAAATCCTTTCGACGTTCGTCGAACTCTGTTCGTCGAAATAATACAGCACCGCGTTCGTCGAACTCCGTTCGACATGATGCGTCAGCAAGTGCACCGGTCGCTGTCAAGTAATAAATTTTGGGAATAGCTTCCCCGAATGTCGATATCAAGGGAATGCAGGTTGGGTATCATGATAGCATCATAGAAACATCGTTACTAAGAGTTAAACGAAACAATAGAGGTTGGCTTTTGATTCCTAATGCTAAAAAACAAAAAGAAAACTAATGCGGGTCGTAAGAACCGCTTCGCTTGGTGGATGGAACTAGTGTAGGCCGCTATGTTGTGCTTCGTGAGGTGAATTGATGGAGAGCAAGCGGATGGAAAGAACACACATGAAGAGAGTGAGGTTCGTAATCACCTCTTTAACCACCAACAATAGCCTTTGCTAGAGTGGTTCTAGTGCGTGAGTGGAGTGGATGTGAATGGAGGCGAGTGCATCACAACTAACAAAAGAGGATGTAACTAACCCAAGCAAACTTCATTCACAGACAAATAAAAGCAAGTTCAGGTTCATTACATGCTTTAGAATACAATCCACTATGGAGAAGAGGTGGAATAAACCGAAAGGGGGAAAGCCTATCTGTGTATCTTGTCCCGAATGGTGGGTTATCAGTCCACTTCTCGACTCAGACTGTGGTTGCGTTCAGAGGTAAATGGGTTTTCAATCCACTTGTCTTCCTCCGTCTTATTCCCTTTCCTTCAGTCTTTTCTCTCTTTTTTCCCAAATGAGTAGTACCGAAAGATCTCTATTGCACACTAATGGTGGCCAGGAACTCTTCGAAGAGTTGAAGATGACTGCAGATCGTCGGAGAAGGCTTCCCGGAGGGTGGAGATGAGTGGAGGACCTGTGGCAGAGAGAAACGGCGCTTCGCGCGCAGCAGCGGGCCGAAAAATGAAAAGGCGTGCCCTAATTTGCAGAGCACGAGCTTAAATACGGACAACAAAAAATCAGAGCGCACGATCAGTGGCTCACAACCAGTGATCGTGCGCACTGACAGTTGATGATCGTGCACTCTGCTCTAGAGAAACCTGTAGCTAGATAGAAATATATATATATATATATATATATATATATATATATATATATATGTGCACGATCAGTGGCACACGACCAGAGGTCATGCGCACTGGATCTCATGATCGTGCGATTAGCTATGGCAGAACTCCAGAAATTGGGATAAATGCACACGAGCAGTGGTGCACAACTAGAGGTTGTGCACACTATGTCCAATGTTCGTGCGAATGCCCCAGACAGAACTTGTAAAAATGGAGAATAGTGCGCACGATCAGTGGCTCATAAGCAGTGGTCGTGCGCTATAGTCCAATGATCATACGCAATGTTCCTGTACTGTTTGGGGTTCGATGAACTAACCGCGCACGACCAGCGGTCGTGCGCTAAGGATTCCACTGACCATGCACGTGTAAAAATGCACAATCAGTGGCCCTTAGGCGAAACACATTCCCAAACAATCCCGAAACACTCACACGACCTTTGTACATGCAGCAAAAGTAGAAGAGCTACCGAAATGGGCATTCCATATTCTCCAGACACAGAAAAACACCAAGTATAGGACAAAAGTACAATAACTACGAAATCACACTGAAAACAGGCCTAAAGTTCACTTAATAAGGAATGTACATAGTAACAAATATGAACAATTATGGCTCTCAAGTGTAGTGCATCATCGAGAAAACTGGCCCAGATGAGTCCAAAAATATGTATATAACTTGGACTCATCACACCCACAGACTTAAACATTTTCTCGTCCCGAGCAAATCATCACTCCGTGGACTAGAAAATAGTTAGCTGACTTAGTAATTTCCATATAAAGTATTGAGAGAAATCAAATATATCATGGGCATAGAAAATATAATAGACGAACTTTTTAATTATACTACAGAATTTATATTTTTCGACAAGCGTAAATAAATATTGTATCTACTCAAAATTGGAATTATGGAGAATTGTTCGATCATACATAGGAAGAAAGTAGGAAAGCCACTCAGGTGAGCATTGCCAAAGAGCGGGGCTCAGGATCACCTCCAAAGAAATCCTTCAATGTCGGGGACCATACGCTTGCCCGTTCACACTCTCTCCACGGTACTAGTTTGACTCAAGCGTTAATCCATAGGACTTTAGGATAATCATGGGGCTAGGTCTAAGGTTTGGTAGTAAAAGATAAACATGGAGGATACGCACAACCCAAATGAGCACACAACAAGCTAAACTAATACATCCCCTCAGAATTTCACGTGTGACACACCCCCAGACTTAGCTTAAAAATCGGGTGTATACACGGCCTAACCCGACCAATATCATGATAAACTTGATGGGGATTCTATTTCTCATTATAATTCTTTTTAGATTTTTTTTTCAATTCTCTCCTTTTTCTTTTTTCTTTTGCAATCCCCAATTTTTTGCAAGTAGAATTTCTTTTATTCATCCACCACATCACTTGAATTCCACACATCATACCTCATCAAAATATTAAATTCACAGGAGCTCATGGATTTGGTTGCGATAGGAGGATTGGCTCTAGGCTATGGTGAATAAAGGTGGAGTTGAATCATAGAAGGGGTATGCTCAAACTTGGCTTGCAATGGTTAGTAGCTAAGACAAGGTAAACAAGGCTTAAACTATCCAAATTGATGGCCTGCATCATGCTCACGCTTTACTAACCATGCACCAATGCTTTAAGAGTAGCTTGGGGCAAGTTTTTAGCCACCGAGAAAGACGATCCTTCCTCCCGACTCAAGCAAAACAAGTCTAGTGATGGCTACACACATCCCTACACTATTGTTCGATTTCACCAGATTCAACATTTTTGAGTAGTACAAATAATATTTACATCTGCAGAAAAAGTATAAATCTACGAGCATAAAGAAAAATTAAATCTATACTATTTCTACACAGACCATGAGTACTCGATTAGGAGCACTGCACGGGTTTTGCACTATTCTATCCTAAAATTCTAAGCCAGCATCACTATTTTAAAGTTTACACACAAGCAATGCATTTGACTCGAGCCGCGCGCGTGGATAAGATCGCGCTCAAGTGGGTGATTTAGTGTGTGCTACAGTGATTTTGAAATAAATAAATAACAAACCGATATGCTATAAAATGTGTGCTCGTGTAGTGACCACATGCATGCTCTCCCCCCAGACTTGAATGCGACAACTCGTAAAACTAAACATTCAAAATAATATAAAGAGCTAGGGGTAAGAAGTACCTATGCTCAAAACTGGGAGGAGGAGGTCGCATATTCACTTGCAGGTAAGAAAAAGATATAGTGTGTACCAAGGGCAAACCGTCACTGAAGCAGGCAAGTCAAGCGAAGTCCCCTCACAGTCTAGAAGATTGTGAACAATTGCAAGAAGTTTGGGAGAACTTAGTCCCAATCCTAGGTGTTATGAAGCCCTGAACTAGGTTGGCAGCTTGGTGGCAAATTTTGTTGGATACTATGAAGGTCTACGTGCATATCTATAGAAGAACCAAGAGCGCTTTACCTTCCCCATCCAGCGCAAGTTGGTCATGATTCTTTTGCTTGTGGGGGTTGTGCCTGTAGAGTGGCCATGGTCTTATACATAATTGTGGTTCATGCGTCAGTGAGGGGAGGCCTTACGGATTGAGTACCTTAAGCTGACAGACACCAAAAGTGTCAAATGCCCAGTATTTGGGCCCATGCGGGTACCTATTTCCCCGCAGATTGATTTCAGTATATTCGGCTCCTTTGAGTGTAACACTCTCGTGGTTGGTGTGGTTGACCTTTCAACCACTATGTCTGATGAATTTGGAGATGACCTGTAACACCTCTACCCGTCAAGAAGAGTATGATAGAGGGTCCGGCCGGGGCCCCACACCATATTCCATAAACAGGCGGAGACGCTACTAAATAATATCAAAACTAACGCATCCTAACACAGAGCATTCTAGCGGAAGCTTCACGGTTGAATTAATGAACTCAAGATAATGAACATTGTCCACCAAAACTTAGGAATATATAAACATTACAAAAGTCTGGCCTTAAGGCCTTACATCAGTTTCTCTTAACATGAGTGTGGATTACAAACATCGGCACGCAGGCCGGCCACACATGAACAAAAGAAACAAAACAATGCCTTCGAGGGCATCAGCGCAGCTTTGGTCTTCAGCCCGCTAAGTCCCGCTCGGACCAGCACCTCCAGTACCTGTAATAACCAATCCACCAAGCGGTGGCAAACAGGGCAACGGTCAGCATTCAGCTGACCAATTATAACGACCCTGCCCCTGGCATGGGGCAGCGGAATTCCATCCCTGCAAAGCAATCATCCAACATGATATATAGCAATTCAAGCAAGACGTGCACGCCCGCACAGTCACATATCACAAACGTCGGCACGACGGCCCGACGCTCCGTGCACTCAGGGCACATTCACACCGTTCAGAGGTCCCAGACATAACGGTGCACTATGAGCATTCTAGTCTGATCGGCTCACCGGCCGTCGACTCTCGCTATGTGATCCTAACAGGGTCTTAAGCACCCAATGTTAGACAACCATAACGCGGGTACAGTTCCACCTTTCCCGTTGCTCACATCGTCAGACTCACGCCTGGACTGACGCGGGTACAGTTTCACCTTGCCCGTTCCACCATTTCCTAGTTGCAGCCTCACGGCTCAACCTTCCACAAAGTAGCTCTCACGGCTACAAGAGAGTCCAACTCTCAACACTTCCTGGACTTCCTCCAGTACTTTCCATCACGCATACAAGCAATGATCACGGAGTCTTCTCCGATATGCAACCAAGCATCACCAATCCAGACCATGTCCAGATGGGCTTCACACAGCATGCCTAGATCCGTACTCCAATTCCGGACTCTAATAAGGGGGACTTCACATATCTACCCCAAGGGACGCCACAACCCACCGCACACTCGCGGGGAAGGGTTTTCCCTATGCAATGCAGGAATTAAGGACTTCACATGTCCAAGCAGGAAATCGTTACCCTAGGAGTTCGCTTCGGAGCCATGGCGAGAAATTTGAGACTGATGAAAGCCTTCGCAGCAGCGTTGCCTTCGCAAATCCAAACTCGGCTCGCAATTTGGACCACCGTAGTACCACCGGCAACCGGACTCCACTTCCTCTTCTTCCTCCTTGCTCTCACCTCTCTCTTACTTTAGAAAGAGAAGATGAAAAGAGAAATGAGCTTTCTCTCCCCTTTTTCCGGCCTTATCAGCCCAGAAAAGATCTCCAGCCACATGATCTTATTTAAAGAAAATGAAGGGCCAAGATCCAACTGAAAATCCCTTTTCTTTTGGCCGACACGGCCTGTGACACGCCCGTGTCACAGGCCGTGTACCCTTAAGCGGCACACGTGGCACTCGCACCGACTGAAATATTCTAGAACACGGGCATCGACACGCCCGTGTCGAACCTGACACGCCCGTGTCGGTCATGAGACACGCCCTGCTACACGGTCCT
The DNA here is from genome assembly GCA_039513925.1 of Platanthera zijinensis. Taxonomy (NCBI): domain Eukaryota; kingdom Viridiplantae; phylum Streptophyta; class Magnoliopsida; order Asparagales; family Orchidaceae; genus Platanthera; species Platanthera zijinensis. Next base: position 77,099,234 of record CM077079.1, read on the forward strand.
CACCGATCTCCAAAACCAGTACACGGGTAGGCACACGCCGTGTCAAACCTAACACGGCCGTGTTCCATGCCGTGTTCACTGCCGTGTTCACTGCCGTGTACTACTCTGACTCAAATAGGCCAATTTCGAATTTAAATGAGTGACACGCCCTGGGACACGCCCGTGTCGGAGGCCGTGTCCCAGGCTCGACTATCATCGACCTCCGATCGTCGACTATCTTGAACACGCCCTGGGACACGCCCGTGTCCCAGGCCGTGTACTCCGACACGCCCTGGGACACGCCCGTGTCCCAGGCCGTATTAAGCAACCTGAACCTCAAATTCACTTTTGAGTCTTTTTGGGGTGTTACAATCCTCCCCCCTTAATAAAATTTCGTCCCGAAATTTGAAGACAGTAGGGAGAAATTAACAAAACATATATATGGTTCTATTACGTATAAAACGAGTAAACAAATTACGAAAATAATTCGGGAAACTCGGCTTACATGGTCTGCTCACGCTCCCATGTTAGCTCTTCTCGGCCACAATTGTCCCACCGGACTTTGACCATCCCGATCACTTTGTTCCGCAACTGTTTCTCGGCTCGATCCTCAATCCGTATAGGCTTCACCTTTGTTGTTAGCCCATACTCAACCGGCACTCGATCATTGTCAATTACTTGAGCTGGATCCTTGACTGCTTTGCGTAGCACCGAGATGTGAAACACATCATGCAATCCACTCAATTCCAACGAAAGAGCTAGCCGATAGGCGGCTTCCCCAACTCGCTCCACCACTTCAAACGGACCAAGGTATCGCGGACTTAGCTTTTTCAACCGCCGAATCCGAGATACGCCTTTGAAGGGCTTAATCTTTAAATAGACCCAGTCACCCACCGCGAACTCCACGTTCCGGTGCTTAGCATTGTAATACTTGGCCTGCCGATCTTGGGCTATTAAGAGCCTCTCTCGAATAGAGCGTATTGTTGAGGTAGCATCCTCGACTTCCTTTTTGCCTAAAAGTTTAGTCTCGCCAGTTTCTGCCCAAGCTAGCGGTGTACGACACTTTCGACCATACAGCGCTTCAAATGGGGCCATGCCTATACTCGCTTGATAGCTATTATTATAGGCAAACTCCACCATAATAAGATGTTCTTCCCATTTCTTACCGAAGTCCAGGGCGCACATACGGAGCATATCCTCCATCGTTCTGTTGGTTCGTTCAGTTTGGCCATCCGTTTGCGGGTGAAAAGCCGTACTGAATGCTAACTTCGTGCCCAACATCTGATGAACTAATCTCCAATCCTTTGAGGTAAAGCGCCCATCTCGGTCACTTACGATGCTCCGGGGAACACCGTGCAATCGAACTATCTGCTCCACATAGAGCTTTGCCAACGTTTCCACTGAATCGTCCCGCTTGTTTGGTATAAAGTGAGCCACCTTTGTCAACCGGTCTACAATCACCCAGATTGAGTCATGGACACGCTGAGATCTCGGCAATCCGTGCACGAAATCCATAGAAATATCCTCAAATTTCCATTGTGGAACCGGCAACGACTTCAGGAAACCACTTGGCCGTTGACATTCTGCCTTTACCAAAGCACAAGTGCGACATTTAGCCACATACGCGGCTATGTCCTTCTTTAAACCAGGCCACCAGAACAATTTCTTCATGTCCTTGTACATTTTTGTGCTCCCAGGGTGAATTGAATACTTTGTAAAGTGTGCTTCATAAAGCAGCCCTTCTCGCAATTTACCCGCACTAGGGACGCACAATCGGCCATCTTTTCGTAATAAGCCATCATCCCAGGAGAACTGATCACCAGATCCCTCCTTTGCATAGCGTTGGAGACTTTCATCCAACTCCGTTGCCCGCCGAACCCTGTCAGCAAGGTCACACTGAACTTCCAACCAGCTCATACATGCAACAGTTGAAGAATCTCTTTCCACACAAGATATCTCCAAGGCTTCCAACTCCTGGATTAACCGCTCATCATGCATCCGCAACCAATTTACCTGCACCGGAGCCCGACGACTCAAGGCATCAGCGACCACATTTCCCTTCCCGGGAACATAGTGAATGTCGAATGTAAAATCCCCAAGGAATTCCATCCACCTCCTTTGTCGCATATTCAATTCTTTTTGATCAAGCAGATACTTTAAGCTTTTATGATCTGTATAAATATCCACTTTCACCCCATACAGATAATGCCGCCACAACTTTAGCGAAAAGATCACCGCCGCCAACTCCAAATCATGGACGGGGTAATTACGCTCATGCACTTTCAATTGACGTGAGCCATAAGCGATCACCTTGCCAAACTGCAGGAGAACGCAGTATAAGCCGCTTCCTGACGCATCGCTGTATATTTCAAATCCATTTGTACCACATGGCGACGTCAACACGGGCGCCGTGGTCAAACGATTCTTCAGCTCATCAAAAGCTCATGCGCACTCCGGCGTCCAAACGAACTTCTGATCCTTTCTCGTCAACGTAGTCAGAGGCAAAGCAATCCGGGAGAAGTTCTCCACGAACCTCCTATAGTAGCCCGCCAGTCCAAGGAAACTCCTGACTTCGGCCACCGAAGACAACACTGGCCAATCCCGAATGGCACTTATCTTTGCCGGATCTACCGCTATGCCCTCTCCACTTACTACATGGCCTAGAAAAGCCACCGACGAGAGCCAGAACTCACACTTTGAGAACTTGGCATACAGCTTATTCCTTCGCAAGGTATGCAATACTAATCGCAAATGGTTTGCATGATCTTCCTCCGATTGTGAATATACCAGAATATCATCAATAAACACAATCACAAACAGATTCAGGTATTCGCGGAACGTTCGATGCATGAGATCCATGAATACCGAAGGCGCATTACACAAGCCGAACGGCATCACTGTGAACTCATAATGACCATAGCGTGTGCCAAACGCTGTCTTGGGAATGTCACCTTCCCTAATCCACAACTAGTAATACCCGGACTTCAAATCCAACTTCGAATAGACGGTCGAGCCCGCTAGCTGATCGAACAAGTCATCGATCCGAGGAATTGGGTACTTGTTTTTCTCCGTCAGCTTGTTCAGTTCGCGGTAATCAATACATAGTCGCAAACCACCGTCTTTCTTTTTCACAAAAAGAACAGGCGCGCTCCAAGGTGACATACTTGGGCGTATATAACCCTGCTCCAACAACTCTTGCAACTGAACTTTCAGTTCAGCCATTTCTTTTGGCGCTACCCGATACGGCGAACGGGCCATGGGTTTTGCACCCGGCACCAGCTCGATAGCGAAGTCGATTTCTCTTTGGGGAGGTAACCCTGGAAGGTCCTTTGGAAACACATCCGCATATTCCGACACAATCGGCACTTCACTCACACTGGCCTTCGGCGCCACCACCTCTATGAGTGTGAAGAACAACTCCGCACCCTTCCGAACTGCATTAACAACTTGGAGAGCGGATAACAACATCCCACTCATCCCTTGCATACCAATGAACTTGGTCTCTCGTTCGGTATTTTGCCCAAGTGTGACCTCTTTCGAAGTGCAATCTATACAGGCACGCTGCTCTGAAAGCCAGTCCATACCAAAGATTATATCAAACTCTTTGATCGGCAATACTAGTGTTTCCACCTTGAGCTCCCGACTTCCTATCTTGACCTCAAGACCGCAAGATCGATCCGCGCACATCAAACATCCGTTAGGCAACAACACCTTTACACTGTCTGTCGTGGTCCGGATAGGCACCCCGATACGGACGACAAAGTCCTCAGATAAAAACGAATGTGAAGCACCTGTGTCAAACAGTGCTCGCGCCGGATATTCTCTTATAAGGACAAACCCTATAACATTACAATTAAAACAAGCACAGCACAACAAAACAAGCATATTAAAATCTACGCGCACCTGTGACGACATCCGCCTGCTTAATGGCCTCCTGTTGTCCAAGGTTGAAGACCCTGGGCTGCGCGTGCGAGGCAGAAGACTCCACCACAGCCTTCCCCTTCTCCGCATAAGACACTCCCGTCTTCCTATCACCCTTTGGAGGACCAAATCGGCATTCACGTGCGAAGTGTCCAACCTTCCCGCACGTAAAACAAGCACGAGATCCATTCCCAGATGTGTCCGTCACAGTCGCAGAAGGAGCTTGTCCAGAAGACTTCGACTTCTTATTCCACTTCCTACGGTAGCCAAACTTGTCCGGACGCGGCGGCTTAAACTCCGGCTTCACAACCGCCAAGTTTCCTTTTGCTTGCCCCCATTTCATGTCCAGCTCCAAAGAACGAGCCGTACAGACTAAGGCTTGGAATCCCTGACTCACAGAACTCGAGAGCAAATACCTCAGCTCATCTCGCAGTCCCGCATAAAACCGACTAGTCTTACGCTCTTCGTCGGCGAAGATCGTGCCCGCATATCTTCCCAACCGGGTGAACTCATGCAGGTAGTCATCCACACTTCGATCTCCCTGCGCCAACCGTTGAAATTCCATTTCCATCGATATCCTTTGCTGTACCGGCAGATGTTGTGCTAAGAACAATCGAGAAAATTCATCCATTGAAATCTCTGCCAATTGCCTACCAGCCAAGTGATGCATTTCCATCTCATCCCACCACAATCGCGCCTCTCCTTCCAGTAGGAACGTAGCTAACATCACTTTCTGTTCCTCCTCAACCCTGATAGCCCTCATAATCCTTTTGATTCTTGCAAGCCAATCCTCTGCTTGGGCTGGTGTACCCGCCCCATGAAACTGCGGAGGGTTGAAGCTCAAGAATTGCTTCCATTGTTGATCTGCTACCCGCGGACCAACTTCGGCTTCTACCGATTCTTGCCATATCCCAGCTTGTGCTGGCACCACTGTAGGACGTGCCTGCCCCGCTTGCTGAGCATTCATCACCGCAAGTACCGTTTCCATGATGAGACGGACTGTTTCAGTGGATGGAGGAGTTGTGGGCACCTCGGCTGGTGCCGCACTCTCAACAGAACGTTGTGGTTCGGATTGACCCGCAACACTTCTGGTCACCTATATGTGTAAAATACACAGGTTAACGACCAATGAAAATGGCAACCATACAAAAGAATACACAAGTTCACCAAACAAGTGTATTTGAATTCCTAAGTGGACAATCTTGAGTTCAAATTAAGTGTTATAACGACGGCACTGACACGTGCTCGCCCCCTCGCAAAAGAATTCGTCCGCGAATTCGGAAGAGATCGACCAACAAGCTGATACCAAATTGTAACACCTCTACCCGTCAAGAAGAGTATGATAGAGGGTCCGGCCGGGGCCCCACACCATATTCCACAAACAGGCGGAGACGCTACTAAATAATATCAAAACTAATGCATCCTAACACAGAGCATTCTAGCGGAAGCTTCACGGTTGAATTAATGAACTCAAGATAATGAACATTGTCCACCAAAACTTAGGAATATATAAACATTACAAAAGTCTGGCCTTAAGGCCTTACATCAGTTTCTCTTAACATGAGTGTGGATTACAGACATCGGCACGCATGCCGGCCACACATGAACAAAAGAAACAAAACAATGCCTTCGAGGGCATCAGCGCAGCTTTGGGCTTCAGCCCGCTAAGTCCCGCTCGGACCAGCACCTCCAGTACCTGTTATAACCAATCCACCAAGCGGTGGCAAACAGGGCAACGGTCAGCATTCAGCTGACCAATTATAACGACCCTGCCCCTGGCATGGGGCAGCGGAATTCCATCCCTGCAAAGCAATCATCCAACATGATATATAGCAATTCAAGCAAGACGTGCACGCCCGCACAGTCACATATCACAAACGTCGGCACGACGGCCTGACGCTCCGTGCACTCAGGGCACATTCACACCGTTTAGAGGTCCCAGACATAACGGTGCACTATGAGCATTCTAGTCTGATCGGCTCACCGGCCGTCGACTCTCGCTATGTGATCCTAACAGGGTCTTAAGCACCCAAGGTTAGACAACCATAACGCGGGTACAGTTCCACCTTTCCCGTTGCTCACATCGTCAGACTCACGCCTGGACTGACGCGGGTACAGTTTCACCTTGCCCGTTCCACCATTTCCTAGTTGCAGCCTCACGGCTCAACCTTCCACAAAGTAGCTCTCACGGCTACAAGAGAGTCCAACTCTCAACACTTCCTGGACTTCCTCCAGTACTTTCCATCACGCATACAAGCAATGATCACGGAGTCTTCTCCGATATGCAACCAAGCATCACCAATCCAGACCATGTCCAGATGGGCTTCACACAGCATGCCTAGATCCGTACTCCAATTCCGGACTCTAACAAGGG